>CM033641.1:36935793-37535793 GCA_019512145.1 Engystomops pustulosus
CATATGAAATAAAATAATAGTTTAAGGGCAGCATATAAATAATTAATGGTGGGGGGCAGCATATTAAATAAATAAAATAATGTAGAGGCAGCATATAAATAATTAATAAGGTGGGGGCAGCATATGAAATAATTAATGATGGGGGACAGCATATGAAATAATAATGGTGGAGGGGCAGCATAAGAAATAATTAATGAGGTACAGCATATGAATAATAGTGGAGGGGCAGTATAGGAATAATTAATGGTGAGGAGCAGCATATGAAATAATTAATGGTGGAGGGGCAGTATATGAAAAATAAATAGTGGAGAGGCAGCATATAAATAATTAATGTGTGGGGGCAGCATATGAAATAATTAATGATGGGGGACAGCATATGAAATAATTAATGGTGGAGGGGCAGCATAGGGAATAATTAATGGTGGGGGCAGCATAGGAAATAATGGTGGGAGCAGCATAGGAAATAATTAATGGTGTTGGGGCAGTATAGGAAATAATGGGTGGGGCGCATAGATAAGGTGGGGGGCAGCCATGGGAAAATTTATTGGAACCGGACATGACCACTTATCAACCAAAGCAGGCTCATACTCCCATTGAGATGCTGGTAAGTACTTTGGGGCACCCTGTTGTTTTTACTATGAAAGAGCTTGAGAAATGGAATCAGTCATGTGAACTGGTCTTTACGTAGAAAACTGGATCCTTGTTGAATGAAGAGCACAGAGGAGATACATTGCAGATCAGATAGAAGACATAAAATGTAATGAATGACAAACATAAATCCCCGCTATGTTCCCTACACTCCATAGCACTGTCACTGTATGTACTGTAGATTCCCCATCAGCAGCCTTATCTCTTCTCTGGGCTGGAGTATGCAGCCCTTAACCCTTGTATGTTGACACAGATTGTCTCCCAGATTAAGGTGGCAACAAACATATTTTTAACTGCGCCTGAAGGTTAGATCTGGGTAGTTTGTGTTATCAATAAGTTGAATATTTACTGGAATATTTAGTTATGCCATCCTGTATAGCACATGTACAGTTGCGAGAATTACTGTAATAAAAGTGGCCAACCTTCAGATAGTCTGGAAATGGTGCAGATTTGATGCAAAATTTCAATGCACATTTGGCCAACAGCTATCTCTCTTGACCTCCCCTTCCTTGCATACACATGTATACTAAATGGAGAGAAGGGAGTGAACAGCTGAGATAAAGGATCAGATCTTCTCTTCCATATTCATGTATATTAAGTTTGGCAGAGAGTGCATGTGGTCGAAATGGAGAGAAGGGAGTTGATCATCGTAAGATAAAAAGATCAGGCTTTCTCTTCCATATCATGTATATTAGGTTTGGCCAGAGAGTGCATGTGGTCGAATGGTGAGAAGGTGGGAGTTGATGATCCTAGAATGAAAGATCCGAATTCCCTTCCGTTATAAAGCACGCTGGGGGTGTCCTAGTGACCACATGTTCAAAATGAGAGAGGAGGAGTTGATCATCCTGAAATCTAAAGGATCAGGAATATTAAGCCAAATGGTATGATCCTTCTTGCTAACAGAAGGAGAGGCCAAAGGCCTCTATACCTCTAACCATTTACTTACTATGGTTGAGACTGGCTGAAGATCTTAAAAATCCAGCATGATAAACCAGGAAAACTTTAGCCCCTTCTACACTGGCGTTTTCACGCGCGAGTTCTGCGCGTGCATTTGACGCGCAGAACTTGCATTGCACTCTGTCCCATTGTATTCAATGGGTCGTTCTTCATTAGCGTGTTTTTGCACGCGCGTGCTTGCGTTCGTTTGCACGCGCGTCAAATCGCAGCATTCGCTATTTTTGCGAGTCACGCGCGTTTTTCACGCCCCATTCAAGTCTATGGAGATGCATCAAGAACGCATTGCACTCGCAATCATTGCAAGTGCAATGCGAGTGCAATGCGTTTTAAACGTAAGGGTTGTTAGGTGACCAGAATAACATTATTTCCCCTGCAATTTGTTCTTCACACACCATATATATTGTTCTTCACATGCTATTTTGGCGCACCGTTCCGCGCGTATCTCCGACAGTGCAACCGATGTGCCGAACATCTGTAATCTATTCTGCACTGTGTTCTGCACTGTGTTTTTCTCTTAAATGATCCTGTGTTCAACTGTGTTCACTGTGTCACTGGTTTTAATTATCTATCTTCACTGTTCTTCACATCTGCTAACTTGTCGGGGAGATAATATACACAGGGGAACAGTGAAGAATAGATGATCGCAGATGTTTGCAACTTATCAGAAGACATGTATTTTTTATTAATAAACCCATTTTAAAATCCCAAACCATGGTCCCTTTGAAAAAATGCTCGAGTCTCCCATTGAATCGCGCAGCGATGAAAAATGCCCGCCAGAAAACGCAAACAAAAAAAAAAAAACAAAACAAAAACTAACAACACCCTAAAACCAAAAAACGCTAATTACCCAAGGAAAAATGAACAAAACGCAGCCAAAAACGTCAGTTTTTCATGTCTTGCACCCTGACGTGAAATGCAACGCTAGTGTAGAAGGGGCCTTACTCATAGATCCAGGCGCGTGACTGTAGCTAATCTTTCTTATATTTTGCTATCCATACCTTCCTCTCCTTCTAAAATCAACATTTAAATTATGCTAATGAGCCTAATAGTCTCCTAAGGTGTAACCACAGCAACCTTTGTGCTGCAGCTTACCAAGCTGTTACCACTGTCTCCCCCTCAGCACTTCCCCTTCCTCTACCTGATTAATCTCACTGCATCAGAGAAGTTTCCAAACACAGTGGAGGGGGAAGTGCTCCTACACAGCGCAAGAGCTGTAAATCTGCACCATGGAAGTTATACCTCAGGAGCCCTCAGGCTTAGTATAATATTAAAAAGTCGATTTTAGAATGAAAGAAGCCATTGATAACAAACAAATAAGATGACCAGTGTCACGGTGCCTGGATCTATCAGTAATGTCCCTGGTTTACTATGGATTTGGTTGTAGATTTTAAGTCAGTTTTCAGTCAGTTTCAACCATATTAGATGCTGGTTATTACCCAATGTTCCTAATCTGCTAACATACAAATATGCCAAGTTATGTACCGGTAGTTATGTCTCCCACCTCCTCCATTCACGATCATCAAGCAGATTAACTATATTATAAACAGAAAAGGGAAAGTCATGAAGTTACAGTATTTTGGAAAATCTTATCGACTTCATCAGGACTTCGAACATATAATACAGTGATAATTTGTGAATACTGGTTATCAATTTTAGAAGTTCGTACACCCTCTATACCATTACCTGGTGTCCTATCCCTGCGGATAACAAGCCTGGATTGTTGTGTACTTCTTCTATCACCGTAGGGGCTACAGAGACTCCAGGTGATAGCTATGTAAAAGACACTTTCAACAAACAGCCCCTGTGTTTGCCCCATGCCTCCAGTGATACGATATCTATGACTTTGCATTGCAAAAAGATACATTTCTAGCAGTGTAAATACATAAAGAGGTTAAGGAATAGACACAGGGGAAACATAGCAATGCCACCACTATCAAGCATTCCTACCACTACTAGAATCATTGGATCCAACGTTTTTGGGGCTTTTTTTTTCTGTCATGCAGAAACACACCTGAATTTTGCATCTACGTATTGCCATATTACAGTGCTGTCCCCAGAAGATTGCTATAAGGCGTCTTATTTTGTTTTGCATATGCAGCCCATGGTCTGTAAAACGCTACAGAATATGATGCGCTACATTTATTATATTGCTAGGGAAGTCCCTCCAGAATATGAATATGGTGCAGTACACCGCATACAACCACATCTATAGTTGGATTACACCCTTATATCACTAATGCATCTATTATATGTATATAGAATCGCTGCCAGTTTATGGTGCGCCAGCAAGTGGACTAGATATTATCAGACCAATTAAAGGGAACCTGCCATCTGGCTCCCCTATGTCCCCATAGAGCAGTGATGGCAACCTTTTAGAGAACGATGCCAAACTACATCGCAGTGCCATCACAGAAATTAATTTTTGATTTATACTCCCTTCTCGGTCACCGTTTTTCATTGATACCAGCACCTGAAACCCAGCTCGATGATGGGGGACAGCATAGGAAATAATTAATGGTGGAGGGGCAGCATAAGAAATAATTAATGAGGGTACAGCATATGAAATAATAGTGGAGGGGCAGCATAGGAAATAATTAATGGTGGAGGAGCAGCATATGAAATAATTAATGGTGGCCCTGCGCGCCTAGGCCTCAGGCAGCGCAGGGGAGTCCAGTAGAATGTCGCCTCCGGCAGGCTGCAGGGCTGACTGGAGCGCTGCCGCGATCCTACAAGTGGGTCGGCGGCTCCGTATGTCCAGAGGCGGGGGGGGTTTCCCTCACCGCTCCGGTGTGCAGCCGCGATGTCGGGCGGCTATGGTCCCGCCGCCGCGCTGGGCACGTGGGAGGCTGCAGGAGCTGGAGTGCGGGGGGGCCGCACGGAGCCGGAGACCTCCGCGATACCGGCACCGGAGTGTGGAGGCAGGTACCCACGGCACCGGGGAGCAGGCTGGAGGGGGTACAGGTGGAGGATGGCTGCCTAGGAAGGGTGATAGGGTGCCGGGTCCCGGGAGCTCCGCGGCGCACGTCCTCCTAGTTCGGCATCAGGCCACGCCCCTCGGTCATGCACATTTATATAACTGCTGCAGCTAATCACTGGCCTCAGCAGTCACGTACATTTATATAACTGTTACAGCCAATCACTGGCCTCAGCGGTCATGTACATTTATATAACTGCTGCAGCCAATCACTGGCCTCAGCAGTCACTTACATTTATATAACTGTTACAGTCAATCGCTGGCCTCAGCTGTCATGTACATTTATATAACTGCTGCAGCCAATCACTGGCCTCAGCGGTCAAGCACATTTATATAACTTCTACAGCCAATCACTGGCCTCAGTGGTCACACACACTTATATAACTGCTGCAGCCAATCACTGGCTTCACCGGTCTAGCACATTTATATAACTTCTACAGCCAATCACTGGCCTCAGTGGTCACGCACATTTATATAATTGCTGCAGCTAATCACTGGCCTCAGCAGTCGCATACATTTATATAACTGTTGCAGCCAATCACTGGCCTTAGTGGTCACATGTCACAAGTGTTAGAATAGATGAGAATATTTTTGTTCTTGTTTGTTCATCAACTTCCCTGCATTTTTTTTTGTTTTACTCCCATAAGACTACAAAATTACTAAAAGGAAATCTACCATCAAAATCCATCATGATAAACCAGGGGCACCCGCTCATAGATCCAGGCACTGGGACTGTGGCAATCTTCTTATATTTATTATCCATGGCCTTCTTCCTTCTAAAATCAGCTTTTAAAATAATGCTTCTGAAAAGCCAACTGAGGAGTTTCCCAGGGCCCTTGTCTGCTGTGGCTTCACAGGCTGTTACACTGTGCCGGAGCACTTCCCCCACCACAAAAAATGTGCTGAAAAACGTCCCCTCGACTTATACACGAGTCAATACATAACATGCATACTTAAAAAATAATAAACGTATATACTCACCCTCCGGTGGCCCCGACGTGCAGCGGCGCGTCATACTAGGCACCACCTGGGAGAAAAACAATGGCGACGCCCAGCAGAAGAAAGAAGACGGGCGCGGAAGCCTGAAGAGGACCCGTGCGGACATCGGGGGAGCAGCGCTGCACGTCGGGGCCCCGGAGGGTGAGTATATACGTTTATTTTATTTTTTTAATGCTGGGCTCGCTGTATATTGCTGGGGGCAGGCTGTATACTACTGGGGCAGGCTGTATACTACTGGGGCAGGCTGTATATTACTGGGGGCTGCTGTATACTACTAGGGGCAGGCTGTTGATGGGGGACAGCATATGAAATAATTAATGGTGGAGGGGCAGCATAGGAAATAATTAATGGTGGGGGGCAGCATAGGAAATAATGGTGGGAGCAGCATAGGAAATAATTAATGGTGTGGGGCAGCATAGGAAATAATGGTGGGGGCGGCATAGGAAATAATGGTGGGGGGCAGCATGGGAAATAATTTATTGGAACCGGACATTGACCATCTTATCAACCAAAAGCAGGCTCATACTTCCCATTGAGATGCTGGTAAGTACTTTGGGGACCCCTGTTGTTTTTACATATGAAAGAGCTTGAGAAAATGGAATCAGTCATGTGAACTGGTCTTTACGTAGAAAACTGGATCCTTAGTATGAATGCAGAGAGCACAGAGGATGATACATTGCAGATCAGATAGAAGACATATAAAATGTAATGAATGTACAAACATAAATCCCCGCTATGTTCCCTACACTCCATAGCACTGTCACTGTATGTACTGTAGATTCCCCAGCATCAGAGCCTTATCTCTTCTCTGGGCTGGAGTATCAGCACCTTAACCCTTTGTATGTTGACACAGATTGTATCCCAGATTAAGGTGCAACAAACATATGTTTAACTGCTGCACTGAAGGTTAGATCTGGGTAGTTTGTGTTATTCAATAAGTTGAATATTTACTGGAATACGTAGTTAGATGCCATCCTGTATAGCACATGTACAGTTGCAGAGAATTACTGTAATAAAAGTTGGCCAACACTTCAGATTAGTCTGGAAATGGTGCAGATTTGATGCAAAATTTCAATGCACATTTGGCCAACAGCTATCTCTCTTGACCTCCCCTTCCTTGCATACACATGTATACTAAATGGAGAGAAGGGAGTTGAACAGCCTGAGATAAAGGATCAGACTTTCTCTTCCATATTCATGTATATTAAGTTTGGCAGAGAGTGCATGTGGTCGAAATGGAGAGAAGGGAGTTGATCATCGTAAGATAAAAAAGGATCAGGCTTTCTCTTCCATATTCATGTATATTAGGTTTGGCAGAGAGTGCATGTGGTCGAAATGGTGAGAAGGGAGTTGATGATCCTAGAATTGAAAAGATCCGGAATTCCCTTCCGTATTAAAGCACGCTGGGGGTGTCCTAGTGACCACATGTTCAAAATAGAGAGGAGGGAGTTGATCATCCTGAAATCTAAAGGATCAGGAATATTAAAAGCCAAAGGTATGATCCTTCTTGCTTAACAGAAGGAGAGTCCAAAGGCCTCTATACTCTTAACCATTTACTTTACTATGGTTGAGACTGGCTGAAGATCTTAAAAATCCAGCATGATAAACCAGGAACACTTTAGCCCCTTCTACACTGGCGTTTTTCACGCGCGAGTTCTGCGCGTGCATTTGACGCGCAGAACTTGCATTGCACTCTGTCCCATTGTATTCAATGGGTCTTTCTTCATTAGCGTTGTTTTGCACGCGCGTGCTTGCGTTCGTTTGCACGCGCGTCAAAATCGCAGCATGCTCTATTTTTGCGAGTCACGCGCGTTTTTCACGCCCCATTCAAGTCTATGGAGATGCATCAAGAACGCATTGCACTCGCAATCATTGCAAGTGCAATGCGAGTGCAATGCGTTTTAAACGTAAGGGTTGTTAGGTGACCAGAATAACATTATTTCCCCTGCAATTTGTTCTTCACACACATATATATTGTTCTTCACATGCTATTTTGGGCGCACCGTTCCGCGCGTATCTCCCGACAAGTAAGCAGATGTGCCGAACATCTGTAATCTATTCTGCACTGTGTTCTGCACTGTGTTTTTCTCTTAAATGATCCTGTGTTCACTGTGTTCACTGTGTTCACTGGTTTTATTCTATTCTTCACTGTTCTTCACATCTGCTAACTTGTCGGGAGATAATATACACGGGGAACAGTGAAGAATAGATCGCAGATGTTTGCAACTTATCAGAAGACATTATTTTTTAATTAAATAACCCATTTTAATCCCAAACCATGGTCCCTTTGAAAAATGCTCGAGTCTCCCATTGAATCGCGCGTGAAAAATGCGCCGAAAACGCAAAAAAAAAGCTAACAACACGCGCGTGAAAAACGCAAAAACGCTAATTACTCCAAGGAAAAATGGAACAAAAACGCAGCCAAAAACGTCAGTTTTTCATGCATTGCACCCTGACGTGAAATGCAACGCTAGTGTAGAAGGGGCCTTACTCATAGATCCAGGCAGCGTGACTGTAGTAATCTTCTTATATTTGCTATCCATACCTTCCTCCTTCTAAAATCAACATTTAAATTATGCTAATGAGCCTAAAGTGCTCCTAAGGGTGTAACCACAGCACCTTTGTGCTGCAGCTTCCCAAGCTGTTACACTGTCTCCCCCTCAGCACTTCCCCCTTCCCTCTACCTGATATAATCTCACTGCAGCAGAGGAAGTTTCCAAACACAGTGGGAGGGGGAAGTGCTCCTACACAGCGCAAGAGCCTGTAAATCTGCACCATGGAAGTTATACCTCAGGAGCCCCTCAGGCTTAGTATAATATTAAAAGTCGATTTTAGAATGAAAGAAGCCATTGATAACAAACAAATAAGAATTACCAGTGTCACGGTGCCTGGATCTATCAGTAAGTGTCCCTGGTTTATCATGATGGATTTTGGTTGTAGATTTTAAGTCAGTTTTCAGTCAGTTTCAACCATATTAGATGCTGGTTATTACCCAATGTTCCTAATCTGCTAAATAACAAATATGCCAAGTTATGTACCGGTAGTTATGTCTCCCATCCTCCTCCATTCAAGATCATCCAAGCAGATTAACTATATTATAAACAGAAAAAGGGAAAGTCATGGAAGTGTTACAGTATTTTTGGAAAATCTGATCTGACTTCATCAGAACTTCGAACATGAATAATACAGTGATAATTTTGAATACTGGTTATCAATTTTAGAAGTTCGTACACACCTCTATACCATTACCTGGTGTCCTATCCCTGCGGATAACAGCCTGGATTGTTGTGTACTTATTCTATCACAGGTAGGGGCTACAGGAGACTCCAGGTGATAGCTATGTAAAAGACACTTTACAAACAAAACAGCCCCTGTGTTTGCCCCATGCCTCCAGTGATAACGATATCTATGACTTTGCATTGCAAAAAGATACATTTCTCAGTGTAAATACATAAAGAGGTTAAAGGGATAATAGACACAGGGAAACATAGCAATGCCACCACTATCAAGCATTCCTACACTACTAGAATCATTGGATCCAACCAGTTTTTTTGGGGCTTTTTTTTCTGTCATGCAGAAACAACACCTGAAATTTTGCATCTACTGTATTGCCATATTACAGTGCTGTCCCCAAGAAGATTGCTATAAGTAGCGTCTTATTTTGTTTGCATATGCAGCCCATGGTCTGTAAAACGCTACAGAATATGATGGCGCTACATTTATTATTATTGCTAGGGGAAGTCCTCTCCAGAATATGAATATGGTGCAGTATACAGGCAGCATACAACCACATCTATAGTTGGATTACACCCTTATATCACTAATAAGCATCTATGTATATGTATATAGAATCGCTGCAATTTATGGTGCCAGCAGAGTGGACTAGATATTATCAGACCAATTTAAAGGGAACCTGCCATCTGGCTCCCCTATGTCCCCATAGAGCAGTGATGGCAAACCTTTTAGAGAACGAGTGCCCAAACTACATCGCAAAGTGCCATCACAGAAATTTAATTTGTGATTTATACTCCCTTCTCGGTCACAGTTTTCATTGATACCAGCACCTGAAGACACCAATAAAGCAGAAAATAGTCCCAGGTAGAGCTGTCACTTTAAAATAGCTCTGTGCACAGCAAGTCCTGGGCTGTCTGGGACTGCAGGAAGATACCTGGAGTCATCTCTGGTAATGGCCTGAGTGCCCACAGAAAGGGCTCTGAGTGCCACCTCTGGCACCAGTGCCATAGGTTAGCCATCACTGCCATAGAGAATAGTGTACACATTACCAAAGAGTTTTTATAGTAAAACTGTATTTGTCCAAAACAAAGGTAAATTAGATCAAGGTTCACCTTTGTGTATGCAGAGCTGTGTCCCTAGTCCCCTGGGAATGGCCAGTGAGAAGCGGTTTCCCTGCCCCTACCCCCACCCACCCGCCCACACTCTCAGGATACCGCTATATCATGCATTAATTTCAAATTTTAAAAAACTCCCATGCCCCCATATATAGCTACACCCCACCCCCTGTTGCTTCCCCCCTGAGGACGTCATACATGTCTGTACCACTACTCACTGGCCACTCCCAGGGGACTAGGGACACAACTCTGCATACAGAAAGGTAAGCTTTCATCTAACTTTTTTATTTGTTTTTATTATAAAAACTCTTTGGCAATGTGTGCGCTATTCTCTATGGAGACATGGTGGCAGCCAGAAAAAGAGCTCCTGATGACAGGTTCCCTTTAAGGAATTTTTTTTGCAACAATTTCCTAAAACTCGCACTCCCATTTCCATCACGTAAATTCAGTAGCAGATTTATTCTATGTAGAGCCCATTTACCCCTGAAAAACACAATTTTATGTTGAGTTGGGCTATTACTTGACCATTCAGAAGACTAGGGAAGCTGGATATATATATATGTGCACATATTAATATATACATTTGAGGAATTTTATATGCAAAATGTGCATTCGGCATTCTATCTTCATATGACATTAAACAAACCAAATTCATCAAAATATTCAAAATTTCCTTTTTAAATATCTCTCTATATATATTATATGCACATATTAATTAATACATTTCAGGAATTTTATATGCAAAATGTACATTCTTCATTCTATCTTCATATGACTTTAAACAAACGAAAATTCCACCCAAAAAATTCCTATATGTATGTATATATATATATATATATATATATATATATATATATATATATATATATAGGCTCAGTATGCCTGACTTGTTTTGCATTCAGAGTCTTTTGGTACCTGAAGGATTAAACAGTAATAATGACAGCATTAATATATACAGTATAGACATAGATCAGTGCAATGATAGGTAACAGGAATATGAAAGCAAATGAAGTTCTGAATAGCTGGTGCAAGGACACACCACCCCCTCCTTCAGCGACCCCTCCTGAGCTCACAGTTCAAGCTAATCATTGACAGGACTTTTACAATCCAGTTGTATAGAGCAGCTGAGATAAGACAGTCCTGCTCCGGGAGCAGAAGACAGCAGCAGGAGTTTTCTCCCTGCAGCATCTGAATGGAAGTCTCTCCATCCATCCATATGAAAGGAGCCCGATAGTAGGCAGGAAAACAAGGGGACACCATGGCTAAATTTTGTCTGAAAGGTTATTGCTGGATTTTATTAGTTTTGGCAAGACAAGTCATTGGAAGTCCAGGAGAAGGCACTCAAGTTTGGGAAAGATTGAATCAAGTCAACCCTTTAAATGAAAGTCAGCTTTTCACCCATGGGACATTCCCTCCCGGTTTTCTTTGGGGTGTAGGAAGCTCATCCTTACAGATAGAAGATGACCACTCCAGCAGAGGACCTTCAGTGTGGGATCAGTATATGAGGACACAACAGTCTTGGAGGGGCATCCCTTCCATGGACCAACCTGCAGACATCTCAGACAGCTTCTCAAGCAAGGAGTTGCCAGCTCTGGAGTTTTTGGGGGTGAATTTTTATCATTTCTCTATTTCTTGGCCAAGACTGTTTCCACAAGGTAATGGTGACCCCAGTGAGCCAGGTGTCCACTACTACAACAGCACCATTAATATGCTGATCAGGAAGGGCATCCAGCCAGTGATCACCCTCTACCACTGGGACCTACCTGTCCCCGTACAAGAAAAGTATGGTGGCTGGTCAAATCAGAGTGCCATCCATCTGTTCAATAACTATGCCAGGTTCTGCTTCCTAATGTTTGGGGATCGTGTCAAATATTGGATCACCATGCATAACCCTTATCTTATTGCTTGGCATGGATATGGCACAGGGTTGCATGCCCCCTGGATTAAAGGAGACGATGCAGCAGTGTCCGCAGTGGCACATACCCTCATCAAGGTAAGTTACTGTGTGCTATAAATAAGTACTATGCTTATTACTGATCTGTTGGTATGAAATAGTATTTCCCAAGTATCATATTAATATTTTGTAGGTGAACTGGGAACACATCTAGATCTACATATGTGATCATACACCTTGCTGTACAATGCATCTAATTTTCAGTAGATGGCAAAATAGCAAATCCAAAATAATCTTCTCTACCATAAGTTATCAGTAGCCCTGGGCAGACGTTCAGAGAAAATATTCTATCGTTACCTGTAGGGCATGTACACAATTACAGCAGTCACACACTTTTCATAGAGTTGTAGTAGATGGGAAGCAGTAATGTTTAAAGATGTTAAAAAATGTTTTAATATAATTATTGACTTTTAGCACTTTCAACTCAAATGATATTCAGATGGAGATATAATACCCTACACAATGATAACATATTTTCCCCACCAATTTTTAACGTCATATTTTTAAAATGGGTGTCAGGGCTTTTTCACATTGGCGTTGATGTTCAGCTTCAGATCCATTGTGTCTCCGTTTTTCTTCCGTTTTGTCTCTGTGATGCATCAGTTTTGTCTCTGTGTCCGCAAAAAAACAAAAGGTTTAACATTGCTTTGAAAACATCGCACCTGGTTTTTCAGCCTTATCAGTAAATAAAAAACGGATGTTGCATCTGTTTTTTTTTCTTACCCATAGACTTCTATTGGCTTCCGTAATCTGCATCCGTGAAAAAAATAGGACACGTTTCATGATTTTTTTCCACTGACAACGGATCAGTGAAAATACAAGCCTATGTAAAAACACCCATAGAAATCAATAGCTTTGTGAGGCATCTGTGGAAATCACGGAACCACGGACATGAAAAACAACGCCAATGTGAAAGAGCCCTAAGGCGATAGGATCACTGAAAATAATCATTATGTCTGTTGTATAGGAAATGAACAAAAAAAAATCTATAAAATTCCTCTCCAATAATTAAATCACTAATTGTTAATTCTTCATATTATAACTCCTTTATATATTTTTTAAACTTTTTCACAAAGTAAAAAAAAGCACTTTTTACTGTTCCTAAGAAGAATCGTAAAAGTAACAACAAAACCAGTAAGTGGAGTGGCTGTAAAAATGTAGTAGGTACAACACCAATCTAGACATTGACAGACATTGATAAAAGGCGCATCAATTTATTTGAGATTTTCTGGCTTATATACAGTAGCGCCAACATATACCTCATTGATTTATAGATAAGTACAGGCCGTCCCCAGGTTCTATTGGATTTAAATTTTTGGAACGTGTATATTTAGTTATTTTAACTCAGCTGAAAGGGAATATTGGAAGCTTCATTTTTGTCCACATTCCTGCTGAATCCATTGTCAGGGTGGACAATATGGAGTGGCTGTCACAGGATCATCCATCTCTGACAAGTATATTCTGCAGGCAGCTCACATAAGCCTTGCAGGTGGGTAAACTTCATTGAGCACATCCATGTGATTGTGTCTGTCCCATCTTTTGGAGATAATATATAACCACAGCACATTTGTAGGGTTCCATAATATTGATTTAAGTCAAGTAAGTGGAATAACATGTATTATCTTAACAATGGCTCCCATCAAGGTAAAAGATATATGAGGCTGAAAGGGGAAATTTAGTTACTGAAGCAGATGTGGTGGAAATGGGCAAAAAAGAGGCAAATGTAATGATCATTTGGGGGTCAGTGGGGGTCGTTTATTATCGCCTTTCAAAAGGAACACTGGTGGAATTTTTTTTCCCTTGCTGCATCTTATTTATGAATTGTTGGCGTCACAATTCTGGTGGTGCCCCTTGTGGAGCCGACACTTTTCCAATGCTTCGATTTTTTTTGATCCGTTTTGTGGCGCAATTTGTGATGCAAATTTAGAGCAGCTCAAATCTGGATTAGGGAGTATTGCTCCACAAGAAACCATCACAGTACAAAACACTGCTAAAAATGGGTGCCATCAACCAGGCATAGTGCCATTGCTGACCCCTGTCCACCATGTGCAATGGAAAAGAGGGGATCTTAGCACCACGTGGTTGGACACATTTTTTTATTGCATACTTCATCTTTTCATGACATTCCCCAATTATGTCAAATCAAGACCTGGTTTTGGTGTCTAAATTCTGCTATAAACTGCAGATTTGTTCTGCAGTGTGTGAATGGGGCCTGGTGACTCTTTCTTAAAGGAATTTTCCTCTGAAATGTAAGAAATGTCATACTGTATAATTAATTATTACTCTTTGCAATTCTCGGCGGCTGTTGCATCCTTGACTTTTGGATCTTGTGCGTGTGTTGTGCTTACTTCAGATACTCAGTCCCTGTTTATTTTGCTATGGCCAGGGCTGACCGGTTTTCGCTAATGTAGGAGTGATATAACTCTTCAGCAATGCTCTGGATTTTCCTGATGACATGTAAGCAATGTGTACTAGTAGAAGTTTTAAGGAATTCTACCACTAAAGTCAACTAAAATTAAACTCCAGATACTCATACTCCTCTCCTCCTCCATCCTGGAGCTGGTCTTTTTTAATCTTGCAGCCCCGAGCACGGGGACATGATGTCCTGATGCTCCGGGCTGTTACTTATTCACACCTCCTGTGCTATGTCACCTCTCTCTCCAGTATGGGAGAAGGAGGTGACGTCACACTAGAGACGTTAATACTTAACAGCCCGGAGGGCCGGACATCGCGTCCCTGTGCTCCGGGCTGCCTTTTTTACTCTTTTTTCCAGGCGATCCCGGCGTTTCAGGATTAAAGAACTGATGGAGGAGAAGAGGAGTATAGGCGAGTATCTGTCATTTAATTTTAGTTAACTTTAGAGGTAGATTTCCTTTTAGCTGCAAAATTCTGTTTACTTGTAATTAGAAAATAAAATGTGCATTATAACATGAGTACTGTACATTCCCTGGAGACAAGGTGAAACATACATCTCTTTGGTCAAAGGTCTCCTCATCTGACATACATCTCTGTCGGCAGTGGCCTAAAGGTGAAAACAACAGAATTATACCTACTTCTCCTGAATAAGCAGATTAGTATAGAAAAGTAAGTGTTGGACTGGCCCACCAGAGTCCCAAAGGATCCCATGGTGGCCCCAGTCTCTAAACCAATAGTGAAGTCCAACCCACATTGAAAGCTACAAGGTTGATAGAGGGTCGGACCATGAATAACTTCAACTGGTAGGATCAAGGAATATATACCGTACTAGTGAATAAAATTCCCTAGTGTATATAAGTTTTTAAGGCCATGATACTGTAGCTCAGTAGGCTTTCGAATTCACATAGAATCATATGGACCATATAGAATCGGACATCAAGGCATCATTGCATGCTTCATGGGATACTAAAGAATAGAAATCTAAATTCTGGAGGGTGCCTATAGAATATGTAGGGGACACAATATGTGCAGGGGCATAAAGACAGGGGCTGTTCCAACTCCAAGACCACTTTAATCATACCATTAATCCTATTTATTATTAGCATTATTACATTTTCTTCTGATATTCTTCTTATTACATCATTATTTGCAGGGTTCTGTCTTCTCTGTGGACACGGCAGGGTGTAAGCGAGATAGCTGCTATCTCTGAACCTTGCGTGCACACCTGTTGTATTCTCACTGCACTGCGAGGAGCTTGTTCCTTTGAATCCATGGACAGGATCAGTGACTTTTGTGCAAGGCATTATTAAAGTTCAGGGCTGTGCATGTTGCCGTCTACCTATTTACAGGCTTCCCTGATTTTATATGTCACATTGCATATTATTGATACATTCTTCATAGAGGCATTGGTTTGGATGCTAATATGATGATACTCGCATTGCTAACTGCTAGGGGCGAGTTAAGACTGCCATGGGCCCTGGGGTGTATGAATATTACAGCCCCTACAAGTCTGGAATCACTTCCTACATATGGTACTAGAATCAGCTTCTTAGGGAATGGAGGATGCGCTCCTTCTGCTGCTTTCAATCTGCGGTTTTAGGACCTTTTGGAGGCACTTCAAAGGTCCTGAAATGGCTCTTGTGTACATGTGTTGTACGAGGATTTCATAGGTATAGATCCTTCTCATTATAAAATTCGGTGGGTGGTTTGGGTAGTCCAGGGCCCGGGCGACTGCCCAAACTGGAATTTTTATATACTAAATGTGAGCACTAGGTACGAACTGTCTCGGACTTTGTTGCAATACAAACAGAAAATTTTAATATCAAAACATTCAAAATAAAAAAACACATTTAATGGTATACAATTGAGCAATGTGCACTAATGTTGTGTTGCAAAAGATTATTCTAAATAGTCTTTAGGAATGAAATGTCCACTAATATTTCTTCTTAGTCTGAAGCTAGGTAGTATAGCATTAGTCCGTCTACCAAAAAGAAAATACACAATTCATACGTATGAAAAATTTGCTTGGAGGGCAGAAAGATCAAACAATTTACCGCTATATGACTACCGCTATCTTACCACTCAATATTTCTAATCATATATAGAATTTTAGACAATAATTTATGGTTCTTTACTATAAGAGTTGGCATACAGTAGAATTCCCTATGTAATTAGTAGATAAAGAAACCGTGAGGATCTGGTGCAAGAATTTACAACGTTCTATTGAAGTTCATCTTGCCAGAGTAGATCATGGAGATAAGATGGCACATTGCCTTCTTGTGAGCAGCATATACCTTCCAGGCTCACAGCTGCCAGAAGCCTACATCACAGTCTTGTATCCAGCAAGTTGTCAGTGAGCAATGGCTACGAATGACAGGAGCATGGCTTTCAGGCATGTCAGATTCCCAGAATTCCACGGACTAATATAAACTCAAAAAATCTTTGAAAAAACAAGGAAAAATGCATTTGGACTGTACATTACTTTGATGGTTCAGTCACTGGCCTCATCGGTCACATAAATTTATAAAACTGCTACAGCCAATCACTGGCCTCATCGGTCACATACATTTATATAACTTTTTCAGCCAATCACTGGCCTCAGCGGTCACGCACATTTATATAACTGCTGCAGCCAATCACTGGCCTTAGTGGTCACATGTCACAAGTGTTAGAATAGATGATAATATTTTTGTTCTTGTTTGTTCATCAACTTCCCTGCATTTTTTTTTGTTTTATTCCCATAAGACTACAAAATTACTAAAAGGAAATCTACCATCAAAATCCATCATGATAAACCAGGGGCACCCGCTCATAGATCCAGGCACCGGGACTGTGGTTCTTATGTTTATTATCCATGGCCTCCTTCCTTCTAAAATCAACTTTTAAAATAATGCTTCTGAAAAGCCAACTGAGGAGTTTCCCAGGGCCCTTCTCTGCTGTGGCTTCACAGGCTGTTACACTGTGCAGGAGCACTTCCCCTACCCACTATGTGCTGAAACTTTCTCTGCTGCATTCAGATCACATCAGGCAGAGAGAGAAGGGAGTGCAAAACAGTAGCAGACAGTGGGGTTAGACAGAGTAACAGCCTGTGAACCCTTTAGTATGAAGGCGTTATGGGAACTGCACCACTAGCCCTTAGGGTTCATTAGTATATTTGTAAAAGTTGATTTTAGAAGAAAGAAGGCCATGGATAATATATAAGAAGATTCCCACAGTCACGGTGCCTGGATCTATGAGTAAGTGTCCCTGGTTTATCATGATGGATTTGATGATAGATTTCCAATGTGTGTAAATCGGGTACAATGTCGGATATCTTGGTGTGCTTGGAGTAAATTTCAGCACACAGTGGTGGCTCCTGCACAGTGTAATGATACAGCACAGAGGGGCTCTGGTAACACCCTCTAGAGCCCTTCTGGATTATTAATTTAAAAAGTTGCCCATGGATAACACATATAAGATGATTACCACAGTCACGGTGATTGGATTTATGAGTAAGTGGTTTATCATGTGTGCTCACCTTACCATGACCAGAAGCCATATAGGTCTATATGGCTCCAATCTGATCGCTGCCCCCATAACGGCTGAATGCCACCCTAGCTGATTATTGTATATAAAGAATGTAATCACTATGTGAAACATGTCACTGGTTTTAGATTAACTACTAAACTAATTTACCCTTTAAGTGTATCTACAGCAGGAGAATTGTCGGCTGTAATGCTACATAAGAGGTTCAATACTGACCTGGCGTCTGGGGAAGGAAACATTTAGCCTTGATTAGAAAAGAAAATTGTGTAGTCAGTAGAGTTGAATATATTATTTAGACTATATATTTTTTTTTTTTATTATTTTTTTTTTTATTTTTTTTGGCTGCTCAGTTTTTAAACAGAACTCTCATAATTTAAATTTTCTAACAAAACATAGAACAGAGCCCCTCCAAGACCAACTTTTCTGTGACATACTTTAAGTCTCACCTTGTAATATGCTATCTCCTTTTAGTTCCTCCTTCTCTTAGAAGATCACTTTTCAGTGCACGTTCAGGTGATTGTTTTAGAGAGGTGTTTTCAGGGGCGTAAATGAGGGAGGTAGGGCTCCATAGAAGACTATTGAATGGAGCCCCTTAAAAAAAGTATACATATCTGTGTGTAACGACACATGTGAGTTACAATCACACACAGTATATACACTCCATGTATACATACATACAGCATATACATAAATACATACAGTACCATATACACACATGGATCATATTTACAAATATACAGCATATTCTCATCACATATACATGTACAGCAAATACACACATACATACAGTACAATACAGTATATACACACACCCCATACACCAAATGCCGGGGCCCCCTGACACTGCGGGCCCCGTAACAGCTGCTATGACTGCTACCCCTGTAGTTAGGCCCCTGGTTGTTTTTGCTGTAAAAACTGCTGTATAAAACATCCCTGTAACACAATATAGATCACACATACAGCGCTGTATTATGGAAGTATACACCCCTAAAACTAATGTTCCGGAAAACATAAATAAATGGCGTAGGGGGCGATTTTATCTGTAGAAATCCATCTGAAGGTGCTCTATGTGACATGTATAAAATCAACAGACTTCTTTAGGTGTATTTATACTTTGTACAGTTCACAGTGTGAACGGAGCTGTAATACAAGACTATTTATAGGCCCAAACTAAGAGCAATGTAAAGGGGTGATAGCTTCAGCTTTATCTGGAATAAGAGCAGAGACAATGGGGGACAACTTCTTCTTGCCATAAACTTCTTACATAACTACCTTCTTCTCCAGTATATTTCATGATTAAATCATGTGCGCGATAATCTCACAAGTTTTATAGGTAAAGAAACAAAGCAAAATAAGGCCAGTTTCTTTTTTTTTTTCCATTCATTACACTGTGGTTTTCCAATAAGCTCTTTCTAATTAGCAGTATAGAAGGTAATCTGCTTCCCGAGTTAAGCCGCGTGATTGTTTGTTTTCCCAGAACAATGAGACATCATATTTTTCATGATGCCGTACTACAGTGACATCAATGCCCGTCCCTAGGGCTTGGATGTTATTTCTGTATGACACTGAATGACGTCATTTGCTTCTTTAGACTCATAATTGTTGGCGGATATAATTCCGAACATCTCTATAGACAGGTGCATTAGCTGGGTGTAAGTACTACATATATACAGTATATAAACCATAGTATGGTAATTATAAATGAGGTGGGTCCATACTTTATCCCCATCTTTGAAGCAACCATATTTGTTCTTGAGGGAATCTTCTAAACCGGTGTCTAGCTACTGCTATCATTTATCCCATAGTTTAGGGAGGGGAGGGACCCCATTGGGTCACATTTACTTACCCGTCCGGGGAGATCACCGAAAGTGCATTGTCCGACGATAATGCACTGTGCCGACATTGTGCGCCCGAAATCCTGCATGTGTCTCTTCCCCCCTCAGGTCCACCATCTTTTTAGTGTTGCATGTCCCAGCGCATGCCAAAGCCATGTAATCCCTGAAAACGGTGCAAAGTCTGACGAAAGTGCGATCCGCAACCCTAAGTAAATAAGGGTTGACCATAGTATTAAGAAACAAGGTTATTAAAAGACTAATTTATTTGGCTATGACCTAATATAAATTATTTGAAATAGTATTTGTGGAAATGCTACACACATCACTATATGCAACCATTAAGGTAAAATATTGGTATTGCTGTAGTCAGATACCCAGTTTGGTCAGTAATTTCGTTAATGCACTGTGCACTCTATACTATATGTATATTCTGTTTCAATGACTAAGCTCTATTGTTTTCCAGGCTCATGCTGTGGTCTGGCATACCTATAACACTCACTTCCGCCCATCTCAAAGAGGATACCTGTCCGTGACATTGGGCTCCCACTGGATAGAACCAGAGAAAAGACATATGGACTCGTCAGCTATTAATTTGTGCCAAGAATCCATGGATACTGTACTTGGACGCTTTGCAAAACCCATTTATATAGATGGAGACTACCCAGAAAGTCTAAAGAGAAAATATGGCTCCATCCTTCCCAAGTTTTCAGAGACAGATAAAGCTTATATTAAAGGGACGGCAGACTTCTTTGCATTCTCCTTTGGACCCAATAACTTTAAGCGGTCAAATGAATCTAACAAGTTGGTCCGTGTCTTAATTCATTTGAGAGGGGTGTTGAACTGGATCAAGACAGAATATAATAACCCCAAAATCCTGATCATGGAAAATGGATGGTTCTCAAACAGCAACATCCAAACGGAAGACACCACCATGGTCTACATCATGAAGAAGTTTATCAATGACATTTTACAAGGTGAGTAGAGATCCCCTATCCTAACATTAAAGGACATCTACCACCAGGATGAAGGATTGTAAACCAAGCACATTGACATACTCGTGTGTGCCTCCTCTGCAAGGATCCATTCTTTTTTCTTCTCCGATGACTTCTAATCAAATATGGCGGCCCATGTGCCACCGGCATTTTAATGCCTTGGCCAGCTTTGTCATGGGCGTTTACATGGTTATCACCCGGGATGCCAGTATATAACGTGGGTGTTATTGGTGTTTTTTTGCTGCAATATGCAGCAAACACCCAACTTGTATGATGAATGGCAGCCAATGTGCTATTATGTCACACGTCGGTAATGGGTTAAAGATTATGAAAATGAGCCTCAGGGACTTTGGGCTCCATAGCTGTTAATTGAGCCTGTAGCTCATTTACGTAAAAAGCCTTTTCTTGTAAAAACAAGTGCATAAGGAGCTAAAAGAAGGGCAGATCCTGGCAGAGGGGGCACACAACAGCAGCATGTAAGTGTGCTTGGTTTACAATCCTTCATCCTGGTGGTAAATGTCCTTTAATACCATATATTGTATTAAATTGCATTTAAAGGCAACCTGCAACTTCCAACCGCAAAAACAAACATTTCTATTTGTTCTATTCTACAGCTATTAAATATGACAACATCAAGGTGTTTGGTTACACAGCTTGGTCCTTGTTCGACAGCTTTGAATGGCAAGAAGGGTATAAAATAAGACGTGGGCTGTTCTATGTGGATTTCACTAACAAGAACAAAGCAGTTACCCCCAAATCTTCTGCACTTTACTTTAAACAAATCGTAAAGGAACATGGTTTTCCAGAAGAGGTTCCAGAACCAACGATTCAAGGACAGTTTCCCTGTAACTTCACCTGGGGGATAACAGATTCTGTACTAAAGGTACGTCTATGGGTATCTTGTTAGTTCTATTCGCCAAGATGAACACAACTTTTTCTTATCTGGATAGAAAAGGGGCATAAAAAGTTCCAATCTTATTTCTTATCTAATATTCCCTTTCTTCACAGGCAGAGCTGGCTCCATCATCTCCTCAGTTTGTGGATCGTAAGTTATACGTGTGGAATATTACAGGTGATGGTATCCTGCACGCAATAAAAGGAGTGGAGCTGAAGACTCGGGCGGCACAATGTACCGATTTCATCACCATCAAAAAACAACTAGCCCTACTTAAAAATATGAAAGTCACTCACTATAGGTTTGCTCTCAATTGGTCAATCATTATGCCGAAAGGAGACTTGTCCTCAGTTAACAGAGACGTTGTGAGATATTATCGTTGCATGATATCTGAGGCTTCCAAACTGGGAATCACGACCATGCTCACCCTGTACTATCCCACACATGGATCTTTGAGTCTTCCTGGACCATTATTAGAAAGAGGAGGCTGGCTAAATAGATCCATTACTCAGGCTTTTAGTGACTATGCTAAACTGTGCTTTCACGAATTTGGTGATCTGGTAAAACAATGGATCACCATAAATGAGCCGAACCGCTTTAGCCAATATTATCATCACAGCAGTAACAACACTTACCTGGCCGTTCACAACGCACTCATCGCCCACTCCAAAGCATGGCATTTGTATGACAAGATCTATAGACCCCAACAACGTGGTCAGATATCCTTGTCTTTACACACAGACTGGGCTGAACCTGCAAATCCCTTCATACCTTCCCATGCGGAAGCTGCCGAAAGATTCCTGCAGTTTGACATTGCTTGGATTGCTGAACCGATTTTTGGTTCTGGTGACTATCCTTCTCTCATGAGGCAATACATCACCACCAAAAACCATAAGGGAATGACAACGTCTTATTTGCCCAATTTCACAGAGGAAGAGAAAGAATTGGTCAAAGGTACAGCTGATTTTTTGGCCTTGAATCATTTCACCACCAGATTGGTGATTCACGAGCCGAAGAATGACAGCAGATTTGAATCGGATCGAGACATCCACTTTTTGTCAGATGCAACACGTCTCATGTCATTCAATGGACTCGCTGTGGTACCGCGTGGGATTAGACAACTTCTGAACTGGATGAGGAAGAACTATGGAAATATTCCTATATACATTACAGCAAATGGAGTGGATGATAAAGCATCAGAAAAGGATGAACTTAGAGTATATTACTTACAGAAGTATAGCCAGCAGCTACTACAAGGTGAGTGGTCTTCATCAAAATATGTGAAGGTCTTGACTATTAAAGTATTTTGATACAAACTGATCTTTCTTGAGAAAATAAGAATATTGAACATACTATGTTCATTGTGAAACACAGAGATACCCTTGGCATCCGTGCCATCATTTTATGTGTTTAAATGGGTTGTATAATGAGCTAGCCTTCAAAGTCATGGCCAACCATACAATTCTTCTACAGCAACCGCTACAGAGGAAATAGCTGCAACTGAATACTGGACGCAGAGGTCACTTGCCGTGTTACTGGCATCTCCATTTCGCCAGTGATAGGAGTGACGATTCATTATTATAGCAAGTGACCCCTTTACAGGTGTGTACAGAAAGTCTATGAAGAGCGGCGCAGTTTCTGCTCTGAAGCCGGAGCTCCTGCACATGCGCAGATCTCTGGCTTCACAGACAAGTGCTCACAGATGCCGGGGGTGTTGGTGGCGTCGCCACAAGCTACTGGGACATGGAGTAGCCTGTACTCCCTGCTCCACTGCGCAGCTACTCCAAGCCCCAGTAGCCTCTGGCGCTAATTTTCACAAAAATAAAGAAAACTAATCTAGGGTGTTAATATTTTTTGTGTATAATAACTATGTAAACTTGAGTGTACTAATCTCTTTTCCCTTGTCTCCTAGCTTACCTTAAAGACAACATCAACCTGAAGGGATACTACGCCTTCAAACTGACGGATAAAACGAAACCGCAATATGGATTCTATAGCTCCGCCATTTACGACACGAAGGCCAAGGCGTCGGTGAATGTGTACAGCGCCATAATTACCGCCAATGGTTTTCCATCAGACCAAAGTAGAAATTCCTGCAAAACTCAGTCTCAAGAGAACTCGTGTCCATTCTGTACATATCTACAAGACAAGAAACCTCTCATCTTCTTCATCTTCTGCTTGTTTTCCACGTCCACTCTTTTATTAACTGTTACAATAATCCGAAAGTACAAGCGAAAGAAGAGAAAACTTCACTCGGTCAAACACCAACACAATGTGTGTTTCCTCATCAAAAAGAAAGATGGTTTCAGCCACTGCTGATCCCTATTGCACCTAAAATTGACTATTTTACTTAAATTTCACTCCATTGCTTCTCTGAAGTCAAAGACTAAGAAACTTTCCGGTGTTCCTGTCCGGGAGCGCCATTCCTTTGTCATATTTATATTTCCTTATGCGTTTTGCTGGCAGAGGAACCTGATGTTCTCATGAACCTATGCAGGAATTAATTTATAAACTGAAATGCGACTGAATGTAAATTTTTCATTATTTAAAAGGAAAAAAAACTACCTTTCCCAAAATATTGGTATTTCCATGAATTGTTTTTTTTTTTTTTAACTTCTAAAAAGTTGGAAGCACTTTTTCTGATAAAGAAATGAATGTAGTGTAAATGCTGCTGGTCTCATCACTTGAGACAAGGGGTAACGTTCCTAAATTACCCTTCAATTTAGGGCTTATGCCCACGACTGTTATTTTCGACAGTTGACAAATATGGCTGCACTAAATACAATAATTTTAACGGATCAATGCACACGTCTATTATTTTAACAGAAACAAATTTAGAGGAAGTAGAGCATGTCCTAGCCAGAACCATTGTTCATCGATCTCTCATAGACTTATGAGGCGCGGTGAAAAAGATAAGGATTCAACTTTCCCGTGAAAAACTAAAGAAAACATCAGTTTTTTTTGGCTAAGAACGGGGTCAGTTGTGGGCATCTAGCTTTAGAGATAATGACATGTACACACTCTTTAATCAGCTATTATTTCATTAACATACATGTAAGTTTAACAGGTAGGTAGAAATGAATTGACACTCATCTAGAGGAGGTGCCTGTAGTGTAAGGCAATAGACTAGTCAGAAAAGGCGAGGCGATGGAAATTGACAATTCTTCCATGTTGATGTTTTTACCTAAACTCTTATGGGAGGGTTATTATTCCTATTTTGTTTGTCTTTGTCAGGTCTGTATCGTGGATAACGAATGTTATCCTGTGGCCCTAATGCTGGGATACACAGTGATCACAAGAATGGAGTAGCTTCAGTTCAGTAAAAGCCAGAACTTTAGACAAATCCCATACACACGGTACGTAAGAGGAAATGTACCAGGGCTGACACTGATATGCACAATTTGTTTTTCATGGGACAAAGGGATGGACCCACATGCACCTTACTATTCTGCACCCATTATATTAGTGACATTGGGTCATATATTTATTGATACTGGAAGGAATACCTACCATTGTCCTTAGAGATGGGTGTTAGTAAATGTTTGTAAAAGGGAAGAGGCTGGTGGGGAATAATGTACACATACAAGCTCATAAACTCTGGTACGTGGCTGTTTCTCCGTGGCTGCTTCTCTTCTATATCTCTATGAATGTAGTTATCAAGATTTACTAAAGCAAATTGTTTTTTCTCGATTTTATGTGTTATCTAAACACCTTCAAAAGTTGTCAGCTATTGTTATTGACTCCCGCGTACACATGCATGCTCAGCCAAATGTTCTTAGTGGGTAGAGAGGAATCAGACACTCCCAGATACCACTAGCCATGGATTATCTCCAGTTGCTTGGATAGGATTGGAATTTCTTGAGCCAACCAGATAAAATTATCCCTCATCATCCATAGACAAAAAAATCCACCAGCCTCCAAATTAGGTTGTCTTATTAGGTCAGAGTCCAGGCCCGTCGAAGGATCCTCTGGGTCAGTCCGACACTGCCTGTGGGTGACATATTAAAATAATACTCAATTTTTATATCCCCCCCCCCCAACATCTGGCACCCCCTATACAAATTATGTTCTTAGCTAATCCCTTTGGAGCTGGAGTTCCCCCCAAGCTTTTTGGCACCTTGAGCGTACACTTGCTACCTTCTACAAGGAGCAATAAGTGGAGCCATTGAGAAATGAACTTCTAGCCTCTTTGTAAGGGGTCTCCACACATGAACCTTTTGACCTTTTAGTAAGGTTTACCCCACTGAAAACCTTCCCTTAGCAAACACAACCTATTACTGACACTAAAGCTGCTTACATTGATCCAAAATCAGCCTGAAAATGAATAGTTTGAATGTCATTTTATTTTATTTTCACTTATTTTATGTCACTTTCGTCATATCTTCGATTCCAATGTTCAATCACCTTTGATCATTCAAATAAAGTATCAAAATATGAATCACTTTTACATTGTGCTCATTTCTCTATATGTTTTTTGTGAGTGGCTGAACCTAGAAAGATGTAAATGACATAAATACATTATAAGTTGACTAAGTTGTGTTAACACAGTACAATAGGTTACAAATTGTAACAAATAGGTAGCAAATAAATAAAATGATGTTAAAAATACATCAGAATCCATCGTTACAATCCAGGGACATTTACTCACAGATCCAGGGAAAGGAACTGTGGGAATCTTCTTATATTTGTTATCCATTGCCTCCTCCCTTCTAAATGTTACCAGAGTCCCATCTGTGCTGTAGCTTCGCAGGCTGTTACAATGTCTCTCCCTTCCCTAGCTCCCCGGCACAGCTCAGGAATATGCCTGTAGCTTCCTGAAGGTAACACATGTAAGCAGTCAGATTGCATGCTATAACCTAACATAGGTCTTCATACTACCTAAAAGTCTAAACAATGGGGCACATTTACTTACCCGGTCCTGACGCGATCCCCGATCCAGACTGTCTGACGAGGATGAAGTCCGGCACGATTCACCAAGATTGTGCGCCCAATATCCTGATGTGTCGCTTCCCCACTCAGGTCTGCCGGAGTTCACCTTCTTCTTCCCGGTGTATGTGAGTGCATGTCTTGCGAAAAAACGATTTGAATTTTAAATCCTGCGCTTAGTCCGAATTAGTAGGGTTGACCGACAGCCACGACCCCCGTTTTGTGTCGCCTGAAAGCGATTGCGCCAAAATCTGATTGCGTGCACCAAAATCCCCTGTTAAATGCGCCACAAATCGAAAATACTTTAGAAACCCGGTGGAAATGCGCTGTGTGGACCCTTAGGAAGTATTAAGTCATTTATAGCATCTAAATAGTAAATTACGAGTATTAAATATGGGGGGAGGGGGCAGGGGTAATGTGTCAATTCCATCAGCAGCGTTTTGGTCTTAAGGGCTCTGGGTTCCCAACTGACCATACATGAGGATGTCCCATGCATAGATCACATATTGGCTGATCCAGTCACTGGTGCTGTTCCTAAAGACATGGCCGGTGGTGGTGGTGGTGGTGGGGGAGCTGTGCATGAACTGCACTGTAATGCATAAACCAGGTTACTAAAAGACTGGTGAAAAATAAATCTAATGGTGGGACATTTGCATAGAACTGATAACCTTCAAGGGTCATCTCATCTGATAACACCACCTACTGGTAGCAGGCACATTGCAAACATCATGGAGATAAGATAAGTCCCCTGTGGCACTGCACAGAACAGTAAAGGAGTAGAGGTGGGAAATGTATCTCTCCATCATCTACCAGTCAGGAGAAATTCCAGCCCGGATAACTAATGAGGACATCTCAGCAGTGACATGGTGGTGGTGATGTCTGGTCCTACAGCTGTAGGCCTTTATCTGCTCTCTGTTATTGGCAGAGAAGATTTGTTAAAGGTCTGCTTCTGTCATAGCATGAATTTTTGGCTGATGGGGTTGTAAATTTCTTGGGTTGACAGATGGAATTCCAGTTTAGGTATATGGCCCAATGACATTCCATAGATAAGGAGGAGAGGAGATAACATTGTGATCAAGAGGTCTTAGAACAAAGGCTTGGACTGCTTACCTACATAACTAAGGGTAAATGATTCCTCAACTCTCTGATTTCTCTGTATTGTTCTCAAATCTCTTATTTTCCCCCATTATACTGGATCACAGATGAATTATTTACTCATTTGGGTTCGGGATCTTTTATATTGTTAATATCAGTAGTAAGTAAATTTCTTCTACAACCCTCAAGGAGATCCTATGGAACGTGTGGTGAAAACTATGCAAACACTGGGAGAACAATCTCCAAGCAGCATCAGATTCAACCCAAACATACAAATACTCCCCCCGGCTTCAGAAATGGCACAAAACCTCTATAACAAAGTAATAATAATAATTCTTTATTTATATAGCGCCTACAGATTACGCAGCGCTGCACAAAGCATGACAAATTGGTCCCTGTCCCTGATGGGGCTCACAATCTAAACAACCTAACAGTATGTTTTGGAGTGTGGGAGGAAACTGAGGTACCCAGAGGAAACCCACGCAAACACAGAGAGAACATACAAACTCTTTGAAGATGTTGACCTGGGTGGGATTCAAACCCATGACCCCGGCACTGCAAGGCAGAAGCGCTACCCAATCAGCCACCGTGCCGCCCTAAGTAAAGTTTTTGGACATCCATCAAGACCTTTTATTATTGTTGTATGTTGAGTTATTTTCAGCAGCTTTTGAGTTTTTGTTAAAGGGGTTGTCCTGAGATTAAAAAAACGTGGCTGCTTTTTTCCCAAAACTATAAAACTGCAATATCAGACACTACCCATAGTCAGGTGTGGATCAGTTGTTATAAGAAAGTATCCATTTTTTTCATCCTCTGGTTAGTATCTTACCCCTTTGATCTCCATGTGTTTATGTGAATTTGTAGAAAACAGAGTCAAAGATTTTATTAAATTTTACATTTGTGTAGTGGAATGTGAACAGGACTGATCTTTTTCCAAAAAAAAGTATTTCAGAAAACCATTGCTTATCCACACCCGTTATCCTATGGCAGGTTTTCAGTTTCACCATAAATTTTAGATTCTGACCATCTCCATTACGATAAAACTTTCCATTCTTCTTCCCCCAGAACTCTACATAATTGTTTAGATTTATGTTCTAAAAGGAGCAACAAACCAAGTATGTAACAGTAGTATCTAGACAAAGCAGTTTTTTTCCGGACTGACCGCAGTGTTGAGGACTGCATCATAGTTATACAAGATGCACGGAGTCCCTGCTTCGCTGCTACATCACAGTTCAACATTGCTGTTCCGTGGAGAAGGGACTCCTTACATCATGTAGAATTAGGCCCCTTCCACACTTGCGTTGCAGATCACGTCAGAGTTTGATCAGGGTGCGATCAGGGTTTGTTCAGTGAAAAACGCACATTTTGCATCAGAGTGCAATCAGTTTTCAGTCAGAGTTTGTTCAGTGTCTCAGTTTTTCACGCGCATTTTCAATGCAATTTCAATGCGTTTTTCACGCGCAGAAAATGCGCGTGAAATGGACTGAGGGCTGAGCTCTATCTTTTCTATGGCAATTGATGCGTGAAAAACGTATTGCACTTGCATTGCACTTGCAAGTGTCTCAGAGTGCGATGCATTTTTGATGCATCTCCATAGACTTGTACGGTGCGTTTTTCACGCGCGTGACTTGCAAAAGTAGAGCATGTCGAGATTTAGGCCCCTTTCACACTTGCGTTTTTCACACACGTTTTCTGCGCGTGCTTTTGACGCAGAGAACTTGCATTGCACTCTGACCTAGGCCCCTTTCACACTTGCGTTTTTCACGCGCGTTTTCTGCACATGCTTTTGACGCGCAGAACTTGCATTGCAATCTGACCCATTGTAACCAATGGTTCTTTTCAGACTTGCATTCTTTTTCACGCACACACACGCGTTTTTTTAACGCGCGTTTAAATCTCAGCATGCTCTACTTTTGCAAGTCACACGCGTTTAAAATGCACCATACAAGTCTATGGAGACGCATCAAAAACGCATTTCACTCTGAGACACTTGCAAGTGCAATGCATTTTTCACGCATCAATTGCCATAGAAAAGATAGAGCTCAGCCCTGAGTCCTTTCACATGCATTATCTGCACGTGAAAAACGCATTGAAATTGCATTGAAAACACGCGTGAAAAACTGTGACACTGAACAAACTCTGACTGAAAACTGATTGCACTCTGATGCAAAATGTGCGTTTTTCACTGACCAAACCCTGATCGCACCCTGATCAGACTCTGACGTGATCTGCAACGCAAGTGTGGAAGGGGCCTAAGAGTCCCTCCCCCCCTCTGCACTGAGGTTGGTCTTTGCAAGCCATTGCACGTTCCATGTATTACAGATTAACTGCAGTCATCTGAACATTTTTGCTTTAGAAAGTTCTGATAAATCTCCCCCAGAGAGCGCATCTCAAGGTTGTGCTGGCTAACACATTTCGGACATATTAATGTCCTTAGTCATAGCAAATTTTACCCTAATCCACAAATCCCTTTTGTTGTACAGTGTTGTATGTATCAAATAAAATTTGATGTAAAATAGTTGAATAAAGTCACGGGAGCGGAAAGCTCAACACTGAAGTCAAGCTCTCCCCACCTCAGCATTCCCCTTTCATGGTTATTGACAGCCACTTGTCCAGAGACATCATTACTGGCTGTCCATACGTCTGTTGAATGATGTCAATCACAGAAGAGGAAATGAGGAGAGCTTGACTTCAGCACCTATGCCTTTTTAAAACTTAGGTACTAATCTGTTTGACTACATGCTGATCAAGGTATATTAGGTCAATTTCTTCTGACAGGTTCCCTTTAAGTCATGCTTTCACAAACAACTTTTAAAACATGAATATCAGTAATGTCCTGCTTGGCTAGTAGCAGATAAAAAATCAATATGCTTACAAAAGACATGGCAGCGCCAGGAAATGAACAATTAAGTGACTTACTCCCCCAGAGATTTTATTGCCAATTAAAGTTATTACACAACTTGCTTCCGTCCCTGCCCTTAAAGCGCGGTTGCTATGATCCCTTCAGTATGTAAACTGTGTCGCACCTGACCTGCGGCTCACCTTGCCATCACAATATGTCACACGCTAAGCCCCTTGCCATGGAAACAGGATCCGTGTTATGGAAAAAATCTGAAGGTGATATATCTGGAAAAAAATTGTTTCTACACTGAAGAAGTATGGCTGCGGTAAGTGTCGCTTATGTCTGACGCCCTATAGCATATGCGCTTCTGTTACATACAATGAGGATACATCTGTAATGTGTAATTGTATTTTTCCCCAGAGCTCGCATGTTCCAGTAGCCAACTAAGTACCGTATTTTGCGGACTATAAGGTGCACCATCAATAAATTCCTGCTAAAACATCTAGGTTCATATATAAGGTGCATTGGATTATAAGGCGCACCTAATTATAAGGCGCACCTGATGATAAGGATGTATGACCAGCAGGTGGCACACCTGTGCACAGTTCAAGGCAGCTGTTGTCTGTAAGTGCGGTTCATATATAAGGACTGGACTATAAGGCGCACTTTTTATTTCTGAGAAAATCAAAGGATTTTTTGTGCGCCTTATAGTCCGAAAAATACGGTAGGTGTATTGTGTGGGGAATCACAATGGTAGATTTCCTTTGTGCCAATTTTGATTATTATTCCCGGTTGGGGGTCAAACTACTAAAATTACTGCTGATCATGAAAATGGGGGGCCCGTTCTCAGTAACTGATGTAGCACCAGGTGAAGTATGGATCCTGCCGTTCCCTTCAGTACAATAGGAATGTTTAGCACAGCGCTAAAGTACCTCCGGCTCTCCTATACAGGTCTATACAGGTCCTGGCACTCCTATATTATTGAATGGAGTAGCAGAATGTATGTGTTACCATCCGCTCCTTCAATTGATGGGAACTGTACCGCCATTCTTGTGATCAATGGTCGTCCCAACAGTCAGACACCAATAGAGCAGATTGTCATCCCTGATCGTCCCTGTTCGGCGATACCAATTGAAATTGGTGCAACCCCTTTAAAGGGGTTGTCCGAGTTTAAAAAAAAAAATATATATATGTGGCCGGGAGGGGGGTGACTAAAACAATAAAGCTGTACTTACCTCCGGTGCCCTCCGGTATCCAGGACTCAGCTTCCGGCCGGCCGTGGCCGGGTACGCCTATCCGTCCCTATACACAGCATTGTGTATGGGGGCCGGAAGGTTGTCGGGTCCGGCCGGAACTGAGTCCAGCGCTGCTCCGGCGGCCATGTTTGTTTACATGGCGCCCGGACCGGAGCGACAGCAGCGCTGGATACCGGAGGGCACCGGAGGTAAGTACAGCTTTATTGTTTTAGTCACCCCCCTCCCGGCCACATATATTTTATTTTTTTTTTAAACTCGGACAACCCCTTTAAGTTTCAGGGACATAAATTCACAAAAAATGAAGAAACCTAAACTACCCCGTTACTAGTTATGTAAAAGCTATCAAGTGTACTCACGAGAAAAGATGCTCCTAGACATTTGATATCTGCAGTATACGGGTGGCTGCTGAGAGAAAGGGACTAAAAAAGTGCCAGTCCCTTACAGACAGGCATGGGAGAGAGCATTGAGCAAAACATTTGCTGAAAAGGAATGGGATAAGGCGGCTGTCTTGACCCATAAGCTCTCTGTCTCGTCACAGATACAGGAGACGAACTTTAAAATTGTAGCCAGGTGGTACCGAACCCCAGCAAAACTACCTAAGATTGACATTTATTGGAGATGCAATAGGGAACATGGATCCATGTTACATATTTGGTGGTCCTGCTCTGGGGTCAGAGACCTGTGGAAAGCGGATTTTGCACTTTATAACAAATTATGGTCAGACACAATTACACCGTTACCAGAGATTGGGCTTTTATCTATGATTCCTGGCTCTATTTCTGCGGAAAAAAAAGCTTTCTGAGACATTGCATTTCTGCCACTCGTAAGATTATTCCCAGACTCTGGAAGTCAAGTGTATGTCCATCGAGGGCCCAATGGGCAGAAGCCTCAATCCACATCATGAGAATGGAGGAGATGAGAGCCATGGAGGGACTGGCGGATTCCCAGATGGATAGGTACACCAAGGTATGGTCCCCGTGGATCGATTTCCGTAGCTCGACGGAATTTGCTTCCTGAATAGCAGGCAACGGGGCTATTCGTTGATACCTTTTCATGCATTGATCAGGTGCAATAGGTAATGGATGACTTGGATTGAGCTTAAGGTTTTTCTCATACTCCTTTTCCCTCTCTCCCTGTGTGCTCCTTCCCGACCCCTTACTTCCCTTATCCCTCTGTATCCCTGCATGTGCTCTCCTTCATCTTCCCGTGATGTGTATGTGTAATGTGGTTAATGTTGTTAATACTTGTTTAGTAGTGGTTTAGATTCTTCTCATAATTTCCCATATGCATTCCACAAAGGAATTAGCCTTCATATTGGAACTGCTATTGTTTGGTTCATAAAGTGAATGGTCATATATATCCAGTTGTGCTACTAGATGCATTACATCTGTGCTTGACTGCTTTAAAGTGTGTATACTGCTGTATTATATATTGACTCATTGACAATGCCTTTAAAATTGATATAAGCTCATTTCAATAAAGTTTATTGAACAGAAAAGCTATCAAGTGACAGAGGTGACAAAAGGTAAGAACTAGAGAAATCTGCCGCCTGGTGCCAATGGCTCCAATTGAAGATTTTTAACCACATTTACTTTTAGTTTGCAAAAAAATCACTCTTAAATAAAAACAAATAGCAGAAAAATTTATGTCATTTCAAAGTACTGATCCTTTCTGACATCAAAATGTATATTTTTTATAATACTGACCTGATGGGACCTAGGATTCCCTGACATATACTCCTCTGTTGTGCCCGTAGGTCCCCATACACCTAATGATTGGGCAAGAAGAAATTTTGGCACAATCCGGTCTGTAAATCCATAGCGGCTGGAAACATTTGCCTCCCGCTGTTATTGATCTCCGGGACACCAGTAATCTCATACGTCAGCAATGTTATTGTTATATTAAAAATCACTATTAATCCCTGCAGGGAATGTCGTCTGTGGTTCACGAGGCTGAGAACATTGTGTTTACAAAGTTAAGATTACAGCTCAGCGGTACATGGAGTCCAGCTACACCTCAGGAGATCACAGTAACACATTAATATTCAAGTAATCAGGGAAAACAACATGAAGGAAAACTGGATTGTAGAAGAGATGTCATCACACCGGGTAGATACGGCAACGTCATTACTACTGAAAGCAGAGAAAAGTCAGAACTGGAGTTTATAGAACTGTATGAGGGACAAATTAGGTTCTGTGAATTTTTGGAGATTTAGATTGATGTTTAAGTATTAAAAAAAACATTAAAATTATATGAAAATATAGTATAAATATGGTAGAAAAAATATGGTATAAATATGGTAGAAAAAATATGGTAGAAAAAAGAAAAGATAACTCGTAGTGCTGAAAGTTAGCCTTAAATTGGTATAAATCTGAAGTTCACAATCTCATAGTGACTGCAGTTCTCCTTGTGATCCACTTTTCATTTGTTTTTCTATTAGTGGATTTGTATTACCCCTCTATTTAGATCCCGTGACCCATTTTACAACAAATTATTGTTTTATGTGTATTTACCCCTGTAGGACGCAGCCGAGGATTGGACCCCTCTGGTAGGATATGCTCTTCTTTAAGCTTCTTATGCCCTTGTTTTTAAGAATAAAAAGTCTTTAAAAATTGAGCATATGAGCCTGAGGGGCTCCATTAACAACAATGGAGCCCAGAGCCCCTCAGATTCATTTGCATTATTTTAAAAAGCCTTAAAAAAAAAAAAAAAGGACATAAGAAGCTAAAAGAAGAGCAGATCCTGCCAGAGGAGGCGCACACCAGTATGTCAGTGTCCTTGGTTTACAATCTTTCAAATGGGCAGCACGGTGACTGAGTGGGTAGCACTTCTGCCTTGCAGCACTGGAGTCCTGGGTTCAAGAGTTTGTATATTCTCTCCGTGTATTGGTGGGTTTCCTCCGGGTCCTGCGGTTTCTTCCCACACTCCAAAACATACTGGTAGGTTGTTTATATTGTGAGCTCCATGGGGACAGGGACTGATTTGACATAACTCTGTGCAGCGCTGCGTAATCTGTAGGCGCTAGCTAAATAAAGAATTATTATTATCCTGGTGGTAGATGTCCTTTGACTCCTACGGGACTCTGCCTCTTTTGGCCTTCAGGCCTTCGTGAGACCCGAAGCTGTCATGGCAACGGATCACCGCTCCCCGTGACGTCATCGGGGAGCGATGATCCGCGGCAAGATGCCGCGATCGCAGTGAAAGCACACACGATCTGTGCTAGCACCGATCACGGGTGTTACCGGTAAGTCTTTGCTGCAATATGCAGCAAAGACTTAACAGCTATGGAGAGGGCTCGGCCCGCGAGCCCTCTCCATGCACCCGGACCGCGCCGTACTAGTACGGCGCGCGTCGGGAAGGGGTTAATGTGGACCTATAGGGGCTTATTTTTTGCCACATGAGATGCACTTTTCTGGTACATAATTTTGGGGCATCTACAGCTAATTGGTGAGATTTAATTCTTTGTTGGTGGACGAAATGAAAATCATCAATTTTTTTGGAATTTTCTGGGTTTTTTTTTTTTTGGCCGTTTACATACCATAAAAATAGTATAATATTTGTGTTCTATGGGTCACCACGATTAAGAAAATACCTCATTTATAGATTTAATTTTTTTTCCAAATTTTTACTGAATAAAAAGTTATTTGGCGAAAATGTTCATTTTAGCATCACCGTCTTTTCATATGCATAACTTTTTTATTTTTCGGCTGACAAATCTGGTCGAGGGCTTATTTTTTGCAAAAAGGCTTGTTTTTAGTGGTTTTATTTTAGATTGTGTAACTTTTTTGAGGTTGTTTTTTGGGGATTGTCACGGACGTAGCGATACCACATATGTGGGGGTTTTGTGTATTTTATTCAATTTTACTGAAGAAAAACTAATTCGGAGAAAATCTTGTTCATTTTAGCATCACCGTCTTTTCATTTACAGAACTTTTTTATTTTTCAACTGATGAATCTGGTTAAGGGTTTATTTTTTGCGAGAAGAGTTGTTCTTTTTAGTGGACTTTAGTGGTGCGTAACATTTTTAAAATCACTTTTTAGAGCATTTTTAAAAAAGTATAAAAAGCTCTTTTTTCAGAACATTTTTTGGGAAAATGAATTAAAAATTTAATTTAAAAATTATATTTTTTCTGAACATTTTTTTTTTTTTTTTTTCAGCGTTTACCTTGCAGGTCCAGTAATGATTGTTTTATTATACAGAATGTTATAGACGCGTCGATACCAAATATGTGGGAGTTTTTGTGTATTTGTGTTTTTTATACTTTATTAAGTGTTTTTGTGTGAAAGTGACATTTCCCGCAAAAATGGGAAATTTACATATTTATTATTTATTCCTATGACAAAAGCGCAGACAGTTTACAGTCAGACCTGGGGCACTGGGCAGACTTCAGTGCTGCCCAGAAAAGGATCGGATCCCCCAGTAAGCGGCACAGGGGATCCGATCCATAGCGGGAATTGGACAGTAGAAGATTGGAAAAACGTTGCCTGGTCTGATGAGTCTCGATTTCTGCTGCGACATTCGGATGGTAGGGTCAGAATTTGATGTCAACAACATGAAAGCATGGATCCATCCTGCCTTGTATCAACGGTTCAGGCTGGTGGCGGTGGTGTCATGATGTGGGGAATATTTTCTTGGCACTCTTTGGGCCCCTTGGTACCAATTGAGCATCGTTGCAATGCCACAGCCTACCTGAGTATTGTTGCTGACCATGTCCATCCCTTTATGAGCACAATGTACCCTGTAACATCTGATGGCTACTTTCAGCAGGATAATGCGCCATGTCATAAAGCTGGAATCATCTCAGACTGGTTTCTTGAACATGACAATGAGGTCACTGTACTCAAATGGCCTCCACAGTCACCAGATCTCAATCCAATAGAGCATCTTTGGGATGTGGTGGAACGGGAGATTCGCATCATGGATGTGCAGCCGACAAATCTGCGGCAACTGTGTGATGCCATCATGTCAATTGTTGATTGATGTTTGATTGATCTGTAATCCGAATCATTTGACCAAACAACAGGATTAGCCATGGAAACCAAGCTACGTACATGATAGGCTAAGAGGGCCACAGCCTCTATGCCCTCCGAAGATGGTCCCTAGAAAGGAAATAAGGCAGTGTAACAGCCTGTGAAGCTACAGCATGGAGGGGCTCTGGTAACACCCCTACAGCAGTCACTGATCAGTAGGAAGTGCACAGGCTATTTTATGTTACATAGTTCACTGTCAGGAAGACTATATTTTCATAAAAGAGGAATTTTGGGATGCAGCACTATTTACCATATTTATTAAACTTTTTTACATTTAAATTTGCTTTTACACTTAAGACCCTCCAGGTTACTTTAACCCTGCAGGATCTGATTGCTAATATTATATACTGCAATACTACTGTATTGAAGGATACAGAAATGTTACTGCTGATCTCTAATTGACTGCCATCTGCTGGCTGTTCAAGATTACACATGGAAAAGCCTACACATCTCAACGTGACTGTAGACTACCATAGCAACCGATCGCTGGCCTCCACTTACATCTAGGGGAAAGCAATTGTCCCAAAAATGTCTCAAGTCAGGTCTTTTCCTTAAGTATGGTTTTGTCTGCAGTTTCAATTGAAAGTTGCAAATTTTAGACAATTGTAAATGTCATTTGAGACATTTAGAACATCTGGAATAGAAGTCTAATGTGTCTCACTGAATAAAAAAAAGGCAACAGACATTTCAAAAAGTCCCAAAAGAGGTGCAAAATTTGTACTGTGCCAAAGTTTAAAAAAAAAAAAAGAAAAATAAATGACCCCCATTTAATTTTAATTCGAAATATTGTCAGTCCCACATAGTGTACAAAGCAATTATGGCATAAAATGTGTAGTTTTAGCCCTGCACAGATATGATCCCAATGCCCCTACACTCAGCAGAATTTGGTTAATCTTACCCCATGCTATTAGAAGCCATGGTGTTTAGACAAAGGAGTGAATGTTCCTGATGACTCTGCATGTACCTCCAGTTTAGCACTGCTGGATGAACAGTATATACATAATATGAACCCATTCCAATACTAAAATATGACCAGGCACTACACAAGGTACCAACATTAAAGAAAATCTACCATCAACTTCAAGCATAAACCAGGGACACTTACTCAGATTCAGGCACCATGACTGGTAACCTCATTATCCATAGCCTCCTTCCTTCCAAAACCAAACTTAAAATAATGTTAGTGAACCAGACTATCCTGGGGATGTTACTAGGACCCCTCTGTTGTAGATTCACAGGCTGTTACATTTTGAAGGAGAACTCCCCGCTTTGTACTCACTGGTGCCGAGAGTACAGGAAGTGCAGGGGGAAGGCAAGACCTACTGTATTAGCTTGTGAAGCCAGAGTACAGGAGGCTTCTAGAGCAAACCCATAGCCATTCAGACTCATTAACATAATTTTAGACATTGATTTTAGAAGGAAGCAATGCATAGTGCCTGGATCTATGAGTTTGTGTCCCTGGTTTATCATGCTTGACCTTTAGGTTAGATTTCATTTAAAGGGAACCTGTTAAAGAAATTTTGGTCTCAACACAAATAGGTCCTTATGGACCTGTAGTTAACCCCTTAAGGACGCAGCCATTTTGCAGGTTAAGGCTCAGCCCGATTTTTTGGATTCTGACCTGCGTTGCTTTATATGGTTTATAACTTTTGAACACTGTTACTTATCAAAACGATTCTGAGATTGTTTTTTCCCCACATGTGTACTTCATTTAGTGGTAAATTTTGGCTGATAGTTTTGCGTTTATTTACAAAAAAAAAAGAAAATATGAGAAATTTTTTGAAAAAATTGCCATTTCGAAATTCAAAATCATTGCGTTTCCAGGCAGATAGATTTACACCTAAATAAGTTGCTGAATAACATTTCCATTAGTCTACTTTACATTTTTCATAATTTTTGAAATGTCTGGATAATTTATTTGATGTCACGCGGCTTACAAAAGAATATCGCTTTTCCGGATTTTCAGAATTGACTATTTTGGGGATAAATACGTTTTGGAATGAAATTTTACATATTTAGATCAAACCCCCTATATAATCTACCCATTTTCAAATCTGCACCCTCAAGCTATCAGAACAGCATTTACGAAGATTGTTAACCCCTTGAGATCTTCATAGTAATTGAATCAAAATGGAGGTGAATTTAGAATGGTCAAATTGTTCCCTTATACGTTCATTTAGCCCTAAAATTTACACATTAACAAAATAAAAAAGAGAAAACCCACCATACAATTTTTCTGCAATTTCTCCGCAGTACAAAGACCCCCCACATGTGGCTGTGACTGTTTATGGGCGCCAGCGAGACGCAGAAGGGAAGGAGCGCCCGTAGCGCTGCCAGGATTTTAGTTTCCTCATGGCCCCTTTTGAGGCTATAAAATTTTCGCTTTTTCGTTATGGGGCCATGTGATGCCATTTTTTTTGCGCGTGAGATGCTTTTTCCATTGTTACATTTGGGGTTGGTATCACCTATTGTGAAAATTTAGGAACTTTTTTTTTGAGGGAGGAGTAGAAAAAGCACAAATTCTGTTACTGGATTTTTACTCTTTTTTTGGTGTTCACCGTATGCCTAATAATCATGTTATCTTCATTTATGGGTACGATACGATTACGGGGACACAGACTTGAATATTTTTTTACGTTTACTAAATTTGTCAAACAAAACCCTAATGTGGGGAAAATCTATCATTTATGTATTGCCGTCTTCAAGTGGCATAACATTGTTACTTTTTGGCTACGGAGCGGTTGATTCTTTTGCGCGACATGTTGTACTTGCTGCACCAGTATCATGTCGCAGTACACTGGTTTTTTGATCGCATTTTTATAGCATTTTTGTGGGATTGACATAGCTAAAAATCATTAATTTTGGAAGGTTTATAGCAGTTTTTTTTACGGCGTTTATCGTGGGGGTTCAATAATGATTTACTTTTATTCTACGGTTGTTACGGACGCGGTGTATACTATATATTGGGGTTTGTAGTTTGATTAGACTTTTTTTGTTATATGTCTTTATATTGTTTGAGGGTTTTGGGCATTTTTAGTGATTATATTACTTTATTTTTTATTGAATAACTTTTTTTTACTTTCACTTTTATACCATGGGACATGAAAAGAAATCCTTGATGCTTGTTCATGATAATATTATATTGCAATACTGATGTATTGCAGAGTATTATCAGTGTCAGCCTATACACTTGCATAGGCTGGCACTGTGCCAGTAAGATGACTTCACAGACGCCATCTTACCGGCAATTCTTGCAAGTAACTCTGGGGTCCAGATCGGACCCCATACAAAAACACAAAAAAAAAAAAGGGATGAAAAACCAAAAAACCTCCACATTTCATCCCCCCCCATCCCCTTCCCCCCCTCTCCCTGTTCACTTTACCACTTTTTCTCGCTTTTCCTCCAATAATTTCTACCGCCCCATGTAAAAGTAAGAATCTTTCACTATCGCAACGATCGGCGCCCCCTGAAAACGGTTCGGGGGGGCCGATCGTGGGGGAAAGACCCCCCAGAGGCATGTTAGATGCCGCGGTCGCGCTGACCGCGGCATTTAACGGGTTAAGCACCCGCGATCGGAGTCAACTCCGATCGCGGGTGTTACACTGGGGTGCCGGCTATCAGTCACAGCCGGCACCCCGTGTTTCCCGATGCCGGTTCGGCTCAGATCTTGAGCTGAACCGGCATGGGCTCAGCGTCCGATATATCGGACGCTGAGCGCTAAGTCATTGAGCTCAGCGTCCGATGTATCGGACGCTGAGCGTTAACGGGTTAAGTATCCCAAATAACCCCTAGTCTGTGGCCCTTAGTGACGCAGCCTGAAAAGGCTTTTTTGCATGCTACCTTAAATTTTTCAGTATTTTCAGGACACAGCTAGTTAAAATGCAATAAAAGTAAACTTTTCTTCCATTTACATTTTATTTGGGGTAAAAAGTAAAAAAGTATTTGCAAAGAGGGCAACTGGCAATATGTTTTGTAGTGTAGTGGGGGATTTTCTTTTATTATATTGGAAAATGTCAGTATTTGTGTATTTTTTTTACTTTATATGTCCCCCATGAGAGACCTGTTGGAGACACTATTTTCTAACTATTTTTCTCAACAAGTTTTCCCCTGTAACTGGGGCAGCTATAAAGGCTTCACAGGAAAACCATCAACTGTTACTGGTGCTGATAGACCCAGCAGATCTGATCAACTCTTTAGACCTAGTGTTTACGTGAGTCGGCTCTGCTATGCCATGCATCATGCTACTTCAGCGCGATGCTGTGAAAAACGGACAAAGGAGAAGAAGTAATAAATCGCATCTCCCTAGGGTCGCTGGGCATCTGACACCCAGAAAGCGGGTGCAAACTGCAGCAATGTCTAAAGACGCATTCTCCAGGCCTGCGCACACTGACATCTAAAGTCCGCAGGTGGTGCGAAACAAGTTAAATATACTTACCTAGATATAGGTCCACCACAGCAGGTCTCATGGTATTTGCAATATGTGCACGTTACTATAATGAAGCTGTAATAAACACCAACTTCACAGCATACATGTTAGGGAGCACCACTGAATGAAGTTGAACTGCAGACCAAGTGTCCTTTACTGCATGCCCAGACATAAGTGATCTAGGCCAATTTGGGACACTTAGCACCTGCCCTTATGGACTAGTCTAATACATTGCAAAAATAGAAAAATGGCCAGTAGCCCAAGTCCTTGTTTCAGCTATAAAATGTCAGAGGTTTCAAAAGTTAAGGGAAGCTGCATAAAAGTCTATGGGGAACAGAAGATAAGAGTAATTGAAAGCCCCAAAGCAGGAGTGTACAGTGCTTAACCTACATAAAACGCATGATTACAGCTGAACCCAAGTAAGCCAATATTCTTTCACTCAATACCACTACTTATATTAAGCAAAGATAAGATGCACAGGCCAAGGTTTAGATAAATGGTCTTTATTGTTGGGTACAGCACACAGTTCAGTCCACCTGAAACCAGCAAAAAAAATAAAAAATTAGTAATAGCCCCATCACTTAGGCAAGAACATTCATAAATATCCTGATAACTTGTTGGGCTAAGTTTATAGGTAATGCATGCAACTATTTCATTGTAATTGTTTTTTGCCCTTATAAAGGATGCATAACAGAAGATAAACTTGTATACATGCAAGTTTAAAAAGGTATTCCATCTGCACATTTACATTTAAAGAGAACCCGTCATGCAAAATAACCCCCCTAAACTAAATATATTTTCATAAACTGCCATTAGAGAGCATTGCCTCTATCCCTTCATTGTCCCTCTACATGCCTGTAAACCTAAGCAATGAGGTCCTAAAGCTGTATGCAAATGACCTGTGAAATGTCCAATGAAGCATTAGCATATTCAAGCTGTCCACTATTCATGAGTGGGAGGCACAGCCACACCCCCAGTGCATGACTGACAGCCTGTATAATGGTGTGAGGCTGTATAATGATGTGCTTCCTGGTGCTGGTGGCCACGCCCCCTGCAGCGTGCGTGCGTGCGTGCGTGCGTTACAACAGCTCCTGGCAGCCATGTTACAGCAGAACATGTCAGATTCATGTGTAGCTGATGTCTGTGTCTCTGTATATTAGGAGGATGCAGCATGTCAGATTCATGTGTAGCTGATGTCTGTGTCTGTCACCTGTATATTAGGATGTAGCATGTCAGCAGATGCAGCACACACTAGCCATGCTTTACTATACATTACACACAGACATGAGCATGGGGAGGGGAGGGGTAACGGGTGACATCACTGCCTCTGACCATGTGACCAGCCTCATTTACATAATAAATAAAAGATGATTTTACAATGATTAATGTATGAAATAACTAGATAAAGGCTGGGATGGGATCCTTGTGAGCTGCTCCAACAGGTAGTAGTGACAGGACAAGTGACACAGACCTCATGACAGGTGTCCTTTAAATGTATTCATTTGCAAAATGTTACATTTCTTAAATTGGATGTTATTTAAAAAAATGTTCCTTTGTGAAGATAGTTTCTCAAGTGTAGCCATGTTGTCCCTTAGAAACGAGATAGCTTCCTCGGATACAATGACCCCAGCTGGAGTGATTGCACTAAGAAACAAAAGGCTTTTGTATATGAAATGTCCGGGAGTTACTGCAGGTCCAGCAGCCGTCCTGTAGTAATGATCGCTGAAGCCATGTGGTCAGGCAGGACTCTATAGTGCATGTCTGGCCACCGCTGCCCAAATGTGAGGAGGTCGTATCTGAGGATGCCGTATCTCGTTTCTAAGGGACAACATGGCTACATGTATGAGAAATTATCTTCACACAGGAACATTTTTTTTTTTTATAACATCCAATTTAAGAAATGTTTACACATGGCAAATTCAATTAAATTTAAATGTAAACACCCCTTTAAGAAAAACAGGATTAACAAACAGACACCATTAGAGATTGTGTGAAAGGGCCTGATATGTATAGTCACTTGCGTGGAGATCCTGAGTAGTTATCACACCTAACCACACACTGATCCTACAACCACCAATTATAGTATAATACATATCACAAAAACCAGAAAAGAGAAAGGTTTAATCTGATGGTGAAGTATTACAACCCAGGATGTGGGCAAAGTCTCATACAATCAGTTGTGTTCCCAGCTGCCTACACCTAATATGCTATAACTATGGCAGAGATACCTCTAATCATCCGACCACTCCTGGTGTCCTAGCAGAGTGTAGACCAGCTAGTTCCTACACCACATAATTTATAAAACTGACCTTTTATTCTTCAACCTGCTGAACTGTTCCCTTCTCGGAGACGTAGATACCGTCCAAGAACTTTCTGATATCCTTGTTCTTCACTGTGGTGGCTTGCTGGATCAAGGCAGCTAGAAGCAAAAATTTACAAAATCAGATGGTTTCTAGTACTGAAACCATGAATTCAGAGCAAAGCAATAGTCTGGTTTCCTCAAACCCTGAGTGCCATTTGTAGGACACCAAGACAACATGCTTGTTTTTTGGTATTTTGTATAGTTAATCATTTAAATGGAGTTGTGCCCTTACTCCGATCCAGGAACCACAACTGGTGACCATTAAATTATCCATGGCCTCCATCAACTTAACAATATGCTAATGATTCTGGAAGGGCTACCCTAGCCCCTCTGCTCCAGCTTTACAAACTTCAACGCTCTGTAGAAGCACATCTCAGTCTCACAGTCCCCCATTCACACTTAGGCCTCGTGCACACTGCTATGTTTATTCCGTTTCTGTATATAATGCTGTATTTTGGCCACACACAGTACATTGTACTGCACACATGGCATCTAAAAAAATACAGCAGTCTGCCAAATTAATAACTGGCTATTGGATGGCTGACAGAATGCACCTCCCACTGGTTATGATCTCTCTGGGTAGTGCAGAATACTGCACATGAGAAAATAGGATAAGCTCCATTTATTATGTCTCAAAACAGTTTAATATGGTGTACAATGCAGCCATTGAAATGAATGTGGCCGTACGCTACGCGTATATACAGTTTTCATGTTGTGCGCACGAGGCCTTAGGTATGTTTCACACCACCATATGCATCCTGTGTAAAGGTGCCCTATAGTGGCATAATCACAGGGGCTGTGCAGAGCAGAGGACAGGAGTCTCTGCATTATACAATGTACCCCGCAAACTGTCAGAAGTATACCACAGTTACAATGTGACGGTTTGGCAGACAGGAGTGCCCTTGCATTATATTTCTAGATCATGCAGGGGCTCCCGTCCTCTGCTCTTTGTGCAGCCCCTGGGACTGTGCCATCATACGAAACATTTACACGACTGCACGTTTGTGAAACAGCCCTGAGCCCGTGAAGCTACAATACTGAGGCTAGGGTAACAACTCCAGCTCATTAGCATAATCTAAAAGATTTTAGAAGGGAGGTCACGGATAACAAATATAAGTAGATTTACAGTCACATTGCCTGGATCTTTGAGTACCTCTGGTTTATAATGATGGATTGTGATGTCAGCTCTTGGACCATCACAAAAATCACCCAAACTAAGAACCACAAGTTTCCCTATATCTGCCTTAGGTTCCCGGGTATCGTCCTTCCAGTGCTCCACTGACTATGGGAATTTTAGAACAGCATGCAGTGTGGTTAAAATCTTAAAGGCCATCTACCTCCAAGATGAGGGCTCCAGGCTCATCTTATCCTGGTCTTATCCTGGTGGTAGATGCCCTGTAAAGACCGTGCTGTGGGGCAGATAAGGGGAAATTTCGTTTATTTCCCAACAGCTTTGACTCCCTTAACCCACGGTCTGATATTTATGCCTTATCCTACGACAGGCACTTTTAAGGCAGTACAGTCAATTATGTCCATAGAGGTACACTGAGCACTACTCACTATCCAGCTGTGATTAAAAGCAATTCTGAATGCATTACATCTAAAGTCACCAAGTGTTTTCAGGCTTTACGGCTTATGCAAAGGATGCAAACTTTAAAGCCAGCTTATGGTGTCATTGTCTGCAATTCTCAAAACCATAAACCCATGACAGGACACAACAAGCGAATTCTACGGTTTGAGGTCAATATTTGGCCATTCATTAGAGGGAAGGCCCAACTGAAATTGACTATTTTCTGGTCAAAGTTGGAGACTACTCCACATCCAAAATAGGGAGGGTGTTAAAAATCTACACTGACAGCAAATTCTGAATTTCTGACATGAATTTTTAATCTTGATCACATAAAACCATGTGAACGTGCCCAGTTGACACCAGAGGCAGAGCCATCTACAGCTAGAAAGCAGATTACAATTTACACAGACAGACCCCCTGGTGTTTTAGGCAAAGAAAACTCCATGACAGCCACCACTTAAGCAGCCTCAGTGACGCTGAACCATAAAACAGTCCAGAACCAGGAACAACTTACCGGAGTTTGAAACAAGCTCAATGTCATTGCCTTCAAGGATCAGTTCATCCTTCTGGGCCTGGGACAATGAACAGACAACACCTATGAGAAAAGAGAATGAAGTTAAATAGAAACCCATACATATTGATGAGACAGAAGTTTAGAGTAGATTTGCATCAGAATTGTGGACCATTTTTGGAAAGTTTTTACACACGACTTTAGGAGATGTTGGGCGACTTTCAAACTAAACGTACCATGCTTGAGAGAAAGTGAATTGTCAATTATGCTATGATCCATATATCAAATGTGATGTTTTAGTCTCAAATGCCCTCCACCTCTGTTGTAGAAAGGCCAACCCGAACATGAAAGCCTGACAGCAAATTCTGACAGATTTGTCTGGTTCACATACCACTGCATGAACTGACCCTTTAATTTGCAGTAACTGGAGTAAGATTATTGTAAAAACTGTATAGTATAGGCATCGCTAATAGAAGCAGACAAAGTACACAGCTATTCCTGAATCAGGTGGCAGCGATGCAATGTACTTCAGCTATTGTGAGCTTCTTTCATTACTCCAGGGACTTTCTTCCCTTCAGTCAATGGATATCGTGTGCATTAAATACTTGGCTTGTCAGCAGTACATTGTCATTTGGTGAATTGTGATAAACTGCACTACTGACACAGCCACTGCAGAGTGCAGCTTGGTAATTTGTAAAACCAGTCTCTTCAAACATAGGACTACAGACAGAAGTGTTCAACACATACCTGATCTCATGTTCACCCTGCGGATGTACTTTTCACCCAAGAAGTTTCTGATCTCCACAAGTGACCCACTCTCCTGAACAACTACGTTAATGGGAAAGTGAGCGTACACAGATCTCATCTTGTAACGAAAACCCTGGGAGAAACAAACAAATTAAATTAGTAGCACGTAAAAGTAGTCATGAGGGGCAGAAAGCTTAAAGGGCAGCGACTTCACAATTTACACACATCAAGGGGACATAAGGAACTTCTTTCCCTCATCTGGTGTGTTCCCAAATTCAGCCCTATGACATTTTGTTCTAAACCTGGGATTCAAATTCGATGAAAATTCACTCTGCAGACTGAAAGCAGCCACAAAATTTGCACATTTCACATTAATGCCAAACCCCATTGCTAAGATATTACTGTCCTGGGCGGAAATATCATTTGAATACACGCAAGATATGAACTCTTCAGATTGTCTTCATGTTTCTCTACTCACCAGAGTGACACCCTTGATCATGTTCTGCACATGGCTGCAGATTGTGCGCACTGTGGCCAGCTCCTTCCTGTTACCCCACCACTTATCAACCTGGAGCTGTAAGAGATTACAATCAAGCAAAATATCAATACATGTTATACAGGGGGAAACAGAATACCATACATTTTTTCATCTTGTTCATAGGCTGCAAGCAGCTCCTTGTGTTTTATTATGGATGACCGGTCCTCTTTAAACAGGCCTCAGCAAGCCTGCAGACAAGGCGAAAAGCTTCAAATATATCCCATGTAAAGTCGCAATGGAATCCACCAATCTACCAATACTTACCCGCCTCTTCTTCTTGCCCAGTAAGGACAACTCTACATTTATGTGGTTGAAGTTTTTCCGCAGCATGCCCCGGGGCCCCTTCACAGTTACTGTGCGGCCCTTCAAGGAGACTTCCACTGTAAAGAACAACAAAGTCTGTAAGAAGTCTTATCACCATAGACCACAAACTACTGCATCTATATAGTAGCAAACCGCAATACTCACCATTTTCAGGGATGTCAACAGTCTGGTTACTGAGAATGGTCTTCATTCTGGAATAGCGAAAATAAGCTTAATAGATCAGGGAGCCCGGATACTGACATGTACATGAAATTTGGAGTGCACCTTTAGGGAAGCAATATTTACTTCTTCATAAACAGGGACGTTTTAGTAATTTTAAAACACTTGTCAGGGCAATCCAGACCAATAAACTTACTGTTTTTAGTGTCACAAACTGACCTATATTATATGGTCTGAAAGGTTCTGCAAGTGGTTTAGTGTAAAATTAACACTGACAGGTTGTCTTTAAGCAGAAAATTCCCGAGAGATTGGAGGTCAAACATGCATCGCCCTACTTACATACGTCAAGAGATAGCCAAGTGCTAATGTACTCCAACCCTAGCAGCTTCATAGGACAGAATAGACCAGCCACACACTGCTAGCCCTGTACAAGCTCCAAGACAGCTAGGCCTCCACTAGACAGCCAGTTATATCCTACTCAGGCAATAAAGACCATTTCACTTCCATATAGTATGCAAACTGTATACACAGGTCCAGTTATAGACAAACATCAACCTGACGACCCAGAGGAAACCCACGAAAAGACACAGAAAACATACATTGCTTTCAGATGTTGACCTGGATTGGCCTGGAACCCTGGACCCCAGCGCTACAAGGCTGTAGTGCTAACCACAGGAACCATTGTACTGCCCACAATGGCAGGCAAAACCTGGTGACTACAGCATCACACTGCCCACTGATTGTAGTTTATATGTATAATAAGACATTGTGTAAAAGTTTATTTCTGGTGAGGGGTCGAGTATGTGACAGCTGTGTAAAGTCCAGTAAGACACCACCTGACCCCTGAACTACAAGTCACCTACATTCAGACCTCTGTTACTCCTTTCAATTAGTAAAATGATAATACATGGGCTCTTACATAACTGCTAATACATCCAGTGATTTTAATGAACTTTTAAGAGCTTCCTCCAGTGTCCATTCGCACTATGATCGCAGGTGTGCACTGAGTGTAAGAAACATCACATATATAATTAGAGGGGAGCCCCTAAGCCAGGAGTCACTACACAGTAACAGGCGGCATCCCCGGTGCAGCCATATACCACCACTAGCGGATACACTCACGTCCTGCACAGACAGCGCTGGGCCCCGACAGGGGAGGAGACACCATCACACAGCAATCCAGCACCATAGAGCAGACAATACACCCTCCATCAGAGACAGGAGACTATGAGGAAACTCCTCGTTACATCTCCCCCCACCACAGACACCGCAGCACCCGGGATGGACACAGATTCCACAGCCGAATCTTCCTCCGGCCGCCATCTCCTTACCTCGCTGCTGATAGGGGAAAGGGAAAGTCTGTGTCGTCATCACGCTTTTATACAACCGGCGACGCTGCACTAGGCCCCACCTCCTAGTCAGAGACGTGCTACACGCAGACATGATCAATCCATGTCCGATCGGATAGAGCGACGTCATTTGTAGTAGTTTACGTTATATGCTCGCTTTCAGTAACGGTCCGGACATGAAATGATGGCAGATTATGATGCTCCGGTCGGGGCTGAAGAATCCAAAGTTTAGGGTAGTTTTATAAAATGCAATAATAAACCACCAAGGTTTAGTACGGGTGCCTGGAAGTGACAAACTTATGCGGAGAGTAGAAGTTCTCAGACTAGACTAATCGATAGCAGAGCATTTGCCCTCACTGACAAGCTGACGCGGTGCAAAATGAGACTGCTCGGGCTGAGGACGGGGGCAGAGCTGCTGCGGGTGTCAGGGGTGAGGCCTGATACTCCTCTGGTGATTGTTCATACAATACGTAGTATAAGACTTTTACCCTGTTATGTGTAAGGGGTGACACATGTTTCTGTATTGTTGGTGAGTGTGGTAGATGTTGAGGATGGCTAGTAACTTGTGTCTTGCATGCGGTGGTGTTGTTTTGTTTGTCCTGTGATGCCACCTCTGTATACCTGCACTTACATTAATTGTGCGTGTTCCCCTTTATATAATTGTTCAAAAATCGCGTCTTTAAACGCATTTCTTGTTCCTAAAGGAGGAGTTACTCCCCAACGCAGATGCGGTTAAACCTAAACGATTGCATTTGGGAGTAAGTAACACGTGTTTTGCTTAGGTATCTGGCAAAACACTTCTTACTAGTTCTAAACGCATAATGCGTTCTGGAGTAACTCTTCTCTGATTGGCTTGAATGGTGCATCGATGCAATTCATGAGAATGTGTGAAAGTGGCCTCAGTAACGTCATATCCACAGGGTAGTTTGTAATAACGAACAGCTGAAGGTTGATGTTTTGGTCCCACACTTTTCCCCTGACCCTCTCTGAATGAACTAGTCAGGAGTCCTGTTCCCTGTAGGGAGTGAACGAGTGACAGTCCTCGCATTGCTCTTTCCATTCACTAATGTGCAAGTTCTGCGAACGGAAATGAACTCTCGTAAATGGGGAAATGGGGACAGAAAGAGATGCAGACTCGCCTCTCCAATCACAGGAGGAGGGTGCAGGTCTCATAGGTGCAAGTACCTTCTACAGTAAATATGTGCTAACCACAGATAGTCAATGCATTCATGGGTCAAAGCTGCTCTGGCATGAGGTGGACCTACTCAATACTAGGTAGGTGGTTTTAAGGGACACCTGTCATCAGGTCTCTGTCACTTGTCCTGTCACTACTACCTGTTGGAGCAGCTCACAAGGATCCCATACATTAATCATTGTAAAATCATCTTTTCTTTATTATGTAAATTAGGCTGGTCACATGGTCAGAGGCAGTAATGTCACCCCTGTTCCCCCTCCCCTCCCCCTGCTCATGTCTGTGTGTAATGTATAGTAAAGCAATGCTAGTGTCTGTGCTTTACCTGCTGACATGCTGCATCCTCCCAATACACAGAGGCACAGACATCAGCTACACAAGTGCCTGACATGTTCTGCTATAACATGGCTGCCTGGAGCTGCTGTATCTCTCCTATACACACACACAGGCTGCAGGGGGTGTGGCTGTGCCTCCCACTCATGAACAAGCTGGACAGCTTGAATATGCTAATGACTCATTGGACATTTCACAGGTCATTTGCATACAGATTTAGGACCTCATTGCTTAAGTTTACAGACATGTAGAGCAGTGATTTTCAACCTGTGTGCCGCGGCACACTAGTGTGCCGCGACATAAGGTTTAGATTAGGGGGGTTATTTTGCATGACGGGTTCTCTTTAAGGTTATGGGTAATTGGTCTTCATTTTCATATAGCTTCCAAGGTTTCTGTCAGGGTCAGAGATCATGGAACTACTGTGAGCGATGACATAAGCCGACACCTGGGAGCGGAGTCTAAGTGGCAACCGGTATTAACAGGCGCGACTTTGGTTGCGATGATGGCCAAGGTGAGGTAATAAATCGTAAAGCAGAATCAGAGTCAAGTTCAGGACAGGTGGCAGGGAATCGAGGTCAGGAACGTAGCAGGAGGTCACAACGGATAATACACAGGAATCGCAACAAGAGAGCTTTCTCTAAGGCTACGTGGCACAAAGATCCGGAAGGGGCAGGCAATATATATGGCCACGGCCGACCAGTGCCAATTAGTGGCACACTGGCCCTTTAAATTTTTTGTCAGAACAAGGACAGTTTACTGACGCTGCAGTGGCCGCGATGGGGGCCACAGAGGTGTACGGGAGATCGCAGGAGCACCCGTGACAATTTCCAGGACAGCAACATAAAGATTGTGTGAAAAGACTAAACACATTTTGCTCTTCTCTCTTTATAGTTGGCGGAGTATCACACATCTTACAGAGTGCTGGCCGTGCTATCAGATGACAAGAAGAACCTCATTCAAAATGGACCAGACTTACAAGATTTTATATCTGGGGATCTGACCGATAAAAACACATGGTCGGATTATAAAGGAAACCTGAAGCGTCAGAAGGGAGAGAGGTATTCTTCTCCACAATATTGTATATGATGTTGTGTATTATCACTTGTGAGGGAGTAATAAACAAAATTTGGGCGGTAAGCAAAACTTAATTTATACCACTTTGTATTGTAATATCTAAATCAAACATACCTGCTGGTTTGAGTATAGATACTGATCCTGGATCATATCTTCTTTAAACATAAAAGTACTGAATTTCTCCAGAAAACGTCTTTACAATGTGCAGATTAGGTCCGGTGCTCTGCTCAACTACTAATTATGCACTCTTCTAGCGAGCATCACAGCGCCCTTCCCTTCCCAGAGCTGGCCCTTGGAGCAGCCCGGCTTCTAATAATGCACGCCAACAGCGTGCATTAGAAACCACCCACTCCCTCCCCTTCCCAAGAGTTGGTGATGTCACACTGCCCTCTGGAAGGGGAGGGGGTGGCTGGAATGGTAGAGGCGTGCATAATTGGTAGTAGAGCAGAGCGCCCTGTGTGAGCACGGGCTGGAGCTCCTGAGCCTAGTCTGCATATTGTATAAAGACATTTTCTGGAGTGTTTTCATGTCTAAAGAAAATATGTTCCAGGATCAGTATCTATACACAAACCAGCCGGTATGCTTGGTTTAGATACTACATTACTAAGTGATAGATTCTTTTAAAGAGGTTTTGTAGGAACCTCTATTTATGGCCTATAGACCATTGATATTTGATATATAAACAGACCACAAAGTGATGGATATAGTTGGCTCTGCATGTCATCCTTTGTTATTCACTTTTTAGATTAAGGCTACCCCCATGGGCGAAGACTGAGATTCCAATGGGAAAAAATTACAATAAACTGAAAAACACCTTAAGAAGTCTGAATCTTCACACTGTAAGTATGAAACTAGAAGAGATTTTCCTCCTTATTAGAAACACCTGTGTTACACCCTGCTGGATAGATTGTGAAGAATTCTAAGTCTTATCTTTTCCTTGTATTTTTAGAGAAGCCAATTTTTTGTCTAATTGATACAGTATATTGTCTCTGTTGACTAGGTCTGTGAAGAAGCGCGATGTCCTAACATTGGAGAGTGCTGGGGTGGTGGAGAGTATGGAACTGCTACGGCAACAATTATGGTGAGGAAATAAATAAAGCAATTATCTCTTCTGTATCTCATGGGACACAGCCTTTAGACAGTGATCTAAGGGTAGATGTTTTTGGTGTGAAAACCTGCAATAATTCTGCGTCCAATGGCAGAAGAAAATCAGCAGTGAACCCATGTGTAATACACACAGTCACCATACATGTAATGCAGCATTCAGATGAACGTGTGCTCGTCCCCACTCGAGCACATGTTAGCGTGTTGAAGAAGGAGGAGGGATGAGCGCTCACCCCTCCCCTCTCCTCTCCATAGGAAAAAGCATCGCCGCTGTAGATAGTGCTGGCTCTATGTTTTTGACGGCACGGTACGGTGAGCACATCTTGCGGCCTGATATATCATTTGTCCCCACAACTGGAGGAGAAGCTTGATGCAGATGTGTTAGGTGTGCTAAGTCTTCATTGTGTGCATATCAACATTAAAATATGATACATTTCAATGTTGCTGTGTTCCTTAGAGGATTGTCCACATGTGAGTCTGCATGGAAAATCTGTCCCTGCGTACGAGGACTGAATAAAAATAACTTATTGTCATTTGATCACATCCTTTCTGTGGGCCAAAATAATCTTAGTTGCAGGCAGCAGATCGCCCTATGTAAATCGGGGATATACTACCAACAATATGCAAACTGGAACAAATGATCATACACATCCAGTTTCAATGTGATAGAAGTTTCAAAGGAGACCAAATCATATTGTTATCTTGTTGCTTAGCTCTCATTTTGGCCATTCTTGCCACATAAAAGGATAGATAATTTCTGCTTTTCTACAGTTCTCACACCATAATGTTTCTTCTGTCATATTCTCAGTTAATGGGAGACACTTGCACCAGGGGCTGCCGCTTTTGTTCAGTGAAAACAGCCAAAAAACCTCCACCTTTGGATCCAGATGAGCCGTACAATACAGCCAAAGCCATTGCAGACTGGGGACTGGACTATGTAGTCCTGACATCTGTGGACAGAGATGGTTGGTATATGCCCTGTGACTGTAGCTCATGCAGACTGTATGCACAGTACCAGATCTTTATGGCTTAGATTTTTATGCTTATGTGAAAATATACATATTTAAAATTTTTTGAAGAAACACAATTTGTGTTATTTACCTGGGGAGAATCCTATTGTTCCATATGACTGTTTGTACTCTTTAACCCGTTCACGACCCGTGACGTAATAGCACGTCACGTGTCGGCCGCGGGATCGAGGATTGCCGCTCCCCGTGACGTCATCTGGGAGCAGCGATCCGTCGCCATGGTAGCCTCGGGTCTCATGAAGACCCGAGTCTACTTCGGGTTAACCCATGCATTACAATGTGTATCAGCACATTGTAATTGAGGAGTAAAGCCCATATACTGCATACTGTATTATGCAGATATATAGGATGTACAACAACCTAGGGTAAATTACCCTAGGGAGTCTGAAAAGATTTAAATATAAAAATAACAAAAAAGTTCAAAAAAAAAAAATTATAAAAAAAACCCTAAAAACTCAAATCACCCCCCTTTCCCTAGAACTGACTAAATATAAATAAACGTAAAAATCATAACACATTAGGTATCGCGCGTCCGAAAATGCCCGATCTATCAAAACATATAACAGTTTTCACTGCGTTTAGAATCCCGTAACGGAAATCGCGCCCTAACGTCGAAATGGCACTTTTTTGTCATTTTTAAAATTCTAAATTCTATAAAAGTGATCACAAGGTCGTACAGTCCCTAAATCGATAACATTGTAAACCTGCATCACAATCCGCAAAAAACGACACCACCTCACAGCTCTGTAACACCAAAGTATAAAAAGTTATTAGCGCCAGAAGATGGCAAATCCCCCAAATTTTTTTGTACAGGAGTTTTAATTTTTTTAAATGTATGAAAACATTATAAAACCTATACAAATTTGGTATCCCGAATCGTCACCGACCCCAAGAAAAAGTAGACATGTCATTTGGGGTGCACAGTGAAATCCGTAAATCCAAGCCCACAAGACAACGGCACAAATGCATTTTTTTTACCAATCTTCACTGCATTTTGAAATTTTTTTTACTGCTTCCCAGTACACGGCATGGAATAATACAATACCATCTCTATGAAGTGTAATTTGTTACGGCAGAAAACAAGCTCACACACGATCTGTACATGGAAAAATAAAAAGTTATGGATTTTTGATCATGGGGAGTGAAAAATGAAAATGAAACAAAAAAAAGGGCAGGTCCTAAAGGGTTTGAGATGAGTTTTATTGGTATATGTCCCTACGATTTGAAAAGTGCTGCAGAATATGATGGCGCTATATATCATAAGATCATTTATTATCATTAAGGCTGGAGACTCAGACATCAAGCAATTGTTTCTGCCAACCTCCTAGAAATTATTTTTAGCCCAAACTCCACACCTGTACGTGTCACTATTTGACCTTTGTCCTATTATCAATGTTCATACAGTTACTACAATAGGGTTCCAAGTTTGGTTCTAAGTTGAATTTTATGTAAGTCTAAACTGTATATTTTATAATTGTAGATCCAGACAAGTTTTTTTTTTTTTGCCCCCATTACAATTGTATTTCAAAATTTTTTGCTGTATTGGACCAAGGATATCACAAAACCTTAATCACAGACTCTTTACAGCTGACTACAGCATCCAGAGCTTCACCGGTGGTCCACGGTGGTGCAGAGGGGTCTATCTCTAACTGTGGTCGTCTGTGAGTCAGGTGTCCCTAAGTAGGGGACCGCCTGTAAACACGTTTCACACGATCTTTTTCCTGCTGCATATGGCCACTAGGCAAGTAATTTCCTCTGTCAGTCCATTCATGTGAATTTAATGTTGGAGTATTATTAGAGTGTTATTACGTTTCTCGATTGTGGGAAGTACTCAGCACCCACCCAGTTTTGTGAAGGAGTGACTGTAATCCCCCTTTAAAGGTTTTTCTCTGCACAATGGCTGCATTATAACTTTGCACTTTGACCCTTTCATTTTCAAATTCCTGATATACATCCCAAAATATCCGTAACCATCATAACCATGAGTATTAGTTAGGGACTATTGGATTTCATGATGTAAATACATTGCATATAGAGAATGAGAGGTCACGTGATTTTTAAAGGGAATCCAGGATTTTTTCTTTATTGTTCAGTTGTTGTTTTTCCTCACAATCCTTGTCTCAGATCTTCCAGATGGGGATGCCGAGCACATTTGCAAGAACAATGTCCCTACTGAAGAAAGGTCACATAATAAAATATCCATTTATGCCCTTAGGAAGATATGTGGAGTTATGTAGGTAATAGGAAATTTGTTTTTGCCAAACTGATCACTTGGTAAGGTGTGTAAATACATGCAGATTTTTGTGTGCATTGATGGCCACACTTTCTGCATGAAGATCTACCATTACATTTGGCATAGACATAACGATTAGCTGAAAAGTTGGTCACCAACAGTTATTCTAACCTGGCGCACCCCCTACACACATGCATCTTAACCGGTTTTCGCGACCGCCCGCCGTGTATTCACGGCGGCGGTCCGTGTCCGCTGCTAGAGAGGGCCACGGGCGCCCTCTCCATAGCCGTAAGTCTTTGCTGCATATACAGCAAAGGCTTACCGTAACATCCGCGATCGGTGCTAGCACCGATCGCGGGTTTTCACAGCGTGGGCTGCCGGCAAAGCTCCGGCAGCCTCAACAGATAGCGGCGCCTGGGCGCCGCCATCTTACCTGGGATCGCCGCTCCCCGTACGTCATCGGGGCGCGATCCGTCTCCATGGTAGCCTCGGTCTTCCGAAACCCGAGGCTATTTCGTTTTAACCCCTTCATTACAATGTGCTATAGCACATTGTAATGAAATGAGGAAGAAATCCCCATATACTGCCATACTGTAGTAGGCTATAATATAGGATCGATCAGACAACCTGGTTAAGTACCCCTAGAGAGCTCTGAAAAATAGTAAAATAAAATAAAAAAAAATTATAATAAAAAAAACCTAAAATTTCAAATCACCCCCCTTTCCCTAGAACTGACATAAATTAATAAAACAGTAAAAATCATAAACACATTAGGTATCGACCGTCCCGAAATGCCCGATCTATCAAATATGATAACGTTTTTTCAATGCGTTTAACCCCTTACGGAAAATAGCGCCCAAAGTCGAAATGGCACTTTTTTTGCCATTTTGAAAAATCTAAAAAAATCTATAAAAAGGGATCAAAAGGTCTAAGTCCTAAAAATGATATCATTGAACATATTATCAAATTTCGCAAAAAAATGACACCACCCCACACTCCGTACACATAGTATAAAAAAGTTATTAGCGCCAGAATTGGCAAAAATCAAAAATTTTTTTGTACAGGAGGTTTTAATTTTTGTAAATGTATGAAAACATTATAAAACCTATACAAATTTGGTATCCCCGTCATCATACCGACCCAAAGAATAAAGTAGACATGTCCATTTGGGCGCACAGTGAAAGACGTAATATCCAGCCACAGAAAATGGCGCAAATGCATTTTTTCACACATTTTCATTGCATTTGGAATTTTTTTTCCCCGCTTCCGAGTACATGGCAGGAATATTTAATACCACATTATGAAGTGCAATTTGTTACGTCAGAAAACAGGCCGTCACAACAGCGCTTTTACTGTAAAAAAAAAAGTTAAGAGTTTTTGAAGGTGGGGAGTGAAAAATGGACATGAAAAAACAGGAAAGGGCCCGGTCCTTAACCGGTTAAAGGAAATCTACCATCAAAATCAAGCAGGATAAACCATAGATCCAAGCACTGTGACTGTTGTAATTTCCTTATATTTGTTATGCATGGCCTCCCTTCCTTCTACTAATTTTTTAACTTTTTAAAAGTATGCTAATGAACCTGAATGGGCTCTTGGGATTTTATGGAGTCCTCCGTCTCTCTAGCTTCACAGGCTATTACCGCCCCCCCCCCCCCCCCGCCCCCGGTCCCCAACCCCCAGGCCCCCCCGCCAATCCCATGGCTCCGCCCTCCGCCCCCGCACCTGAGGATAGGCTGGAGGTCCCCCACCGACTTCGGCCACCCTAAGGCCCAGGCCAGCAAAACAATCGCAGCGCCGACCCAACTCAAGCCCGGACCCCGCCAGGGCTCTCACGAGCCCACGCCCGGACGGGTTGGTCCTCGTCCCGGCCAGTCGTCGACTGGATTGAAAGTGGGGGTATGAGGGGAGCGCAAGACAGACAGGTTATCCGCCACCCCGAACCTCCGCCCGCAACGGGCAAACCCAAAATCACACCGCCCCAGATCCACCACACCAGGGCCTCCAAAGTACGTACCCCCGCCACTGTAAGAAGCACAGCCAACTCGCCCCAACCCCCAGACTTCCCCCTTCGCCCAGCCAGCCCCCCCGGACGGAGGGGCGGGCGCCACAAGCCGGCCCCGTCCCCCCCCCCCCCGACACGACCCTCGAACAGCCAAGGCATCGGCCCGCCTCGCACCCACGACCCGCCACCCCGCGGCCCCTCCCCCACGTCCCAAGCCACCGCCCACCCCGCCACCCCCCAGCACGAACCCAGTCCCACCCACCGCGCCGGACACGGGCCGGACCAGGGCCACGGCGGCCCGAACAACATGCACTAACAAGACACCCCGCCAAAAATTCCGATAGGCCGGGAAGCGTCCCCCGATTCGGCCCACAGAGCTCCCCTCCCACCCCACGTCCCCCGGCCCCGCGCACACCCAACATAGTCCACAAGCAGACATCCGACCACCGCGGCGGTACACCCAGAAGGGGAGTGAAGCCCACAAACCCAAACCCACCGTGCACAGCCAAGAAGAGTCAGTCGCGCACGAGTCAGTGCCCATCGACCCACAAGAGCCCCAGACCGATCCGCCACGAAGCATCCGGCAATATCGTCCAAACACCACAACACTGACCACAAGCGCCGGGAGTCCCCTGCCCCCCCCCGCCCAACCCAGCCAGGGCCCGACCTCCAACGCCCCCACCCATCCACCCCCACAAGCCACCCACCCCCTGCTCCCACTCTGCACGCCCCTCGCCCGGCCTCGCGGCTGGACCCCCACCTAGCCCCAACGCCCACAACTCCGCGCGAACCGTGCCTCGCACCAAGCCCACACTGCCCTCAACAAGAGCCAAGGAGCCAGAGAGGAGTGACCGCACAAACCAAACCCCCACCCCCGGTCCCCTCCCCAACCCCACCAACGCCGGCTCCGCCCCCCACTCCCGCACCAGCACCGGCACAGCGCAAAGAGACCCATGGTCCCCAGAACCCCGTATTCTCAAGGCCGCCATCGCGCCCCGCCGCCCTCCCCGCGACCCCAACCAACCCACGCCCACGGTAGACGGAGCCAAAGCCCGCCTTGCATCTCCGACACGGAGAGAAAGGGGGACACCACAGCCCCTAACCCATAAGCCCAAGGCGCCCACACGGTTCCCCGACGGGCCCTCCACCCCGCGACGCTCCCAGTCGCTAATCCAGAGCCCGCAATCCCGGACCCAGGTTACCCCGCAAGCAGCGAGACCGCCACGGCAAGGCCCCGGCCAACCAAGCCAGGCCTGCAATTCGCAAAGCGGGGAGAACCCACCCACAGGACATACAGCAAGCCCGCAGGAACGCGCAGTCCGCGCCAAGACCCACCCACCCCGAGTCCCCCCCGACGGACGCACGGACGCACGGCCCGCCGCACCGCGCTCCCCGAGCCACAGCATCCGTCCCCGGAGCAAGGCCGAGCCGCGTCCTCCCCGCCCCACACCCCAAGACCCCGGGGGACCGACACCCGCAACACCACAGCGACGAACCGACAAACCTTCCCGGAGGCAAGCCCACAAATCCGGACAGACCCCCCCCCCCCCTCGCTCGCAAGCCGGGCCCCTCCGGCAGTCCGCGTAAATCCACGCCAAATAGGTCCCCAATCCCCGCCACCTCCCCGGCACTGGGCGCCCGTGCGCGCACTGAGGCCCGACAAAAATCCCCGCCCCGGTCGCCGACCGCCCGCGGCGCCGGACCGACCCCTTCCGCCCGCGCGTGACGGGCCAGACCGCTGCACCCCTAGCCACCGGGCAAGCTCCGGTTCCCGCCAACCCCCCGGACCTGGCCTACCCCCGACAGGACCACCGGACACACACGCCCACCACACGACATCCACCGCAGCTGAAACCGCCCCCGCCCCCAACACGCCCCAGCCCCCGCCTGGGGGCGACCTTCCCCTCCACCCGATCCCCCCAACGGCACGGAAGCCACCGTCGCGACAACCCCAAAACAAACCCGCCAGGCCCCACCCCAGAAACCCCAACCCGCCCACCCGTCCGACCTGCCAGGCCCCCCCCCCCCCCCCCTTCATGTTGATGTAACCAATGCAGCGGACTTAGTTTCAGCACACAGTGGGAAAGGGGGGGGGGGGTACTCCTGTACAGTGTACCAGCCTTGTTAAGCTACAACAGGGAGGGCTCGGTAAAACCCCAGGTACTTCAACTCTTAGCATTAATCATAAAAGTTGATGTTTACAAGGCAGGTAGGAGTACGGATAAAAATAAGTTAATATAGATTACCCAGGTCACGGGGCCCCTGGTGATTTGATGGTAGATTTATAGTTGACTTATAGGGAAGAGCTGCTGCAGACACAGCTTGTCCATCTTATCTTCATCACACCAGAAACATCAGGATATGAATCCAACATATCTGATGTCCTTTCCCCCTGCATAAAATTTAAATGACAACCTATTGAATTGCAGGTTCAGCCAACATGTCTAATGTTTAGAACTTATTTTAGTTTCTATTTGCTATTCAACAAAAATGAATCCTTTTAATATAAAGTAAACATGATTGTAGCTTATCTGCATCAATAGTTTGTTCATTTCATGTAGACCCCAAACTCCCCTCACACCGTCATGTTACATGCTCCATGATTTTGAAAGTTCCATATTATTGCACATTTTCATCCATACCGTAACAAAGCTCACCCTTTATACTAACAACCCCCTTTTAAAAAACAATCTGCTTTTATGCCTTTTGATCAGAAAATCCAGATCCTATTGAGGTCTAACGCCGATTTCCGTGGAGATAAAAAGCTGTAGAAGAACCATTGTCGTTCTGACTTGACGTTTGCCCATACATGTGGTAACGGTTCCTCAGCCTACAAAGGTATTACTGTCATTCTATATATTGTTACCACGAGCCAACTTGATATTTAACTCGATACATTATCTTGATTTAACATAAAGTTACAACAGTTTGCTTAAATAACGGGTTGTGGGAACATACATGGATGTGTCATATTCAGCATCTCTTACTTTTCGTGATGTTTGAGTACAAGAATACTGGTCTCGTGCAGCTCCTTAAGGCCACTAACTACTGAGTATGACATGGTGGCAGTCCATGTACCAGGCCAATAACCCACATAAAGATGTTTTTACTTCTTAAGAATTGGCAACACCTGACCTAGTTGTGTGTGTATTGTAGTTCAGACCATTGAAGGGAACAGGGCCAGATAAAATACCAGCATACCCACCAACACAGTTTGGGTGCTATTCATTAGAAACCACCCTTCATTTCGATCCTGACACCCCCACTTAGCCGATTTTATACATCTATTTATAGGTGATGAAGTGGTTGGTTTGTAACTAAGATGAATGACAGAAGATCATGAGTCAGTCGGGTCCTTCCTGCAGTTGGTTGGGCTAAGCTGTGATTATGATCATTGAATGGTACATCATGTTAACTAAAAGCCAACAACCTGCATGACTTGTACACTTTCCTACGTTTGTAGGCAGGTCTCGATTGACCCTCGTGCAAATTTCCAGCAACCATTAGCACCTACAACACCTAAAAGGGGCGTCAGACATTTTCACAAAGACATCCATCATGCTGGGTAGGTAGAGACTGATGAACAATCTATCGACCAGATGACGGGTGAGTGCAGGGGATACACAATGATTTGGTGTTGGGAAACTATGGGGCTTATAATGTGCATTGTACTACTTTGTTACAGCTTTACGGAGCAGAGAGTCACTGTTTACCCTTGGGACAGTAACAATGCAGCCAGCAAACGTCCATCTCAAGGTAAGCACCCACTTCAAAATTCTTGTCAAGTCTGCGCATTCACATTCAATGTATCCGCCATATAAAGATATTATTAATTAGCAGTTATTAAATAAATGTTCCTGTGTGTAAGTCTTAGTTCTCCTTAGAAACAAGAGACCGATCTCTTGACTACCGGCCACCTTTGCTGGAGGGATTGCACAAAGAAACAAAGGTGTTTGGCATATAAAATGTCTGGGTTACTGCATGTCCCGCAGCCGTCCTGTGTAATGATTGCTGTTAGCCAGGGGAGTCGGCGGATTCTATAGCGCATGTCCTGGCACTGCTGCCAAAATGTGAGGTGGTCGTTATCCGAGGAAGCTATCCCATTCTAAGGACAACAGGCTACATGTATGAGAAATATCATCACACGGAAATTTTTTTTAATAACATCCAAATGGAAGAATGTCACATAGGAAAATAAATGTGAATACCCTTTAACGCTTGTGCATCTAAAGTAAGATCTAAGATAGAAATCGCTTGATTTAACATCTTGGTGTTTAATCTGTCGTTCTGCAGGTAGAAATATGTCACACCTGAGAAGGTTCAAGCACTGGGAGACGTAGGGGCCAATGAACCTCCTGGATTCTGTCCCCGCCATGGTCCTTTAGTCCGATCGTCTTACAAAGCCGGACCACTTTTTAGAATTTAGGGTTTGGAAGTAATCATGAGGCAGCTTCAAACAGGATTTTTACCCTCTGGCATTGTACGGTGGCGTGACAAGTGTAATGTCCAGCGGCATTTGTGTTGTTCATTGAGGTTAACATTGAAGGTAACACCATAAGAAGATCGGTGCAATTATTACACACAAATAATCGTTAAAATTTCTAATAATCAGTAGAAGCCACAAAAGGAGAATGGTGTGACTCCCGGACAAGGTGTGAGGTCTCAAGCTGTCCTATTTCTTCCTACAGGATAATAATGCCCAATAATTTTATTAAAAAAAAAATAATTAAACTACTTTAATATTTTAAAAATTCCCCTTATATTTGCTCCAAGAGCCAATTCTATTAAATATAGATAAAATCTCCCACGAACATCTACTACTGCCACATCTAGTCAAATATGATATACAAAGATAAGACTGAATCACTGATTCAGTGCACACAAACTAACCATCAAAATACCCAAACAAGGTTTATATATTCCAATACTTATGTGTAGAGATAAGTGTTATACGCCCTAAACAGGAATATATAAAATAATTAATGCACAATATCTCTCAGTGTCGTGCATAAAGGGGGATATTTTGATATTTGTGTGTCATAATGCACATCACCCTCTTGTGGAATCTGTGGGGCTGTTTATCAGATACAGGAGACTAATCATCCTGTTGTGGACATTGAAGGTACTTTATGTATGATAGTCCAGGTTTTTACAACTTTAAGGTTACAATTCCGACGAACTGTGCCCACCTCGTCGAGCACAGCGGCGCCCGGGAGATCCGCTCCTCCCCTAGAGTATCTGGCGCATTCCAGGTACGGTGCCGACCGTGATGCGCCCACTCGCGGCTGTATATATGTACCACCTAGCTTCGTTGAATGTAGCTAGGTGATATTTATAACTTTTTTTCTTTGTTTTTTTAAGGTGAATTTTTTTGACGAACCTGTAGAGAAAAGAAAAAATAAAGGCCGTATAACAACCGTGCACAGCATGTGTTCGCTGGCGATCCAAGAAAAACACATATCTGGTTGTTTTAGAGGAGTGTTTGTGGATGTCCTCATTACCCAACTGTAAGAATAATGTAATATTAAATAGCACTTTAAATGGGCTTTAATTTTTTTTTTTGAAGAGGAAATATCTGATCGAAACCATATGTTAAAACATCAATAGAGGAATGTAGGAGCAGCTGGGGGTCAAGCGTGATGTGATCCATTGAGATTACACAACTGGTACAAAAAAAAAAAAAAAAATTGTTGGAATTTGATTTTGATTACAACGGCTCAGACTGCTCGCGTCTTCAGTAATTTATGTTAAGATGGTTCTAATATTAAACGTTGTTTTGTTCCGTGTCTCTGATTATAGGGTGATTACCAATATGTCAAATGAGGCTTGACAAATTTTTGCCTGTTGAGCCAACTGATTGAGTGACCGCTGTAGCCACTATATGGTGAACCATTCTGCAGGGAAAAAAAAAAAACTTGACACAGATGAGGTGTTTTATAGAATTTTTTTTTTTTTTTTTTAGGGTCCTTTTGATATTGTATTCATTTGTGAGTATAAAAAAAAAAAAATTACGTCTTAAGACAATTCAGTGAGTCACTAAACTTTAATTATGCATCGATAGTGTCAGAATTGAGTTGATTTACTAACTTTCAAGGGGATATTCAAGATTTTTTTTTTTGTTTGTTTAGTTTTTGTAATTTCTCATCTAGCAATGAGACTATTCTTTTGATAAATGCTTTGCACTAATCAGGGATAATGCTTGCACTGTCATACAGACTACTTTATAATCTTTATATGGATGTTTTTTTTTATTATTTGTACTTTATTCACAAGATACGGCATCAGTAGTAAGTTCACGGATCTTCCATCTACTACACTCCCGCCATTAAGTTATAGATCCAAAAAGTCAGGCCCCCAAAGTCTGATTGAACTCTGAACTTAACGGTTATAGAATATATTCAATATTTATGACATAACAGGTTAAGTCTGAATTCAGATATGAATGAAAGGAGAACAATTTCTGCAAATTCTTTATTTTAGAATTACCTATTACAAATAAAAATATACGCTATTTAACTTGAGCATGATGCCATAGACAGAAGGCTGCATTACCGTGTCGTTGACTTCGTTATACCTTGCAAAAGAAAAACCATTTGAATACATATTTGGGTAACACAAGAACATGTTGAGCACTACCCAAAGCATCTTCCCCCGCCAATGAGTGTTAACATGGCCTAAGATGAATAATGGAAGTAGACGGCTGTTATGGACAAGAAAAATTTTGCCCCATTGACCAGTTGATCAATGTGGCCCAAAACACGTTTATCAACAAGGAGCTTATGGAAAGAGCAATGACACACCGGCGGTACTGGTGTTACCTCATAGTAGGGTTTTGAAGAGATCGTGTTTGGGATTAAAATTGGATACTTATGGATTGTCACTTACTATGCTGAACATCTGCTCCTCCAACTATATGCGAGGGTATAAGAGGTATTATCATCCTCGATGAAAAAATTGAGGCTCAGGACTTTTTGTTTTTCTATTCTGGGACACAGGCGAGATGGCCAAGTCGAAGGAATCAGATCATGGTCCTAAATTGTATGGGTCCACTTTAGATTTCATATCCAAGTTCCCTGTCTATGCAAAGCCTAATAGGAATAACGCTCTAAACTACATATCTACAAATGAACTTTAAGGGGGTGTCTGAGTTTGCAAGAACCTGGTTGCTTTCTTCCAAAAACACGCGACACTCCTGACCATGGGGTATTGTGTGGTATCTAAACTCCATTCTCTCAGTCATCAGCACAAACCCCTGGTCGGGTTGTGCGTATGGTTTTGGAAAAAGCAGCCATGTTTTTCATACTTGATAATCCCTCTTGTCGAGAATCTTTTGCCCATGGTATAAAGGTACTTGTTTAGACAGATTATTTCGTATTTATTTTTGTGTTCTCATCTCTCATATTTAGTGATTACACATAAATATACAAGCAACATTTTACTCTTTGATCACATTGCCATTAGATGCCTACACATTAGTTCAGCAGTGCCATTCACAAACTATTCAGAATCAACCACCAATCACGTTGGCCCCCAAAATTCTATTTTGATTCATTTACCCTCCTCTGGCTGCGTGCACTGTGCATTTGTAATGTGTTTCAAAAACACAATGTAGCAGATGGAGGAAGGTGATTTGACTATTACATTATTGTTAACGTTTGATGTACAAAGCGGCAAACTTATTGACATGATTAACATGGGGTTAACATTTGCATTTACAAAAGTGGTAACAATAATGTAATTCGCAAATACTTCTCCTCAGCTGTTGTACTGCGTTTAAAACAACACGTGATTAAACGTCAATGCAAACGTGGTAAGCGCCCTCAAGTACAGTCCATAGTGTTAGGGAAGAGCAAGCATGATACATGTGACATTTATTAAAAATATATATAAAAAAAGTTCAAAAAAATAGATCCCGATTCAATGTCCCTTATAAATACCCGCACATGAACAAAACAATGTATGAATTCCACCCTGCTGCCCGTTACTTGGGGCCCCCAATACATGGGCATACACTTCAAGAGATTTAAAATGGTTAATTCTAAAAGTTGTATAAAATAGCAAAAATTAAGGTTTGGGTCTGTTAGAGGAATCTTGAAGTGTAATGGCACAATGTGAATTATTTCACAAATAAATTATTAGACTGGGACATGTGAGGAATTAACAGTAGCCATGTAGCGTAGGAAAAGCTATTGTCACTCCCTATAGGGCGAATACGTTAAGCGTAGCAGACAGCGGAGACGGAGAGAGCACGGGTTTTTTTTTAATTTAAAGGCGGATTTTTATCTCTGGCCTTGTGAGGCTACATCAACCAATGAATCTGGGCATGTCAGCTGTGACGGATCCTTTTGAGGCCATTTTTCCCATTGTCTACAACTGAAATACATACATAAAGTCTTAAAAAGAAAGCTATAAATAATTTCATAAAGCTGTATAATGGTTTTGAATAGCCATCTAGCACTGTATCTCTACATCGAGAGTTGTACAGGAACTAGATGTCTTTGTGTCTCTTCAACTACGTGCATGAAAATTACAATTATCGCAGGTTCTAAAAATTCGGCCTATAGATGGCAGTACAATCAAAAGACATTATATGGTTATAATGTGCGTCACATGGACGCCCGGTGTAATTTAGATACTGTAGAATTATGTATACCACACCTTTAATCAAATATTGTAATCATTACAAAAGTAATTGTTTTTATCTTTATCTCTGAATGAGTTCATTTTTTTTCTTATTTTTAACTACATGAAATGATCAGCAAGTGAGTCGTCAGGAGTCCTTGTACTGACTTTTCTGATAGGTCATGCCTGGGAGGAAAAAACAGATTAATTTCGGCTGCTCCCTTCCGACACTTGGTGTAGTTGACAGAATGTCTGCGGGTTACACCCCTCTAAACTGTCCCAAATGAGAATAGCCCATGTGTAGCTAAAGGACAGGAGACAAGTAATATTAAAGTGTCGAAAGTTTAAGGAACATTCCGGAACAAAGAAAAAAAATAATAATGACACATCAAAGGTGAAGAAATGTTTACCCCATGCATCAGTGCTAAAGTTCTAGGTGTTACCATCCAATCAGTATTTTGGTCATTTATTGAGGAAAGGAATCCTGTTTTAGAACGTCAAATACAACTAGGTCCTATTCCCCCCCAAATATGAGCATGCACCCTGCTGCTCCACTTCATTCTCATGGTCGGTAGAGATAAGGATTCCCAATAATCGGGAACAAACCAAACAGGGTTCATGGCTTCCATCTAATGCTTCATTCATATTAGGAATAGCACCCTGGTTTTGTGACATACTGGGGCGTTGGTATGCCTAGTATTGTATGCCCCCCCCGCCACCACCGAACCCCGCCCTTATATGGCCGTATTAGATGATCCAAAAACCCAATGACAACTGACTGATCATGGGAATGATATTGCTTCCACAGTTAATGATAATTAAATAGATTTCCTGGAAACCAATGTCTGGCAGTTCCGCATGAAGATCATCAGAACCCGGCGGGCCCATCAAATACATAAATGCAGGTTTCAACATCTTGAGTGGATGCGGATGGAAACTCCAGTTCCTAGACACAAGCCAAACGCATGGGTGAGATGTTCATATTTAGAATAAGAGACAGTGTCTTGGCGTTAGTGGCCAGCAATGTACCCGTTTTGTACATCGTCTCAACACATCAGTAATAGTTACATGTATGTTGTCTGATGTTCTGCCTCACCTTAAACAGTGTCCCACTCTGTGCAATGCCAATAGCGTGGAGCTCCATGCACAAGCCTCCGTAGGATCCGTGGAGATATGACAGCTCTCCACAGAAAGACACTACAATACATTCACATTAATCCTTAGTAGATGGGTTCTAACAAAAATCTACTAAAAAATTACTTAATATTTCAGTTGTAATGCACCATGTAGGATAAAATTTAATCCACTAATGATGTCAGGAAGGTGAAAACCCAGAGACCAAAAAGATATGACGATGGCGAGTGCTTAATGTCTCCTCAATAGGTTACACATACCTCTCTCATCAGGAGACACCCCCGGCTGGGACAAGTCCATGATTTATTTGTTCTCTGGTAACTTTTGATCAAAGAGTTTGCAGCTTGTCTCCTTCATCATGAGTATTATCTAAGTTAGATACGGAGGGACCATGCGGAGGAAAGAAATGTATAGGATTAGACAATGGGTACTATCCAAACCTTACATATCACTGGGTTTCAACATGTCTATCAGTATAGATAAGTGTCTGTCTGTCTACTAAAGATAGTTATATTCTGACACTGTATGACATGCACCCTATACAGTATTAGATCAGCATACAAGAATACATCCCTGATAATAAAGTTATGGACAAGATGGCACCAAATGCCTTAGTCCAATGACAGCTATACTTTTTAACCCTCAATCAAAGGTATACCCTTCGCAGCCGGCTAGCATGTTTTTACAAGAACAACAAGAAGGATAGTACATCAATACCATTATCCCAATCCTTATATCCCCTGAACATCTGCCGTCATGACAATATGAGGGCCCTATAGGACATTAGTTGGTTCAATTATACCTACCGCAGGATACCTAATAACATAAATTGGTTGATGGGTCAACTCCTGGACCCTGTAATTTTCAGAGAATGGGGATCCAATTCTGAATAACTTGATGTCAGCTACAGGTTTACAATGGTCTTATGCTGTATTTGAGTGTATGGGCGTTGTTGGTAACATTGCCGACACCAGCCACAGGTATGGCCAGCTCTCCTATTGTCTATTGAAGAGCAATTTCCAAAAATTCCCATACCATCTGGTGGAATCCGCAGCAGTTAGGGCCCCACCGTGTTGTTATCTCTCTATCCTGTGTATAGTGACGATTAAATTTGCCTTCTGGTATACAACCCTTTAAATGTGAGATATAAAGGCATATTAGTATATACACTATAGGTGGCACCCATGGAGGTTGTACATCATATACTACATGACAATGCCTTATGCTCCAGATGTTTGTACGATCTCACTTCATATAGCGTACAGGAGTCTTGCATGTTAAATAACCTTGTTGTCCACCCGGTTGTCCTTCTAATGGCAAACCCAATAACAGCAATTTTTTGTCCGGGGGGGTTCACAGTGTTAAAAAGACATCGATGATGCCTGTGAAGTGAACCTGCTCCTCTGGTCGTCATTCATGTCAATGACATTGGAATAATAAAAAGGTAAGAAATGCATCTCAGTGTTATATTGCCATTCGATGCTTCATGGTGATTCCAATTTTGTTTCTGGCACCAACCAGGGGGGCGACCGTACCTGCTGCAATATCGTGCAACTTCATTGCAGGTTTAATACTTCACACAAATAAACTAAATTCAGGCCATCCTTCTGGAACAGCTACCCAAAACCTAGAAATGAGAAGTATACTTGGCCCATAATAAGGTTTATGTAGTGTCCAGGTTAGATCAAAATTTTCTAACTTTCATTAAGATTCACATTTGTTATATATTCCAAGTCTTCTACCAACTCAAAAACGGGTTACGTGTATCATACAAATGGACTTTCAAGTCATCAAAAACCTGTGCCATAGTGCCATCTTACAGAAACAGGGATCACAAATCCTGACGGGGACACTCTTTAAACATTGCTAAAAGATCATAAGAAACCACCATACATGCGGAAGAAATGCCTCTTAAGAGTAACTTACCACCACCTGGCTTTTAGGAATTTGTGTTCCAATTCTCTGGTCCATTCCTTAGCCCTGGAAACTTCTTCTATCATTTCTGCGCCCGCTACTGGACTCACATAAGGACTGCGGGAGTTAAGATTATGCTGATCCTCTGAGAAGAAACGCATATTAGCAGCCTTACTAAGTAGGTGAAGAACAATCAGATTCAACAATGATGCACTGAATAACCACAAATCATAATGCCCCTGCCCAACCTTATGATTCACGGGACACCTCCAGTTTAGAAAAAGCTCAGAGGACCAAGTGTTTGGTTGTTATAATCTTTTCGGTTGCGTTGGGAACAGTGTTTCATATACAGCACACAGAGCCCTCACGGCTTTCTTCCCTCGTGGTACTCATCTCCCTCCATTACCACCCTGTCTGGGTTTTTAAGTCCTTGATACGGTCTTCTGCAAGGAATTCGGGTTTGACAAGCACCTTGGATGGGATTAAGAGAATTACATTAGTACAAGCACAATGACTTTTTCATACATTTTTCACAGATCTTCTTCTGGGTCCCATAGCATCAGACTACAAATAACCATGTAGTCTGTTACACCGACTGTAACTTGCAGCCAGATCAGGCCCTATGAGGGTCCAGTGACACCAGTCACAGTGCAGTGAGAGCACCATTGTCTCACAGCACAACAAACCAATCCAGCGGCACGGTCCATCGTCCTTCAATAGAGACGGGAGAGGCAGGGTGAGGAGCCATCATGCTAACCCCTGCATATTCTCACCATCCTTTTTCTTGGCACCGGATTCATCCAGGCGGGCACACAGCATGTGAATATGCCTAAATCTGTCACAACTTTCAATGTTATGTACCAACATAAGCCCCAAAGTATATGAGTATCCATTCTCCACCTGCCATTTTTTTAACCTGTTTCTGGTACAGGCGATCACACGCCATGCCTAAATTAGTCTTGTATAAGTATCTGAACTACATAATGTAATAATGTGTAGATAAATTACCTGAGATTAAGTTCTGTTTTGTTTGGCATCAAAGATCCGGCGGATGCCCTCTCTTCATCTCTCACGGTACGGTGCTCTTTTCGGTCACGATTTTGTATCCATTGGTTTGCACATCCTTCGGGCACAAGCTTCAATATATTAAGTCTGGCTGCCTGCCTTTTCCCAAACCAAAAGTTTTTGTTGGGTGTTTCACCGCGCAGGTAATTTAAGTTCCCTTATACCTTGTGCAACGTTCAAGCAATTTATAACATAAGAATCAGCAGTTACAAGGGAACAATTCTGACTGCATCCCTTATATATTTATTCCACTTGCGATCATGCATGGTTAGCAATAGGAGATATTGCTACAGGCTACCGATATCCAAGACTTAAGCACATCAGTAAGGCCTCCTGGCTTCATCTTTATCCAAGCGTGACGCCCAGCCAAGTGTCAAGTATGGAGAGGGGAGTCATGACTTTCTTATATTTCATGATAACACATAACAAGATCTATTTAACCTTTTTTAGAAAGTGGAGAACCACCTTTAATAAGAGAACTTACAGAAGGAACACAGATCACCTCTTGTATGGTTTATCAATGTCATGGAGTTAATACAGGTTTCCTTCCTCGGCAGGACTCAACCACTTCCTTTTCAGTCCGGGCTCGACGGAGACAAAACTCATAATTGTTAGATGGGTTAAGATGATCATATCATAGGGGAAGCGGGGCATACAAAAAATGTAACCATTAATTTAAGAAAAGGATCGGTTTCTGTCAGGAAAAAAAACTCAGGAATATATAGACAGATTATATATAGCAGGTAAAAAGTATAGGGCCATGAGTCCATCAAAGCTTGCCCCAGGTTGTGCTTCAACATTGATATATCTATGCAATTTAAAGGGTGCATAAAGTTATATCTAGCGGAAACTGTATCTAAGGCTCACACAGAAATGTATAAACGTTTAGTTACAACAGAACTATGAAACATTGTATTTTTACTAATAAGTCATTGTTAAAAGAAAGTTTATATGACAACTTCTCTATTGCTTATCTTAATATGGAGATATGTGACCACAGTGCGCGCCTGGAGCACAATTAGAGCTCTGTACAGGGAGGATATTGGGTACATCAGATTTGTGGACTTCCTGTATCTCCCTTTTATGGTGTTCCAGCGTTGAGCTCAGCAGTGCCAACTCATCAACAAGAAGTAAAGCCGTAACTGCCCTACCGGAAAGCAAGGTAACTACATTGGCAGCCCCCCTAAAAAAAAAAAGAAAAAGAGAAGTGGTCAACTATCATCTACGAGAGGACGATATCGCTGGACTGTGCACACACAACAAATAAATAATAAATAACTTAATTACTAATCTGATACCCAAAAAAGTTTTGGGAGTAAATAGTGAAACCATCTAGTTAGAACTCGTACAGCCTTGAGGCTGCTGTCACACTTGCATTTTGAAACGCAATCAAAGACATTAGAGAAGAGCTGACCAGAGATGTGGTTAACACAGCGCTTATGTAACGCACTGAAGCGCATTGCCATTATTATACCACAGTCTTCTCCTCAGTCTAAATTGCCCAATGCCAAAATGTAATGTTACGCAAAGTGTGAATCACCCAACCGGTAACTCATGAGGCATCGTCCACACACAGTTGCGTTAACAAACTCATTAGGCCAGGCAGGGTTAAGGAAACCTCCAACCGGATCTACCCCAATGTAGAGCGGTGTAGGTACATCTGATATATGATAGGATAGCCCGCAATCTTTTAACTTTATTCCCTAATATGCAGATTTTTTTTTTTTTTTTTTTTCGTAAAGAGGCACTGGGGATTGATCTACACGGCGCAGCTACTCCACACCCCAGTAGCCTCTTTGATCCTCCTACCATATATCATTGGCCTCACATGAGAGCTGCGCGCCCTCATCCGCAAACCCTGCCGGCTGCAGTGGTAGGCCTTTGTTGGCGAGGCACGCAGCTATGGGCTCCGAAGAGGATCCAAAAAAAAGGAGGCTACTGAGGCTGGAGTAGCCGTGCCGTGTAGCCTCAGCTCTGCTCTCTACGCCCCCATAAGCCTCTTTCGAAAATCTGCAACATTAGTAAATAAAAGTATTTAAAAGATTACGGGGACTGAGGATAGCCCTGGGACTCAGGACACCTGTCTTTCGTTATCATAGGGGTACATGGAGCTTCACACAAACGGTTTTCTGTTGTCAGCAAGACCCCGTTATAAAGGGTCTTTTTATATTAGGAAATACTTTTAAAAAATTGTCCCCCTGATGTATCTGGTCACCTCCAAACGTATCTTTGGGGAGAAGTTCTAGGACATCTATACACATACGCATTACACAGATGTGTTTAGTTTCTCTTATATAAAAGAGCATATCCATGAATAGTAGTAGTACAGGCCCAGCATAAACAGAGGCTAATTTCACCCGTTAAACTGCATCTGCCCTCAGATAAAACATTCACCGCATGTAAGGAACTAATGCCAGTACAGCCAAGCACTGTCTGTATCAGTACAAAAATAACCCATACCTAACCTCGTAATGGGGAGGGTGTCCGAATTCCAGGCTTTATCCAGGCCTCATTGACATCCACCACTGTCCACCTGATGTCATGACACATCTGGGCCATGAGCTGCATTTGGCCCCCACTACCCAGCCAATACAGCAGATCTTCTTAATTTGGACATTGTTGAATTCTCCAAAGAATCACATCTTATTACAAAGTGAGAAATCTAACCACTAGAAGGATATTGTAAGACATGATAGACCTCTAGACCAGTTGTGTTCCACTTGTGCATTACATTGCGTCACCACACGTTACATTGGTGTTTAATTGCATTTATGTAATAAAAGCCCAGGACCTTTGCGACTCCACTTTCCTAGTAACGAAATTTTTTTTTTTTTTTTTTTTTACCACCCAAGTACATTTTACTTACCTAGTGTAAAGTTCTACCTTTATGCATAATATAATGTAATGTAATGCAATGTCCACAGAAATGTGAAAGCAATGGCGCTCGGTGGTACAATAATATTTTCACTCAATGGAAAAACACTACACGGGGTCTGATTCGAAATCTTTTTGGAGCCATGTCGGGTCCCCGGTTGGTCAAAAAATGTAGACTAAACACTGTGGCGTGTGTTTCACACTTATAGTTTTGATGAGTTTTAAATGCATCCTATTAAGCATACATTTTTTCCTAAAGAGATTCAATGAGTTTCAGAATGCAATGAAATGCGACAACAAACGCAATAACATTAGGAAATAATAGGATTGTGCAAACAATATCCCATTGTTCTGTTTTCATAACTTTCGACCCATTCAATCCGTGATGGCAATGATCTATGCATTTGAATAGAAACCAAACTGATAAAACGATATAACCTGGGAACAGTTTAGGGTCCCATTGACCACATATAACCCAGCCACGCATTAGACGCCACAAGCCTGAACTGTGTTGGAAGTAGGCCTCTTATATTTGCCATTGAGCCCCTTACACCTAGTCAGCGGATGCGTCCAACTCACATCAACCCTCACATCGTTCCTGGCTGATGCTGTGATGCGGAGTTCAGTTCCAGTTTTTTCGTTCGGCCGGCTGTTGAGTTGATAATGTGTAAGGGGCCCTACTCATAACCCTACTAAACCTAAGATGGCTGAGCTTTTTTTTCCCCCAACTTCGTCACCCGTATATATCATCCTCGCGCTCCCATTATGGAACTTCAATAACCCCCCCCTCCCCCAGGTATCCTGTTAAACAAAACAAGCAACTTGCCAACTGATCTTTATCTTGTAGTAGACTTCGACATAGTAAATAAATCCAACCTCATTGTATGGAACGATATGGGGTTGTCTGACCCCAACATTATCCTATTAAGATTGCACAGAGTAAGACGCATATGTAGGGATGCGTACCACATGCTGCCATTATCCAGTCCCCTTTTTGGGGGTGAAAAAAAAACCCTGGACATTAGTAATGTGCCCCCTACCTCCCCCCCCCCCCCCCCACCCTTACACTCATAGCATCACTATCAGTGTGGGTTCAGTAGAAGGAAATGTACGTCATGAGGCGGAGGTGGGCCCTGGGGAACGCTGCAACTTACGCAAGATTTTGAGAAATCTTAAACATATATAATCTGTACAAAAGCCCTCATCCTACTCTTGTACTACAATTGCAAACAGGGGGGGGGGGGCCTTAAGACCTCTTAAGAACCCTGGGGGGGGTAGACGCTTACATGGGCTCAGAGAACATATTTGAGATCACTAGATCCATTAAACCGCTGGGTCTGTGACATTCCCCCACTCTAGTTCTCTCACGGGAAAGCTTGGTGCCAGCTACTAGAACCGAGACAACTTCTAACCCATTGTCATGCATGCCTTGGAGAGTTGAATGAGGCTTTCCTAAGTACATATATCATTTTACTTTAGTTGAATTATTCAGTTTAAAAAGTATCTTTTTTTTTTTAGAAAAAAAAAACTAAAGTAATAAGAAGGAAAGTAAATGTCTATAAGTACAATAAGTATGAGGTGACTACTAGATTGGGCACCATCAGAGAACAAGATGTACTGTCCCTGGACCCCCAGACTGCTCTGGTTCCTGTAAATAAATGGATCCTTTCATCACTCGCGGAATAGGAGCATTGAGTATACTTGAGCGCCTGCCCGTGTTATCTCTGCAGGATATGGCTATGGGGAAGTTCCAAACTGATAGCCGCGTCCTGAGGGCATGATGCCTATGCTGAACTACGTCACAGCATTGCCTGGCATCGCTACACACGTTGGAATGTAGCGCCACGTGGTGCCAAGATGAAGATTATAATCACTATGATACAAGGTGATAATTCTTATATAATGTCACCTGTTCTGTATCTTATCTTGTTATTCCACATGGTAACGCGCTATCCCCGACACAAATAGTTTCAAATATTGCCCCTTTGATATGGATTGCATCACACTGCAGCTGGCACGACTATGGTCAAGGTAATCATGTCATTCATGTCACTAAATTCACAGGTCGGCCGCGGGTGCATGGAGAAGGCTCATGCGCTGAGCCCTCTCCATAGCCGGTAAGTCTTTGCTGCATATTGCCAGATCGCGGGTGTTTTCCCGCTGATCGCCACCGGCAAAGGTGCCGGCGGCTTCAAAAAGATAGCGGCTCGTGGGAGCGGCGATCCGTCGCCATGGTAGCCTCGGGTCTCATGAAGACCCGAGTCTACTTCGGGTTAACCCATGCATTACAATGTGCTATCAGCACATTGTAATGTATGAGGAGTAAAATCCCCATATACTGTATATGGTAGGATCGATCAGACAATCAGGTTAAAGTACCCTAGGGAGTCTGAAAAATAGTAAAAATAAAAAAAAGTTTAAAAAAAAAAAATTATAATAAAAAAACCCTAAAAACTCAAATCACCCCCCTTTCCCTAGAACTTATATAAATATAAATAAACAGTAAAAATAATAAACACATTAGGTATCACCGCGAATGAAAATGTCCGATCTATCAAAAAATGATAACGGTTTTTCACTGCGTTTAATCCCGTAACGGAAAATCGCGCCCAAATTCGAAAATGACACTTTTTTGTCATTTTAAAAAAAATTAAAAATTCTATAAAAAGTGATCACAAGGTCGTACAGTCCTAAAATCAATAACATTGTAAACGTCATCAAAATCCGCAAAAAACAACACCACCCACAGCTCTGTACACCAAATTATAAAAAAGTTATTAGCGCCAGAAGATGGCAAAATCCCTGTGACTGTACCGACCCAAAGAATAAAGTAGACATGTCATTTGGGGTGCACAGTGAAATCCGTAAAATCCAAGCCCACAAGAAAACGGCACAAATGCTTTTTTTACCAATTTCACTGCATTAGGAATTTTTTTCCCGCTTCCCAGTACACGGCATGGAATAATAAATACCAACTCTATGAAGTGTAATTTGTTACGCAGAAAACAAGCCGTCACACAGCTCTGTACATGGAAAAATAAAAAAGTTATGGATTTTTGATCATGTGGAGTGAAAAATGAAAATGAAAAAACAAAAAAGGGCCAGGTCTTGAAAGGGTTAAGGAAGGCCTGCAATGAAGTTGAAATGTGCAAATATTGACTTAGCAATTTATTGCTGTTAAGCTGATCACTCTTTATAACATTCTGGAGTATATGCAAATTGCCATTATAAAACCTGATGCAGTAGACTTTGTAAAAATTAACATTTGTATAATTTTCGAAGCTTTTGGCCATGACTGTAGGTGTGAAAAAAGAACTGTGGAAATGGGTCTTTTTATGACCTCTTGGGGGACATATAAAGTAAAAAAATGCAATGCAAACCCCTTAGGGGGGCTCAGCCCGATCCATAGAATCTAATGTGATCGGTAACTGGCACCTGCTGTTTTGCATTGTTTAAATATCCGCCATATATGGGGAGAACTAAACCTGTAAGCTCTCTCCATACACCTGCAATATCATATGATTTTGTGGCAAGGGGATAAGAGAGTTGTTCGAAATATACTCCTGCTTCAACCTCATTTTACTGCTGATCTGTCTGCCTCTGACTGGAAGCCTGCAACAGAACAGAGCAAGAGAAGAAAGAACTGGAGCATCTGCATGGGTTAGCATAGTGGTGAAGGGCAGTGGACGGGGCTATTGTCTACTAGTGGGCGGGAACTATGACTATCGTCTACTGGTGTCAAGCATTGTGACTAGGTGTTGCTGGGGGGAGGAAATGTTTACCATGGGGTCAGGCAAAGTGGCTATAGGCTGTTGTGGACATGCTAGTCTAGTAACCCTTGCTGGGCAGCGCTAAAATGCAAGGAGCAGGGTGTGGCTCAGTTAATCCAAAAATTAAGTCACAGTTCACACACAAATAAACGCCATCTTATCCGCAAACTGCGGATAGAGCGACGTTTAGGCACGGACGTTACAGTACCCCCCATTTTATGAGGGGCCACTGGACCCTCACCATTCCCACAGAGGTTGGGAGGAGGGCTTCCACGTAGGAGTGACATGATGATGCCTACCCTCTGGGCATCATTACCAGAAGACTGGGACCCAAGGCGGCAATACAGCTTGCAACCGTCCCTAAAGGCAAAAATGTCTCCAGTGAAGAGATCAGAATGCTTAACTTTAGGCTCATACACAGACTGACCAGAAATCAAAGGGAGACGCTGTCTCTGTACCTGACTAACAACAGCTTCCGTGGCCTCCATAGTGTAAGTAAGGCTGGTTATTATGTCAGCACCTGTCGAACAACCACGAAACCACAACCAGGCTTGGCGCTAGCTGTCAGACTAGGTAAGTTGTGGCAATGCATGGTTCCATTGAAATGAACAAGATAGTTTACCATCAGCAAATAGGTAGCATATGGACCAAAACATTCCGTACATTCTCTTTCATTATTATTGTGGTCAAGAAAGTAAAGAAACCCCTGTGAAAGCCTCTTTTACAGCCTGATATAGATCCCTCTTCTCCAAGAATTGAAAGTACAGTAGAAGGATCTGATAACCTCCAGGACCTTGCAAGGATCCTATAATCCTAACCATTTCACTCCTTCACTATCTTGCAGTTTTTGAAAAAAGTAGGACAGACAGTACTCTCTGTAAACCCTCTCAAAAATAATGTGTAGCCTTCCAGACATCACTTACCGTATATTCCGGCGTATAAGACGACTTTTGAAGACAGAAAAATCTTCTGTCTTCTCTGGGGTCGTCTTATACGCTGGTAATCCCGACCGCCCGCCGTGTATTCACGGCGGCGGTCGGGTCCCGGTGCATGTAGAGGGCTCACGGGCTGAGCCCTCTCCACAGCCAGTAAGTCTTTGCTGCATATTGCGGCAAAGGCTTACTGGTAACACCTGCGATCGGTGCTAGCACCGATCGCGGGTGTTTTCACAGCGTGGGCTGCCAGCAAAGCTGCCGGCAGCCTCAAAGAGATAGCGGCGCATGGGCGCTGCCATCTTACCTGGGATCGCCGCTCCCTGTGACGTCATCGGGGCGGCGATCCGTCTCCATGGTAGCCTCGGGTCTTCCGAAGACCCGAGGCTATTTCGTTTTAACCCCTTCACAGGGCATGGAATATTTAATAAAATAAAAATTTAAGGTACAGTATGGTAACATTTACAGTAAAATGGATGATGGTAATGTTGCTGTTGTATGCCTTATGTTTATGAGCGACAGTTTTCCTGCTATATACCTGCATGTCATAAGAATTTAAATTAAAAAAAGGACCATGTTAAATTCAAATCTGTTTTTTTTTTTTTTACCGGTGTTTTGTATGGCAGTATATGATAGGATCGATCAGACAACCTAGGGTTAAAGTACCCTAGGGAGACTGAAAAATAGTATTAATTAAAAAAAAAAAAGTTAAAAAAAAATAATAAAAAAACCCTAAAATTTCAAATCAACCCCCTTTCCCTAGAACTGACATAAATATAAATAAACAGTAAAAATCATAAACACATTAGGTATCGACGCGTCCAAAAATGCCCGATCTATCAAAATATGTTAACGGTTTTTCAATGTGTTTAACCTTGTAACGGAAAATAGCGCCCAAAGTCGAAAATGGCCCTTTTTTGCCATTTTGAAAAATATAAAAAAATCTATAAAAAGTGATCAAAAGGTCTTACAGTCCTAAAAATAATATCATTGAAAATATTATCAAATTTCGCAAAACATGACACCACCCACAGCTCCGTACACCAAAGTATAAAAAAGTTATTAGCGCCAGAAGTTGGCAAAATCAAAAAAATAATTTTTGTACAGGAGGTTTTTATTTTTGTAAATGTATGAAAACATTATAAAACCTTTACACATTTAGTATCCCATGATCGTACTGACCCAATGAATGAAGTGGACCTGTGATTTGGGGCGCACAGTGAAAGCCGTAAAATCCAAGCCCATAAGATATGGCGCAAATGTGTTTTTCATCATTTTCACAGCATTCAGAATTTTTTTCCAGCTTCCCAGTATACGGTATAGAATACTAAATACCACCACCCACCCACAGCTCTATACACCAAAGTATAAAAAAGTTATTAGCGCCAGAAGATGGCAAAATCCCCCAAAATTTTTTTGTACAGGAGGTTTTAATTTTTTTAAATGTATGATAACATTATAAAACCTATACAAATTTGGTATCCCCGTAATCGTACCGACCCCAAGAATAAAGTAGACATGTCATTTGGGATGCACAGTGAAATCCGTAAGCTCCAAGCCCACAAGAAAACGGCACAAATGCATTTTTTTTACCAATTTCACTGCATTTGGAATTTTTTTACCGCTTCCCAGTACACGGCATGGAATAATAAATACCATCTCTATGAAGTGTAATTTGTTACGCAGAAAACAAGCCATCACACAGCTCTGTACATGGAAAAATAAAAAAGTTATGGATTTTTGATCATGTGGAGTGAAAAATGAAAATGAAAAAACAAAAAAGGGCCAGGTCCTGAAAGGGTTAATGTAGTATTTTATTTGTATATGTCCCCTATGATTTGAAAAGTGCTGCAGAATATGATGGCGCTATATATCATAAAGATCATTATTATCATTAAGGGCTGGAGACTCAGACATCAAGCAAATTGGTTTTCTGCAACCTCCTAGAAATTATTTTTAGCCCAAAATCCACACCTGTGACTTGTCACTATTTGACCCTTTGTCCTATTATCAATGTTTCATACAGTTTAGCCCTAAAGAGATGAAAATCTAATTCTAATTTAATTTTTTACATAATACATTACTTTTATAGACATGGGAAATTGTGGTATACAGGCAGTCCCCGGGTTACGTACAAGATAGGTTCCAAAGGTTTGTTCTTAAGTTGAATTTTTATGTAAGTCTAAACTGTATATTTTATAATTGTAGATCCAGACAAATTTTTTTTTTGCCCCAATAACAATTGTAGTTTTCAATTTTTTGCTGTAATTGGACCAAGGATATCACTAAAACTTAATCACAGACTCTTTACAGCTGACTACAGCCTGGGACGACAGTAATAGCATCCAGAGAGCTTCACCAGAGGTCACGGTGGGCAGAGGGGTCTATCTTTAACTGTGGGTCGTCTGTGAGTCAGGTGTCCCTAAGTAGGGGACCGCCTGTATACACTTTCATCGATCTTTTCCTGCTGCATATGGCCACTAGGCAGAGTATTTCCTCTGTCAAGTCCATTCATGTGAATTTATGGTTGGAGTATTATTAGAGTGTTATTACAGTTTCTGATTGGTGGGAAGTACTCAAGCACCCACCAGTTTTGTGAAGGAAGTGACTGTAATCCCCTTTAAAGGTTTTCTCTGCACAATGGTCTGCATTATAGACTTGCACTTTGACCCTTTCATTTTCAGAATTCCTGATATACATCCCAAAATAATAGCCGTAACCATCAGTAACCATGGAGTATTAGTTAGGGGACTATTGGAATGTCAATGAGTAAATACATTGCATATAGAGAATGAGAGGTCATGTGAGTTTTAAAGGGGAATCCAGCATTTTTCTTTATTGTTCAGTTGTTGTTTTTCCTCACATCCTTGTCTAGATCTTCCAGATGGAGGAGCCGAGCACTTTGCAAGAACAGTGTCCCTACTGAAAGAAAGGTACATAATAAAATATCCATTTATGCCCTTAGGAAGATATGTGGAGTTATGTAGGTAATAGGAAAGTTGTTTTGCCAAACTGATCACTTGGTAAGGTGTGTAAATACATGCAGATTTTTGTGTGCATTGATGGCACAACTTTCTGCATGAAGATCTACCATTACATTTGACATAGACATAATGATTAGCTGAAAAGTTGGTCAGCCAACAGTTATTCTATCTGGCGCACCCCCTACACACATGCATTCTTAAAGGAAATCTACCATAAAAATCAAGCAGGATAAACCATAGATCCAGGCACTGTGGCTGTTGTAATTTCCTTATATTTGTTATGCATGGCCTCCTTCCTTCTAACATAATTTTTTAACTTTTTAAAAGTATGCTAATGAACCCGAAGGGCTCTTGGGATTTTATGGAGTCCCTCTGTGCTCCAGCTTCACAGGCTATTACAGCCCCCCCCCCCCCCTTCTGTCTGATGTAATCTCACTGCAGCACACTTAGTTTCAGCACACAGTGGGAAGTGGGGGGGGGGGGGTTACTCCTGTACAGTGTACCAGCCTGTTAAGCTACAACATGGAGGGGCTCTGGTAAAACCCCCAGGAGCTATTCAGACTCTTTAGCATAATCATAAAAGTTGATTTTAAAAGGAAGGAGGAGGAGGATAACAAATAAGATTAATAAGATTACCACAGTCACTGGGCCCCTGGTTGATTTTGATGGTAGATTTGATGGGTTCTGGATAGGGGAAGGAGCTGCTGCCAGACACACTTTGTGCCAGCTTATCTTCCATCACAACAGAAACATCAGATATTGAAATCCAACATATCTGATTGTCCTTTCCCCCCTCATAAATTTTAAATGACAACCTATTGAAATTGGCAGGTTCAGCCAACATTTATCTAATGTTTATGACTTATTTTAGTTTTCTATTGCTAATTCAACAAAAATGACATTTAAAATAAAAGTAACATGATTGTAGCTTATCTGCATCCATAGTTTGATCAATTCATGTAGGACCCCAAACTCACATCACACAGTCCATGTTACATGCTCATGATTTTGAATAGTTCCATACTTATTGTACGTTTTCATCCATACGTAACATAAAGCTCATCCCTTTATTACTACACTTAAAATACAAATCTGCTTTTATGCCTTTTTGATCAGAAATTCCAAAATCCTTATTGAATGTCTAACGCCAGATTTCCGTGGAGATAAAAAAGCTGTAGAAACCATTGTCGGTTCTGGACTTGACGTTTATGCCCATAATGTGGAGACGGTTCCAGCCCTACAAAGGTATTACTGCATTCTATATATTGTTACCAGAGCCAACTTGATATTTAACTTGATACATTCTCTGAGTTAAATAAAGTTACAACAGTTTCTTAAATAACGGGTTGTGGGAACATACAGGGATGTGTCATATTCAGCATCTCTGTACTTTTCTGATGCTAGTACAAGAATACCTGGTCTCTGCAGCTCCATTAAGGCCATAAGCTACTGAGTATGACACCGGTGCAGTCCATGTACAAGGCCAATAACCCTAAAGGTTTTTCTTACTTGAAGAATTGCTACACCTGACCTTAGTTGTGTAGTGTATTGTAGTTCAGCCATTGAAGGGAACAGGACCGAGATAAAATACCATATACCACCCAACATCAGTTTTTGTGCTATTTCATTAAGAAGCCATCCCTCATTTCAGATCCTGAACAACCCTATTGACAGGCACAATCTTAGCTGATTTATACATCTATTTATATTGTGAAAGTGGTTGGTTTGTAACCTAATAGAATGTACAGAAGATCATGAGATCAGTCGTGTCCTTCCTGCAGTTGTTTGGCTGTAAGCTGTGGATTATGATCATTAATGTACATCATGTTAACTAAAAGCCAAACACCTGCAATGACATTTACACTTCCATACGTTTGTAGGCAGGTCCGTGACCCTCGTGCAAATTTCCAGCAATCCATTAGCATCCTACAACACGCTAAAAATGTGCGTCCAGACATTGTCACAAAGACATCCATCATGCTGGGGTTAGGAGAGACGGATGAACAAGTCTATGACACTATGACGGGTGAGTGACAGGGAGTACACACTGAGTTATGTGTTAGGATAACTATGGGGCTTATAATGTGCATTGTATACCTTTTTTACAGCTTTACGGGAGGCAGAAGTAGACTGTTTGACCCTTGGACAGTACATGCAGCCAACAAAACGTCATCTCAAGGTAAGCACACACCTTCAGAAAATTCTTGTAAAGTCTGTGCATTCACATTCAATTTAATCCGCCATATATAAATATTTATTCAATTAGATGTTATTAAATAAAATGTTCCTGTGTGTAGTCTTATGTTCCCTTAGAAACAAGACCGACTCCTTGGATACGGCCACCTTTGCTGGAGGGATTGCACAAAGAAACAAAAGGTTTTTGCATATAAAATGTACGGGAGTTACTGCATGTCCCGCAGCCGTCCTGTAGTAATGATTGCTGTAGCCAGGGGGTCAGGCAGGATTCTATAGCGCATGTCTGGCCACTGCTGCCAAAATGTGAGGTGGTCGTATCAGATGAAGCTATCCCATTTCTAAGGGACAACATGGCTACATGTATGAGAAATTATCATTACACAGGAACATTTTTTTTAATAACATCCAAATGAAGAAATGTTCACATATGGAAAATAAATGTGAATACCCCTTTAAGCTTGTGCATCTAAAAGTACATATACTAGATTAGAAATCGCTTGATTTTACATCTTGGTTTTATATCTGTCATCTGCAGGTAGAAGAATATGTCACACCTGAGAAGTTTAAGCACTGGGAGAAAGTAGGCAATGAGCTGGGATTCCTGTACACCGCCAGTGGTCCTTTAGTCCGATCGTCTTACAAAGCCGGTACCACTTTTAGATTTAGGTTTTGGGAAGTAATCAATGAGGCAGCTTCAAACAGGATTTTTACCGTCTGGGCATTGTACGGTTGCGTCGACAATTGTAATGTCCAGCGGCATTTGTGTCTTGTTCATTTGAGAGTAACATTGAAGGTAACACCATAAGAGATGGTGTGCAATTATTTAGCACACAAATAATCGTAAAATATATTCTAATATATTCAGTAGAAGCACAAAAAGAGAATGTGTGTACTCCAGGACAAGGTGAGGTATCAGCTGTCCTATTTACCTTCCTACAGGATAATACATGCCCAATTAATTTTAATTAAAAAAAAAATAATTAAACTACATTTAATGATTTTAAAAATGTCTCCCTTATCTTTGCTCCAGAGGCTCAATTCTTATTAAATATATAGATAAAGATCTCCCATCGAACCATCTTAACTACTGCCACATCTAGTCAAATACTGAATATACAAAGGATAATACTCATCACTGATTCAGATTGCACACAAAATCTACCATCAAAATACCACAAACAAGGTTGTATAGTACTTCCAATACTTATGTGCAGAGGATAAAGTGATATACGCCCTAAAACAGGAAATAATAAAACTAATTCATACACAATATCATCATCAGTGTCTGCATAAAGGGGGGAATATTTTGATTATTTGTGTGTCCAATAATTGCACATCACCTCTTGTGGAATCTGTGGGGCTGTTTGTCATGATACAGGAGACTAATGCATCATGTTGTGGACATTGAAGGGTCACTTTAATGTATATAGTTGCCAGGTTTTTACAACTTTAAAGGTTACATTCCGACGAACCTGTGCCCCCCTCGCCGTAGCACAGCGGGCGCACGGGAGATCCGCTCCTCCCCATAGAGATATCTGGCGCATTCCAGGTACGGTGCCGCACCGTGCGCCCACTGCCGGCCTGCGTGGCCGTATATATGTACCCCAGCTGTCGTTTGAATGTAGCCCAAGGTGATATTTCATAACTTTTTTTCTTTGTTTTTTTAGGTGAATTTTTTTTGAAGAACCTGGTAGAGAAAAGAAAATCAAAGGCCGTATAACCAAGTGCACAGCATTGTTACGTGGGCTAATGCAAGAAACACAATATCTGTTGTTTTTCAGAGGAGTGTTTGGTGGATGTCCTCCATTACACCAGACTGTAAAGAATAATGTAATTATTAAATTAGCACTTTAATGGCTTTAATTTTTTTTTTGAAGAGGAAATATACTGATGAAACCATATGCTTAAAAACATCAATAGGAGGAATGTAGGAGCAGCTGGGGTCAACCAGTGTGATCCAAATCGAGATTCAGCAACACTGGTACAAAAAAAAAAAAAAAAAATTGTTGAATTTGATTTGATGCAACGGCTCCTGCTCTCGGTCTTCATAATTTATGTTAAGATGGTTCCTAATATTAAAACGTTGTTTCTTTTCCAGTGTCTCTTGATTATAGGGTTGATTTACCAATTATGCTAAATGAGGCTTGACAAATTTTGCCTGTGAGGCCAATGATTGCATGTGACCGCTGTAGCCATACTCATGGTGAACCATATCTGCAGGGAAAAAAAAACTGACACAGATGAGGGGGTTTATAGAATTTTTTTTTTTTTTTTTTTTAGGTCCTTTTGAATATTTTATATTCATTTGTAAGTAAAAAAAAAAAAAATTACATCTTAAGACAATGTCAGTGAGTCACTAAACTTTAATTATGCCTGATAAGTGTCAGAATTGATTTATTTAATAACTTCAAGGGGGATATTCAAGATTTTTTTTTTTGTTTGTTTAGTTCTTTTAATTTCTCATCTAGCAGATGAGACTATTCTTTTGATACAATGCTTGCACTAATCAGGATAATGCTTGCACTGTCATACAGACTACTTTATAATTCTTATAGGGATTTTTTTTTTATATATTTGTACTTTATTCACAAGATACGTCATCAGTATAAGTTCACGGATCTTCCATCTACCTACACTCCCGCCATTGAAGTATATAGATCCAAAAAGCAGGCCCCCCAAAGCTGATTAGAATCTGGTAACTTAACGGTATATGAATATATTCAATATTTATGACATAACAGGTTAAGTCTGAATTCAGATATGAATGAAAGTGAGAAACAATTTCTGCAAATTCTTTATTTTAGAAATTACATATTACAAATAAAAAATATACGTATATTTAACTTGAGCATGATGCCATAGACAGAAGGCTGCATTACCGTGTCATTGACTTCAGTTATACCCTTGGCAAAGAAAAACCATTGAATAATATGGTAACACAGTAACATGTTGAGCACTACCCAAGCATCTTCACCCCCAAATTAGTGTTAACATGGCCCTAGAGATCTGAATAATGAAGTAGACTGGCTGTTATGGGACAACAAAAGCATTTGGCCCCCATGTACCAGTCTGCATCATGTGGCCCAAAACCGTATCAACAAGGAGCTTATGGAAGAGCAATGAGCACACAGGCCGGTTACTGGTTTAGTCCAAAGGGGTTTTGAAGATCTGTTTGGGTATTACATATTGGATTACTTATGGATTGTCACTTACTAATGCTGAAATCTGCTCCTCAAACTCTCTGCAGGGGTATAAGAGTATTATCTTCCTAGAGAAAATTGAGGCTCATGGACTTTTTGTTTTTCTATTCTGGACACAGGCTGAGCATGCCAAGTCTGAAGGTATAGCCGTCATACAAATGATCAGCTCATGGCCTAAAATGTATGATCACCTTTAGATTCAAATCCAAGTTTCCTGTCTATGCAAAGCCCTAATATGGAATAATGCTCTGAAACTCCATATCTAAAAAGAACTTAAAGGGTCTGTCTGGATGTTGAAAAACATGGCAGCTTTCTTCCAAAAACAGCGACACTCCTGACCATGGGTGTTGTGTGGTACTAAACTCCATTCATCTGCAGCATCAGCACAAACCCTGGTCAGGTGTGGCAATGTTTTTGGAAAAAAGCAGCCAAGTTTTTCAGACTTGGATAATCCCTCTTGTCGAGAATCTTTTGCCCATGGTAAAGGACTGTTTAAGAAGTTATTTCATATTTATTTTTGTTCTCGTCTCATCATATTTTAGTAATTACACATAATATACAAGCAACATTTTACTCTTTGATCACATTGCCATTAGATGCCTACACATTAGTTCAGCATTGCAATTCACAAACTATTCAGATCACCACAATCACGTGGCCAAAATTATTTTTTGATTCCATTTACCCCTTCTCAGGCTGCGTTCACATGTTGCGTCTAATGTGTTTCAAAACACAATGTAGCAGCTCAGGAGAGGTGATTTGACCTATTACATTATTGTTAACGTTTGCGTGTACAAAGCTCAAATTTGGATGCGAGATTAACGTGTGTTAACATTTGCATTTACAAAAAAGTGTTAACAATAATGTAATTCGGCAAATCACCTCTCCTCAGCTGTTGGAATGTGTTTTAAAAAACGCATAAGCAACGTGTGAACGCGCCCCCAAAAGTACAATCCATAGGTGTAGGAGAAGAGCAAGCATGATACATGTGATCATTTATTAAAAAATATATATAAAAAAAGTTCCAAAAAATAGATCCCGATTCATAGTGTCCCTTATAAATAACTGCATACAAAAACAATGTATGTAATCCACCCCTGCTGCCCCGTTACTTCGGCGCCCAATACACTGGGCATTACACTTCATAGAGATTAAAACTGTTACATTCAGAAAGTTGTATAAAAATAGCAAAAAAATTTAAGGTTTTGGTCTTTAGAGGAATCTGGAAGTGTAATCGACAATGTGAATTATTTACAAATAAATTATTTACTGGGGGACATTGAGTAATTAACAGAGCAATGTAGCGATAGGAAAAGCTATTTGTTTTTCTATTCTGGACACAGGCTGAGCATGCCAAGTCTGAAGGAATCAGCTCATGGCCTAAATGTATGGTCACCTTTAGATTCATATCCAAGTTTCCTGTCTATGCAAAGCCCTAATATGGAATAATGCTCTGAAACTCCATATCTACAAAGAACTTAAAGGGGTTGTCTGGATGTTGAAGAACATGGTTGCTTTCTTCCAAAAACAGCGACACTCCTGACCATGGGTATTGTGTGGTACTAAACTCCATTCATCTGCAGCATCAGCACAAACCCTGGTCAGGTGTGGCGATGTTTTTGGAAAAAAGCAGCCATGTTTTTCAGACTTGGATAATCCCTCTTGTCGAGAATCTTTTGCCCATGGTAAAGGACTGTTTAAGAAGTTATTTCGTATTTATTTTTGTTCTCATCTCATCATATTTTAGTGATTACACATAATATACAAGCAACATTTTACTCTTTGATCACATTGCCATTAGATGCCTACACATTAGTTCAGCATTGCAATTCACAAACTATTCAGATCACCACAATCACGTGGCCAAAATTATTTTTTGATTCCATTTACCCCTTCTCAGGCTGCGTTCACATGTTGCATTTGTAATGTGTTTCAAAACACAATGTAGCAGCTGAGGAAAGGTGATTTGACCTATTACATTATTGTTAACGTTTGCATGTACAAAGCGCAAATCTTATTGCATGATTAACATGTGTTAACATTTGCATTTACAAAAGTGTTAACAATAATGTAATTCGGCAAATCACTTCTCCTCAGCTGTTGTAATGCGTTTAAAAAAAACGTGATGTAAACGCATATGCAACGTGTGAACGCGCCCTCAAGTACAGTCCATAGGTGTAGGAGAAGAGCAAGCATGATACATGTGATCATTTATTAAAAAATATATATAAAAAAAGTTCCAAAAAATAGATCCCGATTCATAGTGTCCCTTATAAATAACCGCATACAAAAACAATGTATGTAATCCACCCCTGCTGCCCCGTTACTTGGGGCCCCCAATACACTGGGCATTACACTTCATAGAGATTAAAATGGTTACATTCAAAAAGTTGTATAAAAATAGCAAAAAATTAAGGTTTTGGTCTTTAGAGGAATCTGGAAGTGTAATGGACAATGTGAATTATTTACAAATAAATTATTTACTGGGGACATTGAGTAATTAACAGAGCAATGTAGCGATAGGAAAAGCTATTGTCACTCCCTATAGAGGGCGAATACTGAAGCTGTAGCAGACAGCGGAGACGTAAGAGCACGGGTAAAGCGGCGATTTTTATACTCTGGCCTTCTTGTGAGGCACATCACCAATGTTAATCTTGGGCATGTCAGCTGTGAACGGGATCCTTTTGGTAGCCACTTTTTTCCCAATTGTCTCAACCTGAAATACATAAATAAAAGTCTTTAAAAGAAATGCTAATAAATTGTCATAAAGTTTTATAATGGTATTGAATAGCCATCTAGCACAGTATGGTTACTATCGAGAGTTGTACAGGGAACTAGATGTCTTGTAGTCTCTTCACTACGTGCATGGAAAATGTTACCAATTTATGCGCAGTTCTAAAATTCGGCCTATAGATGGCAGTACATACAAAAGACAATTCTATGTAGTGTAATGTGCGTCACATGGGACGGCCGTGTAATTTATGATAATGTAGAATATTATACACACATATTTAATCAAATATTGTAATTCATTACAATAAAGTAATTTTTTTTTATCTTTATGCATGAATGATAGTCAATTTTTTTTTTCTTATTTTTAATACATGAATGATACAGCAAGATGTCATCAGGAGTCTCTGTACTGACTTTTCTGTATGAGTCATGCTGGGAGGAAAGAACAGATTATTTCGGCTGCTCCCTTCAGACACTTATGTGTATATTGCAGAATGTCTGCCTGGGGTTACACCCATCTAACTGTCCAAATGAGCAAAGCCATGTGTAGCTACAGGACAGGAGGACAAGTAATATTAAAGTGCGAAAGTTATAAGACTATTACAGCATATACTGACACATCAGAAGGTGAAAAATGTTACCCATGACATCAGTGCTAAAGTTCTAGGGTGTTACCCTCAATCATGTATTTGTGGTCATTTATTTGAGGAAAGGAATCCTAGTTTTAGAACAGTCACAAGCACTAGGTCCTATTCCCCCCCAAATATGAGCATGCACCCTGCTGCTCCATTCATTCTCTATGGGTCGGTCAGAGATAGGATTCCCATAAATCGGGAAAAACCAACAGGGTTCATGCTTCATCTAATGCTCCATTCATTATGAGGAATAGAACCCTGGTTTTTGTGACTATACTGGGGGCGTTGGTATGCCTAGTATTTGTGCCCCCCCCCCCCAACCTAGACCCCGCCCTTATATGGCCTTATTAGATGATCCAAGAAACCCAATGACACTGACTGATCATGGGAAGGATATTCATTCCACAGTTAATATAATAACATAGATTTACCTGGAAACCAATGTTCTGCAGTTCCCCATGAAGATCATCTAGAACCCGGCGGCCATCAAATATAAATGCAGGTTTCAACATCTTGGAGTGGATGCGATGGAAATCCAGTTCCTAACACAAGACAAACTCAGTGGTGAGATTTCATATTTGAATAAGAGACCATGTCTTGGCGTTAGTGCAGCAATGTACCCGTGTACATCCGTCTCACAACATCAGGTAATAGTTACATGTATGTTAGTCTGATTTTCTGCACTCACCTTAAACATGTCCCACTCTGTGCAGATGACAATAGCGTGAGCTCCATCACAAGCCTCGTATGGATCCGTGGAGATATGGACCAGCTTCTCCACTAGAAAGAACACATAGCATACATTCACATTAATCCTTAAGTAGATGGGTTCAATAACAAAAATCTACTAAAAACTTAATATTTCAGTGTAATGCACCATGTAGGAATAAATACATCCACTAATGATGTCAGGAAGGAACCACAAGACCAAAAAGAATATGAACGATGGCGAGTGCTAATGTCTCCCATATGTATCACATACCTCTCTCATCAGGAGACACCCCCGGCTGGGACAAGTCCATGATTATTTGTTCTCTTGGTACTTTTGGATCAAAGATGTGCAGCTTGGCTCCTTCATCCATGAGGTATTTACTAATGTAGATACTGGAGGACTCCCTGCGGAGGAAAATGTATAGGATTAGACAATGGGTAATATCCACAACTTACATATCACTGGGTTTCACATGTCTATCAGTATATGATAAGTGTCTGTCTGTCTACTAAAAGATAGTTATATTCTGCACTGTATGACATGACCACTATACAGTATAGATCAGCATCACAAGAATACATCCCTGATAATAACAGTTATGGACAGATGGCAGCCAAATGCTTAGTCAGATGACAGCTATACTTTTTTAACCCTCAATACACAGGTATACACTTTGCGCAGCCGCGCATGCATGTGTTTACAAGAACAACAAAAAGGATAGTCACATTCAAATACAATATCCCAATCCTTATATCCCCTGACATCTGCCGTCAGGAACATATATGAGGGCCCTATAGGCATTAGTTGGTCAAGTTATCCCTACCCGCAGGATACATAATAACAAGCTAAATTGGTGATGGGTCAACTCCTGGGACCCCTAGTAATTTCAGAGAATGGGGATCCTATTCTGAATAATTGATGCAGCGACAGGGTTTACATGGGTCTTATTGCTGTATTTGAGTGTATGGGAGTGTTGGAAATTGCCGAGCACAGCACTCAGGTATGGCCAGCTCTCCTATTGTCTATGTGAAGAGCAATTTCCAAAATTCCCATACCATCTGTGGGATTCCCAGCAGTTAGAGCCCCACCAGTTTGTTATCTCTTATCCTGTGTATAGGAGATAAATTGCCTTCTTGGTACAACCCTTTAATATGTGAAGATATAAAGGCATGATATAGTATATACACTATAGTGTGCACCCCATGGAGGTGTACATCATATACTACACTGACAATGCCTTCTGCATCCCTATGTTTGTGTACAGATCTCACTCTTCATTACTGTCAGGAGTCTTGTCATGTTAATCACCTTGTGTCACCCGTGTCCTTCTTGAATGCAAAGCCCAATACAGCAATTTTCTTGTCCGTCACAGTGTTAAAAAGACAATCGATGATCCTTGAAGTAAACCTTCTCCTCTGGTAGTCATTCATGTCAATGACCTGGAATAATAAAAAGGTAAGAAATGCATCTCAATGTGTTATATTGCCATGATTCTTATCCATGATTCCAATTTTGTTTTCTGGCACCAAACCAGGGGGGCGACGTACCTGCTGCCAATATCGTGCAACTTCATGCAGGTTTAATACTTCACACAAATAAACTAAATTCAGGACATCCTTCTGGAAGCAGCTACCACCAAAACCTAGAAATGAGAAGGTATATTGGACCATAATAGGTTTATGTAGTGTCAGGGTTATATTCAAATGTTATAACTTGTCATTAAGTTCACCATTTTATAATATTCCAAGTCTACCAACTCAAAAACGGGTTACATTGTATACATACAAATGGACGTTTCAAGTCATCAAAACCTGTGCCATAGTCCATCTACAGAACAGGATCACAAATCCTGACAGGGAGCACTCTTTAACATGCTAAAAGATCATAAGAACCACCAATACAATGCGGAATCCCTCTAAGAGTGACACTTACCAACACTGGCTTTTAGGAATTTGTTTCCAATTCTCTGGTCCATTCCTATAGCCCTGGCAACTTCTTCTACATCTGCGCCCGTCGCCTCACATAAGGCACTGATGGAGTTAATACTGCTGATCCTCTGAGCAAGGAACGCATTAGCAGCCTAAAGTAGGTGAAGAACAATAGATCAACATGATGACACTGATAACCACAAGTCATAATGCCCCTGCCCAAACCTTATGTATTCACGGACACCTACCAGTTTAGAAAGCTCAGAGGACCAAGTGTTGGTTGTTATAATCTTTTCGGTTGGGACCCAGTGTTCATATACAGCACACAGAGCCCTCACGGCTTTCTGTCCCTCGGGAGTCTCATCTCCTCCAATTAACACCCTGTCAGGGTTCTTAAGATCCTTGATAGCGGTTCCTTCTGCAAGGAATTCTGGGTTTGACAGCACCTTGGATGGAATTAAGAGAATTACATTAGTACAAGCAACAATGACTTTTTCATACATTTTTCAAAGTCTTCTTCTGGGTCTCCATAGCATCAGACTACAAATAACCCAATGTAGTCTGATTACACGACTGTAACTTGCAGCCAGATCAGGGCCCCTATTGAGGTCCATGACACCCAGTCACAGTGCAGTGAGCACACATTGTCTCACAGCACCACAACCAATCCAGGCGGCACGTCCACTCGTCCTTCAATAGAGACGGGAGGGGGTGAGGAGCCCTCTCTCCCCCTCTATTCTTCACCCATCCGTTTTTCTTGCACCGGATTCAGTCCAGGCGGGCACACAGCCATGTGAATGTAGCCCAAATCTGTCAAAACTTTGCAATTTTATGTACCAACATAAGCCCCAAAAGTATATGAGGATCCATTCTCCACCTGGCCATTTTTTTAACCTGTTCCGGTACAGGCGAGCACACAGCCATGCCTAAATTTGTCTTGTATAAGTATATGACTACATGAAGGTACATGAATGTGTAGATAAGATTACCTGAAGATTAAGTTCTGGTTTTGTATTGGCATCAAAGATCCGGCGAATGCTCTCGGCAGCTCTCACGGGTACGGTGCTCTTTTCGGTCACGATTTTGTATCCATTTGAGTTCTGCACAATCCTTCGGGCACAAGCTTCAATATATTTAAGGTCTGCTGCTCTGCCTTTTCCCATACCAAAAGTTTTTGTTGGGGTGTTCACCTGCGCAGGGAAAGGTAAAAGTTCCATTATACCTTGTGCACCGTTCAAGGCAATTTAGTAACATAAAGAATCAGCAGTTTACAAGGGAACAAGTCTGACTGCATTCTTATATATTATTCAACTTGCAGATCATGTATTGTTAGCAATAGGAGATATTGCTACAGGGCTACCTGATATACACAGCCTTAAGTACATCAGTTAGGCTCTGGCTTCATCTTTGATCCAAAAGCGTGACTGCCCAAGCCAAGTGTAAAGTATGGAGAGGGGAGTCATGACTTTCTATATTTCATGATATACACATATCAAGATCTATGTAACCTTTTTAGAAAAGTGTAGAACCCCTTTAAATAAGAGAACTTACAGAAATGAACACAAGATCAGCCTCTTGTATGGCTTTATCAATGTCAGTGGAGTAAAACAGGTTCCTTCCTCGGCAGGACTCAACCACTTCTTTCAGCCCGGGCTGCGAACGGAGACAAAATCCATAATTGTTAGATAGGCTTAAGATGATCATATCATAAGGGGAAGCGGGGCATACAAAAAAAAATGTAACCAGTTAATTTAAGAAAAGGATCTGGTTATTCTGTCATGGAAAAAAAAACTACAGGAATATATAGACAGATGATATAGAGCAGGTAGAAAAGTATAGGGCCCATGAGTCATCAAAGCATTGCCCCAGGTTGTGCTTCAACAGTGATATATCTATGCAAATTTAAAGGGGGCATAAAGTTATAGGATCTAGAGGAAACTGTATATAAGGCTCACACAGAATGTAACAAAGGTTTAGTTACAAACAAGAACTATGAAACATTGTAATTTTTACTAAATAAGTGCATTGTTAAAAGAAAAGTTTATATGACAACTTCTCTATTGCTTATCTAATAAGATGTGACCACAGTGCTGCTGCCTGGACACAATGTAGGAGCTCGTTTACAGGGAGGATATTGGGTAACACTCAGATTTTGTGGACTTCCTGTAATCTCCCTTTATATGAGTGGTTCCAGCTGTGAGCTCAGCAGTGCCAACTCAGCAACAGAGGAAGTAAAGCACGCCTGCCCCTACAGGACAGCAAGGTAACTACATGGGCAACCCCCCCACTAATGGGTCAACTGTATCATCTACAGAGAGGACGATATAGCTGGACTGTGCAAACACAAAAAATAAATAATAAATAACTTAATTAACTAATCTGATAACAAAAAAAGTTTTGGGAGTAAAGTAGTGAAAGCCATCTAAGTTAGAGACTTCAGGACAGCATTGAGGCTGCTGTCACACGTTGCATTTTGAAACGCAATCTAAAGACAGTAGAGAAGAGCTTGACCAGAGATGTGTTAACACAGCGCTTATGTAAACGCAATGGAAGCGCATTGCATTATTTATACCAAGTTCTTCTCCTCAGTCTCAATTGCATGCAAAATGTAATGTTAACGCAAAGTGTGAATGCAGCCCAAATCGGTTAACTCATGAGGCATCGTCCACACACAGTGCTTGAACAAACTCATTACGGACAAGCAGGGTTAAAGGAAACCTACCAACACGGATCTACCCACAAAGGTAGAGCGGGTGGTAGGTACATCTATAGGATGAGAGGATAGCCCGCAATCTTTTTATAACTTTTATTTCCCTAATATGCAGATTTTCTAAAGAGGCTACTGGGGAGTGGATGCTACACGGCGCAGCTACTCCACACCCCAGTAGCCTCTTTGATCCTCCTACCAGATATCATTGGCCTCAGCTATGAGGAGCTGCGCGCCCTCATCCGCAAAACCTGCCGTCTGCAGGTGGTAGGCTTTGTTGGCGAGGTCACGCAGCTATGAGGAGCCGAAGAGGATCAAAGAGGCTACTGAGGCGTGGAGTAGCCGTGCCGTGTAGCCTCAGCTCTGGCTACTCTACGCCCCAGAAGCCTCTTTAGAAAATCTGCACATTAGGGAAATAAAAGTTATTAAAAGATTACGGGGACGTGAGGATTAGCCCTGGGACTCAAGGACACCTGTCTTCGTGATCATAGGGGGTACATGGAGCTCATCACAAACTGTTTTCTGTTGGCAGCAGAGACCCCGTATAAAGTGTTCTTTTTATATTAGGAAATACTTTTAAAAAATTGTCCCCCTGATGTATCTGGTCACACTCCAGAACTTATCTTTGGGGAGAAAGTTCTAGGACATCTGATACAACATACGCAGTACACAGATGTGTTTAGTTTATCTATTATAACAGAGCATATCCATAGAATAGTAGTAATACAGGACGCAGCATAAACAAGGGCTAAAGTTCACCCTGTGAAAACATGACATCCGCCTTCAGATAAAACATTCACAGCATGTAAGGAACTAATGCCAGTACAGCCAAGCACTGCTGTATGCAAGTACATAACCAAGTACCTACCTCGTAGATGGGGAGGGTGTCCGAATTCCAGGCATTTATCCGAGCCTCATTGACATCCACCACTGTCACCTTGATGTCAGGACACATCTGGGCAATGACGCTGCATGTTGGGCCCCCAACGTACCCAGCACCAATACAGCAGATCTTCTTAATTTGGAACATTGTGAATTCTGCCAAAAGAATCACATCTTATTACAAAGGGAGAAATACATAAAACCAACTAGAAGGATATTGTAAGACATGATAGACCTCTAGGACTCAGGTTGTGTTCACTTGTTGCATTACATTGCGTCAACAACACGTTGACATTGTGTTTACATTGCATTTATGTAATAAAGCCCAGGACAGTTGCGACCCAGCTTTCCTAGTAACGGATTTACACACCCAAGTACATTTTACTTTACTATAGTAAAGTTCTACATTTATTCATAATATTAACGTAATGTAAATGCAATGTGCACAGAATGTGAAAGCAATGTGCGATCGAGTGGTAAAATAATATGTTACATCAATGAAAAACCACTACACGGGGTCTGATTCAGAATCTTTTTGGAGCCATTCGGGTCCCCGGGTTGTCAGAAAAAATGTAGACTAAACACTGTGGCTGTGTTCACACGTGATAGTTTTGATGAGTTTTAAAATGCATCCTATAAAGCATACAAGTTTTTCCTAATGAGATTGCAATGAGTTTCAGAATGCAATGAAAATGCGACAAAAACGCAATAACATTAGGAAATAATAGGATTGGCAAACAAATATCCCATTTTCTGTTTTTCATAACTTTCGACCCATTCATCCGTGATGTCAATGATCTATGCATTTGAATAGAAACCAAAACTGATAAAAACGGATATAACATGGGAACAGTTTAGGTCCCATTGACCACATATAACACAGCCTACACATTAGACGCCACAGCCTGAACTGTGTGGGGTAAGTAGGACTCTTATATATTTTACCATTAGGCCCCTTACACACTATTCAGCGAGATGCGTCCAACTCACATCACCCTCACATCGTGTCCTGGCTGGATGCTGTGATGCGGAGTTCAGTTCAGTTTTTGCGTTCAGGCCGGATGTTGAGTTGATAATGTGTAAGGGGCCCTACTCAGAAACCCTACATAAACCTATAGATGGCTGAGCTCAGCTCGTCACCCTATATAGCATCCTCCGCTCATATAGGGACTTCAGGTATCTCCCCCCCCCCCCCCAGGGTATCTTTAACAAAACAAAGCAAACTTGCCAGACATGATCTTTATCTTGTAGTAGACCTTCAGACATAGTAAATAAACCTCATTGTATGGAACGAATATGGGGTTGTCTGACACCAACATTAATCCTTTTAAGAATGCACAGAGTAAGACGCATATGTAAGGATTGCGGACCACATGCTGCCAATTATCCAGTCCTCGGAGACCCTGGACATTAGTATGTGCCCCCTCCCCCCCCCCCCCCCCCCCCCCCACCTTACACTCATCAGCATCACTATCACTGTGTGGGTTCAGTAGAAGGAAATGTACGTCATGAGGCGGAGGGGGGACCCTGGGGAACGCTGCACTGTACGCAAGATGTTGAGAAATCTTAGTACATAGTATAATCTGTAACAGAAAGCCTTCATCCTACTCTATGTGACTACAATTGCAAACATGGGGGGGGGGGGGGCCTTAAGACCTCCTTAAGAACCCGTGGGGGGGGGGTAGACTCTACAGGGGGCTCAGTAGAACATATTTTAGATTCACTAGATCCATGTAAACCGTAGGGTCTGTGACATTCCCCCATCTCTAGTTCTCTCACTGGGAAAGCTGGGTGCCAGCTACTAGAACCGAGACAACTTCTAACCCAGTTGTCATGCAGTAGCCTTGGAGAGTTGAATGAGGGCTTTCCTAGTAACAGATATACATTTTACTTTAGTGAAGTTATTCAGTTAAAAAGTATCTTTTTTTTTTTTTAGAAAAAAAAAAACTTAAAGTAAATAAGAAAGAAAGTAACTGTCTATAAGTACAATAAAGTAATGAGGTGACTACTAGGATGGGGCAGCCATCAGAGAACACAGATGTACTGTCTGGAGACCCCCAGACTGCTCTGTGCAGGTAATAAATGGATCCTTTCATCCACTCTCTGAATAGGGAGCATTGAGTATAACATTGAGCGCCTGCCAGTGTAATCTCTGCAGGATAAGGCTATGGGGAGAGTTCCAGAACTGATAGCCGCTCCTGAGGGCATGATGCCATATGCTGAACTACAAGTCACAGCATTGCCTGGCATCCTTACACACGTGGAATGTAGCGCCATCTGTGGTGCCAATATGAAGATGTATAATCAATATGATACAAGGTGATAAGTCTGATATAATGTCACATGTTCTGTGATCTTATACATTGTTTGTCACATGGTAACGCTGTATCCCGACACAAAATAGTTCAAATATTGCCCTTTGATATGGATTGCATCACACTGCAGCTGGCACTGATCTATGGTCAAGGGTATCATGTCATTCATGTAACTAAATGGGCAAAAAGTTGAAGCAGAGTCATAGCTGTGCTGTATAGCAGGGCTGCGTGTAGCACTGATCAGTAGCAGAGCTGTGAGTGTGTGTGTGTGTGTAGTGCTGATCTTTGTATCAGTATAGTAGTGCTGTGAGTGTGTGTAGCGCTGATCTCTGTATCAGTATAGCAGATCTGTGTGTGTAGAGCTGATTTCTGCGTCAGTATAGTAGAGCTGGATGAGTGTAGTGCTGATCTTTGCGTCAGTATAGTAGAGCTGTGTGTTTAGCGCTGATCTATACGTCAGTATAGCAGAGCTGTGTGTGTAGCGCTGATCTTTGCATCAGTATAGCAGAGCTGTGCGTGTAGCGCTGATCTTTGCATCAGTATAGCAGAGCTGTGCGTGTGTAGTGCCTATCTTGATCAGTATAGCAGAGCTGTGCGTGTGTAGTGCCTATCTCTGCGGCAGCGTAGCAGAGCTGGGTGTGTTTTGTGCTGATCTCAGTGTCAGTATACAATTCTATGTGAAAGATAAAAAATAATAGAGGTGTCATCAATACAATATACAGTGTATTATAGCCATTTTTATCAGCTCTGTTCTCTGTCCAGAGACATCACAGAGATCAATAGGATCTACTACAGGCAGTCACCGGGTTACATACAAGATAGGGTCCGGAGGTTTGTTCTTAAGTTGAATTTGTATGCAAGTCGAAATTGTATATTATATAATTGTAGATCCAGACAAAAAATTTTTTGGCCCCAATGACAATTGGAGTTTAAAAATTTTTTGCTGTCGTGGGACCAAGGATTATCAATAAAGCTTCATTACAGACTCCTTACAGCTGATTATTGCAATCTGGGACTATAGTAAAGCATCACCAGAGGTCAGAGGGGTCTGTCTGTAACTATGGGTTGTCTGTAAGTCGGGTGTCCTTAAGTAGGGGACCGCCTGTACTTGCAATATAATGTCTCTGAGAATCCGATTCTACTATATGGATCACTCATGATATAACCAACATCAGAGGATGCATTCACACTTTCATGTTTCCATGACTAGGTATGGATCATAAGAGGTGGAGAAGAGTATAACCGAGGACTTCTTTTTTGCCAACCCTTTTCTGATATGAGTGCCAAAAACCTGACTGTGTGTATGTGTGCTCAGGATCCAAAGCTGCTCATAAATCACGTACATAAATGTATGGAGATCATCTAGTAGTAGCCCCCAATGACTGATCATATAGTGTCTGATGCCTATTTACAGTCTCCATCACTGTTGGATCACATCTGGACTAATGCAAATATACAGATAAAGTTTCAAAAAGTTAGTGCCCCCCTTTGGGGCCCATTTCCTGGTGCTCATGTTACCTCCATGTGAATGTGATCAGCTACAATATGAGGTCAGTGATGTGTAATGGAGAACAGATGGAGGACAAGCTCCTCTCTGTATGTCAGGATGTAGCAGAGCTGGAGGGCTATGGGCACTTACCTAGAGGTGCAGCCAGCAGTCCGGAGCAGTGTGAGCCTTGTCCAGTGCCGGTGCTGCTAGATAACCCATAGAGCCGGCACCACCCCCGGGGGAGGGGCAGGGGAGTGCTCACAGCAGGGGTGCCGGTACAGGGGCAGTGTATGGGGGTGATGGAGGGACTGCAGGGGATGCACAGTCTTCCTGCTCCGGATGTAAATGTCAGATCCCTCCCATACATTGCACCGAGCATGTCTGCTACTGCCGGGCTCAGCCACCCTCACATCTCCTGCTAGAGTGCAAGCTCCGGTGCCAAGTGCCTTATGTGTGATGAGAAGAACACCCGCTAGTAGGACGTTATACATTGTTTCTCTTCTATCATAGCTCCAAAGAAGGAAACGTATCATTCTGAATGTGCAACATATTATCCTTTATAGTTCTTACCAATTATTCTTATTTCTTACAAACTTGTATTACAACTTATTACTAATATGTGTCCTTGAGGTATAGACATGTCACACAGAGGAGCAGACACCGCCTCCAAAACTACACCTCAGGGCTTATTCACACATCAAACCTATTATGTGTCAGTCAGGTTTCATCCAGTTTTTTTTTTACATCTGTTTATTCGTTTTTTTCCTTTCAAGTCCGCAATTAAAAAAACTGACAGTATAATATAAATTAGAAGGAAAAACACCTGGTTCCCAGGATCTTTATCGTCACTTTTTTCCCCAGACCAACTTTTATTGGATGAATAAACATATGTACTTATAAAGCCGGTGACACACGTAGCGTTTTTGTTGCGTTTTTTTCATTGCGTTTTTGCATGCTTGTTTGCTTATTGGCTTTTTCAATTGGTTTTAGGTTACAGTGTTTTTTTTTTTGTTGTTTTTTTTTTTGCCATTCTTGTCCTGTGCATTTTTTTGGTTGCGTTTTTAAGGTTCGTTTTCAATGCGTGGTTGCGTTTGTGGTCTGCGTTTAGAAGCGCATGTGATTACATGCACAAACAGCATGGAGAAGATCACTGCGTTTTTACAAATTCCAAGAGACACAGCTGAATGCAATTAAAGCACATCAACCATTGCGTTTTTTTAAAAAGCACTAGCAAACATTTGAAAAACGCATATGTTAAAACGTATGTGCTTTCAATGCGTTCGAAATTGCAGCAGAAACGCAACATCAACACCACATGTGTCACCGGCCTAAGGGTATTCTCTCCTTGGAAATCATGGAGGATACTGATGTGTGAAAACACCACAAGGCACGAGCAATGGTTCTGTGGTCCGTTTTACTACTTGGGAAGCATGCTTCTCATTCAGTTGTGTGATTAAAACCTGAGTTAGGCTAAATTCACACTAACGTTCCCCCCATTCGTTAAAAAATTGAAGAATGGAGGTTTAATGGAAGTTTATGTTAGTTTGGCAGGGATCCGTTATCCATGCTTTTTCTTAAAAGGAGGAAAAGTACTGCAGCCTCCGTCATTTTTTTCCATACAAAAAACACATGGATAACGGATCGCAGCCTAAACGGAAGATAACGGATGACATAAAATTTGCATTGATGTCAATGGGATTTTTAAATGATATGTAAAACCTCCGTTACATTTCCATTCTTTACTTTTTTAATGGTATTTTTTAACGGTATTTTAAAATGAGCCTAACAAGTAAAAAGAATAACAAATTCTGCATGATATAATATACATAGAACCCAATGGGGACATTTATCAGGGCTTGTATTCCAGTTTTGTGGTGTAAAAATAATCACAATTCATTTCTTACCGCCATGAATTTAGATTATTTACCCCTTTACAGCGCTCCTGCCCCCATGCCTAAAAAACTTGTTATAGCCTGCTACTGTTCAGGCCTGAGCGGTCGCTGGTAACGCAATTCTGACCCATGAAGGGCCTTGTATGCAGAGCAGCGTCCTGATGAATCCGGAGGGGCAGGCATTTCATTATAGGCCAACGCATAATAAATCTCCCCTCATGAGACCAAAGTTAAATTCAAATATTGTGGACATTTTGGATCTGGCACCCAGGATTGCAACAATTAGAGAACTAGTTGTGGATCCAAGATGACATGTAGCCTCTGCCTAAAGGTATATGGCATATTATGGAAGGGGTACATGCACTCATGGCCCGATACAGAAAAAACTGCCCATAAAACCACCCTTTAAGAAGAAACTTGCTGGTGGACAAAATTTACAGATGTTCCAAGGACCAGAAACAAGATGAAAGGTCCATGTTGGTTACTAAGAATTAGAACAGAGTATTTCTGGGGAACCAAGACTGAGGGATTGGTCATCATGATGGATAATAGAGGGGCCATCTATGACTATGAGTGGGGGCTGCGATGACATTTGTATTGTATGATCGCAACTAGAAGAGGCAGGGTCCCATAGCAGACTTCTGAATGGGGCCCACTTCCCACTTAGAAATATACATATTACACTCATATATACACATTTATATACCTATACAGGTAGCGTGTTCTTAAGTTGAATTTGTATGTAAATTGAAACTGCATATTTTATAATTGTAGTTCCAGACAAAAAAAATTGAAGTTTCAAAATGTTTTGCTGTAATGGTACCAAGGATTAACAATAAATCTTCATTACAGACACCTTACAGCTGATCATTGCAGTCTGGGACTATAGTAATAGCATTGAGAGAGCCTCACCAGAGGTCACAGGGGGCAGAGAGGTCGTCTGTAAGTAGGGGACCGCCTGTATACATAAACATACAGTTTTTCACTTATACACACCCACACATATATAGAGCATATGCATATGTACAGTGCTATATACAGACGTACACTATATGTACACACATACATTATATACACACCATACACCGTACACATACATGTACAATGTGCAGCATAATACATATATGGTGCTTATCCTCCATTCTTTAGTGTATAGTCAGATGCCAAGGCCCCCTGACACTTCAGGCCCCATATGGGCTGCTATGGCTGCTACCACTGTAGTTACGCCCAGGAGTTGGTTAACTGTTGTATTAGTCCTGATCTGGGCTGGGTTCTGTGTAATATGCTAATGTATAAAGTACATGATTTTTGTACTCTTTTATCATTATTTGTGTTTTAGGGGCTTGTCCATATTTGCTAACTTCACTTGACTGGACACTTTAACTTGGATTCTGGACACTGTTGCTTTTTCTATTATGGACTGTCCTTATGATGGACCATTTTTCTGTGCAAATTTGGGTGGCGGTCCAGTCTGTTGGTACCCAACTCTGTACGATTATTTGTAGTTTTGTCAGGACCAGTAGTATAAAGTCATGTGACAAAATAATCACTGAGGCCGCGGTCACACATTCCGCTGGGCGTTCATTCATAACGCGATGCTAGCGCACAATGGGCGGTCCTTGGCCCAAACACGCATGTGTTTCCCTGTGCACTAGCGTCGCCTTATAAACTAACGCCTAGCAGAACGTGGGACCACGGCCTAAATCATAATCCCGCCATAAAGGAACCACAAGGCCCGGCTATGCCGCACTTATTCCTCTTCCTAATTGTAGTAAATCACAGTGTGTATCATGGCTAATGTAATTGCGTTAACATTTGTAAGAACATCTGATGTTGTGATTTGATTTGCATCGCATAGAATAACATTAGAGGTGATAATTGTTGTGCAGATCAAGATGGAGACAAGAAAGAGAAACCTGAGAGATAAGGTCACATAAAATAACTTTCTTGTACTTGTTGCCATTGAAATCTACATGATAAAAGTGGCAGTGAGAGACGCATTGTTTGTGTACAGGCCCGTGTCTATATATTGTATGCGTCTCCGGCAGCTTGTCTGCTTCACATTATGTATCAGTGCTTGGTGTGGATCTTTTCTTCATTTTCTTAATGTATTTAGTATAAACTTCTTATCCTTGTACAATATCTGAAATTGATTCAGTAAGTAATCTACAAAATCCGGGTGGGGAAGTGAGTAACACACTGACCTTTTACTATAGTCATCCAACTTCACCCAGTACTGTTATTTTTTTTACTTTTGGGTGGAGAAAGTCTGAAGGTTTATTTCACACATAGTTTGTGTTTTGGGTTTTTAGTTTGTACCACAGAGTTTGTTTCTATGTCTTTTATTTTTTTCAAATTTCCACCTAATGTTATATTACAGATAATTTGTTCTTGTCTTTCATTTTTTTTTGTTCCAGGAATTTTTACAATGCAATTTACATTAGGTTCACTATGAGGGACATTTATCAGAAGTGTCTGAGGTAAAACTGTTCTAGTTGCCCATAGAAACCAATCAGAGCTCAGCATAAATGTTATAAACAGCTGTGGGAAAATGAAAGATTAACTCTGATTGGTTGATATTGGCAACTGGAACAATTCTGCTCTCAGAGAATTCTCACAAATCTCTGTCAGTGTTTTTTTTTTTTTCCCCAAGAAATTTTTCCAAATATCCTGCTCCATGCTGAAAATAACACATGCTCCAAACGTTATAATTTCACGGTTTCTAAGGAAGACAGCGTAAAAAAAAAAAGTGGGTAAAGACAGGCAAAACAAACAAAAATTTTGTATGTGGGGAATGTAGATTAAAACAAAAACATTCTCTTAATAAAAAAAAATTCTTACATTGTGCTTAAGTGAAAACAATAATGCATGCGTTTTTTGACAGACTGCTTAAAAACGGTCCAAAAACGTGATCAAAATGCCACGTGTGCCATCACCCTTAGGCTGGTGCCACACGCACCGCTTTGTCTGCGTTTGAAAACGCAAACAAAGCCGCACCCACCGGGACGGGCCGCGGCCCGATCGCATCAGCGTTTCTATGGAACCTCCTGCGACCGGGAACGAGCGGTCTGTGTTTTGCATTAAATTAATGCAAAACACTAGCGGCTCATTCCCGATCGCAGGCGTTTCCAGCCTAAGGCTGGTGCCACACGCACCGCTTTGAAAACGCAAACACAGACAAAGCCGCACCCACAGGGGCGGGCCTCGGTCCGGTTGCATCAGCGTTTCTATGGAAATGCCTGCGATCGGGAACAAGCCGCCGGTGTTTTGCGTTAATTTTTCAGACTTTAATTTTTTTTCACATACATACAACGCACAATACAAGTCTATGGAGATGCATCAAAAACGCATTGCACTCGGAGACACATGCAAGTGCAATGCGTTTTTCACTTTAATTGTCATAGAAAAGATAGACCAGAGTCCTCAGGGCGCGTTCACACGTTGCGTTTTGGTCGCGTATTCATTGCGTTTGAAACGCATTACAACAGCTGATGAGAGGTCATTTGCCTAATTACATTACCGTTTACGTTTGTTAACAAAACACATGCGTTAACTAACAGTGATATAATTAGGCAAATCACCTCTCCTCAGCTGTTGTATATGCGTTTCAAACACGATGAAAACGCAGGTCAAAACGCAATGTGTAAACGCGCCCTCAGTCTTTTTCACGGGCAATATCTGTGTGTGAAAAACACATTGTAAATGCATTAAAAACACCCCAAAAAAGTGTGTGAAAAACTGAGACACTGATTGCACTCTGATCAAACTGTGACGTGATCTGCAACGCAAGCGTGAAAGAACCCTTACGGTGGTGGCACACGTGGGTGTTCGGGCTGCATTTACAAACGCAAACCAAGCCGCATCCACCGGGGCGGGCCGTGGCCCGATCGCATCGCCGTTTCTATGGAAACGCCTGCGATCGGAAACAAGCCGCAGGTGTGCCACCACCCTTAGGACGTATTCAGTCGGGCATATCCGCAAAAAATGCGGATGTGAGATGTCTGTGTTCGGTTCGTGTTGTATCCGTATGTAGTTTTTTTCACATCCGCTTAAAAAAAAAAGAATGTTTTTCTAATGTATTTTCCACACAACTCAGCTAGTTGCCTAGCAATATTTGACTGCGTACAGATATCATCCGTGTGCCGTCCGATTTTTTTGCAAAAAAAAAAAGTGGAAAAAAGGTGTGAACAGACTCATAGGAAGCAATTTACTAAGGCACCTACACAGCCTGTGATCTACAGTCCTATGCACTTACATGACACGAAAGTGTAACTGTTAAACGCCTTCAAGTCAAATATATAAACACAGTATCAAAAGAATTGCATGAACAGCAGTGACCTTGTACAGCAGCAATATCAGGATGACTTATCATAATACACTGAATATATTACTAAAAGCGGGCGTTCACTTTTAGCAAATAATGGATTTTGTTTGTGTAAGAAACAATTTTACAATACACTTTCTGTATCAATTTCTTACACTTTTCTAATCCTCTGCTTGCTGTCATTTAACAGGAAGCTTCATTGTTTACGTCCTATGGGAAAAAAATGGTCCGTGGTCATGTGATGTCAGACAGGTGCACAGTTCATTATATATCACACAACTCTGTGGTGGAATTGTCATATTGTGCAAGGCATCTGGTTCAAGATTAGGGACACAATTCAAGATGTATCCCAGTCTCAATTGCATATCCAATGCCCTGACATTACATGACTGCAGAATGCAGGTAATATAAAATCCTGCTGAAGGACATCTCTTGCGTGGTTTATTTTTTGACTTGAAAAAGAGCATTACCTTGAGAATGCTGTAGCTACACTGACGCAGAAATATTTCTTGTTAATCCCTGATCTGAGTGGTTTTGCTCAAAAAACAATTATTAAATTTAAGATCTTGTCAAAAGTGGGTGCCCTGGCTGCCAACATAAAAACACTACAGCTTCCACAACAGGACGAATCAACCTGAGCTGGATGAATTATACACAGCAGCAGGGTGATGGTGCACCAATTGACTTCTGTCTGTCAGTGACAACACCATAATTATGTATTCACTGCTTAATGCTGGGCAGGACAAGGCTGGGGGAGTGCATAATTTCGTGAAGAGAAGCCCAAAAGGAACCAAAAGGAGCTACAGAGCCTCATCATAATTTTGTTTTTTCAGCAAAGCAACTGATGCAGAAACATATCTTGTTTAATCCCTGAACGAGAGTCGCTACAGCATTCTCAAGGTATGTTTGGTTCGTAATGCATAAAACCAAATGTTAGATTTCCTTTAACAAAGTAAAAACTATCTGGATTACAAATGATTGTGAATTATTTTACCAGACATCATCATGAACTCAGCACAAAAGAAAAGACTCAAGAGCAAAGTGTAATCACTGTTTATTAAGTCAATAGAAAGTGCATAGTACAAGCCCTTTACTCTGAATTCTGTGTCACGGCACGATCAGCGGGTTTGGTTTGGCATCATTACTGTAAGCGACTGGAATCATCCAGTAGACTTATAACAAGGACACATTTATTATTCAACATATCAGTACAGTAGCTACATAGAAGACAGCGGACAATAAAGGCAAATAGTTAGTCGCAGGTTTTCATAGCAGGCAATAAAATTGTAAAACTTCAGAGTTATGGGCACAGATTTGGACCTTTCTTATAGACCTAGTATATAATGTGATGAGTGGTCATGGACATGGTCACAAATGAAGGAATCTTTGCAGTTTGATCTGTTCTGCACTGGCTCCATTGCTTTATTGACCTCTCCTACCAAATTTCTCTGCAGTTGACCACAAGCCTCTTCTTGTACCAGCTTACAGTATTGGAGGGGTATGTGTGTCAGCTCACCTGAAGAAGTGGATGTTTGGGGCCACACTCAACGCTGAAGATGAACGCTGAACAGAATAAAAGACTAATGTATGATCATGTTATGCAGGTTCTAGGGACCCTGGCCTGAGTAGATCTTCACTGAATTAACCAAAACCCTGACCTTGCCCATACACATCAAATACAAAGCATCCATGTATCCTCCCCCCTTTAACTCTATTAGGTTTTTATATAAATCTCACAGAGGTTAGTTACAGGGAAGATGGTTTGGATGTCATTTTGTTGGTCCTCATGTTCTTCATGCACCTCCCCTTATTTGTTGACTGTTCGGTTCAATTTTCCTATGGGATGATTTGTATATTGTAGAATAGAAATTGTTCACAATAGCCAAAATTACCTGCTCTATAGAGATGTAGGACTATTAAGACAAGACAGATATCTGATATAGTGCTGGTTGAATACTTTCATTCTTTTACCAGTCAGTAGGAGTAAGAGGTGAATGCTCCAGAAGATACAGGACACAGCCTGTATAGTATATACTATAGATAGTATAGCTCTATCCCTAAATCTGCTGATTGTGTTTTGTAACTAGAAAGACAAGGAAACATTTATCAGGAACGCAGCCTCATTACAAGATAAAAAAAAATCCTGGACCCCATGGAGTTCACTTCAATAGAACAATAGGGTAATAAATGTTGGGTCATATGAACTGCAGGATATGGATCGCATCTCGGCCTTTTGGCTAAGATCAAGTGTAGTATGTTCATTGGTGCTGCCTTGGTCTTGGCTGAGAGGTGCCTCGGGTGCTCCTTCACCTCGGGCTGGGGGGGATCAGCACAGGTTTATTGCCTTGTCTTGACTCCCCTACTGCTATTGGTGTGGAGGAAATAGGCCTCGAGGCAACAGGAGGCGATCACACTGGCCCTTACTTTGTAGGAGCTGCAGTCATCGTACGTTTGGAGACTGTGGAGACGAGAAAGAGCATATGACCTGTAGGATATGGGGGAGAATTATCAGAGAGCGAACTATTCTAGTCACGCATGTCAACCAATCTTGCAGTTTCCCACAGCAATTTATAAATGAAAAGCTGGGATCGGATTTGTTGCTGTGACCCCCTAGAACGGTTTTGTTATAAGACACTTCTGATAAATTTCCCCAATGGAGTATTTCAGTCAACTACGATACTACCTCACAAGCCTAAAGCAATCAACTATGCTCCTTTATACTTTTTTGAGGGTTAATACTTACAACATGTTTCGGTTATTGGGGCAGAGTTTGGTTGCGACCAGAGCTCAACCTTTGCATTGCAAAAGTTCATTGCCACACCGCAATCCACAGGAATATGGGACAGGTCACTTATTTGCGGTGGACGGAAAAAAAAAAAATAATTCTCCTGCAGAATTTTTAGGGGATTTGTATAACTCCCAGGCACTACACTAGTACTGAATTATACTGCAGAATTGCCCCACCGAAAATCTAGACCTTAAAACGCACCATGTGCACATAAATCAAAATGTACATCACATACGTTAGGAGACGAGGACCTTACAGTGAGCAGCCAAGAATGGAAGATTGCTACAGTAACCTTACACCAGGTTAAGAGATATAACACATCCTGAATCTCACAAGAGAATTTGATGCATTCTATAAAAAGAGGTAAAGCAGTGGAAACACATCTCAGCACAACCAACCACAGAATGAAAATACCATAGTCAATTCTTTGGGAGATCACACATCTTCATAGAACTGTCAGACAAGCATAACAATATTACAATAGAACAGAGCATATAGATATTATAGGACTGAATACATATACATGGACACATGTTGATGTAATTATATGTGAAAATCTGTAATGATATCCCGGATGTATGCTCCACACTAGAAAAAGGGCTAATGGTTATAAATTAGGAGATATATACCACAATTAAGACAGGCAAACAAGGTAAATTACAGTCATTCGGTCCAATGCCCATTGGTTTTGTCGGAGAGAAACAAACCATTAATAACGGAGGCCGCGCAGCAAAAGATGGAGCAGGTCCTATTCCTGCCCTGATATGCGGCACAGCTGTTCTACTCCCTACTTCTCAAAGCTTGCGGCTCATGTCTTCTCATGCGGACGTGTGCATGTAGCCTTGGACTGGGAATTTAGGTAGTAATTTGGGCAACCAAGCTGAAGTCAATCAACCTTAATCGCTATATTTGGTCTGTGCAGGAACCCATCATCCCAGTCATCAATGATGCAACAAGTCCATACCTCTCTGCGGGATGACAATCTTATACTCTAAGGCTGTTCAGGTAATCTACATAATTACTCCAGAAGTTACTTGATGTCCAAATTAGAACTTGCCATCTCCTTATAAGATGTTCATCTCCTTCTACTGGTGTGGGTCAGGGTTTTAGCGGACTTTGCATGCAAGTCAATGTACAGATGTGGCAACATGTCTTGACATGGTGATTATAGTTACCATCAGTGTTGGACTGGCCAGAGAATCAGACTCCTCCGGTGGGCCTGGGCTTTAACCTACTACTGTAGCCCTTACAGCAGAAGACAACCCTAATCGGAGGGTGGTACGGTCTATTTCTTGGTATATGATGAAGGGTGTGCCGAAGAATATTATCAGGTAGGCCCAAGTAACACCAGTCCGACACAGTTTACCATTATTTCACATCAGTTCAATCGTCCGTTTTCTGTTTTCTTATTATGCCATGAAGTATGTCTTCAGCAGTCCGTAGGGTCAGTTGAGATGGACAATGTACAGTATCATAGTACCTACACACATTTAGGACATTCAAGTTTGGCACTTCAGATATCATTATGTTAATCTTGATAGAATAAACTAGAATTTCATCACCTAAAATAGGTCGTAACAAACCAAACATCTATTAGGATACAATAGCAAAAGGATAAAAGCAAAAACTATAAAACTAACAAGTCCCAAGATGAAGCACAACTATGCCAAACACCAAACAGGTGGAATCTGGAGACCCAAATTACCACAACACCCAAAATTTCTGCTGGAGTCAGGAGTGAGGGCTGGAGTTATATTTACTGCCAATATCACAAAATTATTTATGAATATGAAAATATATGATGTGTTATGACAACTCAATGTCTAATGCGTCTGAAGATTTATATTAAGGCTGAAAGTCCAGACAAAAGGATTATTAGTAATAGGAAGTGTACAGTGTTGCATTCGGCCTACATTTACAGGAAGAGAAGAATTATGGTACTGCAAGGAGATCTGGAACTAGACGTCATACTCCAGACATCCCAGATCCGCCCAGCATCTTGGGATATGGAATATCCAATACCAAATTGGGGTGTCGGCACTGGTAGGAAGGAGAGAGAGAAGAGTCATCCGCTTCAGAGTAGTCTGGCCATTCTGGATTCATTTGGTCGTGCAAATTTTGTATGGAGGCTTTCAGAGTTGCTAGTCTACAGGTGGTGCTGGAGGTTCATGGTTGCGGTCCTGCCAATACAGCAATAGTCGTACTGTTATACATCACTACATGGCTCTCTGTCTTCTCTTAGTCATTGCCTGTAACGTAATTGGTGTACTAAGCCTGTACTTCCAATTACATTATAATGACTATAGAAGTAAAAGGTGCTGCTATTTATCATCTATGAAGATGACCTATAAGACACAAATACATTGGTAAAGATCAACCAAAAAAAAGTGTTTGTAGATATGGTCACTCACTACACACTGTACAAATCATCGCTGTATGATGATGTTATGTATGATAACCGAATAGGACCACCCACTGGACTCTGAAGCCCAGAAATAGCAGGGATTTACAACAACAAATTATGTAAAGTATAAAACCTATATACTGCCTGCCGATAGGACACCATGTACAACCTGTTCAGCTCCTCCTGCTCTATAATATTCAGCCTGCCGATAGGACACCATGTACAATCTAATCAGGTCATCCTGCTTTATAATATACTGATAGGACACCATCTACTGAGCTCCTCCTGCTCTATAAAATGCTGCCTGAAGATAGAACACTATGTACAATCTGCTCAGCTCCCTTTTCCCTACGACTTTTGCTGTGGTTTCTCAAGTATGCCTTGGTCTGAACCTTGTGCAGTGCCTTATGTATCTTTATTTTCCAGATGTTCCATGTGACTTTTCACTTATGCATTACTTTTTTTTTTTTGCTTACTTTTGCGGGGTTTTTTTTAGATGCAAATCTGTACCTGGTCCAAGGCAGGTGCAGAGGAAAAATTCTTTTTTCTTGGACCCGGTTTTAACATGTAAATTGGAATTAGTTGACATCGGCTGCGATCACATGTGGTATTTACATTGTGTTTTTAAGCCCATTGCAGAAAAGCATGCTTTTTACATTTTACCATGTGTTTGGCTGGTTGAAAAAGAGTTTTTTTCTTCCTTGCTGGAAATGTAAGCAAGATGTAAAAATGTTTACACAGTTGCTTGCACTTCCTGCAACGAAAAGAAAAATTTGCAAACCAAACGCATGGTAACATGCAAAATGCATGAGTTTCTGCGATGCTTTGAAAAAGTGCTTAAAAAAACCTACCAAAAGTCTCAAAGATACACCACACAAACCCAAGATACATGTCCGCCTATGTTTAGTCTGCACAGCAACCATCTCTCTCTCTATAACATTCTGCCTGCAGATAGGAAACTATGTACAATCTACAGGCAGAATGTTATAGGGCAGAAGGAGCTGTGCAGATCGTACATAGTGTCCTATCTGCTCAGCTTCTCTCTCTTTAGAACATGCTGTCTGCAGATAGGAAACTATGTACAATCTGCTCAGCTTCTTCTGCTATATAACATTCTGCGGGGACAAGGCTTTGATGCCGATATCAATATTAGTTTATTTGGTTACAGGCTTATTCCTAGTGTACAGAACATACAGTAAATGTACATTCAGAACATGTGATGCTATTACAGTGTGAAATTACAGAGAAAGAGGAAAGGAATCAGTGGAATGCATCCCTTGCACTGCGTATAGCCTGTACCCTCCTGTCACACTGTTCCCTGCTTTCCTACACGGACAAAAGGTGGTCACATAGCCAGGTGGGTGCTTCCTGTGATTACTCAGGTCATGGGTATGGAAGGTGAGGTCTAAGATCACACTAGAGAGGACTGATGGTTGGTCTAAGTACAGCTATAGGTCTCAATGACGTGCATTGTTTGTCGGCCATATATATTCCACTTTCCGGCTTCATAACCATGCACATTTTTCTCATAACTCATCATCAACCTAAACAATACAATATTCAGAAGCAAAATCCTAAATGTGCCACATATGAACTGTGTGTATTCCACTCCTATTCTCCAAAGAGGCAAAAATTTACAGAGTGTCTAGAAAAAACATGCTGCCCATGTATTCTGTGGATGTGCATCAATTCTGAAGTCATCCCTTTGCATAGGATATCTTGGTGGACGACTGCATCAAAATATGATCCAAAAACCAAGTGTGAACATCCCCCCATCCCTGTCCGGCCCACTAGGGCCTTTCCAGAGTCTTAGAAATCCCTTTTAAAAGGAAATCTACCATTCAAATCCATCCTGATAAACCAGGGACATTACTCAAAGATCCAGGCACCGAGACTGTGGTAATCTTCTTATATTTGTTAGCCATGGCCTTCTTCATTCTAAAATCAAGTTTTAAACTTATGATAATGAATCTAAAAGGAGTCTGGGGAGGGGGCTTTATCAGAGACCCTCCTTACTATAGTTATACAAGCTGTAACACTATGCAGGAGCATTTCCCCTCCGACTGTGTGCTGAAAAGGTGTAATATTATAGCAGGTAGAGGGGGGGGGGGGCATAGTCCTGAACAGTGTAACAACTTGTACAGCACTGAGGGGCTCTGGTAACACCCCCAGAGCTTGTTGGGCTCATTGGTATAATTGTAAAAGTTGATTTCAGAAGAAAGGAGGCCTTGGATAACAAATATAAGAAGATTACCACAGTCCCAGTGCCTGAATCTATGAGTAAGTGTCCCTGGTTTTTCATGATGGATTTTTAAAGGTAGATCATCTTTAACGACGCGTGATGTACTATTACGGGCTGAGCAGCAAACACTTACCTGTAACAAGCGGTTACCGGTGCAAGCACCAATCACGGGTGTTAACCCGTCCATCGCAGCCACTCAGAAAGATGGTGTTTGGTTGCCTTGACAGCCTTGGGTCTGCCGCAGACCCAAGGCTGTCTCATTTTAACCTATTCATTACATTGTGCGATTCGATCTATGTAATGAATGAGGAGGAAAATGCCCATGTACTGCCATACTGTGGTATGGCAGTATGTAGAAGAATCAGACAACCTGGGCTTAAAGGTCGGAAAAAGTAAAAAAAAAATTATATTAAAAAAAACAAGTCATATTGTGAATGTATGAAAACATTATAAAAACCTAGACAAGTTTGTTATCATACTGACCCAAAGAATAAAGTAGACATGTCATTTGGGGAGTACAGTGAAATCCGTAAAATCCAAGCCCCGACAGAAAACGGTGCAAATGCGTTTTTTCACCAATTTCACTGCATTTGGAATTTTTTGCCCCACTTCCCAGTACTTGACATGGAATACTAAATACAGTCACTATGAAGAACAATTTATTCCATAGAAAACAAGCTATCACAGAGCTCTTTACATGGAAAAATAAATAAAAAGTTAGATTTTTGAAGGTGGGGAGTAAAAAATGGAAATGCAAAAACAAAAAAGGGCCTGATCGTTAAGGGGTTAAAAGGACATCTACCAGTTTAAACAATGGTAGATCTCCATTCTTCGTGCATAAAGAAACCGTATATTTGCTGCCAAAACAACTAGCTCCCGGGCCTCAAGCAGGAGGTGCTGTTACAGCAGGGGCGTGCATATATTAATATCCGGCAATGCCAAGAGGCGCTTGGGTGATGTCAGCCTGAGAACCTCTGGCTCATTTACATTTTATTTTTAAAGCAATTTAGCGCATAAAGAAACGGCTTATGTGCTGCTTAATTAGAACACTTTTTAGTGCAAAAAGAAACAAGCTGGACATCTATTATCAGTCAAACTGATGGTTGGTGTCCTTTAAGCTGCTTTCGGTAAAAGGGCCAGTACAATGCATAGTGCAATATGAGCTTTGCTAACACACCCAGACTTATTCCTTCCAAAGGTATGTTCACACCAAGATTTTTGGATCAGCGAAAACACAGGTCAGCATCAGCAAGAAATGCAGTGACATTTCGGCTCAAAAGTCTGCAGAATTATGAATGCAGCTCTGGACTATCAGTTAGATTGAAGTGTAGAAAAGTAATATACAGGCAATCCCCTTGTTAAGGACACCCGACTTACTGATGACCCCTAGTTCAAGACGGACCCCTCTGCCCACTATGACCTCTGGTGAAGCTCTCTAGATGTTACTATAGTCCCAGACTGCAATGATCAGCTGTGAGGTGTCTGTAATGAAGCTTTATTGATAATCCTTGGTCCAGTTACAGCAAAAAAATGTAGAAAATCCAATAGTCAGTTGGGCAAAAAAATTTTTTTTGTCTGCATCTACAATTATAAAATATACAGTTTCAACTTACATACAAATTCAACTTAAGAACAAACCTATGGAACATATCTTGTATGTAACCTGGGGACTGACTGTAATGGACTTCAGAATGTAACTGAAAATGTATATATTATTCGAAGATTGTATTTTGGTTTGATTTAATATACTATACAAAGTGGACATCAGCACTTACATTGTGTGGAGTAGTCGGTTTTCCAGTAGCCCTTGGTCCTCGGAGACTCCTAGGTCTCAACAGGAATAAGGTAAAACCAATGACAAGCCAGGCCATGGCGATCATTGCAATGCTAAATCCACCATCACTAGACGGATTGGGTCCTGGTACTGGGGAAGAGATAAAAACAAGAGGCGTTTATGTAAATTGATGTTATTTGTGACCTTACCAAAAAAATAACATACCATAACGGACTATAGCCCAAAATTGATTACCGTACATTGCAAGCCGTAGCCATTATCCTTTACTAATCTACTGTCCATGGGGTCAGGCCCAAAAACGTAAAAGGGGGAAATCATTCCCTCTCTATTAACTTAGAATTAGAGTAACAATTTATTACTATAATATTGAAATATATTTACTTTTTATTTTAGTTGTTTTTTTTTCTTGCTTGGCACATTATGATCTGTGATACACCACAGTATACATACCTCCCAACATTTCCGGAAGAAAAAGAGGGACAAAGTGGTGGCACACACAGCGACACCCCTGGCCCTCAAGCCCTGGCCACGCCCCAAATATTTATTACTAATAATCATCTTCATAATAATAATAATCACCATAATAAAAGAATAATAATCCTCTCCATAATAATGAAAAAAAAAAATTTGCCCTCTACCCTCAATAGAGATGGAGCCTCTATCCACTAGGCTATTGGACCAAGGGTTATAAGTCGGAGGATTTTTACTAACAAAGTCTTTTACTATTGTAATTATTGAGACGATTTATTATTTTAATTATCATTATTATTATTATCATCATGGAGACTATAATAATAATAATAATAATCTCAATAATAATAGTAATAGTAATAATAATCTCAATAATCTCTGAGAAGATCCCTCTCTATATATCAGGGTGTCACATTGTAACAGTGAAACTCTTCGTTACATAAAATCCTCTCACTGACATCCCCTGACCTTATAGCCTGGTGGATAGAGGCTCCGATCTCCATTGCATAGGCTGTAGGTTCAAATCCTGGGCTGGGCATACATTTATTTAATTGAATTAAATGAAGAGCTTGTGTCTGGGGGAACCCTAGGAGATGTGGAGACCATATATGAACAGATGGTGATCTGAACCCGACGACGTGGTCCCTGCTCTCCGCTTACCCAACACATCTTTCAAAAGGATTCCCTGCTCGATGTCTGTAGAAGTCACAGTATCACAAGTTCTGGCTTTGAAAGTATTTACTAGGTGGGACATAGAGCCAGGACAACCCCTGCCAGTGCGGGACCTGGAGGGAATATCCGGGACGGTTGGGACTGTCCCGGCCAATCCAGGACGGTTGGGAGCTATGCAGTATAGATTGGTGCTACATAAAGATTAGTATTAGAAAACAACTATCATTCACAAGAGCTTGTGTCCCACAAAAAAACCGTCTTTTGTTGTGGATAGCCTTTAACTTACTAGCTGCCATTTACATAACTTTGAGTTTAAGAAACCAATCCCTAAATTTTTTTTGCTTGTGACAACAAAATTGCAATGTAGACACATTCTTGGACACTCCTATAATGCTGTACACAGATGTGTTACATGCTGTCACTTCTACATTGACAATGGACATTTTTAGCAGATTTACGTAACCACTTGTGGCCCTTTGAATGTCCAGAAAACATGAGCTTTGGCCCAATATGAATCATCGCTGATGACCCTGAAATTTGAAAACAGATTGAAGGGATAGCAGCACAGCCTCTGTGTAATAGGCATCTCATATCTGCCTCGTCTCTATGTGTCAGTACAATGTCAGAAGCAAGATGAGAGTGTATATACACCTGTGCTCTGATAATCTAACCACAATGTCACCCCACAGAACTAGATGGATCATAATGTGTCTGCTTAGAGAGTCCCTGTTCAAACCCTAGGATTTTGCACTGAGCAGCCTAGGGAGTGATAGCAGCTAACACAGCAATAAAACTGAGTAAAATTGTAAGGTAAGGAGTTAAAATTGTATTTATTGTGTAAACATCACTAGGGGATTGAGATGTGAGAATTTTCTTTCGTGGGAAAACCCACAATTCCATTGTTAGACATGAGAAATTGGGCCAATGATTTCAAAGGTGATTGAGTCACAAGGAACTCATAATGGAGAGTTATGATGATGTTATAGAATATGCAGCCAAGCTAATATTTGAATAAATTTAGATTTTTTTTTAATTCAAGGATAAATGTGGAATTTTGTTAAATAAGACACCCTAATCATTTTTTGGGGATTAAAAAAAAAAAAATAATAATAATATTTGGACCCGGTTTTATTTTCAGAGAAACATGGTCATATCCTCTCCACATATCCCTTTTCTGTAAATATTTTCCTTTATAATCTGAACAAAATTTAAAAATCTGTTTTGTTTGACTACAAACAATGTTCCACGTCCTAGTGACGTCATAGGTGTCAGTGGAGGAAGCAAGATCTTAAAAATTCAGTTTGGGATACGGTATAATTATTTCAATGAACTCGAAATTCCCTGAGGTCACATAATTATTCTGTGATCAAATAGAGTTGTGTAACAATGAGGCAGGTCCTTGTCACCTGCCAGGTGTGTTATCAGTCATTAAAGGAGAGTAAAGTAGTCACAACCCAGGGATGGGACCTGGTGAAAAGTCAACAACCTGAGGAATACTGTAGGTACATTGAATCATCTTGTGCCATCTATCGAATACACTATTTTACAGTCAGCTCATGGTTATGTTTATGATGTCACCAATACAAGGAGTTCTCACCATGACAGGGCTAAAACCAGTACGTCTGGTTTGTCCTCAATTCTAGTGGAAAATCTCACATTCCGGAGCGCACCTTTATACTCTATACAAGTGTTTGACTAAGAAAGACGACACATGGATGGGCACACTACATAGCATCTCAGAAGTGAACGAAGCGGACTTACTAACCCCATGTAGAGGTTGCCCTGTGTCACTATATGCCCATCCTACACACTATGTACAGTAATACAAGATAATGGATGATGATGATTATTAATTAATGTTACGGTAATTATTATAAGGGATGATTTATGAATGATTGTGAAGTGTTTTGTGATCCATCATCTCTCAAGAAATATATTTACTTAAAGTAGCATCTTCTATATAAAAAAAAAAAAAAAATTATAATATATATACCCTATATTCCGGCGTATAAGACTACTTTTGAAGACTGAAAAATCTTCTGTCCAGTCTGGGGTCGTCTTATACGCCGGTAATGTTTCTCACCTTTCCCGCGATCCACCGAAGCTCCGCTGCCGGTCAGTCAGAGGCCCGCACCTGACCCCTGCGCTGCGCTGATAACTCGGCGCAGCACAGCGGGCAGATGTTTTGAATTGTGACAGCCGCGGGTCTGCCTGTTACAGCGCACGGACTGTTCTGCATCTGGTCCGTGCGCTGGATCAGGGAGGGCCCGGAGCGGTCATAATTCAAAATTAGAACGGGCCCCCGATCCGCCCCCGTCCCACCCACCTCACACTACTTACCCGCCGTCGACAACCATCACTTTCGCTGGCGCAGGCAGATGCGTCACATAGCCTGCGTCAGCGAAAGGTTTTTTATTTACCTTAAACGTGTAGGGCCCTGTTTGGTGGTGTGGGACATTATTTATGGCTACTGGGGGTGCAGGACAGTAGTTATAGTTACTGGGGGGGGGGGGCATTAATTAGGGCTATGGGGGGGAGGGCCAGTAATTATAGCCACTGGGGGGAAGGGAATTAAGTATACCGGTGGGGGGGGGGGGGCAGGACATTAATTATGGTTTCTGGGAGGGGAGCAGAATTTTAATTTTTACCGGTGTTTTGTATGCGTTGGAAAAGGGGTAGTCTTATACGGCGAATATATCTTAAACTCTATATTTTAACAGGAAAGTAGGGGGGTCGTCTTATACGCCGGAATATACGGTAATTATATGACAGCCTTTTACATATATGGTTGACTATGAAACAGCCAGTCAATGATGTCCATTTAATTCCGATGGAGAAGCATGGACAAAGGTTTTCAGAATTTTAGCTATACCAAAACTCTGTAGGTATACCCTAATTTTAGAATTTCAGAAATAAGACAAATATACTCACGTTCTTGTAAGCATTCGTTGTCGGTACAGTAAGACTGAGACTGCCTGAGCTGTGTAAAAGGGGAAAACAGAGGTGTTAAGTTAAATACGAAGGATGAAATAATACAAAAATAAAATTTTAAAGTAAACCTACCATTTTATTTGATGCATTACATACATCGAGAATGCTGTAGCTTCACTGATGCAGAAACATATCTTTTGGTTTTTAAATCGCTTTATTGCCACAGAAATGAAACAGTACAGGATCACAAAACAAGGAGCATTAGCGGAGGTACAACAGAGATAACAAAAACATCTTTATGCAATTATTTGTCATTTGTGATAACTTCTGCACAAAAGCAGCGATCTAATAAACCCCTCCACAGCATATACATAGAACAGTAACCAACCTGGTCGATTGGTGTGAAGAGAGAAATAAAGTTATAGAAAAAGTAGTAACAATTGTTAGGCAACAAGATAAAACATCTTGTTTAATCCCTGATCCGAGTGGTTTTGCTAAATATATATATTTATATTATACAATTCAGGACCTTGGAAAAGCTGGGTTACATGCAGACTGCCTACATAAACAAGGAGCTTCCTGAACTGTACAGATAGACAGGACTAATCAACCTGAGCTGGATGACTCATACACAGCAAATGGGGATGGTGCAGCAATTGATTACTTCTGCCTGTCAGGGACAACACAGTGATGAGGTATTCTCGGCTTATGCTAGCCAGGACAAGGCTGGAGCAGTGCTTAATTAGGGTAAGAGGAAAAGCGCTAAGGCAACCACAGGAACGACATAGCCTCATTGTTTTTTCAGCAACACCACTTGGATCAGGGATTAAACAAGTTATGTTTCTGCATCAGTGTAGCTACAGCATTCTCAAGGTATAATGGGGTAGATTTACTTACCCGGTCCAGTCTCGATCCAGCGGCGCATTCTCTGACGCCGATTCAGGTTCTGCCGGGATTCACCAAGGTCGTGCGCCTGGTCGTGACCGTATATAAGCAGCTCTCTCCTTTCAATTCTATGGAAGTTCTGGGAGTTTCCAAGCAGGGTCAACTCTGTATTCACTACAACAATAAAAATGTCACCCACCCCCAGGTCTCATGGAACAAATATCTCTTTTATTATAAGAAAAAACCTAAGTAAGTGTCCTTACCAAATTAATCAGCCTTCGCATTGCATAGTCATGGGAGCAAATGCACTCACAGGGATCAAAATTGCCATCTGCCATCTTCACAGTTCTTGTATCTACAGCAACCTGTTCAAAATGAAAGATGGTAAATGCTTTCATCAAACTAATCAAAATGCAGAAGCCCCTCCTCATTCTGGCTTACTACTATTAGTAGACATCCACATGTCCTACTAGGAAACAGTGCAGATACAACCCCCTTTAAGCAAATACATGTATGCATAAAATGAATAGTTGGGTGTTGCCAGTATGATGGAGTGTCTGCAACTGGTAACACCCACTTGTCAATCAAGAAATTGTGCCATCAGAAGAGATTAATTTGCATACCTGAAGACCCTCCACCTTGTCCTGTTTTAGTGATTTAATTTAGCAATAATTTAAAGGGGTTGTCCACTTCCAGCAATTACTTGAAAATGAAAAGTTCCACAATTTTCAAATATACTACCCATATCAATTCCTTGCGGTTTTCAAGATCTCGGCTTGCTGTCCTTATATAGAAAGACTCTGTTAACTTCCAGTGAATAAAAAAACTGTCCATGTCATGTCACCCAGGTGCACGAGCCGTTGACAGCAAGTTGAGATCTAGAAAACAGTGACGAATTGATACAGAATGTATATTGGAAAACTGTAACTTTTGCTTAAGCAAACCATGTCAAATTATTTGCTGCAAATGGACAATCCCTTTAAATTATTGGAAAAGTAAATCCCTAAAACAGATTAGAGGCAGCGTTAGTTTTCCATCTGATCTGCGGTGATGGCACAAATTCGTCAAGGGAAAGAGATGATGGGGTATACGGAGATAAAATACGCTGGACCATTTTCTTCTTGTAGGTCAAGACTTTTGGTCTGTCGTTGTGCCTTGTATGTTGATCAAAACATCAAATACTCGGATAGAGATATTCTTTTATCCTAACCCTCATTACTGTCCTATTATAATGACGAGTCTCGCTAGTACACAGTAATCAGAGTAGAAGCCAAGTGATTTGCAAATTCTTCAGATCAGTCCACAACCTGTGACCCTTAGGCTCCCCCTAGTGGCAGCCTAGACGCCGCTCATCTAAAGGTTCGCAGCAGTAGAAGATTACAGAAGTAAAGGGCAGAGATAGATTCTGAAGCTGTGCAAAATGCGGATACATTATTATTGTGTGTGTGTTCAGAACTTGCATTTCTATACCTGGATTATTCTCGGTCTTTATGAAACAAGTGAATGAAAGGGGTCAGCGGGTGAAACATTTATTAGTGGGGGTCATAAGGACCTATAATGTATTTAATCTAAATTCATATGCACTGCTATGTATACGTGCATACACAGGCATCCATTGACACCTGGGAGGATTAAATTGTTAAACAGGGTTGTAATAAAATATCTGTAATTATACAGTGTTTATACAGACCTGGATCCTTGACAAACTGGGCACATTAGCTTTTCAGGAGCCTGGAAAAGCTGACCATAGAAGCTGAACAGAATTGTAATCACCACCCCCTTGATTTATTAGGCATAGGTGGAAAATATTGTTTTAATACAATGGCAGTAATATTATTAGTGTAGTCTGTCATCTCATTGTGTATGGTGCACTGAGTTTCTGCACATGTTGCTTGGGTTGGTCTATGTGCCCTTTAAGTTGCGGTGATGACAGCTCCACGCCCGCAGGCTTGTACAGTCTGCTCCAATAAGAGACAGGTACGTGGATGAGCAGAGCAATAAGCAAACAAATCCCCGGCCAGAAATTACCAACAAATTTACCTGAGGACTCACATAAACCCGCGGCAGGACTTCCTGGAATCAGGCAATTTGTACTTTATATGCAAGTTACAGAGCCAGACCCCCTTCTGCAGGTAGAAGAAACCAAGCAGAGTATAAGGCTGCATTTATAATATGTGTATTTGTAGCATTTTTAACATTATTCTGTTGTTAAAAGGAAAAATACACAACGTGCACCAAGCCTCAGGATATACCCACGCATGTAGATTTTTTTAGAGCACAACACACAAAGAACTGTGCAATTTGACAAGAATATGTCGCAAAATTGCTGCTTCTTTGTCAGTCTACATTGAGACGACCGTATGTGGTTCCCCCATAAACAGCAATGGCCCACATGTGTGCTCCATACACGGGGATGAGACAGGACATGTCCTATCTTTTGAAGTAGTGCAGGCATACGTTGGTGTGTATGCAGCCTTATAGTTCACAACTTGCAAATTGTGAAAAATCAGGAATTACAAAGAAAGTCTACTATCAAAATAAAATATGATAAACCAGGAACACTTACTCATAGATCCAGACAGACTGTGGTAATTTTGTTATATTGTTTATCCATGACGTCCTTCCTTCTAAAATCAACTTTTAAAATGATGCTAATGAGCCTGAGGGGCTCAGAGCTGTGAGTGGATGTAAAAATCCAACACAACTAGGACACTAGAACTACAAAAACATATGTGTGGATAGAGCAAGGACTGAAATATGACAAAACTCAGATCTAAATTGTATGATTTTCACAAAAAGAAAAACCTGCAGTATGTGAATTAATACTACAGACTTTTACCGCAGAAAACATCAAATCTGTAACACAACAGCCGCAATCACACTAGGAGTACGAATCTCAGTTGATTTGCTTCTCTTTGTGGATCTGTCTGTCCATCTGTAAGAGAAGTGTTCCATCTGATGAATTTCAGAAGTGTATCCTAGGAATCATCCATAAGGGGTTGTCAGCCCTGAGTAAGACCAGGAGGATGTGAGAGTCGGCCGACCCATTTATAACTGTTATCCACCAAGTGAGGAAACGGCAAAGCAGCTGTTGAAAACGTTGACAAAAACAATCATAAAAAAAACACTGCCTAACTTACGAAAGTTCCTCTTTTTATCTCAACAGACTAAGGAAATTTACATAAAAGTTTCACATTTAAAAAAAAAAAAAAGAGCAGCAATTAGTTCTGTTTACTACTACCAAATCCCTGGTTTAAAGAACATACAAGTTTTAATAAGTTGCAATGAAAAGTGGGAACTCTGCGCCCGGTCACTGGGGAATTGCAAACAAAAAGTGAAAAACTGCATTTGAACTTTATTTTTAACTCTATGTGGTTGAGTTGCAGGATCGGCACAAATCAAGGTCAGTTCTGGTGCCGTTTTTGCAAAAAAAAAAGCAGCCATATTTCCCACCACCGGACAACCCCTTTAAGTAGACTACCGATTGGCGATATATAGCAGAACACAAATAGAAGTACACAACCGGCTTTCTCATTAACCAAAGAATCAAATCAGAGCCGCACAGTTGTGCCATATGGTGGGGCACAGAGCCGTGAAGATCCGCTGAGAGCCTGTGCGTTGTTCTTAGTCTGTGCATGGGCCATTACATTGGCTTATTTTGCACACTACGGATTTGGTCAGCGTTCTTTATAATCAGTATTTTTATAGAACAGTAAAAACAGAACGGCGCTGAAGACTCTCCATTGTGTAAAATAAATCTACGACATACGGAATCCGTTCCAGGAACAAAGTTGCATCACTTTTATTTACCCAGGCCAAGCAACTATGTCACATCACACAATGTCTCATCTCTTCTCACAGATGTCACACCAAGACAATAGAGAGCAAAAGAATAAAACGTATAAAGTAAAAACTGTAAATGATCCAAGTCTGTAACAATGATAGGGTCTTTTTGATTCCCTGTATAACGAGATAAAATATAAAACTTCCTTGCCTTCCTATAGGATGGTTATTGTCATTATATTCCCATATGGAAAGTGACAAGGAACATTTTCTTGTGGTACTGTATATACTCGAGTATAAGCCAACCCAAGTATAAGCCGAGGTCCCTAATTTTACCACAAAAACCTGGTAAAACCTATATTTTTTACTTGAGTATAAGCAGAGTTTGGGTTTTCAGCACATTTTTTGTGCTGAAAAACTAGGCTTATACTCAAGTATATATGGTACTTTTTTGGATACAGAACAGATATAAACAGATTGCTATGGAACGTTGAGGCAGTATTGTAAGAACTTACCGTAAGAAAAATAATAACTCAATGACTTAGATTTACTTTAACTTCTTTTATGCACAATTGGGTATGTTGTTACATGTCAAAAGCCCAAGGCATCGAAAAACAACCAAGTACTTCAGACCCCTTTTATAAGCTGATGAATTTAAGTTGCTAGTCCAAATACGGTGCCGATTTGGCATATACGGTCTATACTGTAGTATGAGCACAATTTTAAGTACACACAATTTTTGTGGCACCACTTGGCTTATACTTATATACACCCCGTATATATTAAAAAAACAAAACCTAGTACGTACTTTCCGGCGCTGACCTCCGGTGTCCTCTTCTCCCTGTAGCACCTGCTCCAGTTCCCAGCTGGACCAGTATATGCACGTCTATGCAATCTGCCAGCGCAGAAAAACTGACACGCCTCCTGATGTCATACTTTGTGCTTGGCAAATTACATATATGTGCATCTGCCCGCACTGGAGGGAGAGTACTAGGTTTTTTTTTTTTTTTTTTAACGGGGCTCTGGGCTGGACATTTTATTTTATTAATGAAGGCGAACTCCTGTGTACATTTTATTAATGTTGGGGTTGCCGTGAACATTTCATTAATGAGGAGAGGCTAATCGACATTTCATTGATGAGGGGGCTCTGCTATGGACATTTTATTTTATTAATGAAGGGGAACACCTGTGTACATTTTATTAATGTTGGGGTTGCCGTGAACATTTCATTAATGAGGAAAGGCTAATCGACATTTCATTGATGAGGGGGCTCTGCTATGGACATTTTAATGATAGGAAGGGCTCTGATGTGGACATTTCATTATCGAGAGGAAACTACTAAACATTTAATTGATGAGGGGGCTCTACTGGGCATTTTATTAGAGAGTAGCAACTGTATTTCCCACCCTAGGCTTATACTCAAGTCAATAAGTTTTCCCAGTTTTTTTGTGGCAAAATTAGGTACTTCAGCTCATACTTGGGTCAGCTTATACTCGAGTATATATGCTATACCCAAAGCATCCTAAGAGGAGCTCTGAACAAGAATTGCTTGTAAGTAAAACTACAAGACACAAAACGAGTGACACTGGTCCCATGAACTGAGCCAATCGCCAAATGATTAGGGTCATTTCTGTACTCAACAACTGGTAGAGTGTATAGAGATTAGCAGGGACCCCAAAAAGGGCTTGAATGGGAGTGATGGAAATCCTTTTTAACAGGACATCAAAGCATTGAAGGGGTTTTGATATGGCAAAAATGAATTAATATACCAAAACATGTGACACGTTGTTTTGGATTTATTTATAGGCAATAATGTAAATTATAAGGTTAGCTAATCGGCAGTCATTGCGATGAACAAGCAGTACTAAAACGCTAAAATCAGGCGTTCCGATTTCATCCAAAGAAAAATAAGACATAATTATTCCCGAGGAGACACAAACATTCCTTACACAGTTCAAGACAAAACAGCTGTGCCTCCCCCAGGAGTCACATAACAGCTGTCCAACCCTGATCCTAACATTGCACTCCTCAGGTCCTGCCCTATACAGACTCCATTATTACAGTGAAGGGACGCGGTCAGAATGTTTGGGATCACCTACAACCCACCAGTAATGCAGAGATGGATTTCAAAGAGGCCGACACTTATTCAGAAGGGATAGAAGTGATTATTAGACGTGTAGATCAGTGACTTATTCCCATCTCCTATGAAGAAGACATGCACACTCTGCCAAGCAAAATGTATACGTGTATAAAGTGTTCAGAAAGAATATCTACCAATAAGTAGCTAATGCAATTATACAGCCACCTTAAACTGGATGTCCCCCAAATATGATTCTTGAATTCCATATATTTATCTGATAACCCATTTGTAAAATATATATATATATCATAATAGAATATTTATAAATATATGTTTTACAAGTTCCCGGTGGGATCCTGTTCTACAAAACAAATTACTGGTTTGCTCCAAAAGCTTAATTGTGCATTATTTATGTACTTATTTATGAATATAGATCTATACAATAAGGGTTGCTATGATTTTTATAGTGTCCAGTGACAGTAAAGGATTTAGAAATATCACTTCTAATAATAGTGAAGATAGATCATAATGGACAGAATTAGGCACAATATATTATACAGCTACACAATGCCTTAAAGAGAACCTGTCACCAGGTTTCACCCCACTAAATTCCCAGCCCCCTCATCTAGGTTTTGACATGTGCTTTACAGAATCCCATCTTTTATGTGAATACTTACCTATTTACTTATAAAGGAAAAAGGAAAAGTAATTCCATACCTTACCTTAGGGAACTAGTAGTTTAATAGCTGGTGCTGGAGACCTTTTAAGTCTCATTTCACACACACATACAATTTATATTATAAGGCAACAATGTTTTAATGTATTTCTTTTGTATTGTAAAATCTTCGACAAAACATAATGATGGATCAGGACTATATGGAATGGTGGTAACAGGGACACAATGCCACTGCCTACAAATGACAGCAAAACCAATGCAGCAGCTTTTCCCTGTACTATGTGCATCCCCTACCATCCAACACAGAACCCTCTCCTTTGTGCAGCCCCTGCCTTACACGAACCCCCCCTGTGGGTGCACCCCCTGCCATACACGAACCCCCCCTGTGGGTGCACCCCCTGCCATACACGAGCCCTCCTGTGGGTGCACCCTCTGCCATACACGAGCCCTCCTGTGGGTGCACCCCCTGCCATACACGAGCCCTCCTGTGGGTGCACCCCCTGTCATACACGAGCCCTCCTGTGGGTGCACCCCCGCCATACACGAGCCCCCTGTGGTTGCACCCCCTGCCATACACGAGCCCTCTGTGGTGCACCCCTGCCATACACGACCCTCCTGTTGGGTGCACCCCCTGTCATACACGAGCCCCCTGTGGGTGCACCCCCTTCATACACGGCCCCCCTGTGGGTGCACCCCCTGTCATACACGAGCCCCCCTGTGGGTGCACCCCCTGTCATACACGAGCCCTCCTGTGGGTGCACCCCCTGTCATACACGAGCCCTCCTGTGGGGTGCACCCCCTGTCATACACAGCCCTCCTGTGGTGCACCCCTGTCATACCGAGGCCCTCCTGTGGGTGCACCCCCTGTCATACACGAGCCCTCCTGTGGGTGCACCCCCTGTCATACACGAGCCCTCCTTTGGGTGCCCCCCTGTCATACATGAGCCCTCCTGTGGGTGCAGCCCCTGCCGTGAGCGGAGCCCTCACCTATGTGCACCCCCTGCAGTGAGCGGAGCCCTCACCTGTGTGCACCCCCTGCAGTGAGCGGAGCCCTCACCTGTGTGCACGCCCCTGCATGTGACGAGCCCTCACCTGTGTGCACCCCCTGCAGTGAGCGGAGCCCTCACCTGTGTGCACCCCCTGCAGTGAGCGGAGCCCTCACCTGTGTGCACCCCCTGCAGTGAGCGGAGCCCTCACCTGTGTGCACCCCCTGCAGTGAGCGGAGTCCTCACCTACGTGCACCCCCTGCAGTGAGCGGAGTCCTCACCTACGTGCACCCCCTGCAGTGAGCGGAGCCCTCACCTGTGTGCAAGGCGCAGCCGGGAGCCTCCAGTGTACGGCACCTGCTCTGTTTTGGTTCGGTTGTACACGTCATGCTCGTCCACAAACCCGGATCTCCCCCGGGCGTCCCCGCCCCCAAGGCAACGCTCAAGCTGATGCGCGTTCACGCCTCCACCATGTGATGATGGTCCAATCCTGACCAAGAAAAGGGCATGAGGTGGGAGGGGCTGAGAGCGGCCAATCAGCGAGTGCCAGAGCCGGATCTTCAGAGCAGAATGTTTTCCGTCTGACCCCTAGAGGTCGCTATAGCGTTGCGCATTACTGTGTAGTACATGTACATAAACAGGAGAGCTACTTACCTGCCACAGGTGTATGCAGCATAGTCCTTCCGTGTGGATACTGAATTCCTTGTCTATTATCCGGACTCTAGTCATCAGACTTCTTAAAAGGCGTAACTGATGTATAGGGAGCTGCCTTATGGAAAGCATTAACCCCTTAAGGATGCAGGGTTTTCGGCTCATTTCTCGTCTCCAACTTCAAAAATCCATAACTTTTTCATTTTACGTGTACAACTGTGTGAGGGCTTATTTTGTGCGTACAAATTTTACTTTCCCGTAATGTTATTTATTTTAACATGCCGTGTACTGCGAAGCTGAAAAAATTCTAAATGTGGAAAAATTGAAAAAAACCGCACGTGCGCCACGTTCTGTGTGGCTCATTTTTTACGACTTTCACTCTTCGCTCCAAATAACACGCCTACTTTATTCTTTGGTTCGGTGCGATCGCGGTGATACCAATTTATATAGGTTTTATTGTGTTTTAATACATTTTAAAAAAATTAAACGAATGTGTACAAAAAAGAAAAAAAAATGTTGCCATCTTCTGACGCAATAACTTTTTCATACTTTGGCGCACGGAGATGTTTGAGGGGTCATTTTTGCAAAATGAGGCGACGTTTTCATTGCTACCATTTTTGAGGTCTGTGCGACATTTGATCATTTTTTATTTCATTTTTTTAGTTTGTAAAAAGGTGTAAAAGTCGCATTTCGGACATTTGGCGCCATTTCCCGTCTCGGAGATCACCGCCGGCCGTAACCGCTTATATTTTGATAGATCGGGCATTTTGGGACGCGGCGATACCATATGTTTGTGATTTTTACTGTTTTTTTGTTTTATATCCGTTCTAGGGAAAGGGGGTTGATTTGAACTTTTATATTTTATTAATTTTTTTTATTTTTTAAACTTTTTTTTTTACTATTTTTTTAGACCATCTAGGTACATAACCCTAGATAGTCAGATCGCTCCTACCATATACTGCAATACTTCTGTATTGCAATATATGGCATTTTTGCAGCACATTCATTACAATGAGCCACTGGCGACTTTGCCGGCGGAGTTGAAAGGGTTAATAGTCGCGATCGGTGCAAGCACCGACCGCGGTTATTAGCGGTGGGGGTTTGCTGCAATATGCAACAACCCCCACCTCTGTATGAAGAGGACGGCACAGAGCTACGGCGCAGAGCGTTAAGGGGTTAAAGGGGTTTTCCCACAAAACAAGTTAAGGCTTGTCCACAGAATAAGGCCTAATTTGCTGATGGGTCGGGGGTCTCAATGGGATCTCCACAGATCAGGTGAATGGGGGTCCAAAGTTTGAATGATCCAATGTTGTCCTAAATGACTGATGATTAATATAATCCACCTGTGTGTAATAAGTCTCTGTATAAATCCACCTGTTCTGTGATGGTCTCAGGGTTCTGCATCATGAAGACCATGGAACACACCAGGCAGGTCCGTGATCCTGTTGTGGAGAAGTTTAAAGCTAGAGTTGGATACAAAAAGATTTCACAAACATTAAACATCCCAAGGAGCCCATTGCAGGAGATCATATTGTAATGGAAGGAGTATCAGACCTCTGCAAATCTACTGAGACTTGGCCATCCCTCTAAACTTTCATCTCAAACAAGGAGAAGACTGATCAGAGAAGCAGACAAGATCCCTCTGGATGATCCCTCTGGATGACCTGCAAAGATACAGCTGAGGTGGGAGAGTCACAACAATCTGACAACAATCAGTCACTGCACAGATCTGCCCTTTATAGAAGAGACAAGAAAAAGCCATTTCTCAAAGATATCCATTCAGGCACATTAGGTCCGTTACAAATATAGAGAAACTGGAACCTGGTTGATTTTGCGAGTCTTCTCCCATTGGATGTGATCACGGAGGGGTCTCGTGCAGACACTTCACACTTCCAGATGTACTTTGTTAGGGAGGGAAAATCAATAACTTAAAACAAAAATCTTTTAAAACAGTTTTCCACCTTCAGAGACAAAGTGATGTTTTATTGTTTGGAGGAGGGGGGATTATTTTAAAGGGTCTGCGTACCCAAGTGTTGTATACTATGTTTGTATAAAATCGAATAAAACATAAATATATAAAAAAAAAAGATATCCATTCAGATATGAGGCAAGGAAGCAATCTGTAAGCCCCAAAAGCAGGGGTGGACAGATACACGACAGAATACAAGGCACAACCCTAGTGTGGTAGAGCTCAATTTTAGTAAAACCAATAAATATATCAGGACTCTCACCTGAAGTGAAGGTGTGAAAAAGGTGTACAGCAGCCGATCCTTTATCACCTTGGGCCCAGAACGATGATAACATAATGCAAAAGATCTGAGGAAAGGAGGGAGCGGCACTTCAAATCTCACTCTGAAGCCAAACATCAAATGAGGATGCTTTATTGTAACATGGAACAGCGCATTTCAGCTCCGGATCAGAGCAAAAGACCTGAGACTGGGAGGGAGATTTATCTTCCAACAGGACAATGATCCCAAACATAAAGCAAATCCTACAATGGGAGGTTCACAAATAAACGTATCCTGGTGTTAGAACGGCCAAGTCACAGTCCAGACCCGAATCCAATCCAGAATCTAGGAAAGAGCTAAAAACTGCTGCTCACAGACGCTTCATCCAACCTCCCTGAGCTCCGGCCGTTCTCCAAGGAAGAATGGCCAAGAATTTCAGCCTCTCCATGTGCAAAACTGATAGAGACCTGATACCCCAAGCGACTGCAGCTGTAATCACAGCAAAAGCTGGCGCTACCAAAGTGTTAACTTAAGGGCCCAAATAATATTGTACACCCCACTTTCCAGTTTATTATTTTTGTTAAAAATGTTAAAATTTCCAATAAATTTAGTTGTTCTTCACAATTTTGTCCCACTTGTGGTTGATTCTTCACCAAAAAATATTTCAATTGTATATCTTTATGTTTGAAGCCTGAAATGTGGCACGACCCTGTAGCCTCCAAAGTGTTACCTCCGTCCTCCTTGTGCCCACGCATGCGCAGTAACCTCATCCTCTTTGGCAATGAGTCACGTTACTGCACTTGCATGGGCACACACTAAAAAGCAGAAGAGTGCTGAGAGGCCGCGCCTGGATGTAAGACTTCAGAGGCCACAGGGGCAGGGTGTAGCCTTAGCCCCCGGTGCTCGGCCAGGCTACTCCACGCCCCAGTAGCCTCTGACATTAATCTGCATAAAAGATTGAATAAGTTTTTAGTTATTGTTTAACGTTTAGCTAAAGGCAGTGTAGGGCTTAGTATATTGAAAGGTATCAACCATCAGCAATACCTCGCTTGTATGGTAGGTTTGCTTTAAGGAGTAGAGTAATACAGCATTAAAATGACATTTAGACCTTTTAACCCTTTCATGACCGATCAACCTAAAATTACATTGCCTGGGCATGAAGGGTTGTATGGAGAGGGCTCATAATGCTACTGTCAGTGCTGGCACATCATCATTGGTGCTAGCTTATCTGGCTCCATCATGTCTGATGGTGGGTGCCTCTCACAGGGCACTGATCAGTTGACAACAGCCTGGAGCCTGTCAGAGGCTCCCATAGCTTTCATTTGCCATGCTCTGTATAGCATTATGGTGGAATACAATAAAGGAGGCCTCAAATAATAAAATAAATTTCCCTAGAACGCATGTAAAAATAAATAACCAAATAAACATGTTAGGTATCTCCGCATCCCAAAATGTCTGATCTATCAAAATATATGGTAACTGTAACAGAAACTTCCAAATACACAATTTTTTGCCATCTTGCTTCTCAAAAAAATTTAATAAAAAGATATCAAAAGGTTTTTGTAATTTTTTAAAGTTATTAATAATACATAAAACACTATAAAAATGTGGTATCTCTGGAACTATACTTGCTGATCAGTGGGGGTCTCGGTGATGAGACCCCTACAGGTCACGAAAACAAAAGGTCCGATGGGGTCCCACATACCTCCGCCGTACTCCTTGTTGCTCCGTCAGACAAATGGAGCAGACAGCCGCGCATGACCGTTCTGCTCCATTAAACTCTATGGAGCTGACGGAGATCGCCGAGCGCTGCTCTTAGAGATTAATGGAGCAGAACGTCATGTGCTGGGCCCCACCGAGACCCCCACTGATCCACAAGTTAGGCCTTATCCTATGGATAGGGCCTAACATTTGTTTGTGGGAAAACCCCTTCAATAGTTTCCTGCCTTCTGTGCCCAAAGAGAGTTTTATACCCACATACATGACATGAGGTAGCTAATTCTAAACCTTGGGTATAACCTGATGTAGACTCCCACCCTTTATACATTCAGTATACATGTCACAGAAAGTCTTTTTCTAAAGGATTTGGCAACTTTTGAGGTTTTCTTTACGGCATTGAACAAGCAAATGTTTTTTTTCCTGTTAATGTAGATTTACGAGGGATTGATTTTTGCAGGGTACCATGTATGACACCATTTTGGGATATCTATAACTTGTTGACTAAATGTGATTGTCTCTTTCTTGTAGAGGATAAAAACAAAACCCTTTCATTCTGAAACTTAATTTTCTTACCTTTTAATGGGGGTTTAGGGGTATATGTTGTCTACTCTTACTTTACACTCTGTTTGAGTGGATCCATCTCACATTCAGATTCAGTACTCAGCAAGGTATACTATTGTTTTAATTTTTATTTATGATGAAAAATCATGCAAAATTCTAACATGCAAGTGCTTAACTTGTTGCTGAAATACGTTTTTTAGACCAATGCAGACCCCAATTATACACAACTGCGTTACATATAAAATAGGACTAACAGCTCCCTGTCTCTAGGTAATTATAACGTAGCTGCTGGTTTTAAAAAAAGCACTCAATGATCTCTAGGAGGCATGCTTAGGACCACGACAATGTAGAAAGACCAGGCAGCTACCACTGAGCTTAGCGCTAAAGTTTCTCTTGAAAGTAATTTGCTACATTTTCTTGCTGCTGCCACTTGGTGGAGCTTAGTGCATGGAGAATTTTCATGGTGTCATTGTATTCAAAGCAACCTGTAGGGCAGTGATGGCTAACCTATGGCACTGGTGCCAGGGGTGGCACTCAGAGCCCTTTCTGTGGGCACTCAGGCCATCACCAGAGATGACTCCATGTATCTTGCTGAAGTGCAAGACAGCCCAGGACTTGCTATGCACAGAGCTATTTTAAAGTGACAGCTCTACCAGGGACTATTTTCTGCTTTATTGGTGTCCTCAGGTGCTGGTATCAATGAAAACTGTGACAGAGAAGGGAGTATAAATCACAAATAGAATTTCTGTGCTGGCACTTGCCTCCCTCCCTGCAGTCAACTAACATAATTTGTTAAAATTTACTAACCTTGTCTATGTCTAGTCTACCATATATATCTAATTCAGATGTGTCTTACCTCTGTTGCTACCTGGACCCTGGAGGGGTGGCAGGGTTTAATAGAGATCACTGAATGATAGCCATAGGAGCCTCTGGCATTCTGCACGCACCCGTCCATGAAGCCGGAGTTGTGCGCATGCGCAGAACTCTGGCTTTGCGGGCGAGTGCGCAGAGCTCCTTGTAGCTGTACGCTGAAGATGTCTGGGTAGGAGAATACTGGGGCGTGGAGTAGCCATGCAGCGTAGCCTCAGCTCCGGCTACTCCATGCCCCAGTAGCCTCTTTAGAAAATTAGCATATTACCCTGATTAAAGATTAGAAAATATAGAGGGGAGTAAAGGATTAGCCCTAAAAAGGACTATCCTTACATTCGTTAGATGCACCTACCACCGGATCTACCTTAATAGGTAGTGCTAGGTTTCCTTTAAAACAATAAAAGCTATAGAAATTAAATATCCCTATGATCATACCAAACCAAAGAATAAAGTAGAGGTGTTATTTGTGGTGCACAGTGAAAGTTGTAAAAACCAAGCCCACAAGATTTCATTGCATTTGGAATTTTCTACCTGCTTCCCAGTACACGACATGGAATAATAAATCCCGTCACTAAGAAATATCATTAAACAGAAATAAGCCCTCATATAGCTCTTTACACGGAAAAATTAAACCAGAACCCCTCCATGCTGTAGCTTCACATGCTGTTACAATGTGCAGGAGCATGTCTCCCCCTCCCTGCTTTAATCTCGCACAGTGGGAGGAAGTGCTCTATGAAACTACAGCACGGAGGGGCTCCGGTAACACCCCCAGAGCCTTTCTGACTGATTAACATAATTTTAAAGGTTGGTTTTAGAAGAAAGGAGGCCATGGATAACAAATATAGAAAGATTAAAGTCCAGTAATGGTTACTGGATCTATGTGTAAGTGTCCCTGGTTTATTATCCTATATATTTATGATAGATTTCCTTTAATTATTATCTGCCCCAGAGTCTGTATTGTTATTATCTGATATAGGGGTTTGTAATGTTAATTATTATCTAGTACAGTAATATCGTATAGTGGGGGCACAACTAAATTACTCCCTCTGCTTCATCAGGTAAGTATATACATAAATGACTATGAATCAGAGCAGCCAATAAGACAGCAGCTAGCAGCTTTTTAGAGACGGTGACAAAATGTAATAAGTGATGCTATTGGTCAGTCGCTCCACCTCAGTCCTAGTGCATACAGTAAGACATTACATAGATTTTTTTTTCCCCCTTCTCCGGCGTCACGTGAGCGGGTCCGGCGCGCGGCAGCCTATGACGTCCCCGGCCCCGGCCCACGTGACGTCCCCCGGAGCCCTGTCAGGAAGTTCTTCCTGCGGCCGCTGATGTTGCACTGCGCATGCCCCGGCCACCATTTTGCCGTGTAGTGTTGTGTCGGTGGCTCGTTCTCCGGGGCGGGGGAGGCTGTGGAATCAGGGCCCGGAGATCACCGCAGGAAGGCCGCAGCGCTCGAGCTGTTCATTCCGGCGTCACATCCATTGAAGAGGAGACAGACCGGCGCTAGGACCGCACCTCGGCAGCCATGGCCAACATCGCAGCGCAAAGGATCAAGCGGGAGTTCAAAGAAGTGCTAAAGAGCGAGGAGGTGAGAGGAGCCGTCATGTGTGTGTGACATGTGCCAGTGTCATGACACCGCCCTATACCTGCCAAGTGCACAGCAACGTGCTACACCAAGATGGGGGCTGTATGGCGGGCACAGAAGGGGAGGCTGGCAGTGTAGTGGGCACTGGAGGGGAGGCTGGCAGTGTACTGGGCACTGGGGGGGGGGGAGGCTGGCGGTGTAGTGGGCACTGGGGGGGGGGGGAGGCTGGCATGTACTGGGCACTGGGGGGGGGGAGGCAGTGTAGTGGGCACCGGAGGGGAGGCTGGCAGTTGTATGGTACCGGAGGGGAGGCTGGCGGTGTATGTGGCACCGGAGGGGACTGGCGTGTGTGGGCACCGGAGGGGAGGCTGGCGGTGTAGTGGGCACCGGAGGGGAGGCTGGCGGTGTAGTGGCACCGGAGGGAGGCTGGTCGGTGTAGTGGGGCACCGGAGGGGAGGCTGGCGGTGTAGTGGCACCGGAGGGAGGCTGGCGGTGTAGTGGGCACCGGAGGGGAGGCTGGCGGTGTAGTGGGCACCGGAGGGAGGCTGGCGGTGTAGTTAGGGCACCGGAGGGAGGCTGGCGGTGTGTTGGCACCGGAGGAGGCTGGCGGTTGTGGTGCACCGGAGGGGAGGCTGGCTGGTGTGGTGGGCACCGGGGGGAGCTGCTGGTGTGTGGTGGGCACCGGGGGGGGAGGCTGGCGGTGTGGTGGGCACCGGGGGGGAGGCTGGGCGGTGTGGTGTGCACACGGGGGGGAGGCTGGCGGTGTGGTGGGCACGGGGGAGGCTGGCGTGTGGTGGGCACCGGGGGGAGGCTGGCGGTGTGGCGGGCACCTGGGGAAGGCTGCGGCGTGGCGGGCACGGGGGGGGAGGCTGGCGGGCGTGGCGGCACTGCGGGGGAGGCTGGCACGGGCGGCACTGCGGGGGGAGGCTGGCAGCGGGGCGGCACGTGCGGGGGAGGCTGGGGCACGTGGCGGGCACTGCGGGTGGAGGCTGGCGCGTGGCGGGCACTGCGGGGGAGGCTGGTGGCGGGCACTGCGGGGGGAGTGTGCCGCGTGCGGCCACTGCGGGGAGGCTGGCAGCGTGGCGGGCACTGCGGGGGGAGGCTGCAGCGTGGGCGGGCACTGCGGGTGGAGCTGGCACGTGGCGGACACTGGGGGGGAGGCTGGCAGCGTAGTCGGGCACTGCGGGGGGGCTGGCAACGTGGCGACAACTGGGGGAAGGCTGCAGCGTGGGGACACTGGGGTGGAGGCTAGCGTAGCGGGCCCTGGCGGGGGGCTGGCTATAGTGGCGGGGGCTGTGCAATGTGGCGGGCACTGCGGGGGGGGGGGGTGGGGGGCCTGGGCAGTTTGGGTGGGGGGGAGGCGGGTCGCTGTGGCGGGGCGCCGGCGGGGGATTCTGGCAGTGTGGCGGGCGCCGGTCTAGGAATTGACTTGCAGAGTTTAGCACAGTTTTCTCTCTGAATTATTGCACCACATGTCTATTGTGAGGACCACAGATTGTTCTCCCTTCACGTCTGCAGCGTGGGCTCGTGTCACTTCAGTACCGTGGGAGGTGGACCTTTCATTCTTGGGACTGGCCGTGTCTTTGGAGATCCAGTCCTCGTCAATCTTAATGTTTTTGCAGTATATCCTAGCGATTACATTATAAGATGGTAACAGCCTTCAGTTCTGCACAAGGCTCCTGACTCAGCTTTGTGGACCCTTCAATGTCCAGCACCTTTCCTAATCCCAATTTTCCTGACAGTTAAGCAGATTAGTCTTTTTTCTAAACTATTGTCTGACCTAATAGAAGCGCAGTGGGGTAGACGTGCTTGTTACCTTTCCATAGGAGTTAAACTTTTAAGCCCAATTTTTGACAATGGGATGGGTCAGGGGCACATGTCTGTTCTACCACTGCCAACGTTTGTTTCTGTTCCTATAGTGGAAGTAATATTGCAGCATAACCTAAACCAAATCCATACATTTAGGTGATGGAGAATTTAGCATATAGTATTACTTAATGTTCTGGTGATTTGAGTGTACACAGCAATGCCTGGTTCTCTGGGGTCCATATCACATTTGGCCTATAAAACAATGTTTCAACAAGATGACAAGATTAGGTATGGATCCTACAGAGAACTAGTACAGGGGAAATATTTGTAAATCGTCTCCGTTTAGGATTCATTCCTGGTTTTGGCTTCCGAATACTGATTAAAAATACTGACCAGAATTCTAATGTGTGAATTTGGACTTGGAAGCCCTTTGCACTATTATGGAGTCAAACACCTAATCCACTGAAAGAACTAAAATCTGCATATAATTCATTTGGATTAGAAAAATTCCCTACTCCCATTGAATATTGACATTCAGCTGCAGATTCCCCAGTTTTTGTTGATTTCTGTTAAGATAAATTCTGCACATTTTTAGATAGGATTTCTGTAATCACCAGGGGCGGATAAAGACTGCCAGGAGCCCTGGGGTGTATGAATTTTATAGCCCCTAAAAGTCTGGAATCACTTCCTACATATGGAACCAGAATCAAGATTCTTGGTGAATGGAGGACGTGATATTTCTGCTGCTTTTAATCTGCGGTTTCTGGCCCTTCAAAAATCCTGAACTGGCTCTTGTGTACATGTGTATTGAGAGCAGGAACAGATATATAAGGATTTCATGGTTGTAGTTCTTGCCAAGTATAAAATTTGGTGGGTGGCAATGGGCCCCCTAGAAGGCTTGGGCCCCAGGCTACCGCCCAAATCGCCTACATTATAATCCTCCACATGTAATAGCATTGCCATGGCTCTCTAATACACACGATCAGGAATGAGCAGCATGTAAACAATACAATCCACTTGTTCGTACCCAATCCTGGTGTAAGTAGAAACGCATATGAGATCTGAGTTCCTCCCCTTTGCTTTTTAAAAAACCATTAAAACGCAACATGTAAACATGCCATGTCTATATTGCCATATAGACCCATGATGATCCATTTAAGACCATGGCTGTAGACTATGTAGAGAGGTTCAGTGACTCATTCCGTCACATCTGTCATTGTGTGCGTGTCCCCTGCTTTGTGTTACATGTGACTCACCTATGGTATTTGTACCAACCAAACACTTGTCAGTTGCTTGGTCAGAAGGACACGTAATTCCTGCACACAAGGTATTTTCACCCCAATGGAAAGGTATTTCCACTCTGGTAAATGCTCCGATGTACAGTAACTATTGGGGGTTTCAGTCTTACATTCTTCCATCACATTGTGGCTAAAATGATTTATATCTGTCACTTCACTTGTATATTCTGGGACCCCCACGATCAGCATGAATAATAAATACCACTGCAGCAACCAAATACTGCAGACAATAATAGTGAAGACCCCAGAGCAAATAACAATACTGGAGACCCCAGAGCAGTACTGTAATAATAGTACTGATGACCCTCAGAGCAAGCAAAAAATAAATCCTCTTCCCCACCCTTTACCACACTGCAGCTTCTTCCCTGTGTCCTGCAGCAGTTGTGGGTGCAGGCATCAGGATGTGGAGCAGAGTTGTGCCAAAAGCAGTAGAGGGCCAGGAAGCAGTACATTACAGCTGACAAGTACTTGTCACTCCCGGGCACATTCAGGAGTCAGGACACAGGTCTACCATCTAGGCTTCTAGTTGAGATGAATGAGGCTGCACATTATGTACATGCTCAGTAGTGACACTACATCAGGGGAGTAAGGCACTGGGAAGGTGACGAGGAAACCAGGCATGTGTAGTTTGTTAGACTGCAATCACTCTGCCGCATGGAGGACATATATATGGCCGATATACGTCCCCCATAGACGGCAATGGGCGCACAGCTCCCTACGGGAGCGGTAAGGTGCGGCTCCGTAACCCATGAAAAGATAGGACATGTCCTATCATGGCCGTGCGCCGTGTATTCCTATGGAAAGGGGCGGGGATGAACAGCGCTCACCTCCTCCTCCTCCTTTCCCCGCGCGCTGCTGTGTGCCAGGACAGCAACGGCTGTGTGAATCCAGCCTTAGGGATATTGAGGAGTCGGAATTTTAGCTTACTGACTCTACAGCCCTGGTTACATGTGACCCCCAACACACAGTGGGGATCCTTGCTGTACCTACTGGTAAAGCCACAAAGAACAATTGAGATGGGAAGTATGAAGGCTCCATACCCCATACTGGAGATATAGCAGGAGGGAACGTCTTCGTACATGAGCTTTCTATCATCTCTGTATGAATGAGACAAGCCATACAGTGTACTGTTACACAGGGAACTACTCCTTATCTGTTACCGTACAGGAAAATGTGTAAGTTTCTTGGGATGTAATGTTTGTTTAGTCAGGATTTCTTTAGGACAGCCCTGAAGTACAAGCCGAGTGAAGCCAAGGAGAATCATTTCATGTCGTTTCATCCTTAATATTCTCATAGTGGCTTGTATCGCTGGTATAATATATCACCTCTTCCCAGCTAACTTATCATTGCAGAATTGTGTAGCTGATAAGTTCTCTTCCCTTCCCATAGGACATGGTCCTCACCAGTCTGATTTTGAAAGCTTTGTCCTTGGTAAACATTTGCTACAACTGGAACTTAAAAGTCTAAGTTAAAACCCTCTGTAATAGCAGGATTACATCTTGAAGTTTTTGAGATGTTGATAAAAAGTTGTTCTTCCCACTTCTGGGTGTTGGAGAAGTTCCTGCAGCTTTGTATGAAGTCATCTAGAAGGTTCCTTCTTGGGGAAAAAAAATATACAGGTCCTTTACACTTATTGGGTGTTTAGATTTGTTGTGTCTTCTGTATATTGTAGTGGAAGTCTCTTTATGGTTTCTAAGCCATTTTAAGGCAACGGGTTCAGAAGTGAATGAAGGGTTTTTTGTTTGTTTTTTTGACCCTTTGAGTCAGCAGGTTGTTTTTACATTGTATTTGTGTGAGAACGCCGTTCCAGAATAGCTGACAGATACCTGCTACCCATTGTAACAGTGGTAGAATCAGTGACTCCCTGACCCCTGCAGCACACTGCTTTGTAGGTGTGTGGCCTGTATATGTATATAATCTAGCATTTGGTGTGTGGTAGGAACATTTTACATCTTCTAAACAATCTAAAGAGAATGTATCCTGTGTGTCGGTAATTAAAGGGGTTGTCCATTGATGGTATTGCTAAATCATTATAGGGGTTCTCTTGTGATGGCAAGAAGTTGCTGATCGTTGATGTGCCCCCATGGAGCACAAGAACCGGGGTACATTGTAGAAACCGAGCGTACAACTAACCCCTTGTTCTCGTGATCAGTGGGGTGTTCCAGCACTGAGACCCCCACCAATCCGTTTTGTAAGACAATGCAGACGGTACGTGTAAACGCAGCCTCGGGTTATATTCAGATCTAATTTTTGGGACTTATACTGGCATATGGGAGCCTGTCTGCATATATGTGTAAAGCTGATAGCCTCTCCACTAGTATGTGGAAGCCGCAGGAGCGCGGCGATACGCGTGGGGACGTTTTCTCCTCCTTGCACACATGGACTTGGGTGATATTTATCTATAATATTCACATTTCCATTCAGCTAGTATGTTTATCTTCCATTGTTGTATTATTGACCTGTAGTATCTGCACTTTGTCCATGTGTATGCCAGACATTTAGGCATTAGTGAGGAGGATTACTCTGTCTTATTTTTACAGAGATAGGATGGCACATTTTGGCAGTGCCTTTTAGGTGTTTTTAGAGTATACCAATAAATATTTTTATGTTTTATCTTTATTAGTGATTGGTTTTTGGTACATGACACTGACCTAGTAGTTTGTTCAGACTGTCTGCATATATGTCACACTCACTGCAGGCTGCACTATATCATCATGCTAGAACAAGCTGTATACATTCAGCGGAGGCCATAAGGGTTATAACTGCTGTCTTTGAGCTCACCCCTCACATGTCTCCTGAAAACAGCTATGTTAGGCTTGTGGTCCAAGGATATGATCTATTGCTTCACATGAGCTTTTGGGTCAGTACTTTTGTGCTGTAATGATTCCCTAGTCCATACATGCGCAGATGCTGGGGCTGCTCTGTGTATGTGCCAGCTGCACCCATTGTCCTACATAGGCCCGGAGATGAGATGATCCACATGGTCTGCCTTCTCCTTCATTGCAGGCTATACTTGTATATAATACATTCTCTCCTTATGTCATCCATAACTGGTTTTGGTTACTTGGTAATAAATTCACTTTTAAAGAACATCTACCACCAGGATGAAGGATTGTAAACCAAGCACACTGACATACTGGTGTGTGCCCCCCTCTGTCAGGATCTGCTCTTCTTTAAAGGGGTTTTCCCATTTTGGCAAATTAATGTTGCTATAGTTTGAATGATGAAACATTATACAGTTTTCCCATATAGTTTCTATATCAATTCCTCAGATCTCTGCTTGCTGTCATTCTATAGAAAGCTTTTATGTGTACTTCCAGTGAACAGAAATCTGACCATGGTCACACAGGTGCACGGCTCGTTAGTATCACAGAGAGTAATCAGAGCTGTGTGATATAACGAGCCGTGCACCTGTGTGACCATGGTCAGATTTCTGTCCACTGGAAATAAACAATGAAGCTTCCCATAGAATGACAGCAAGCAGAGATCAAGAAAACGGTGAGAAATTGATACAGAAAGGTTATTGGAAAATTGTAAACCTTATCATTATTCAAATGGTGACATTTTTGGCTGAAATGGAAATACCCCTGTAAGCTTCCTGTGCCCTTGTTTTTAAGAAAAAAAGGCTTTACAACTTATGCAAATGAGTCTGAGGGGCTCTATTAACACCTACGAAACCCTGAGCCCCTCAGACTCATTTGCATCATTTTAAAAGCCTTTAAAAAAAACCTATGACATAAGCTAAGAGAAGAGCACATCCTGCCAGAGGTGTTCACACTATTATGCTTGTGTGCTTGGTTTACAATCCTTCGTCCTGGTGGTAGATGTTCTTTAAGGCTGTATTCACATGCTGCTTTTCTAAATGCAGTTCAAACACCGTGTGTAAAATTGGCCTTAAGCAATGTTGTTGGGATAATATCTACATTATCAATGCTTGAGCATTAAGCATTGAGACTATGCTTTTATAGTTTGCTTTTTGAGTGTTTTAGTAAAATTCTTGTTTTTATATGTATTCTTTTTTTTTTTTTCTCTTTACTTTTTAAAGACTAGCAAAAACCAAATCAAAGTAGATCTAGTAGATGAGAACTTCTCTGAGCTGCGGGGAGAAATTGCTGGCCCTCCAGACACACCATATGAAGGTAAGTACATCTGAGTTATTATCTGTACTTGCTGGTCCGTATGGACATAGACTGTTTGGTGTGGAGCGATCTCTGTAGAGAAACACCGACTTAAAGGGGTTTTCCATGACTTATAATTAATGATATTTATACTTATAGGGAAGCTGTCGCCTAATTTTACCCCACTAAAGTAGCAGCCCCCTGTGGTAGGGTAGGGAATTTCCTTTCTAGAATTCCCTCTTTTGTGTGAAATCTCATTAGATATATATTCCATGTTATGTTTTTAACTCCCTGAATCTCCAGTTTTGTAACTCATAAAACCACAAATCTGATAGGATTTGATCCAATACCTGAAATATGGTTAAGTACTGTGATGCTTAATATATAAGCATCTGAAATGACACCACCCCTCGAGCCTCTCAGCATGACTCCTCTCAGGAAAATATGAGTCAGGCTCAGACGCTGGGGGAGGAGCATCACTTTGGATGCCTCTATGTCTGGTTTCTATAGCAGGTAGAGTTGTAGCATCAGGCTTAGGCCCCTTACACACTAGTGAGTATGGGGCGTCCAACTTGCATCACACTCACAGCCGCTGCTGGTTGTAACGTCCAGCCCAAATGCTGACAACAGAACTGGTTGCTAAGTGTTCGGGTTGGACACGCCAGCCAGCAAACGCTATTGTGTGTTTTGTGAGCTACAGAACTGGAGATGTAGGGTGTTAAAGAAACGGCCAGGAATTGGATCTTTATCTATGAATTGACCGGCTCATATTTCTAGTTCTGTAGATTAGAAAGAAAAAAATAAATAATTTTCTTTAATTTGACATCCAAACCCACGTTATAGGCCTGTAAAGTGACTCTCCAGCTCAGATCCTTAGACTTTCTTATCATTTTGGTGATTTTTATATTTTTTTTTCTAATAGGTAATGGGATGAGTTATGTCACATAAAAGAGGAAATTCTTGAAAGGACTAGTAGTTCAGAATCTGTAAAGCACCACGGAATTTGATGGCACTATATAAATACACGTTATTTCTATTATTTAATGGGGTAAAAGTTGGTGACGGAAAAATCTACCACTGGGAATCGACTTTAAGTAGTTCTTGATGGAGATTCCCCATTAGTGCAGCATCTGCACACTTATATTAATCTTTTATTCAGCCTTAGGCTACACTCACATGGATGTATTCCCGGCCATAGCCAAGCGGGAGAAAAGGGATGTACGTTGTACGGCTGTGTACATGAGGAAAGAAAGGGCATGTTCTATCTTTTCCCTGTGTACGGAGTGGTACAGTGCCACACGTGTGCGAAACCGTATATCTCTCCGCGCGCCTATTGCCGTCTACATGAACATAAGTCCCCCACATGGTCATGTGAATATGGCCTTGGTGAAATAATGAGTAACTTTCGGCCCTGGAGCAGTCTGGAGCTACTCCACGCCCCCAGTAGCCTCTGCAAGTAATTTGCATTAGGAAGAAATAAACATTATTTCACAAAGGCTGAATAAAAGGATAAAACCGTCAGAAAGTAGGTTCCCGGTGGTAGATTTCCTTAAAAGTCCCCGCTCTTCTTTTAGGAAGCACCCTGTGAGCTGTAGCATCACAAACTATGGCAATCGTCTTATGTACATAAAACCCAGAGAAAGCTCTCTCTCCATTATTTTCATATTCGGTCATATAGTCCCTTTTTATTGCCTGCAAAACTTTCTACATTGGCGAGACCCCTGAATGTACTAAGCACGCACTCCTCACCACCCCCAATACATGTGTGAGTTATACAGTCATGGCCTATAGAGCTTTTCTGTGAATACCCGGCTCAGTACATTGTGTGTGTGTGATCAGTGCTGTGCACTCAGTAGTAGGAGCTGTGATACTTACATACATATTCAGTGACAGCCGAGCCCTGGTCACCGCTGACAGATTGAATGGCTCTTAATGTTGTATTAGGTGTGCGGCTCCTATGAACAGCAGTGTAAGTGAAGCTTCTTACACAAAGGTCTAGTATAAGTGGCCGCTCCATTCATTTTTTCGATTTTAATATAAAGTTCATGGGAATTTGGCTACAAGAAGAGGAATATCTCCCATTCTTATACACAGTGAAGATTTGCTATGTGCTCTTAGATGATACATTTTGGGTGTGTCACCTGTTACATAACGTGATCCTGTCATCTCCAGGGTTCCTGACTACACGTCTGATTCATCCAGTTATGGAGAGATGTGATGTCATCCTATTGTCTGCAGGGCTCACGACTATTCCCACTAAACAGCTATTCTCTCAGCAATAATGTCATTAAACAACAGGAGATGACACACAATAACCTGTTAGTTCTAGTCTATACCATTCCAAATGTTAGGAAGTCAGTGGCAGCTAGTGAGACTTGTTAGGAATCTAATGATTTTCACTAGGCCTGTTGTTCTGCCATACATTGCCGCAAGCAAACTCCCAAAATCCGCTGGTAACCTACTGTATAGGAAAACTACCACTAAAGTTGTGCTAAATTAAACTCCACATACTCGCCTATTGTCCTCTTTACCTTGATCCCGGTTCCGGGATTGAGATGAAGAGGACAATAGGTGAGTATGTGGAGTTCAATGTAGCTTTTGGATAGGTAGTAGGTTTTCCTGGAGGATGTATCAAATGGCTTGCGCCTTTCCGTCATTCGCTTACTTAAGATGGTTTACTTTACTTTTCTTTTACCCGCTCCTCATCTGACACCCCTGACAGTGACTTCTATTATTCAGGTACCTTATTTCTCATGTAAAGTAGAGCCTGAGGCGTAGAAATGCATTCACTCTTATGTGGTACCACGGAAGTCTGGTGGCTCCTCCTGCATCTGAATGCTGAGCTGTCCGCTCTTGGCTTCCAAATCCCTCTAATGACCCCTAAACTATCATGTTTCTTTAAGTAGTTAATGAGCAGCCATCTAAAACCTCTCTGGAGGGATCCAGCAGGCTTCAACTTTATCTTTCTTTATCCTTCCTTACCATAGGGGGTTAACATCAGCAGAATTATCCTATTAAACTAGCAACCCCCTCAGGTGAAATGTCTTTTCTAGGATTCCTTGTTTTATGTGAAATCTCATCTATTTATTAATTAAAAAAAAAAATCTCAAAAAGTCATGTGACAATAAGCAGAGAAGAGTCATATTTGCATTTTGGCATTTCTCACGTCCTTGATCAAGGACTAATGTGAAACGGGCCTTACTGAGAGGCTCTACTTTCTGGCCATAATAACTGAAGACCTTACATATCACATTTTTGTGGACAGATCCAGTAGATGTATCTTGGTTTAGAGGTCACCGTGTACAACACAATCAGATAACCTATAACTCCTTAACACTCATGGGCAGATATATCCATCAGGGAGCTGCCACCTTGGTTGAAATCACCGCTCCCTGTCACATCATCGGGGAGTGGCAATTGGTTGCCACCCGAGGCTGTATGGTTTCTGCTGATTCGTTACAATGTATAAAAACAAAATCTACATCAATATATAAAAACCGTTTTCCCAATGTTGAACCGTGCCCAAATTCGAAAAACAATGTTTACACCATTTTTGGTGTAAATTTTTGAAAAAGTGATCAAAAGGTCTTGCGGTCCTCAAAATGGTAGCAAGGGAAACGTCGGGTAGCAAGGGAAAAAGGGTTAAAAAGGGTTTAAGATCTTCTGACAATCCACCATCAAAATCCATAATGATAAACCCAGGGCACTTACTCATAGATCCAGGCACTGTGACTGTGGTAATCTTATTGTACTGTATTTGTTATCCATGGTCTCCTTTCTTATAAAATCTATTTATAAAATTATGCTAATGAGCCAGAAGGCCTCTAAGGGTGTTATAAAAACTCCTCCTTGCTGCAGATTTACAGGCAGTTACAATGTACAGAACATGTGTCCCCCCCCCCTGCTCTCTCTACTTCCTCCCTCTTTCTGTGCAGCAGAAAGTGCACCTGCTGTGCTCATTGTTATAGCCTTTTCAGCTACAGCACTGTAGCATAATTTTACAAGTTGATATTAGGTGGCCATTGATAATAAATATAATAAGATTACCACAGTCACAGTCCCTGGATCTATGAGTAAGTGTCCCTGGTTTATCTTGATGGATTTTCATGGTAGATTTCTTTTAAAATCGTGTTCTGGATGTCAGATGGTACTCGGCCTCCTTGAACTTTCCTACCTTTTGCCACATTTCAAGCTTCAAACATGAAGATATAACATTGTAATTTTTTCATCATGAATCAACAACTAATGGGACACAATTGTGAAGTGGAACTAAATTTATTGGATATTTTAAACTTTTGTAAAATATAATAACTGGAAAGTAGGGCGAGAAATATTATCCGGCCCATTAAGTTAATACTTTGTAGCGCCAGCTTTTGCTGTGATTACAGCTGCAGTCGCTTGGGGTATCAGGTCTCTATCAGTTTTGCACATGGAGAGGCTGAAATTCTTGGCCATTCTTCCTTGGAGAACGGCCGGAGCTCAGGGAGGTTGGATGAAGCGTCTGTGAGCAGCAGTTTTCAGCTCTTTCCACAGATTCTTCAATGGATTCGGGTCTGGACTGTGACTTGGCCATTCTTTTTTTTTTTTTTTTTTTTTTATATTTGTTCTTATTGGCAGTAAGAGTACAAATAAAGAGCAGGAGCGCAGTCCTTGTAACATTGAGTACATACAGTCAAACATAAACCGTAATAAATGACAAAATATACCAGTATGCAACTCTTGGTGTCCTTCTTCATGTATACGCCCTCGCTCCCTCCACACTCTCACCATTTTTATGTAATTTTCGAAAAACAATAACAAAAACCACTAGGGAGACCTTAGACCCAATTAAGTGCTCATAAGGAACTCCCTAAAGAGACATAGGGAGGGGAGTAATAGAGAGTAATAGGATAAGGGGAGTAAGGGAACGGGATAAGGTTAAAGGGGTAGTCAAGTAGGCGAGCAAGAGGATAGAGGGAGGCGCACGGGCCGGGTGGCAGGAGGACAACCGAAGCAGTCCGGAGAGTGGGATCACCTCGGATCTTTATAAGAGTTGTCTGTACTCAGCCGATTGCTGAAAGAGGATCCATGGTTGCCAGGTTTTGCTAAATTTCGCATGGGTGCCGTGCAAGGAAGACGTAAGGTCTTCCATGTGACTTGGCCGTTCTAACACCAGAATACGTTTATCTGTAAACCTTCCATTGTAGATTTTGCTTTGTTTGGGGTCATTGTCCTGTTGGAAGATAAATTTCTGTCCCAGTCTCAGGTCTTTTGTAGACTTCAACAGGTTTTCTTCCAGAATGGTCCTGTATTTGGCTCCATCTTCCCATCAATTTTAACCCTGTCCCTGCTGAAGAAAAGCCCAAACCATGATGGTGCCCCCCCAGTAGTGGATTCTCCACCCACTTTTCAGTTTAAAATTTTGTACAAAAGTTTAAAATGTCCAATAAATTTTACTTCACTTCACAATTGCGTCCCACTTATTGTGGATTCTTCATTCTTATTTTATATCTTTACTTTATGAAGCCTGAAATGTGTCAAAAGTTAGAAAAGTGCAAAGGGACCGATCACTTTCGCCAGTCATTGTGTGTATAATATAGGCGTTACATTAACCTCTTGCCGTTCCACGCCATATTAGTATGGCATGGAGTCAGGCTGATAGCCCTCATGCCGTAATAGTACATATGTTGTATCAACACATCTGTAATGACCCATACAGTAAAACCAAAATCTTCACATTGAACGCTGTAATTTTTAATTTTTTTTAAACCCACGTAAAATGCAATAAATAGTTAAAAAACTGTATTAATACAAGAATGGTAGTGTTGTAAAGCACAACATGTCCCGCAAAAAACAAGCTATAGAGACTGAAAATTAAGAGTTACGCTACTTGGGAAAATGGTGATGCAAAAAATTTTAGATTTTTTTTTTTTACCCCCACATTAGGTTTTATTGTACAAAATTAGTGAAACGTAAGCAAACCTATAGAAATGTTGTATCGCGGTAATCGTACTGACCCTTTGGATAAATCTTTAACATGTTACTAAAAGTATAAAATTAATTACAGAATTGATATTTTTTCTACAACACACACACAGTTAATTTCAGCAATATGGCATAGCCACCCCAAAATAGTAACACTGAAATACCTCATCCCACAACTAAGCCCTCACATGGCATCATTGGTGGAAAAACTAATATTTTATACATCAAAAAATTGCAGCCAAGCATGCATGTTTTTAGGGGGGCAGCAGCAGGAATAGCTGTTGGCCTAACATAACCCTGGTAAGGGGTCACCTACAAAATGGGTCACGTGCATATTTGAAGGTCGCAGTGACCTTCCATCCTTCTGGGGTTGCCATTTCTTTCAACCTTGGGAGGTAATGACTATAAAACTTAGTATAAATATTCATAACTAACATTAAACCTCTTCTCCGCCGTTCTCAGTGTTTTAACCCCTTGTCCCCAGTATTACATATAAATGTCTGTTTCCTGGGAGTGGTCTGCACTGTAATAGTGAATGCATATAGAGAGTCCGGCTTGCTGATGAGTAGTATCTCTGTACGTCCTGTAGCAGCACAATAGTCATAAGGATTTAGACTTTTCTGCACAAAGTATTTATCATGTGAAAACATTTCCGGGTGGTCTGGTTGATAGATTTATATGAATGGAGAATTGTATAAAGAGAAGGTGAGCATAATCCTAATATGCTGTGCGTTAAAGGGAATCTCTCAGTAGTTTTGAGCAGACAAGCTGTAGACGGTGTTCGGTATTGTCCCTGGAGATGTGTGTAACCATACCTTTGTGTGTGGTGTTTGTAGTGACAGGACGGGGAAAATTCAATTTATAGTCCAGCTCTGCGGCTCCTTTAAGGGCTCTGGGGAGGTCTTTCAGCCTGAAGAGCTCTCTGCACAGTGCTGACAGCCCCGCCCCTCTGCTAGGAGGAGCTGAATCAGGTTTTTGGTTGGAACTTATCAGCCACTCAGAGCAATGGGTGGGGCCATGGAACAGTTCATTGCAGAAAGCCCCGCCCAGAGCACCTGCAGGAGCTACAAATCTTCATTAAAAGTTCACTTTTCACAGTCCTGCTGCTACTTACTACAGACAGTTTTGGTCATACTTCTTCTCTAGGACCTGACTGCAACGTCTGAAGTTTATAGTCAAAGCTGATGACCAATTCATTACAAGACATTTGTATCCAGGCTGTGTGGGATGGTGGGATGGTGGGTGGGGTTTTCTCAGCATATGATGTCTCCACTAAACTTTCTTTTGCTGAAAAGTCACAAGTTACAACAAAGTTACAAGCTTGTAGATCCTTAGATGGGCATATGCTAGTCACCAGGCCAGGAGCCATGTAGACAACCAGTGATCGACATGTTCCTCACTATCCCACAACTTCTGTACACGAGGAGCAGGTAATGCTGGACTATGTTGCTGAGAATTTATAACTTGACTTTTCAGCAAGTTGTAGTAAGAAAGCTTAGTATGGGGCACCATATGGGGCATTACATGATGCTGCACATACTGGGGCCTGTATCCGGTGGAAACTCTGCCCCCTACAGGACAGATAAGATGAAAATAACCCGTCCCAACTTCTGGAGGTAAACACGAATGATCTCCTGTGGTGACAGTAGTTTGACTCCTTTATACTGGGCAAGGATTGAAGCACAAAATCTATTCGAAATATAAGGCATTTTGTTATTTACATAGTATATATCAGTGATGTGATGGATCGGCGTTTCTTCTCTTCCAGGTGGGCGCTATCAGTTAGAAATAAAAATCCCAGAAACATACCCTTTTAATCCACCTAAGGTAAGTAGGTGCATGGATCCTTCACAAACTTAATTCAGATAATACAATGTCACATAAAGGCATTTTCTCACTTGGTTTGACATTTGGAAATGATGATGTATAACTGGTTACACTAATGCTGCCCGTCTCTCCCTCTGTTCCAGGTGCGGTTTATTACTAAAATTTGGCATCCAAATATTAGTTCAGTTACCGGAGCCATATGTCTGGATATATTGAAGGATCAATGGTGAGTCCTGCCATTCGGGACCTTATTTTTCATGCAGTCATTGGAGAAAGTGATGTGGGCCTTATTATTGGGGTTTTGTTCTCATGTTCTCTCCTGTCCCCCCCTCACAGGGCAGCGGCCATGACATTAAGAACAGTGTTGTTATCATTGCAAGCTTTGTTGGCCGCAGCAGAACCAGACGACCCCCAGGACGCGGTGGTGGCCAACCAGGTGACTATTACCCTGGTGTATGGGGCAGACATGTCAACCCTGATCACACCCGGATGTTATACAACGCATCCGCCTCTGACCAGATCTTACCTCCTCTGTGACCTTCATGTGGGCAGATCTCATCTTCATGGAATTTCACATTTTCATTCTCTTATTGCAGAGATTATGAAGATAAGATCAAATGATTAAATATACATATACATATACAAGCTAGAAAATAGAAAAATAAACTGCAGCACAGCAGGTGATGGTCTGGGTGCTATCCTAAGGAGGAATCCAGAAATCCAATGTATTAGGCCCAATTCAGACGAACGATTGGTGGTGGGGGAACGTATGTGTGGCCGCAAGCTTGTGGCTGCACATATGCCCCCCCATGGATGGTAATGGACGCACAGAGCGATAAGGTGCAGCACACAGGGAAAAGATCATGTTCTATCTTTCCCTGTGTGCATGGCCGTGCATCTCTATGGAGAGAGGTGGGGTCACCTTTATCCTTTCCAGCGCCCCAGACGGATATCGGGCGTGCACGTGGCCGTGCGACTGTAGCCGTATAGCAGAAAGCAGGCAGCACTACAATAGTAATGGTGAAACAAAGTGGCTTTATTCACCCATGCAGCTACATTTCAGCAGATCCATACAGCCTATATCAAACCGTAGGCTGTATGGTTTGGCCAAAGCGTAGCTGCATGGGTATTGTAATAGGAGGCTGGTAGTTCTATAAATTGTTATGCAATATAACGATTAATATCACTACCTTCCTTGTACTGTTTACTATATTTTATATCTTCTGTTTCTAGTCTCTGTATTGTACACTATAATTTACCACACTCAGGGTTAATACCAATAATATTTATTAACACACTAGAAGTATACAATGTCAATCACAATACCCACAAAACCCACAGAATCCAACCCACCACAATGCATATAAACACACACACACACACTATATAATAATCCTCACACCTAACTATCCCTATTATTACAGAGAACGAAGGGGGACAGGGAGATTGACAGGAAAGCAGGGGTATAGAGGTAGGTTAATAGATGGAAACAGGAAAGCAGGGGTACAGAGATAGGTTAATAGATGGAAGCGGGGAAGCAGGGGTACAGAGATACAGGTACTCAGCCCAATCCGGGAAGGTGCTATAGTGTCTTCTCTATGGTGATCCTCTTAGCTCGTGGTGATGGCAGATTCCTTCTCCTTTCCTAGTTGGTCTGTAGGGAAGATTTTTCTCCCTCCTTTCCTAGCTGGTCTCCATGGAAGATTTCTTTCTCTCTCCTCCACACTCATGCCCTTATAAGTTTGCCCCTTGTCCCTTCCCCCCAGAATGGTGAACAACAGATGTTCACCTTCATATCTTGTATATCCATTTGGTCACCCATTCAGCCACCCTCAGGTGGGAAATGACAAAAGACCCTAGATTCCCATCCAGACATATAGTCTCCGAATAACTGACCCTGGGTAGTTAAACAACTTTAGAGACAAAAGGACCTGGATTCCCATCCAGATATAGAGATATAAATTGTCTCCGAATAACTGACCCTAAGGAGTTTGAATGACTTTCCCATAATAAAGGGGGTTGACCTCCTGTTGCCAAAGGCCCTCAGTACATCCTGAGTAAGACAGCAGGTGTGTTCTTTCCCAGGGGATAGGAATATGACAGAGGGATATTTTATATATATATATATATATTACAAATATCTATGTACATGAATAGACACTTCCTTTACAGGTATATAACGCCACTTTGTTTCACCATTACTATTGGAGTGCTGTCTGCTTTCTACTAGATCGATGGATATGGATGGATAGAATATAAAATTTGACTTCTATATAACATATGTTTTCTCTTCTTCCTCACAGTACAAGCAAAATCCAGAAATGTTTAAACAGACGGCGAGGCTGTGGGCACACGTATACGCAGGCGCACCAGTCACTAGTCCAGAATACACAAGAAAAATAGAAAATCTTTGTGCTATGGGTTTTGATAGGGTAAGTGTGATGTTTGGTGCTGTATCACATCATTTTGCAAAAATGGCCGTACGTGACTGGTCCTCGTATCACTGGGGCAATGCACAGGTTGGATTTAAGAGGACATGTTTTGATATTTCTGTCTGTTGTCTGCTGCTTTTTACTTCCATCTTTTTATCTAAATGCTCTGGAAATGGATGTAACCGGAGGGAACTGAAAGCCTCAGGACAGAGGGGACTGGGCATGTCCGGAGTGTCAGTGAGAATGGAAAAAAAAAGACCCTTTTACAATTGCATGTTAAAGGTTAAGGATGAAAACGACACATATTATACTTGTAATTAATTGGTCACCCCTGGGTGTCGCCCTTGCACTTAGTTGGTCACCCCGGGGTGTGCCATTTCAGCTCAAAACATAGCAGAGCGCCTTGTAGACAGTAAATTCCCCTATGGTCATGGCAGTGTATAATTGGGCTGCAGCTCGCGCTCTCCCCCCGCTCTGCCTGTGTAGTATTTCTAGGGTCTGTGTAAGTCTCATGTGTCCCTCTGCTTCCCTCTTCCAGAACGCAGTAATAGCTGCCTTGTCATCTAAGGCTTGGGAAGTAGAGACTGCAACAGAACTTCTGCTGAGTAACTGAGACGACTCTTCTGCTCCCCGCCGCCCCTTCCCGAGAGCTCGACATCTGTTATTTTTAAGATTCTGCATAAGAGGAAAACAAAAACCCACATGTGCAGCCTGCGTGCCACCGCTATGTAGGCCATACTGGAGACTGATGGGGGAATGCTCTGTAAATAAAGCTAATTAAACATGTAAATTAAATGACAACCAAAGGGGAGGGGTACGAGTTTTTTCTTTTTCTTAATTATTGTGAAAGCAAATCTTGGAGCTAAACCAATGGGGGGGGCAAAAAAAAAATATGCATTTATGTTTTATCATGTGACTAAGAGCGGCTCAATGCCCTGGATGGGTTTTGATTTATTTTTTTAGGTTTTCTTCTTCCCTGTTTGGATCTCCTGTACTGGAGAAGACCTGCCAGCAGGATTATTGTTTTTGGGGTTCATTTTACCAGTCACCGTCTCCCGTACCATCCTTGTCTGTGGACTTGCATGCACAACATTGGGTCACATTGGTTCCTCCAAACTCTTCATATGTAATGAAGTCTTTTTCTTTTTTACTGGAGACATGACGATTAGGGTTTCCAGGGTGTAGACACGTTTTGGTGTGCCAGGCATTACGTGATCTAGTTGGGTGGATGCTTTATGTTTTTACACCATTAGGACTGAGTTATTTCCATAAGGATAATGGAAAGTGCCAACCCATGAGGAAGCAATAGGTTATGTTACTGGACCCCAGGTACAGGGCGTCCGCCTCTGATCCCATTAGTGAGATTTTTAAGAATCTTGGTTAAAAAAAAAAGAAAAAAAAAAACCCTGTTCATTTAGTGTCCACAGCTCCTGTGCAAACCAATGTGTGTGTAAGGACCTGCCGAGGTAGGTACTACAGCAATGCACAGGATGGAAATTTGATATTTTGTAGCAATAGCAACGATATTGGCCACAGCGGTGATCAGAACTGATTGCCTAATGTAGTCTGAATAGTCAATGCATATGATAATCTGATGCAGCATAGTAATAGTTACTACTAGGAGTCCCAACCTCCCCACAAGAGTAAAGCCCTGCACTGAAAACATAGCACGGTCCATATTATATGAACTCAATGGGGCCAGTTATTCTGTATTAGACCCCTGTGGCACTTTGTAATGGCAGCAAAGAATGGAGGATTACTCTGCCCTGTGCAGGTCATGAGGCAAATCACAGTATAAGGAGCTCGAGAAATCTCCAACGGGTAGGACAAAGTAATTGGGGGAGATGTTGCTTTAAAGTTGGGGTCATAATAAAGACGTTTTTTAAGTTGGCACATAGTAGTCATGTTCTCATTACAACGCTGTTATTTGGAGGTTTTGCGCCATTGTTTATTACTATGAAGCCCTCACCCAGTCAGGATTGGGGAAGGGGGGGTTGGAACTCGTGAAAGTAAACCATGAAGTCTTATAGTGGCTAGTCTAGAGATCTTACACCTATGGCAAACTTTAATAAGGAATTCTAGCTTGAGGTTTATTCCTTAGGGGTGGAGGGAGAATCCACATGTTCAGGATTTCCGATGCAGTTTTTGAAGCAAAAAATTGGTTCAGATCATAACGGGTGAGAACAAATAATTTTTCATTTCACTCCTGGTTTGGACATTAAACCTGCATCTGACAACTTGAGGGAGCGTTCACATATTCAGTTTTTCAGATGCAGTTTTCATAGCCAAAGACAGGTGTGGATCATAATTGGTGACAACAAATTATCGCAAGATGCTCTCTTTTTTTTTTTTTTTTCCACTCCTAGTTTGGGCATCAAAAACTGTATCTGAAAAACTGAACGTGTGAATGCACCCTGAGGACGTGTTCACACCATGCATTGCGTCACGTTTTTGACGCATTCCAAAGGCTTCAGCCTTGATCACATCTTAAGGTTATATTGCGTTTCCACTGGATTTGCTAAAACGCAATGTGATCTCAGGATGTGATCACCATTCAAGCCCTCGTGTGAACGCGGCCTCAATGTGTGGACACACCCTTACATGATAGGGAATACTCTGAGGGGTGATACAGAATTGGGGGAGGATCAAACTTCCACTGATGTGAATGTGACTGATCTACAAAACAGAGAAGGATTGTAGCTGTTCTGTCAGGAATGTAGCCGTGTCCTGTATAACCCCTGTATTACATATGTCAGCCTAACGTTAGTGATATCTGCCCCCTTGGATACAAATTGGGGTGAGCTGACATCATCTTCGGTGTGGTTTATAAATATTACACCCCCCAAGACTTGCCATTCATTATTGCTACATAGTGTCGAGGATCATCTGCTTCCAACTCGTCAGCTGCACAAGAATGTGGAACCCAATCACCGAGCCATGGCCGCATTCACATGTCGTGTTTGGGAGGGGCTTGGCGAGAACACATGCGTTTTCATGGACACTGATGCATTCTGGGATGAGCACCAAATGTAAGTAATGCAAAACACTGCTCATTACAGAACAGGTTAATTTCAGTGGGAACGCATATAAGTTCTGGCCAAGCCTCTCCCTGTTATGTTTGAGTGGTTTTTAAAAGTGCAACATGTGAACACTGCCTGAGGTTAAAGGACATCTACCACCAGGGTGAAAGCCTGTATGCAAATGCCTCTGAGGGGCTCCAGGCTCCATTAACACCAATGGAGATTGGAGCCCCTTAGGCTCATTTGCATACAGTCATTCATCCTGTTGGTAGATGTCCTTTAAGACTCAGTTCACATGATCCAAAATACACCCGGTCTGTGCGATTGTGGGAAAGAGCGTTAGAGGAAGTTCTCCCGGCAGTTTGAATTTCTTATCAATAAGGTCAATATAATTCCAAAATTTATATCCCATAATAGTTTCCAAGTCCCTCCCCCTTTACTGTGAGTTTACTATCGTGTGTTTACGGTGGATAATTTGCTTACTCATCTCTTGGCCTTTCTAGAAGATGTCACCAAGTGCTCCAAAAAAGTTTATAAATAAATACTGAAAAAGGAAAAAAAAAAACACAGAAAACATTGTACCGGATGAATATTTTTTTTTTTTTTCCTGCACATTTTCTAGGTCTGTGCCATTTTCAGTAGCCCGAATGTTTAAGCTATGGAAATCTTGTTATTTGCATTACCATGGTACATTCCACATCGTCTGACAAAGGTTTGGTATGTTTGGATTAGTTCAACAAATAAAGCTAAAATGGAAAAAAAAAAAATCTGAAAAATGAAATTTGAAACCTTAGCTTGTCTGTCTCTGATTTTTCAACGTGCTGGAGGCAATTTCAGGGAGTGTGGAGGGTGCGTTCCCCCGCGTGGCGTTTTTAAAACTCATACGTTTTGGCTGTCCCAATGTTAACACAGCTGCTTACACTTCCAGCAATAATAACACTATTGCAGCCAATAGCACAGTAACATGTAAAAATGCCACAAGTGGCCCCACCCAGGGAGAGGGTATACAAGTGGGTTTGGTGAGACGGGGCTTAGGCCGGCGGCACACGTGGCGTTTGAACCCGTTTTTGGGCCGTTTTTAAGCAGTCCGTTAAAAAACACATTCGTTTTTGAACGGTTTTAACAATTATCTTAATTAAACCGGGTCAGAAACGGATGTGTTTTCAAAAAGCTCGTGAGATTTTCAACAGACAGCTTAAAACGTCACGTGTGCTGCCGGCCTGAAGCCACAAACTGGCCACATCCTGAAGGGGTTAAAGCCAGAAGCAGGAGGCGATCATAATGGATGTAAACATACCGTTGAGAAGTGCTACTCCCCTTATTTTTTTCACTCCACTCCTGGTTTGAACATCAAAAATTGCATCTGAAAAACTGAACGTGTGAACACAGTCTGACTTATCTGTCTCACCCGAGTTTTACAATCATCCAGGCCAATATTAATAATGCTCGCTGATATATTACTAAGGATAGAAGTTGTCAGAATAACCTGATCTGCTTCTATGAAGAGGTGAGCAGGTGCCTGGATGGAGGAGCTGCTGTGGATTGTGGGGGTCATTTACTAAGGGCCCGATTCGCGGTTTCCCGACGTGTTCCCCGAATATTTCCTATTTGCGCCAATTTTCCCTGTATTGCCCCGGGATTTTGGCGCACGTGATCGGATTGTGGCCTGCCTCACCTGGGATATGCTGTCCAGTTCTGGGCACCGGTCCATAAAAAGGATGCCCTGGAGCTGGAGAGGGTTCAACGTAGAGCCACAAAACTGATAAGGGGTATGGAGAGTCTTAGTTATGGGGAAAGATTAAAACAACCAGATTTATTTAGTCTGGAAAAGAGACGACTACGAGGGGACATGATTAATTTATATAAATATATGAACGGTCCATACAAAAAATATGGTGGTAAGTTGTTCCAGATTAAATCAAAAGATGAGGGGACGCTGTATCCGCCTGGAGAAAACAAGGTTTAATCACCGGAGGCGACAGGGCTTTTTTACTGTGAGAAGTGTCAATCTGTGGAATAGCCTGCCTCAGGCGCTGGTCACAGCAGGGACAGCAGAGAGCTTCAAGAAGGTCTAGATGGCTTTCTACACCTAAATAACTTTGATGGTTATGTTATATAGAATTACTTCCCATTAATCTCTTCCTTGGTTGAACTTGATGGACATATTCTTCTCTTGCTGTTCGTCCTTCATACAGCACAAGGATAACACATAGAGACCAGTTAGAAAGCAATAACCAATCAAAGTGATAGCCCACCTATAAAAGACGGAGAGAAGGAAGAACCCCTTGTTATTTATCTCGGGTTATCATGGACACGAGTTCCTGGGTCTTTTTGGCCAGTCATTTCCAGGCTGTATACACTGTAGCAGTGCCCTCTATCCTGAAGGTGCGCTCTTCCTGGGCTACAGTTGTGACACAGGGGTTTACCAGCCCTCTGTCCCTCCATGGGAGATCTCCTGATTTCCAGGTGCAGGGTGTTGCACTATGGCGGCGCGCTCACGCTGGTAGATGAGGAAGACGTGGGGTTTGGTTAGAGTTACCTTCCTCCCTGTCCTCTGTGTGTGGAGCGTTCTGGATTGGCCTCGTCTTTCCACTCCTCATGTGGAGTGAGGCACTGGGGAGCGCAGTTTCCGGCCTAATGTAGAATGAGGCACTGGGGAGTGCAGTTTCCGGCCTATGTCGGCTTCCCTGATACATGACTGAGGTTGGGGCATCCTGGAGTCTTCCGTAAGTGGCGTTTACATGCTGAGTACGGACACCAAGTCTGATTTACTGGCTGTTGAGGGTGACAAAATTTTACTACGAGAGATGCGACAGGTAAGGAGGCTTGGTGTGTGCGGTCAGTGGGAATCTGCCCCGAACATGGCAGCTCTGCAAGACAGGGGTCTCCTCTGGCAGCTCATATTCATATGCTACCTTTTTGTCTGCGTTGCAGTTGTCAGTAATCTGCAATATTTTCCATTAAAGGGTTAATCAGTGGCGTAACTAGCAGTGCCAGGGCCCCATAGCAGGCTTCGGCATGGGGCCCCCCTTCCCACTTGAAAATTATACATATTTGTATACTCACTCATGCAAGTTACAATCACACATTTGTACACTTATGCACACTCATATAGAGCATATACACACACATACAGTGACATATACAAACACACAGCATATATACACACATACAGTATATGCAGATACCATACACTGTATACACATACAACATATACACATCACATATGTTATATACATATTATGATGCACATCCTCCACTCTTTAGTGTGTCAGGTCGGATGCTGTGGGCCCCATAGAGGTGGCTATGGCTGCTACCACTGTAGTTACGCCCCTGGGGTTAATGTTCATGAAGCCAGTCAGTGGAGGATAAGGAGCCCATGATAATGAAGCAGCCTGATCCAGGGATCACACAGAAGCACGTTGTGTCAACTTAGGCTACATTCACACTAACGTATGGGGGACGTATATACGGCCGATATACGTCCCCCATAGGCAGCAATGCGCCATAGGTTGCGCCGTGCGCCATAGGTTGCCATGGAGAGCGGCGGGGGTGAGCTGCGCTCACCTCCTCCTCTCCCCGTGCACTGCCGTTGCCCGCTACGGTACGGGCAACGGCAGTGTGAATATAGCCTAACAGTTCTTTATTGGAACTTCAACAGCAGACAGCGGCCTAATATCAGCAGCAGGTTCCGCAGAGCTGGAAAGCTGGTAGGAGATAACTGGTCTGCAGGAAAGGTTGCTCAAAGCCTGGTAGTAGCTTCAGGTTGGGCTGCTAATGGAGCCAAGTCCAGACAGTGGACCTCTGCTCTGGGGCTTAGTCTCCTGACTTGCCCTAGGTGTCAGGCAGTTGTCCTGTAACACCTCTGCTTCTTGGTAGTGTGTCTGGATGGCAGCTCTGCAGGAGCCGCCCACTGGACCTGCTTCTCACTCTGCTGAGTCTGACCAAGACTCACCATGTGCTCTCTCCCACTAGGGCAGTGATGGCGAACCTTTTAGCGACCGAGTGCCCAAACTGCAACCCCAAACCCGCATTTACCGCGAGGTGCCAACCAAAAATTAAAGCAGTAACTTTTTGCTCCATGTTCTTCAACAATGTTCAATCAACACAGTAGAAAGTAGGGAAAATTTGCTTCATTTTAGCTTCTTTCCAGTGTCCCTCTGTACACAGAGAATTGTGGGCCAGCAGGAGGTCCTCCAAAGATAATTAGGCCCTGTCTACACATTCTCCCTCTTCCTACAATCTCAAGTAATCACTTTAAAATATCACAGAAAGCAGCATCTTTGCTTCCAAGTGGCTTGGAACTGCAGGAAGATTCTTTGAGTCCTGTCTGGTGCGCTGGGGCAAAGGCCCAGGTGCCCACAGAAAGGGTTCGGAGTGCCGCCTCTGGCACCCGTGTCATAGGTTCGCCACCACTGCACTAGGGGTTTTAATACACCCCCCCCCCCCTCCCCTAGTGAGGTGGCAGCACTGTCCAACCAGCTTCCAGCACAGTAAAGAACACAGAACATCATTGGTTAAAGACAATAGATATTTTAAATGTTTAACTTATTGCTCCCTGTTCTTCAACAAGGTTCGATCATACTGGCCTCCTGAGGACGAGATGGGAAATTTGAATCATTTTAGCTTCTTTTCAGTGTCCCTCTGTACACAGAATTGTAGGGCCAGCAGAAGAACCTCCAGAGATAATTTGGTCCTGTCTACACATTCTCCCTCTTCCTACAGTCCCAAGTAGCAAAGTAAGTTTAACTTTAATATATGACAAAGCAGAATTTTTTAAGTTGCTTTGAACTGCAGAAAGATTCCTGTCTGGTGTGCTGGGGCGATGGCCCGGGTGCCCACAGAAAGGGCACGGAGAGTCACCTCTGGCACCCGTGCCATGGGTTCACCACCACCTCCTAAGCAGTTTCAATGATGAGAGGGAGTTGAGGCAATTTTTATCGGAACTATAACAAAATTTCAGAGAACAACAAAAACTGAAAGAAATACACTGCACCAGATTTAGTAAAAGGTCACATAATCGGCCACAGCAACTTTTCACTTTCTTCGTTGACCATGTGGACACCAGGATATACATAACATAACAGTTGCTTCAGATTTTTGACAATACACCATAATTCTGGTTTAATTTCACTGAATTTATGATGCCGTTAACTCTTTTTGGATATTTTATTTTTGTATACTTTTTTTTTTTTTATTTAAAACTAAAAGCAAGGGACAAAACACTGTGGGCACTTATGGCAAGAACGTTTCATAACTCGTAGTAGAATGGGGGGGGGGGGTCCATTTTTGCACCTATTGAAAAAAGCAGAACTTTTGTCACTGGATATTCTCTTTATGGGCGCCAATATTTTAGAAATGATTAAAATCTACCTCCTGTTGTAAGACAAGGTGACATTGAGGATAGATACAGTGTAACTTCCAGAACACACAACCAAACGTAAAGGTGGCTGCAGTTGAGCGTGTTAAGCCGTGTAAACGGACCTGCATGTTTGTCAGATCCTAGAGACTGCGAGTCCTCCTACCATACAGAAATATGATGCAAGGACTCCCTATCTACTGGTTTACCATACTAACAGTAATTACAGTACAGGTGCTTCTGTCTGTACCAACAGATGGGAACTCATATTTCTGTATGATGCAAGGACTCCCATCCACTACATGGGTCAGACCAGCTCACGGTTCCATTTCCAGGGACCAAAAGCAGGCTTAAAGAATTAATTGCCAGAGGACACAAAACCCCCCAGCAATAGAAGAAGAAACAACAAAAGCAATGGTTAAGAAGAAGGGACTTTATTAAATAGCTGTATGTACACTTTGGAGGGGAAAAAGAAATGGCTGTTTTCCCTGCAGGAACCTGGATAAGTGTGAACGATGGCCAGAAAACCTTCAAAGGAGACAGATACAAAGTATACAGTGTAATAGTCACTACAGAGTCCAAAATATTACTGTGAGTAGTAAGGAAGACAAATAGGAAATAAGATGGAGACGGTGGAGAGTGCCGATGCTGTACAGACAGGACTGGACCCACATGTTCTGTACAGACAGGACCGCCTACAGTCATCCAGACCCACACGTTCTGTACACACAGGACCGCCTACAGTCATCTGGACCCACACGTTCTGTACACACAGGACCGCCTACAGTCATCTGGACCCACACGTTCTGTACACACAGGACCGCCTACAGTCATCTGGACCCACATGTTCTGTACACACAGGACCGCCTACAGTCATCTGGACCCACATGTTCTGTACACACAGGACCGCCTACAGTCATCCAGACCACATGTTCTGTACAGACGAACCAGCTACAAGTCATCCAGAACCCACACGTTCTGTACCACACAGGACGCATACAACGTACCTCGGGACCCCCACTATGTTCTGTACAGACAGGAACCGCCTACGCTCATCCGACCCACACGTTCTTACACACAGGACCGCCTACAGTCATACCGGACCACACGTTCTACAACACAGGACCGCCTACAGTCATCGGACCCACAGTTCTGTACACACAGGACCGCCTACAGTCATCTGGACCCACACGTTCTGTACACAGGACCGCCTACAGTCATCTGGACCCACACGTTCTGTACACACAGGACGCCTACAGTCATCTGGACCCACACGTTCTGTACACACAGGACCGCCTACAGTCATCTGGACCACACGTTCGTACACCAGGACCGCCTACAGTCATCCGGACCCACAAGTTCTGTACACAAGGACCCGCCTACAGTCCTCTGGACCCACACGTTCTTACACACAGGACCGCCTACAGTCAAGTCAAATCTCGACCCCACACTTCTTTACACACAGGACCGCCTACAGTCATCTGGACCCACATGTTCTGTACAGACAGGACCGCCTACAGTCATCTGGACCCACACGTTCTGTACGGTCCAACGTAAAATATAAACGTGTACAATCTGTGAGACCGGGCAAGAGAGCATGGGCAGAAGATGCAACAAACTTTGAAAAAAAAAAAAAAAAAACTTATGTTTTTGGTTGTGCATTTTGTGCTTTTTCTATTCAGTGAAAAAGACAAAGTACTTGGGGATAAGAGCAAAACGGTGGGACACAGCAAGAATACATCCCCCACCACCATGGGGGGCATTGCTTCAGAACATTTCATGTTATAAGGCACAAGGGAAAGGGGAAAGCGACAGACAAAATAAAGTATCAAACTAAGAAGCCGCGAGCTGGAAACTACATAGATATACATTGGGAAAGTGCAGAGCTCTGGGCCGGGAACCTGCTGCAAGCAGAACCAGGAGCGCAGCACGAAGGACATGGAAACCCAGAATCCTATCAAACCAACAAAGCAGAAGAAGGTGCAAGCGTATAAGTGCAATGTTACCATAAACACAAGGCCCAAGAGCAACACGGACTGGAGATGAAATGACCGCGGATAAACCGATAAAGACCTATTACATTATGACATTATCATATAGCGTCAATGTGTGATAGGAAGAACTTATAGGGATGAAGCACAGTCCTACCCTGGACTAGAAGGGGAACAGATATGATATTTGGAGGGGGGGGGGGTCAATCTGTGGCTAATACGAATATAGATCAATGGGAATGCAGGGAATAGTCTCATGGATCCTATGTAGAAGTCAGGGGGTCAGGGGGCACAGAGTGCAGGATGGCAGAGACAATACAAGACAGACAGCTACTGCAGGAGGGTGAAGCTCAACGTTTGCATTGCAAAGATTGAATTCTTCTCCCTGAAGCGAGAACAATTACCATGTATCAGATTCTAGGAAATGGGTTCCGGCTGGATGTGTTTTTATCATTTGTATTAAACTATGCTGAGGCCTCGTGCACATGGGGGAAACATGGCGGCTGCGGGGAAACTTGGCAAGCTCAAAATACATTACTATGGGGGCCGTGCACTAGCTAGAATTAGTCTCCATGATGCCCGATACTGTAAATTGTTGTGGGGTAGGCACAGAGTAAATATTACGTGATATTAACAACCTACATCATGAGCTACCAAGCCCATCATCATCATCATCTCTTACCTTCCCACCCTGCACAGGACACTACAGCGCCACTCTGGTCTACTGACTGTATATGGTATTACATCTCAAGCGAGTTGTAATACAGTGCAAGTATTAGCACAAGTATAAACAAATTACAGACCTCCCCATTGTAAGTGTCAGCTCTCAGGTCTATTTCCCATAAAACAGAATTTCTAGAACACAACTTTGTATGTATTGAAGGTTCCTTTTAGAACTCAGAAATCTCTGAATAAATTGACCACTAGGTAGTAAAATTCATGAACAAAAGGGGCTCATCTCTTTACCGTCTGACCCTGGCAGCATGGACTGGACACTAAGGCTGCATTTATACCGTACATCATGTGAAGAGATTTGCCTGATTACATTGAAAAATGTACGCATTGTAAATAAAAAATTGAACTGTAAATTAAAACAATGCAAACATTTTGGTTTAACATTGTTCTGTTAACACAAGTGTTAACACAATTTAATTTGGCAAATCTCCTCTCAGCAATTGTAGTGAGTTTCGAAATGCGTTGAAAACGCCACGTGTGAACACAGCCTTAGGCTACCTGCACATGAGTCACAAAAATCATCCTGGAAAAATGGTTGTTAATCGTTTAAGGCCAATTTGCATCAGTCCAGTCTGCCATCTGATTATTTTAAATTTTTTTTTTTTTTTACAGATTTTCATATATTAGAGTTTATGAGGGATCTGTGAAAAATGAATACGACTAAGCCATGGTCATTGTATTGTGTGTAGTGCAGCCACACAAACGGACGGCACCTCCCCTAACTCTTAAGGACACACCCAGTTGTCGTTTTTCATACTTTTCTAGTAGTTATAAAAGAGGAACTGAGTGCTCTTGGATGTAACAAGATGTTCCATCTTACGGGGAGGAAAATTGTTGACTAAACCCTCTCTCAAGTTCCCCTACAGAATAAATATCATACATTAGATGCAATATCCCTATTCCTACAATCCTCCATAGATGTGATGAAAATACACGTGGCTATAGGATGAGAATGGAAAGAAAGAAAAAACAAACAATGGACACAATGTGACACCTAAAAGCGTTTATTGTATGCAACAAAACTTAAATATGATGGTGTGTACATACAAAAGGTGCACGGGCAACGTAAAAGGGAAAGCTAATCCCCCGACAAAACGCGGCGTGCACGCTTACCTAAAATAGAAAAATCATTCTGAGACAAAAAAAAAAAACATGGGAAAACACCTAAACCATAGCGCCAGCACGTCCACGCCTCGCAAAGCTGCCTAATGCAACCGCTTTCTTAAAAATAAAAAAAATAAAAAAAATACAGGAAAGGGACTTTTTTTCTTAAACTTTTAAAACTGTTATTAAAAATCTGGCAACCAACATTATAAAATCAAATGCCGGACTGTCCACTGATCCAGTACAGTATTCCAACAACTACATCTCAGCAAAACAGGTTTTTCTCCCCCCCTCCCCCAACGATAATTGATTTATCATTGTAGAAAAAAAACTGAAAAAAAAAAAATTATGTACATTTAGCTAAATCTTATCCCGGGAGCGAATAGGGCGAATGAATGAGAATTAATGAAATGTCTGCAAAAAAAACTAGTGGATCCCTCTCCTACGTAGTGCAGAGGGGCAAGCGCAGCATAATGTCTCGCAGGAGGGGGGAGGGGGAGGCTGTACATTTTTCTATTTAAAAAGTAGACTTGCAGCACAATTTTATTCGTTATTTTTTTACATAAACAGTTTCTGATTGGTGAGTTGACACTTCCCTTCCCGTGACCCTGGCTGTGCCTCGCCTCTATGTACACCTGCAGAAAACAGCACAAATCCGTTTACACAGCGAGTCTGCAGCGGCTGGAGGGTCACACCAGGAGCGCCACCTCCTGGATTGGACTGGTCAAGCACAATAAACTCGGTGTCGAGGTGACTCAATACAAGCCATCGTGTGACTCCAACAGATGCAAACGAAAAAAAAAAAAAAAAAAAGTCTTACAAACTATGACGGGCTCGTCCAAGACTTTACATTTCAGAATTTTTGTTAAAAGTAGAAAGCAGTTTCATGTTTTGAGCAAGTTTTTTATCTTCGGAATAAAAAAAAATGGAATTAAATCTTGAAGTGTGGAGCGGGCCGGGGCGGAGGAGCAGGGAAGTCACTTCTGCCTCGCGTTCAAGACTTTTCTTTTTACCTGCACAGAAAAATAATCCAGAAAAGACAAAAATTACCAATAACAGAAACCACATAAACTACAACAGATGTATGAACCACTTGTATTCCAGCACATGGTAAGCCCTAACTCTAACCTACACGACTACTACTTCATCATCATCATCATCCTCCTCCTCAAAATTTAAAAAAAATCTCTGGGTGATCATACATGGGCAGTGGGTTCTCCGAGTGGTTTTCTGAGAATGTTCCAAAGGTCAAGAGTCACATGGAAAAAATCCCCACAAACCCCCAAATTCTTACGATACGTCGATGGCGGCGGCGACAGTCTAGTTAAAGGCGTTTTCCCACATACCAAAGTTAGGCCTTATCCATGGGATAGGGCCTAACCTGCTGATCAGTGGGGGTTACAGTGATGAGACCCCCAACAGATTGCAAAAATGCGGGGTCCGGCGTAACCCTTGCCGCTCCGTCACACTAATGGTTCTGCTCCATTAATCGGTGAGCGCTGCGCTTGGCAATTTCCGTAAGCTCCATAGAGATTAATGGAGCAGACCGGTCATGCGCGGCCGTCTGCTCCATTAGTGCGATGGTGCGGACCAACAGACAGACCCCCTTGTTTTCACCTGAGCTGCACCTTTAGGGAAGCTGTGTGCTGTACATGTGCATCTTCCGTCTCCTGGCTGCTCTCACATGTACTGTACACGTGACTAGCTGTATATCCTGGACTGGAATCTATCTCCCATAGAGAATCTCCTTCACTGCCCAGACAGAGGCTGCTGGAAGAAGTGACAGGTTATCAGCCGTACAGCGCGGCTCATACACACTACAGATACTACACAGTATAACTAGGAATATGCTTTATCATGGAAACCGCACTGCAGTGATAACAGTATAAGACACTTCACAAGGGCTTCATAGGGGGCCACAAGGGGACTGGCTGCAAAAAACAGGGGAGGGGGGGGGGGGATTATATGTAGTTGGGGGCCATGAAGAGGGGAGTTAATACTTTGTGGACACAGAAATGGTTGAGGTACAGTCAGGTCAGTGAGAAGGGGGAAAGACAGCACATCACTCTCATACATAGGATGAAAGCTTCCCAGTGCGTGCTGTGTCTCCCTTGTCTTCCTGCATGTCTGCAGCAGCTTTCTTATTGTTCTCTATACTCCCCACCCCCATTGTCCTGTGAAAAGGAGAGAGTGATAGAATCTGCTAAACAGTCTGACTGACGGATCAATCATAGCAGGAAGTGTGTATAGTAGTCATAAGACTAGAGTAGATGATAGGACTTTCTGTGTAACAGAATATATAGACATGAAGCTAGATAGATAAATGGTTAGACAGGAAATGAATAACTAGACATATCTATGATAAGCATCTTCACCAGGGCATTCGACCAAGAGGTAGCAATACATCCACTGCCCACAAAACTCCACATGCGGAAGGCCCCTTTAGAACAGGGGGCCCTGGGCAAATGCTTAGTTTGAGCCCCCTAATGCCGGCAATGCCTAATTGGCTGGGCTGCTAGTGGTGGAGAGGAGAGCTCAGCATTATGGGAAGAGAGAAGGCTGCTTGGGCCTCGGTTTCCTTGGCTAATGTTAAAACCAGAAAGTGCCTGCCCATTTCAGGAAAAGCCGACAGGATTCTAAAGATAAGGCTGATAGCGTTATTATATATGTATCTTTGACATTTTCGTCAAAAGGCTCTCTTCAGATTTGCTAAAATTCATTTTTAAACCTAGGTAACTTTGGAGTCATGCTTTATTGAACCAACACTGAATTAGTTGCACAAATGTGCTTGGATTAGAGATAAGTCCTGTGCGGTTTATTCTTATTCCACCCACTGAGCCAAACTTTTGTCTCCACTGTACTCCGTTCTGGTCCAGAATATCTCAAGAGACCAAGGGTCATAGTTTGGTAATCTGTTGCAGACTACAGTGAATTAGTATGAGGACAGGAGATGTTGCAGGACACGTCTCCTCACATGAAGAAGGTCAATGGCTTCAGTAGTATGGAGTTAGGAGGTAAAGCCAATCTGCATTTCCAACTACTACTAATTTGAGGATTGGAGCCATAACAAGCTGTAGTGATCCCATAAAGAAATTCATAGACATGGCATGGAAGAATTCCTGGAAGATAACCATTTTTTTCTTATCTAAATGATGCAAATGATGATGATGATGAATCAAATACTAATCTATTCTACAGTTACCTTTGTAAATCCATTTGTCTTTGTGCAGTTTTTTTGGCTGTTACATCTTGCTGTTTTGGTACCTTTGCATTGCCTGCGTCCAGGCCTGCGCCACCATCTTGACTGGCTGCCGCCCTCTTGCGTCCTCGTCCGGATGGTTTGCTAGAGTCATCATTTTTCGCTGCGCTTCCCTGAGACTCTGACTTTGGTGGTCTTCCTCTTCTCTTGGGGGGTGGTGTCGGCACTACATCATCTGTCTTTTTCTCCTCGGGCTCTTTATGGATATTCTCCGTCCCTGGCGAAGCTGCAGGCCTCTTTTTCCCCCTTTCTGTACCAAGAGTAGGCGTAGAGATCTGGTCAGAAATCACCTCCTGGAAAAAGAAATAAAAAGTGAAGAGTGAGGCTCTTTAAACTTTAACATCTGCTCTTTTGTGCCAAAGTTTTCAGCATGTAAAAGGCCAGAAGAGCAAAAATGAGCTCATCTAATTATTAAAATGCAAATAAACTCTTTAGAAAACCCAACTTTTTAAAAAATGGAATCAGTCTGGATTTATCTTTGGGCCCGATACAAATAAACAGTCCATGAATCACTAATCTCAGCATCTGAACTAGGGTTGCACGATGTTATCAAAATTTTGGTACCTTTTTCGTTTTAAAAGAGGCGAAACGGTTCAATACCAGGATTTCCTGTGGTTCGATGCCGAGCACGAGATCACTGCTCCACTAATCGAAGAGAAGGCAGTACGAGCGGAGCTGCAAGGAGATTCTGTGCTCTGGTGTATGAGGTAATGGCAAGCCTACGTTCCCCTGCACCTCTTTAACCCACTCGGTCCCCCTGAAGAAGCTGTGGCCTGCTGTCATATCATTGCAAGCTGTCGCTCTGGTGCTCTAAAAAAACGCCGCAGGAGAGTTTTAACCCACCCAGCCCTGGTCCTGTATGGTTTACTGCCCTTCTGTAATGCTAGTGCCTTAGCAATAGAGAGGCTGAGCTGTAAACTTATCAGTGTAACAGCTATGTGCCCTGTCAGAGGTCTTCTCAGGGATAATTAGCGCTTCTAAGTGTAGGGCTGGTAATGCCCCCTGAAGAGTTTAAAAATATTTAAAAATTACACAATACCCCTTTAATCTATTTTAATAAACAAAAACACATAATCCCCTCAATTTTTGTTATCAGCGCGTTGATACTGACACAATTTATAAATATAATCCATTATTTAACTCATTTGGGGAGCATCATAAAATAAATAAAAATTGGTATTGAGTATTGTGATACTTTTCCAGACATTGTAACACACTTAAAAACCAGTTATTGTTGCAACCCTAGTCTGTACTTTCAATTTAGTAATTTGGACTGAATTTGAGTAAAAACTTCAAAACATATAAAACACAAGAAGTATTTGAAAACACCTTAAAAGAAAATCTACCATCAAAATCCATCATGATAAACACAGGACACTCACACATAGATCCAGGCACCGTGACTGTGGTAATCTTCGGGGTAATATTTGTTAACCTTGGCCTCCTTCCTTTTAAAATCAACTTTTAAAAATATGCTAATGAGAGGTTTACCAGAGCCCCTTATGCTGTAGTTTCTGTTTGTTACACTGCCTCCCCCCTGCTCCCTCAATACTTCACCCCTCCCTTTGCCTGATGTTATCTAACACAGGGGGAAGGAGGAAATGTGCTCTTTATAACAGTCTGTGAAGCTACATCACAGAGAGGATTTGGTAATGTCCCCAGAGCCCTTCTGGTGCATTACCATAATTATAAAAATTGATTTTTATAGTTAAAGGAGGCCCTGGATAACAAATATTAGAATATTACCACAACTTGAATAAGTCTCCCTGGTTTATCTACAATATAACAGAGTTTGTGTACCTTGTTCTTAACGGTGTCACATTTCACTGGAGTCACAGAGATCATTCTAACCGGATGCTCCTCATTTTCACTGACTCCAATTTCAGACACTTCTGAGATCGAATCCCTAAATAAATTAGTAACATAAAATATCCAAGTTAAGTCAATCTGAGACATAGAATTCTAAACAACTAGTGCACACGCTTCTATTCAGTCAGTAAAAAAAAAATGTACCTTTGCATTAACAGAGTAGTGTCCGATTCAGAGATGACACTTGTATTGCTCACAGTATCGGATACAGTAGTCCTATGATAAGGCCGCTTGCCGGTGGCAGAGAGGGGCTTGTTCAGGGCACCAAGCACCGTTGTTGGTTTTGGCTATAGCATGGGGGGGGAAAGAAATTCTGTTTTTCATTGCATTTTAAACAGACTTTTCAAGACAAATCCATAATTTGGAGGGGGGGGGGGGGGGGCGAGTCAGCAACCTTCCCCATAAGCTACACAGATAGCACCATCTGCAGACAATTGCTAAACAAATTAAAACATGATCGTTACCTTTCCTGTTAACAAATGTAACTTAGTCTCGTCGGTGATGTAGCTCTTGTCATTGATGAAATCCTGCAATACACAGATTGGTGGGTTATTATTTTCCAAATGTTGTGGGAAAAAAAAATTATTATTTCAACAGGCAAAAGGTTACACGATGGAGAACTAATGCAACTTTTGTTCTGAAGCGATTTAACTTGTAATGACTATTTAATTCTACATTAAAAACAAGATGTTACATATACAAATGAGCTGATAATGAGTCATAGGTGGGCGAGATAATGACGGCTCTTTTGTGCTCTCTGACGTCTTTATGAGGCAGGAAAGCAACACCATAGACGCAGATCACTGCTCAGTTTAGGGGGGAGAGGACTGTACCCCATCACCTCCTCAAGATCTATGATGTTGCTCTGACCTCTAGTCCGCAAAATGCGCAGACAACTGCTATACTGTCTACTCAGGAAAATAAACATCTACGCACCAACATTGAGCAAACACTTTGCAAATAAAAGGTTTTTAAAGATTTGTGGGGTTTTTTTTTTTTAAAGACACTTGTCATTCTCATTAATGAATCCTCACAGCTGGTCTGGTGCAATGTTGGCCAATACCCAATGTTAAGAACATTTGTGGCACCTACTTATTTTATGCAAAACTGATTGTCTAACTAGTTAAAAAGTTGTGTGTAGACTTCAGGAGCATTTACTATTACCTTATCAGGCTGGGTAAAAAATCTACTTGGCAGCATGGGTTCCTTAGGTGGGTCAAGAAGGGTGATTGTTATTTTGCTATTTATAACGCAAAGAGCCACATCGCAGACGGTGTACAATTTCTAGAAGGGAAGGAAACATTATTATTGCATCACACAACAGAATTTTCTCATATATCTTGTATATATTAATTAAAAAAGTGCAAATAGTGTGCAATATGCCATCAAAGAGATTGTATTGTAAAGCTACATACATAAACCTTTTACTCCAGGAAAAAAAAAAAATCTGAGACATAAGGACCCACATTCAGCTATAACCCGACTATATGCATACAAGCTCCAAAAAAGTTTTGACCATAAACTTTGCCATTACTAACTTCATTGGCTTTAGGATCATCCGGGGCTTGGGCATCCCGGGTCTGTTTGATGCTCTCACAAAGTTTCTTCATGAACATATGACTGTTGTTTTCATTCTTAGCCATTAAAACTTCAAGCATGAACCAAAGGCACCTAGATTGGAAAATAATAATATATCCAAATTATTTTCCCAAAAAAACAAACAAAAAAATAAACTAACAAGTTGTGAAAGCCTCATGAAGACTTACTCTTTGATATCACGGAGTTGGTCCAAATCCTGAGGTTTTGTGAAATCTGGATCATGAGCGAGAAGGTGAATCATGTAGGGTACAACATATTCCGGCAGCAGAGATAAAAGCTTTTCTGTGGAAATATAAACCATATATGTCAGGATATTTGGGAAAAATGTCACTATAGTTAGGGGTTAACTGAAGTAATCATAGACCAGTCTTTAAAGGAAACCTACCACCATGGATCTACCTATAAAGGGTGGTAGGTGCATCTATAGGACGTGAGGATAACCCTTTTAAGGGCTAATCCTCATGTCCCTGCTATCTTTTAATAACTTTAATTTCCCTAATATGCAGATTTTGTAAAGAGGCTACTGGGGAGTGGAGTAACGAGCTGAGGCTACACGGCGCATCCACTCCATGCCCCAGTAGCCTCTTAGATCCCCCCTACCAGATGTTTTCGGCGCACCCTCGTCCACGAAGCCTGACGTCTGCAGGCTACTGGGGAGTGGAGAAGCCGCGCTGTGTAGCCTCAGCTCCTGTTACTCCACTCCCCAGTAGCCTCTTTACAAAATCTGCATATTAGGGAAATTAAAGTTATTAAAAGATTGCAGGGACGTGAGGATTAGCCGTTAAAAGGGTTATCCTCACGTCCTATAGATGCACCTACCACTCTTTATAGGTAGATCCATGGTGCTAGGTTTCCTTTAAAGACTGGTCTATGATTACTTCAGTTAACCCCTAACTATAGTGATATTTATTCCCAAATATCCTGAGATATATGGTTTATATTTCCACAGAAAAGCTTTTATCTCTGCTGCCGGAATACGTTGTACCCTACATGATTCACCTTCTCGCTCATGATCCAGATTTCACAAAACCTCAGGATTTGGACCAACTCCGTGATATCAAAGAGTAAGTCTTCATGAGGCTTTCACAACTTGTTAGTTTATTTTTTTGTTTGTTTTTTTGGGAAAAATAATTTGGATATATTATTATTTTCCAATGTAGGTGCCTTTGGTTCATGCTTGAAGTTTTAATGGCTAAGAATGAAAACAACAGTCATATGTTCATGAAGAAACTTTGTGAGAGCATCAAACAGACCCGGGATGCCCAAGCCCCGGATGATCCTAAAGCCAATGAAGTTAGTAATGGCAAAGTTTATGGTCAAAACTTTTTTAGAGCTTGTATGCATATAGTCGGGTTATAGCTGAATGTGGGTCCTTATGCCTCAGATTTTTTTTCCTGGAGTAAAAGGTTTATGTATGTGGCTTTACAATACAATCTCTTTGATGGCATATTGCACACTATTTGCACTTTAATTAATATATACAAGATATATGAGAAAAATCTGAGTAAATTCTGTTGTGTGATGCAATAATAATGTTTCCTTCCCTTCTAGAAATTGTACACCGTCTGCGATGTGGCTCTTTGCGTTATAAATAGCAAAATAACAATCACCCTTCTTGACCCACCCAAGGAACCCATGCTGCCAAGTAGATTTTTTACCCAGCCTGATAAGGTAATAATAAATGCTCCTGAAGTCTACACACAACTTTTTAACTAGTTAGACAATCAGTTTTGCATAAAATAAGTAGGTGCCACAAATGTTCTTAACATTGGGTATTGGCCAACATTGCACCAGACCAGCTGTGAGGATTCATTAATGAGAATGACAAGTGTCTTTAAAAAAAAAAAACCCCACAAATCTTTAAAAACCTTTTATTTGCAAAGTGTTTGCTCAATGTTGGTGCGTAGATGTTTATTTTCCTGAGTAGACAGTATAGCAGTTGTCTGCGCATTTTGCGGACTAGAGGTCAGAGCAACATCATAGATCTTGAGGAGGTGATGGGGTACAGTCCTCTCCCCCCTAAACTGAGCAGTGATCTGCGTCTATGGTGTTGCTTTCCTGCCTCATAAAGACGTCAGAGAGCACAAAAGAGCCGTCATTATCTCGCCCACCTATGACATGACTCATTATCAGCTCATTTGTATATGTAACATCTTGTTTTTAATGTAGGATTAAATAGTCATTACAAGTTAAATCGCTTGAGAACAAAAGTTGCATTAGTTCTCCATCGTGTAACCTTTTGCCTGTTGAAATAATAATTTTTTTTTCCCACAACATTTGGAAAATAATAACCCACCAATCTGTGTATTGCAGGATTTCATCAATGACAAGAGCTACATCACCGACGAGACTAAGTTACATTTGTTAACAGGAAAGGTAACGATCATGTTTTAATTTGTTTAGCAATTGTCTGCAGATGGTGCTATCTGTGTAGCTTATGGGGAAGGTTGCTGACTCGCCCCCCCCCCCCCCCCCTCCAAATTATGGATTTGTCTTGAAAAGTCTGTTTAAAATGCAATGAAAAACAGAATTTCTTTCCCCCCCCATGCTATAGCCAAAACCAACAACGGTGCTTGGTGCCCTGAACAAGCCCCTCTCTGCCACCGGCAAGCGGCCTTATCATAGGACTACTGTATCCGATACTGTGAGCAATACAAGTGTCATCTCTGAATCGGACACTACTCTGTTAATGCAAAGGTACATTTTTTTTTTACTGACTGAATAGAAGCGTGTGCACTAGTTGTTTAGAATTCTATGTCTCAGATTGACTTAACCTGGATATTTTATGTTACTAATTTATTTAGGGATTCCATCTCAGAAGTGTCTGAAATTGGAGTCAGTGAAAATGAGGAGCATCCGGTTAGAATGATCTCTGTGACTCCAGTGAAATGTGACACCGTTAAGAACAAGGTACACAAACTCTGTTATATTGTAGATAAACCAGGGAGACTTATTCACGTTGTGGTAATATTCTAATATTTGTTATCCAGGGCCTCCTTTAACTATAAAAATCAATTTTTATAATTATGGTAATGCACCAGAAGGGCTCTGGGGACATTACCAAATCCTCTCTGTGATGTAGCTTCACAGACTGTTATAAAGAGCACATTTCCTCCTCCCCCCTGTGTTAGATAACATCAGGCAAAGGGAGGGGTGAAGTATTGAGGGAGCAGGGAGGAGGCAGTGTAACAAACAGAAACTACAGCAGAAGGGGCTCTGGTAAACCTCTCATTAGCATATTTTTAAAAGTTGATTTTAAAAGGAAGGAGGCCAAGGTTAACAAATATTTCCCCGAAGATTACCACAGTCACGGTGCCTGGATCTATGTGTGAGTGTCCTGTGTTTATCATGATGGATTTTGATGGTAGATTTTCTTTTAAGGTGTTTTCAAATACTTCTTGTGTTTTATATGTTTTGAAGTTTTTACTCAAATTCAGTCCAAATTACTAAATTGAAAGTACAGACTAGGGTTGCAACAATAACTGGTTTTTAAGTGTGATACAATGTCTGGAAAAGTATCACAATACTCAATACCAATTTTTATTTATTTTATGATGCTCCCCAAATGAGTTAAATAATGGATTATATTTATAAATTGTGTCAGTATCAACGCGCTGATAACAAAAATTGAGGGGATTATGTGTTTTTGTTTATTAAAATAGATTAAAGGGGTATTGTGTAATTTTTAAATATTTTTAAACTCTTCAGGGGGCATTACCAGCCCTACACTTAGAAGCGCTAATTATCCCTGAGAAGACCTCTGACAGGGCACATAGCTGTTACACTGATAAGTTTACAGCTCAGCCTCTCTATTGCTAAGGCACTAGCATTACAGAAGGGCAGTAAACCATACAGGACCAGGGCTGGGTGGGTTAAAACTCTCCTGCGGCGTTTTTTTAGAGCACCAGAGCGACAGCTTGCAATGATATGACAGCAGGCCACAGCTTCTTCAGGGGGACCGAGTGGGTTAAAGAGGTGCAGGGGAACGTAGGCTTGCCATTACCTCATACACCAGAGCACAGAATCTCCTTGCAGCTCCGCTCGTACTGCCTTCTCTTCGATTAGTGGAGCAGTGATCTCGTGCTCGGCATCGAACCACAGGAAATCCTGGTATTGAACCGTTTCGCCTCTTTTAAAACGAAAAAGGTACCAAAATTTTGATAACATCGTGCAACCCTAGTTCAGATGCTGAGATTAGTGATTCATGGACTGTTTATTTGTATCGGGCCCAAAGATAAATCCAGACTGATTCCATTTTTTAAAAAGTTGGGCTTTTTAAAGAGTTTATTTGCATTTTAATAATTAGATGAGCTCATTTGTGCTCTTCTGGCCTTTTACATGCTGAAAACTATGGCACAAAAGAGCAGATGTTAAAGTTTAAAGAGCCTCACTCTTCACTTTTTATTTCTTTTTCCAGGAGGTGATTTCTGACCAGATCTCTACGCCTACTCTTGGTACAGAAAGGGGGAAAAAGAGGCCTGCAGCTTCGCCAGGGACGGAGAATATCCATAAAGAGCCCGAGGAGAAAAAGACAGATGATGTAGTGCCGACACCACCCCCCAAGAGAAGAGGAAGACCACCAAAGTCAGAGTCTCAGGGAAGCGCAGCGAAAAATGATGACTCTAGCAAACCATCCGGACGAGGACGCAAGAGGGCGGCAGCCAGTCAAGATGGTGGCGCAGGCCTGGACGCAGGCAATGCAAAGGTACCAAAACAGCAAGATGTAACAGCCAAAAAAACTGCACAAAGACAAATGGATTTACAAAGGTAACTGTAGAATAGATTAGTATTTGATTCATCATCATCATCATTTGCATCATTTAGATAAGAAAAAAATGGTTATCTTCCAGGAATTCTTCCATGCCATGTCTATGAATTTCTTTATGGGATCACTACAGCTTGTTATGGCTCCAATCCTCAAATTAGTAGTAGTTGGAAATGCAGATTGGCTTTACCTCCTAACTCCATACTACTGAAGCCATTGACCTTCTTCATGTGAGGAGACGTGTCCTGCAACATCTCCTGTCCTCATACTAATTCACTGTAGTCTGCAACAGATTACCAAACTATGACCCTTGGTCTCTTGAGATATTCTGGACCAGAACGGAGTACAGTGGAGACAAAAGTTTGGCTCAGTGGGTGGAATAAGAATAAACCGCACAGGACTTATCTCTAATCCAAGCACATTTGTGCAACTAATTCAGTGTTGGTTCAATAAAGCATGACTCCAAAGTTACCTAGGTTTAAAAATGAATTTTAGCAAATCTGAAGAGAGCCTTTTGACGAAAATGTCAAAGATACATATATAATAACGCTATCAGCCTTATCTTTAGAATCCTGTCGGCTTTTCCTGAAATGGGCAGGCACTTTCTGGTTTTAACATTAGCCAAGGAAACCGAGGCCCAAGCAGCCTTCTCTCTTCCCATAATGCTGAGCTCTCCTCTCCACCACTAGCAGCCCAGCCAATTAGGCATTGCCGGCATTAGGGGGCTCAAACTAAGCATTTGCCCAGGGCCCCCTGTTCTAAAGGGGCCTTCCGCATGTGGAGTTTTGTGGGCAGTGGATGTATTGCTACCTCTTGGTCGAATGCCCTGGTGAAGATGCTTATCATAGATATGTCTAGTTATTCATTTCCTGTCTAACCATTTATCTATCTAGCTTCATGTCTATATATTCTGTTACACAGAAAGTCCTATCATCTACTCTAGTCTTATGACTACTATACACACTTCCTGCTATGATTGATCCGTCAGTCAGACTGTTTAGCAGATTCTATCACTCTCTCCTTTTCACAGGACAATGGGGGTGGGGAGTATAGAGAACAATAAGAAAGCTGCTGCAGACATGCAGGAAGACAAGGGAGACACAGCACGCACTGGGAAGCTTTCATCCTATGTATGAGAGTGATGTGCTGTCTTTCCCCCTTCTCACTGACCTGACTGTACCTCAACCATTTCTGTGTCCACAAAGTATTAACTCCCCTCTTCATGGCCCCCAACTACATATAATCCCCCCCCCCCCTCCCCTGTTTTTTGCAGCCAGTCCCCTTGTGGCCCCCTATGAAGCCCTTGTGAAGTGTCTTATACTGTTATCACTGCAGTGCGGTTTCCATGATAAAGCATATTCCTAGTTATACTGTGTAGTATCTGTAGTGTGTATGAGCCGCGCTGTACGGCTGATAACCTGTCACTTCTTCCAGCAGCCTCTGTCTGGGCAGTGAAGGAGATTCTCTATGGGAGATAGATTCCAGTCCAGGATATACAGCTAGTCACGTGTACAGTACATGTGAGAGCAGCCAGGAGACGGAAGATGCACATGTACAGCACACAGCTTCCCTAAAGGTGCAGCTCAGGTGAAAACAAGGGGGTCTGTCTGTTGGTCCGCACCATCGCACTAATGGAGCAGACGGCCGCGCATGACCGGTCTGCTCCATTAATCTCTATGGAGCTTACGGAAATTGCCAAGCGCAGCGCTCACCGATTAATGGAGCAGAACCATTAGTGTGACGGAGCGGCAAGGGTTACGCCGGACCCCGCATTTTTGCAATCTGTTGGGGGTCTCATCACTGTAACCCCCACTGATCAGCAGGTTAGGCCCTATCCCATGGATAAGGCCTAACTTTGGTATGTGGGAAAACGCCTTTAACTAGACTGTCGCCGCCGCCATCGACGTATCGTAAGAATTTGGGGGTTTGTGGGGATTTTTTCCATGTGACTCTTGACCTTTGGAACATTCTCAGAAAACCACTCGGAGAACCCACTGCCCATGTATGATCACCCAGAGATTTTTTTTAAATTTTGAGGAGGAGGATGATGATGATGATGAAGTAGTAGTCGTGTAGGTTAGAGTTAGGGCTTACCATGTGCTGGAATACAAGTGGTTCATACATCTGTTGTAGTTTATGTGGTTTCTGTTATTGGTAATTTTTGTCTTTTCTGGATTATTTTTCTGTGCAGGTAAAAAGAAAAGTCTTGAACGCGAGGCAGAAGTGACTTCCCTGCTCCTCCGCCCCGGCCCGCTCCACACTTCAAGATTTAATTCCATTTTTTTTTATTCCGAAGATAAAAAACTTGCTCAAAACATGAAACTGCTTTCTACTTTTAACAAAAATTCTGAAATGTAAAGTCTTGGACGAGCCCGTCATAGTTTGTAAGACTTTTTTTTTTTTTTTTTGTGGTGGTAGCTTTCCTTTAAGAAATACACACTGCATTACAAAAAGCTCATTGGATACTAAGTAAATTGCCAAAGGCAAATCTGATATGTACGAACTTGGCCTTATAGTAAGATATGCCTTCTGTAAACTTACCATTTGCCATGGGGTTTTGTTTGATGTATTCCCTCCGTATACTGATGTTCTTGAGCAAACATTGCCTGGCATGTGCTCGTCTTTCTTTAACTGGATCCTTAGCGCAGAGGGCAAAGATGGCCATATACTCAAGAGGGAGCTGAAGCTTTACCAATGCTTTGTGCAGCTTTTGTGCAAATATCTGTCGAACCTGGTAACATTCATCCTGCAAGAAAGTAGAATAGTCAGCTATAATAGATAATCTATCTTCTCTATCAGGATTTTGGAGCAGACCATTGTCCCTTACGAATGTCAGCAACACACAATAAAATGAGATACTTACATTAATAACCAGAGCACATAACTGGAACTGCTCCGGTGTGATTATTTCATGATAACAAGGTTCCTGTGCCAACTTCATGATGGCACCACCTGCTGCCAACCGCAGACGTGACATATCCGATTTACTGAAATAATGAAAGTCAATTTTAATACTTGGCCAGAAAATGCAACTGAAAGCAATGCAAAACGTTATAAGCCAATAGCTGTTTTGATCGTTGACATCAATCTCAGTAATTGTTTGAACGTTACCTTTGCAAAAATATCTCACCTGATCCTTTTGTGCTCTGTCAGATCTCCTTCGCTGACCAACATAGCAGAGAGCAACCGCAAAGTAGAATTTGCAGACTTCGACTGATTGTTCTTCATCCCCAGTAACCATCGCACTAGTAACTTTATTGCTTGAACCTTAAAAGTAAAATTAGAAGTTTATAGATCTCATACAACAGCTGCTGGGTCATTCTACTTGTAGCTAGAGAACTGTATCTTGGGAAATCTATCCAGCAACCCCTACAGATTGTTGGACCTGAAGTGATAAAAGGAAATCAACTCCGGTAATGGGTGTCAAATCAGGTGACTGAATAGCAAATTTGGATGACAAATAAATATTAGTTGGATTTTAACCCCTTAAGGACGCAGGGTTTTTTTCGCTCATTTCTTGTTCTCCACCTTCAAAAATCCATAACTTTCATTTTTTTTGTGTACAGACCTGTGCGCAATTTCGGACATTTGGGCGCCATTTTCCATCTTGGAGGTCACCGCCGTTCGTAACCGTTTTTATTATTTTGATAGATCGGGCATTTTGGGATGCGGCGATACCTAATGTGTCTGTGATTTTTACTGTTTATTATGTTTTATATCAGTTCTAGCGAAAGGAGGGTGATTAGAATTTTTAATATTTTATGAATTTTTTTTATTTTTTAAACTTTTTTTTTTCCATATACTATATCTTAGACCATCTAGGGTACATTAACCCTAGATAGTCAGATCGCTCCTACCATATACTGCAATACTTCTGAATTGCAATATATGGCATTTTTGTAGCTCATTCATTACAATGAGCCACTGTAATGAAGTTCGGGGACGCGGCGATCGGAATAAAGATGGTGGCACCCGCGCGCCGCCGTCTTTTAAATGCCACTGGCGACTTTGCAGGCGGCAATGAAAGGGTTAATAGCCGCGATCGGTGCAAGCACCGACCGCGGTTATTAACGGTGGGGGTTTGCTTCAATATGCAACAACCCCCACCTTTGTATGAAGAGGACTCAGCCCGTGAGCCCTCTTCATACATTCCCTATACCTCTGCGCCGTAGAGCTACGGCGCAGAGTGTTAAGGGGTTAACAAAACCTATTTGCATATTGGTTTAGTGTAATCAAATTACCTCATGTTTTGAAAAATTGTAATACTTTTGCTACCGATATCCAAAACAAATCAATAAAGATGACTTTTTCCAATTATTAGATATATTAAAACTGCAGACAAAAGCTTGATCAAAAACCAACCACTATAAAGTTTGTAGCCTTACTTTAGCAAGAACCTCCGGTGAAACTTCTTCATCCGGTGACCAGAGTTTGCCATTTTTATCGCCGTTTGTCTACAATTGGGGGGAAAAAAATTAATGTTATATGTAATTTGTAAACCCTCCTCAGCATATGCACTGTGGCAACTTCAAAACAACAGATGAGGGCATGAGGGTATACGATAGATGGAGCAATAACCATCTTATGGCCAGAATGGCTCAAAAACAGTACAACAGCACAAAAAGTAAAAATTAGGAGAGCTCTTACCCGGTCGTTCATGAGCAGATCCTTTACAATAAAGTTTGCGACAACCGATTTCATAGGCGACGCAAACTGATCAGGTGCCAACATAGAAATGTGACCCAGTGACACTAGAGGCGTTACTAATTGTTCCGGGACATCTGCATTGAGACTTCGGCTGAGAGGCTACAACAAGAACAGGATACAACTTTACTTGCAACTTGAAGTTGCACAAAAAACACAAGCAAATCATTTATACATTGAAAAGGGTTTGCAAAAAAGAAAAAAGCGCACGTTTAGGTAAATGAGACTTAAAAGGAAACCTGTCATGCAAATTAACCAGCCCAAAATAAAAACATAATTAAAAACAATGTTTAAAAAGCATTGCCCTCATTCCTAAACGGTTCTTTTCCATGGCTGCAATGTTACAAAAATCAGTTTGTAAACTTATATGCAACTCGCCCGATGCGAGTCCAATGACACTTACTGAGTCATGCATATTAACATTTACATGCACTGCCCTGCCTCCTTATTCCCGATTGACAGGTCTCAGTGCTATATTCTGTATAGAACATTGTGACCAGGATGACATCATTCAAGTTCCTTTTACATCTGCAGCGTCTACGCCAAGTATGTATCTGATCACATGAAATCATAACAGCCTCCATGGAGGATGGGGAGAAGTAGACGTCCATGGAGGCTGCTGTGATTTCATGTGATCAGATATATGTGTTGTGGTACAGTTTGCTAAAGTTAGGAGACTAAAGGACCTGTGATTGTGTCATCCTGGTCACATGACATGCTGGGAAGAGGCATGATGAGAAGTGGATGGGAGGGGCCAGCAGAGCAGGACAAGCCTGCTCTGATGCCAGGGAATATAAGATAAAGTTGATTTATGTGGATGTAAGGGACACAATTTTAGCTATAAAGAAAGGGTGCCAGTTAATAAGACACTACAGAAATCGGTCACTAGCTGTACATGTGAAAATGTGATGAGAGGTTCTCTTTAAGAAACATTTGCATTGCCATAAATAAAAACAAAGACGAATCTTATAAAGCTCCTGCAGTTGATAGCTTATATAACATACCTCAAAGATCTGAGCCAGTTGTACTTCTTTATTGGAGAATATAGCATGGATGCAGTGTACAGCCTGCTTTGCTTGATGAGGTGTACCCCGCTTGGCCTTCTGATGCAAGATTGGAATAAGTGCCCTATCAAATAACATATTTAGCCAAAGGTATTAAAATGTGCCAACAAGTAGTATAGAATCAGAAATAAGACATTAGACATGCTCGGCTGATCTAGACACTAGACCTTACTATTAAAAAAATTGAACAAAACTATTGTGCAAAATTGAAGTGTGGGTTCTCTGAAACGGATGCACCAAGATAAAGGAGAACGTTGACTGGTAAGGGTCTGACTGCTGGGACCCTGATCAATCACAAAAAAACAGGATCCCCTGCGATCCAGAGGGCACTTTCTCAATAATGAGTAGAGCAGTAGGTAGAGAATGGGTCCGAATGGGTGGAGTCTCCAGGGTTGGCAACTGAAGAACTGTGGAGAGGTTGGTCTATGCTAAATTTGGGGAGGGTACTGGGGCAGTAAGGGATACTCTAGTATAATTGAGACTGTATTGGATGTGTGACGATATGGTGGATTGAGGGATAGATGACCGACCAAAGGGATCTGTGTACTGAATGTTGGATCTTTGTGCTATGAGCAAAAGTAATAAAGGTTTCTGATAAAAAAAAAAAAAGAATGACTTGATGCTCCATCCATTTGAATGGGATCAAAAATTGGCTAGTGCTATGCTCGTTTACCTCTGGCAATCTAATGGATGCATACTTGTAAGAACCAGATTCCTCTGGATTCGCTGCAAAGGCTACAACATAAAAACCGGGGACAACCCCTTTATGCTAAAATTTAAAGATGCTGTTCCAAAGTAAATATAAAAATAGGTTTCCCCAGATGTAACTGCATGAAGTCAAAGACTTATGCAGTTAATATTCCCATCTCATATATTTATGAAAAACACAGGTTCACATCTGGGCTATATGCATGTGTACAACAAACTGGAACAAGTTTATGGGACAGGACAGGATTATGGGAATCCGCTTATTGAATATATGCATTGATCAAATTACTTACGATCGTATCTGTGGCAAATCGGTTTCTATCCTATGCCCCGTGTTACGAAATATCTGTATTGCCGCCTCTGCTACTTTGTCATCATCCATACGAAGGCACTGGAGGAAAGACTCGTAGGTCTCTGCCGAGTGGAATGCAGTTGGATGGGTAAAGGAAAGAACCTAAAAAGTAAAATCAGAACTAAAAGGCTTGTATTTTACAATATAAAAATTTCAACTACACCAAAAAGTTTGAAAAAATACCCCAAAAAATTCATCCCATCTACAAACAAAAAAAATGCCCCATTTCTTATGCATTCAGCCACAAATGCAGAATTATTCTGCCTGTCATGCTGAATACAAAAAGTCAGCAGAATTTTACTTATATTCACCTTTAGAAGCTCCAATCCCGCTCTAATTGCTGAATCAGGACTCACACCTTCCTCTTCGTCATCTGCAGTACCCTCAATGGATTTGTTCATCAGCTTCACCAATGCGCTGGAAATAAAATTAAAAAATATATATATAAACACTGTGAATTGCAAGCAAACGTGCTTCATAAGATACAGGCTGTAGTCTCCTTTTACACTGTAGGCTTATCTTCCCATCAATTACTCAGAATAGAGCAAGGAACATATAGCAGTTTTAGGAAATCTCTGCTATGGCAGGGGTAGGCCCTTGTATAACTGGAACATCAGGTCCTTGGTTAACCCTGGGTTCAAAATTCATAAAGAGCCGGACTGGATTTGCCAATTTAACAGTCAAGACCAATTGGATTACAAAGTAGTGACAGCAATGCTGACCGAAAGTGGAGAAATAATACAATGGCTTGTATAGACCAAAAAAAATAAATAAAAAAAAGTTCCACGTACCTGATCGCTTCTGAATCTATATGCACAGGAGCTATTCTTTCCAGCAAGAATTTAACCATTTCTAAGAAAGGATTAGTTGGTTGTTTCGGGTTAGCAAGTTTTCTGGCAATTTCTCTCTAAAGAAATAAAACAAAAACAAATGGTAAGAGCTTCTATTTCTACAAAAGTTATATACAAAAAAAACCCCAAAAAACCCCATAAATACATAAGATACAATTAGCGGATTTTTACATGTGCAACAGAATAGTTAATGACTTCTATTTACCCTCCTGCCAGATACACTTCTGGCTTTGGCTCCAAAAAACTGTGACAAGTGTTGGGGTAAAGACTTTTGTTAAAGAGGAGGGGGGTTAATTGTATATCTTTCTTACCACACAGACATCTGCCTGTTTACATGAACACGTTGGGCTTATAAGCAACTCAAGCTGAGAGCGGAGCTTCTCATCGTCACCCAAAACCTGGTTAAACTTTTTGACAAAATCTTGTGCTTTTCCAGGATCAGGCAAATTTTCTATAAAATAAAAAGGTAGAATTAATGTGGACTCTGAAAACAGTGTGCAAGAGAGGCGATACAAATGAATAGAAAAATCGATCGATGTGCTTTAAAGTTACCTGCAAATGAAAGTGGCCAATGTTACCCATGTTTGCATCCATTTTTCACGGATCCTCAACTTACATTATATGAATGCTCCATGTTCCAAAAACAGTTCTGGGTAAGAAATGCTCTACTTTATAATGGATAAGTTACAATGCCAAGCATTTTGTGATGTGAGAATAAACCTTTTTGGTCTTCATTGAGTATCCAAAACAGTGATGAATTAAAACTTTGGCCTCTGAGTGTCATCCAGTTTACAAAAAATGTTTCCAATAACAAACCTACACGTTTCATGTGGCACAGAACGCTCATGGTTGTAAGAGCATACTCTAGCACTCGAAGCACATACGTTTATGTCAAGCATTTTTTTTTGTAAATTAGATGACACCAAGGTTTTTACTTATTTATTTAATATCCAAAACCATGATAAAAGTCAAATTCTTGTTTTTGCATCACAAAACGCATGGCTGGTGTGGCATTATTGATTTCCTACATTAAACTTGGTTAACATTAACCCAGCAATATAGATTTGGGAGGGGGCTACTCACTCGCTATGGTCATTAATTTTCCAAACATGGCTGCATTGTTTGCTTCAGACTGAAAAAGAGAAAGAAGAACATTTGTTAAGTGTAAAGTGTGGCAAATACCATTGGCTGGAGATCCTACAATACACAAAACAATAATTAAAAAACCAAACTTACTGTTGGCTGCTTGTGTAAATCTAATAACTCCCGCACATGGCTTCTTAACATATTCTGACATTTCCACATTTCATTTAGTGCCCTGCGTAGTAAAGAAATCAAGAACAACATTAAAGATTTATATAAAATGGAATAGTACGTTCAGCTGATTGAAATAGCATTTACTACAATTGTACACACCAATTTTGGAAAATTATGGTTTACAGAAGTACAATGTCATGATAGGATATAACTATTAGCAAAGGATTTATCATCCACCCCCAACCCAGTCATCTTATAAGTTCAAACTAGGAATTCAAAAAGGTTTTTAGGCCAGATCCGTGTCTAGTGCCTCCTAAAAGTATCAACCATGTTACAATGCACATTGCATCTCTTCTCATACTACTTCCACATTACAGCTTCAAGATGATCTTGAAGCTGTAATGTGGAAGTAGTAGGAGAAGACATCCAATGTGTAGCCCTTAAAAGGGTTATCCTCACATCCTATAGATGCACCTACCACCCTTTAAAGGTAGATCCGTGGTGGTAGCTTTCCTTTAAGAAATACACACTGCATTACAAAAAGTTATATTCTTGTCCATAGGGGGCAGTATTATAGTAGTTATATTCTTGTCCATAGGGGGCAGTATTATAGTAGTTATATTCTTGTACATAGGGGGCAGTATTATAGTAGTTATATTCTTGTACATAGGGGGCAGTATTATAGTAGTTATATTCTTGTACATAGGGGGCAGTATTATAGTAGTTATATTCCTGTACATAGGGGGCAGTATTATAGTAGTTATATTCCTGTACATAGGGGGCAGTATTATAGTAGTTATATTCCTGTACATAAGGCGCAGTATTATAGTAGTTATATTCTTGTACATAGGGGGCAATATTATAGTAGTTATATTCTTGTACATGGTTTGGGGTCACCGCAACATGAGGAACTGTATTGCGGGGTCACAGCATTAGAAAGGTTGAGAACCACTGCATTAATGAGAATGGGGCCTCCATTGCCTGGATTGCCGGGTGTCCTTTTCTTGTGATGGGTGGAGGGTCCCAGCAGTCAAAACCTCACAATCATCTAGTCATCTCTTATTTTTTGGATAGGGCATAAACATGCAAACTTGGTACAACCCCTTTAATGTGCAGATATGCTCTGACTACAATGAAGTTAAAGGCCTCCTGCACATATCCAATAGGTGGAAATTCTGAAAACTGATCTGATTTGTTGGGCTATCCTATACCAACCATTGTGACATTAAGAGATACTGTACATTAATATAGTATAATAAAGCTGTTACCTACCTGTAAGATCTTTAGCTAGGTCAGGATGGTTCATCAAACAGTGACTAGCAAATTTGACACTTTCCAGTCTGACAGGAACATGAATATCATTAAATCTAAAAAAAAAATAAACAAAAAAAAAAAAAAAAAAAAAAACACCCCAAAGTCATACAGTTAGAAATAAGCCAAAATATATAATTCCAAAATATAAAAATAACATTTCTAAAGCTGCATATATATCACATATACCGTACACTAAACACAATTTCCATAAAGCCATTTTCTGCTAAAGTCAGCAATCACCAGGTCCCCTAAGAGGACAAAATCCTTGAGATGATGCAATAACCTCTAGAGAAAAAGAGAATATTCTACCGACTGCAAACAAAGACAGAGCTGACTCATGACCCAGTCCACTGCAGCATGAAAGCCGAGCAACTTGGACACAAATCAGCAGCGCACAGCTCTCATTTTTTTGGCATGGAGAAAATCTTCAAGTCAATATATAGAAGCTCCCAAAATCAAGGACTACTGCTCCAAACCAGAAGTCCAGATACGTGTAAAGAGCTGTTGCATATTATTTTATACAACAACTATGGAATGGAACCAAACAAAGCTTGTTAATTTCGGGCAAGACAATTCTAATCCGCTAAAATAATTGAACAATATTTTATAATGATGAAGGCTGCATCCGCAGGGGATATTGCAGTGAATTCTGGAGTGTATTCAGCACCAATGACGTCCTGAGTGCACTTACACCATTGTTGAACATGCAGCATTTCTCATTTATCTGAATTGGGCTTCTAAAAGACTGGGTGCTTTCTGTATATGCAACCCAAATTAAGATGTAGGAGAGCCCCAAGGAATCAAGTCATTTTTATTCTTGCATTGATTATACTCTGGGGCTTCTGTGCTCTCTAGAGGAACCCCATTGGAACCAGGCACAAGAATATGTCATCAAGGAAATCCCTGAGATGAATCTATAAAAAAAGGGGGAATCTCCACTGTCCGCTGTTGTATGGCAAAGTATCAAAGTATTGGCACCGAATTCCATATTCTGGTTTCACACAACAAGAACTAGGACTGGAAGAAACACTCACCGCCCCAGAAAGCATTGCCACAGAGGCCGGTTCTGATTTGCCAGGTCTGAATCTTTAGAGCCAAACAGTTTGGCAAGAAGTCGCACAACAGCCAATCGCTCCTCTCCATCGTTACTCTGAAAGAAGGGTAAAGGCACAAAATGAACAAGTGATATACAATGAAGATTAAGTACACAATGCTCATATAAAAAGGTTTCAAGGTTGACCCAGTGCTGTTACAGCTATGAATGACAATATGGTTGAGTCATGTGAGGGCTAGGGGTGCCACTACTCACCCATGAGTTAGGGGTCTAGAAAGGATTTAATAAGAAATACCACACAATAGCAGCAGAACCTAACCTAAATCACAGTCAAGAAGGATCTTAAGGGGGTTGTGCAAACTTTGAAACTTCTTTAGTCACAACAAGACGATTTATTTTCTTTCTCCTTTGCCATAACTGGAGTCATCCTAGATATTTTCTAGTTTGAATAATTGGATACAATGTTGGTGTCAGCATAACATCTATTTGAAATTTTTTATGGTTAAAAGGGGTTTTTCCCCCCATTTCAACAATTGATATTGCTTGAATAATGAAAAGTCATACAAATTTCCAATATACCTTCTGTATCAATTCCTCTTCATTTTTCTAGATCTCCGCTTGCTGTCATTCTATAGAAAGCTTCATTGTTTTATTTCCTGTGGACAGAAAACTGAGTGTGGTCACACAGGTGCACAGCTCGTTATATCACACAGCTCTGTTAACTCTCTATAATACTAATGAGCCGTGCACCTGTGTGACCATGGTCAGATTTCTGTCCACTGGAAATAAACAATGAAGCTTCCTATAGAATGACAGCAAGCAGAGCTCTGGAAAAACACAAGGAATTGATACAGAAACTATATTATAAAACTATTATTTTTTATCATACAAACAACATTTGCCTTTACGGTAAGAAAAATTTTTTTTTAAAAAAAGTTTAACTCACCTTTAACTTAAACTCCAGCTGTGGCATTACAGACATCAACAAATTGGGATCTATGGCAAACAGCTCTTGAATGAGATCAAACACGTGCTCAGACAAGTCACTCACAGAGGATTTTCCCAAAACCAAGACCTGGTTGAAAAACTATTGGGTAAAAGAAGAAATGGTATGAAATAAGAATAAAGCAGGCAATTTCTGACCTAAAAGATAAAAAGGTTTTATAACAAAAACAGAAGTTGCGATAAACGTAGATCCCCTGTAAGATTTGGTTCCTACACTGACCTACAAATAGAGAAGGTTAACAAAGTGGCAAATACCAAACTGTATAATAAAGAGTGGGAAACTAATTATAGAAAACATAAAACGTAGCACCCTATGTACTTGGCAATACTTAACTATGCAGCCACCACTTATCAGTATTATTGGGCCGACTATCCAGAACCTTTCCACTTATTACAAAGAGTAGTAACAAGATGCAAGTCTATGTATATAAGGAGGCAACAATGAGAATTCTGGGCGCAAATTGTCCATAGATCTATATATAAAAGTATACAGCATGGGAACAATATCTCTACAGACCTTACTAATATGTTTCAATAAGCTGAAAACAGTTGAATTGTGACCGAAATGTAAAGTTAAATAAACTTGTCTCAATCAACTTTAAATACCTACATTTGCAATACAGGGCTCAATGGTTTGCAAGGTCCTCTTTAGCAGTACTTTGGCAAGGTCAAAGGCTTGCTTGTTTAAGTTCTGGTGGAAAAAAGAATAAATACAAGCTTAGTTTATCATTTAGAAAAGTAGAAGACAAGTCCAAGTAATGCAGGCAGCAATTCCGTATAAACAATGCCTATTGATTACCAGTGTGGGCGGAATGGTGAACCCATAATGGTGACTATTTTTCAATTTCAGGAAAGAGACACCAGATAAATGACATCCCAGAACTATAAGGTAGAACTGACCTTATGAGCCGGTATTAGATTAATAAGTATGGAATCCAACAATTCTTGGGTCACTCCGTCACCTTCCATAGTAATTGAACTCATCAAATCCAACATGTGCATCTGAACCTTTTGGTTGTGGCTATTACTATACAAAAAAAATATACAAAGTTAAAAAAAGAAATAAGTTTAAAGATCAAGATGAACTTATCAAACTCCTCAAAAAGGGAATCGCTAAGCGTGAACCAAGTATTGAGACGTCTAGGAACTTATTTGTATGGAAATGAAGCCATGGAGAAGTCAAGCTAAAAGTTTAACTTACTTTATAACAGAGAAGAGAGTCTTAAAGAGCTGAATAAAAATTTCATTGCAGTCTTCCAACTCAAAGCAAATGTTGTAAGATTTCACCCATGCTAAATTCTGAAAGGAATGAATAGGCGCCATTATAAAACATGAAAAAGCATTGAACAAATTGATATAAAATGCATATGGAATATTTTTATATGTATAGGTGACCAATGTTATTATAATGGTTCAGCTTGTTCTGTTTGAAAACACCAAAACTTTCTAAAGACAAAACACTTAGGTATAAATGTGAGACATACAACAGCACTTGGCAAAACCCTGCTGTTTTGGAGACTAAATCTTTGTCCTGCCATACAGTGAACACTAAAGCAGGATGCAGAACAGGGATCTACCAGCAGAGGGCGCAGTGGGTACAGCTGTGTCAGGTAGGATAAGACTCCTATTAGCACACAGCTTACACTTTGTCACCGCCTTGGATTTTAGCAGTGAGGCCTGTACAGGACAAAACATGAACACAATGTCCTTCACCTGCGAACACTACACAGAGAAAAGATGCCACAAACCACTGTAACACTGTGCAACAAGTGAATCCTCTACAGACACTGTAGAGCAAGAACAGACATAAAAAAACAATGAATGGATACCTCAAGCAGGTAAAAGTATCTATTGAACTGAGGGCTTTTAGTGTCTTCTAGACCTTTCAATTGTCTTGTTATAAACAAGAATATGTCCTGTAGAGAGAGAAAAACACATTACATATAGTGAAGACATAGCAGGGGGAACAAGGCACGTCATTCTATACAACCTCAATCAATTTATTAGAATTTTTTTTTTTTTTTTTAAATCAGAGCAGACCGACAATGGAGAATTTACTTTATATTCCATTTGCGTAAAAATGTATTTCTGGCCGTAGCAATTATTTATATAGACTGGTTGTAAATTGCTGTCTTAAAGGGGTTGGTCACTTATACCAAACTTTACCAGGGTAAATACAAGACCATAATAGGGTCACCCATATGGTCACCCCAGGGCAGCAGGACTAAGGACTTCCTGTGACAGTAATAACTTAACAGCCCGCCCCCCCTCCAAGTCATGAGTCCGGCCACCCAGGAGTCACGTGACCAATGGTGAATGGCAAACTTCAAAAAGGTAATAATAATATGGACCAAACACGCATCTGCTGCGTGTGGTTTACACTTTGTCTCCGTGCCTGCAAGAAACAAAAAAAAAAAAAAGTTTGAACAATAGTTAGAAAACGTAACGCCTGGTTCCCGGGCTCATCCGTGGAAACAACAAACAAAAACAAACCAAAAAACCCAACACAACTTGTCAGGTTTTTTTGTTTGGAGACCCATAGGCTTCTATTACCACCCATGATGCGCATCCATTAAAAAAAAAATTTGAGCTTGCCAAAAAATTTTTGAGTATACAATGGATGAGTGGAAAACCGAAATGTGAAAAACAATGGCTCAGTAAGGAATCCGTGAAAACCACTAAACCACAAACGTGAAAATTAGGGGCAGTGTGAAACAGCCATTACCCTGAAAGTTTGGCATAAATCGTCAAGCCTCTAAGAAAAACTTTGCTGGAACAATTTTACAATAGTATAATGTCTTGTTATCTGGTGGAGGACATGGAAAGCTTCAAACCAAGTGATAGACTCATTACAATATAAAAACCTTCAACAACAAGCCATTAGTTTCATCAGGCATTACCTTTAATTTGTCATGCGAGGTGTACGGTGCCTCTGGTGCATATATTCTGAAGATGTCGGCTAAGCAGCAGGCCACAAGGAGGCGGACATCTTTATTTGGATTCCTGAGGAAGAATTCAGACGAGAGGTGCAAGGCTAGAGGGAGATATTGCTGCTTTTCATCTTCTGAATCCTGGTCCATGTCCATATACGTTTTGACCACCATCTGAGTAACAAAGCAAAACCCAAATTAAACGTATTATGTCTTTAAATGATGATATACAAATTCCTTGGAACAAGCGGCACCATCGCTAAAGGACGTATTTAGCTTGTGCCTCTCATAAAGCATAAACTCGTATTACAGCACATTTACAATTAACGTAGCAGTAAAGAACCCCAGTCCCAAGAATATAACACATCGCCAGGTCACAGTACTGATCCTTCATTGGCTTAAACTACGTATATGCACACAGGTATCTGTGGTATCTGAAAGTGACACATACTTACCAAATGTACAAGCCCCAGGCCCCGTACTTTTATTAATAGCAAAGGAAAGGATTACTGGGGTCCAGCTCCAAGAGAAAAGGGTGCATGACCAAGGTGGAGACTAGGCCCAGGATTACATGGTGACGCTTTGTAGCACTACTGATGCATTTTTAATTAATAAGCTACAACTGCAACCATGATATTGTATACAATATATATATACATTCATGGGGACTGCAGACCGCAGCGGATAAGGACTGGTCCATGCCCTATGGCCCAAATCATAATATACTTATAATGGGGGATTTAGTCAGCTGCAAAGGTGATCAAATAGAGGTAGATACATGGATGGAGAGATTTGGATGTTTTCAGTTTTCTTTCCTTCCAATTTTGGCTGATGCAGATCACTGACCAAATGATACAAATCACTGTTCAAATAAGTGCAAACATATGTACAGAAAAGACAAAACAAAAAAACCCAGAATGATAAAATAAACTACCGTATATACTCGAGTATAAGCCGACCCAAGTACAAGCCGAGGCCCCTAATTTTACCACAAAAACCTTGTAAAACCTATATATTTTTTACTCGAGTATAAGCCGAGTTTGGGTTTTCAGCACATTTTTTTGTGCTGAAAAACTAAGCTTATACTCGAGTATATAAGGTATTTGCGCAAGTAAACACCCTTGCATCGCTAGTTGATACGTCGTAACCCTAACAGACATGTAATATAACAGGATTTGTGGTAGATACTTTTTGGAGCGGAAATACTAGATAATAAGCCAAAAATAGTGATAAAGTGTAAACTTTTCTTCGAACTGAATAAAAATTTCATTTTAAACATCCAATTACATGTATAATCAAAAAAGTATCCTACACTTTATAAAAGGTAAAATCCAGACGCTAGCTACCCCTGCAACAAGGGGAAAAAAACGGTATAAGGCCTAAAAAGACAAAGTACTGTAATTTAATATTGCAATAAATAAAGTTTTAAAAAGGCGCATACACAGAAATATTCGAGTTGCATACGCATAACAAAACTTGGACCAAGAAGCCGCTGGAGACAATGATGGTGTTACCCATAATACAGGATAAAAGGCCTGACCAACCATTGGTCTGTGTGCAGCCTATCATACATATGGACTGTACATACACCAAATATATAGGCTATATGTTTTTTAAACTATTGGAATAAAGACTTGAAATTTTATGGATGTGCCACAATTACCTTTTTTCAACGACCATACACCAAATATAACTCTACTTTTTATTTCTTCTTGCAGGCACCATGACTTCGGTAACCACTTTATATTTGTTAACCATGACCTTCCGATCATTGGTTACCATTCTTATCCCATTTTTTTTTTGGTTTATGTCTGTATATATCGCTGTTTGCTCTAAGCTTTACGGTGCTGTTTATGTTGTCTACAAGGATTAAGGATATCCTGGATGGACTCTTTCGTGGACCTTATATTTTCAGAGGAAGAACATCTGTCATGGACTATATACGAACACATGGTATACATTAAAACATGGACAATTCACCCACCAAGCAGGGGTAGGGAGGGGGGTGGGAGAGGGGTTTGGGGTGTTTTTGCTGTACTGTATATGTTGTTTAAAGGGGTTGTCCGAGTTCTTGAAATAAACAAAAAGTGGCCGGGAGAGGGCTGCTTAAAAAAAAATAAAGTCCGACTTACCTTCCGGTGCCCCGCGCTGCTGTCACTCCGGTCCAGGCGCTATGTAAACAAACATGGCCGCCGAAGCAGCGCTGGACTCAGCTTCCGGCCAGCGTGACAGCAGCGCTGGATACCGGAGGGCACCGGAAGGCAAGTCGGACTTTATTTTTTTTAAGCAGCCCTGTCCCGGCCACTTTTCGTTTTTTTCAAGAACTCGGACAACCCCTTTAAGTGCAAAAAAAACACAGAAAACTACTGTTTGGTTTTCAATAAAAAATGTATTTGATAAAAAAATATATATATATTTGTTAACAGCCGCAGATTTTTATAAGACCTCGGAACTTGTCATTCCTGCATATCTATTACATTGTTGGGACTCCTCATTTATTGAAAGAAAAACCCACAATGCTCACAGAATTAACTTGAATCTGAGAAAAATAAAAGTAAATAAACTTTCTATGAAAATAAATGAAAGGCAGACATTTCTATTCAACCCATACATCAATAGAATTTTTTTTAAAAGATAAAAAAAAGAAACTTATGAAATGTGAGTAAATGGACAATAATTGGCATGACAGGTGTCTACAATCTTGTTATCTGTCGCTTCATCCAGAAAATTAACTTTGAATTAATTATGTAAGTTAGAAGTATAAAGTCAGGGTGAGTTTAATACAGAAGTCAGATTCTCACTTCTAAGCACCTCCAGTGATTGACGTCAAGCACCGGACTTTCGGAGATCTGATCAATGATGTGCCTGGATACAGGACCATCAATTACCGTGAAGGGGGCATTCTATGGACAAAAACTTTTTGTCACATCAGCTCCATGTTCACAGATGGAAAAATTAAGCTCATCTGGAACAGATAACGGTCCGTACTGTGACACAAGGAGGAGTCTTCTGTTTTGGGGCTTCTTTTCTGCATCTGTCAGGGGGGTCTTGATTTCAATGTACCCTGCACAGATTCAAGGGATCCTAGAGAGAAATGTGCTGCCCAGTGTCAGAACGCTTGGTCTCAGACTCAAGTCATGGGTCTTGCAACAGGATAATGACCCAAAACACCAAAGAAAGGCTAAGAGCAGAGGTCGCATTAACGCCTCACCACGCGTCATAGACGCGTGATGAGGCGCCATTACCCCCCAAAATAATTGCCATGCGTAAAGTTACGCTTGGCAATTATTCCCTGTAGCGCGCAGGCAGAACGGCCCGGCGCACGCTGCAATAGAGGTAAATGTCAGTAGCGCGATCGCAGCGCGCGCCGGGCCGTTCAGCGGGACAAGTGACTGGGGGCGGGCCAGAGTGAGAGCACCCGCCCCAGGGGAGACATGTGGGCAGTGGCGTACCGTCCGCGGTCGCCATTGAGACCGGGCCCATCAGAAGGGGGGCGGGGCTGTGACCAATGCCGCTCTTTCCCCAGCTCTCCGCTATCCCCTGACCCCCTCCCCCTCGTCCGCTGCTTGGCTCCTCCGCCCGAATGCGACAGACAGCCGACTGTAAGTCCCTCTATGTATGTGCTGTGTGTATGTGTTGTGCATGTGCTGTGTTGTGTCTGTATGTGTGCGTGCTGTGTATATGGTGTGTGTGCACCCTGTGAGTGTATGTGCTGTGTGAGAGTATGGGCTGTTTGTGCATGGTATGTGCAGTTGCACTGTGAGTGTACGGTGTGTGTGCACTGTGCGTGTATGAATATGCTGTGTGAGTGTATGGCGGGTGTGTGTGCACTGTGATTGTATGAATATGCTGTGTGAGAGTGTATGGTGTGTGTGCACTGTGAGTGTATGAATATGCTGTGTGAGTGTATGGGGTGTGCGGGTGTGTGTGCACTGTGAGTGTATGAAAATGCTGTGTGTGTTTATGCTGTACGTATGCGTATTTGTTTTGTGTATGCAGCGTGTCTGTATATACTGTATGTGTGTACATGCTGTATGTATGAGGGGGTAAGCATCGCTCACCCCCTCCTCCTGTCCCGTGTGCCCGCTGTCACGGCGCACACGTCACAGCACTGCACACACTACACTCACACTGCACAGCACACACTACACTCACCCGGCACTGCTCTTAGGCCCCGTCGATCACAAACGCAGGCAGCTGCGGGCAGGTAGAGATGGAGCAGGACGGGGAGCAGCAGCTTCGTGGCCCACATGCAGTGGCGTAACTAGAAGAGGCTGGGCCCCATGCAGAAGTTTGTCATGGGGCCCAGCCTCTTCTAGTTACGCCACTGCATGTGGGCCACGAAGCTGCTGCTCCCCGTCCTGCTCCATCTCTACCTGCCCGCAGCTGCCTGCGTTTGTGATCGACGGGGCCTAAGAGCAGTGCCGTGTGAGTGTGTGTTGTGAGTGTAGTGTGTGCAGAGTGTGTTGTGTGCGGTGTTGTGGTGTGTGCTGTGAGAGGGGAGTGTGTGCAGTGTGAGTGTGTGCTCTGCTGTGAGTGGGGAGTGTGTGCGGTGTTGTGTTGTGTGCCGTGAGTGTGTGCTGTGTGAGTGTGCTATGTGTATTACCGAAATTTTCATACTCCTCCTCGGGTAAAAATACTCCTCAAAAATGGTGAGAGGAGTATTTTTACCCTTCTGGAAAAATGTTAGTGCGACCTCTGGCTAAGAGGAAAACATTGGACTGTTCTGAAGTGGCTCCTTTGAGCTCGGACCTAAGGAGCATCTTTCGAAGGAACCGAAACCTTGACACCCCAGACACTGGAGCAGTTTGCTCATGAGGAGTCCCCCAAATACCTGCTGAGAGGTGCAGAAGTCTCAGACAATTACAGAAATCGTGTGATTGCAGCGATTGCCTCATAAGATTATGTAACAATATATTAAGCTAAGGGAACCATCAGTTCTGTCCAGAACGTTTCCATGAGTTTTATTTACATTTCTTAAAAGTCTGATGAAGCCTGGAGGAAAAGCAACGTCTGCCTTTCATTCCTTCAATTTCATGGAAATTCCATTTATATTTTTTTACTTTTGTCAGATTCAAGTTATTTCTGTGACCGCTGTTGGTTTTTCTTCCAAAAAAACAAGTGACACCAACAATTTGGTCTACATGTGTATAAAACCTAGGAATCTCTGATTAAACACAAAAATACATTTGTCTGACCTAGCCCTTAGGAAGGTGACAGAATCAAACTGGGGGAAAAAAAAAAGCATGCAACAATATTACAAGTGTAATAAACATCAAACTCTGTGTTGCGGACATCAGGCTCCAAATACGACTGTTAATAAGTAAATTAAACCAGACCAACATCCGCAGACGCCTCAGTCTGTAGTAATGGGGGTCATAGAGAGCGCTGCATGTCAAGATGTCAAAATCTACAGTCGTACTATGCAACACATGGCACCAACTCCACATATCCACGGTAACAAGTAGACATTAAGGACAAAATAATTCAGAAATAATAAGTGCAAGAAATGTCAAGAAGTTGTGAATGAGAGGCACGTGCTCAGTACAAGTGACGCAGGAAAACGTCCTTATCTAGAGGAGTAATTCCTCTGTAGTAAAGGACGTCTCCCCTCCCCCACATGTAATGTGTCAGGTCTGCCGGCACGCTGCGCTGTGTGAGGCCGAACCGCACACACCAAATACAATGGGGAAAGTATCCTACAGCCACCGCTGTAACACAGGAGAGAAAGGACTGGTACCAGCGAGGACATTTCTATGTGATATTTCCAGGTAAACAAGCAGACATATAGTACAGTATACAACCTGCAACATACAAGGGTCACCAGGTCTGCAGTCAGGGCGCGTTCACACAATGCATTGCGGTTTTTGACACATTACAAAGTCTTCAGTCGGGATCACATGCTGAGACAACATTGCGTTTCCATTGCATTTGCTAAAACCGAATGTGACTTCGGCAAGTGAGCAAGGATGAAGCCTTTGGAATACAAAAAAAAAAAAAAAAAAAAAAAAACGTGACGCAACGCATTGTGTGAACGCGCCCTCAGAGACACAAAATAAATTCTCCCAGTTGGAGTGCTATTCTTTTTTCTATTATGCATAAATAAAACGACCTCAAAAGTAGCACGCCAGACGTACGATATCGCTGTGGAACCATACTTATACTTTTCCACATTAAGTTACAGATGCAACATTAAAAGAATTATTTCATATGACAGAGCAACACAAAGAATCAAGTTTTTGTGAAGTGTAAATAAAAAAAAAAGATACATGCCGCAAACCCAAAAAACTGACACGTGTATTCTGCACCTCTGTACTGTAAGACCTCTAAATAAAATCTGGTATCTAACAAGTCGCCAAATTAATATATAGAGGACATCTGTACATGATTTATTCTCACTATAACTACAGCAGTTTTTTTTCTAAAGGCCTCAGAGTTTGTTCACTTATGTTGGGAAACAAAACAGAAAACCAGGGACCACATCACACGGCTCAGGGATAAAGCTGGGGCATATTGCAGGGTTAGGCGGCTCTTTGGTACAATCCCAGATGCTCACGGTCACCCTTGAGGAGCTGCAGATCCACAGAACGTTGCATTATATTTAGCAGAACTGTTCTAGTTTCCCCTGGCAAACACCAGGAGCGCAGCTTTCATTTCCCACAGCCGTTTATAAAATGAAAGCTGAGCTCTGATTGGTTTCCATTTGGATCAGATTTACCTCAGACAATTCTGATAAATATCCCCCAGCGCGTCCATATCACAACTATTAGTCGTGGCCTGCACAAATCTGCCCTTCATGGAAGAGCGGTGAGAAGAAAGTGTATTTGAAGGCAAGTCACATGAAATCCAGTGTGCAATAAACGCAATATGGAAAATGGCGTCTTGGTCAGAGGAGACTAAGGTTTTGACTTATGGACAAAATTACAAAAGCAATGCGTGGAGGAAAACCAATACTACACAGCACCCTGAAAACATCAACCTCGCTGTGCGGCATGGAGGTGGCAGCATCACTTCACCGGGGACTGGGAACGTCTAAGAAACGAGGGGAGGATGGATGGAAACTACATACACGGCAATCAGAGCGGAAAACCTGTTAGAGGCTGAAAAAGACTGACACAGGTTCAGCATCCAAAGCCTCAATTCACAGAGGTCTGGCAGAGGTCAAGAGGTGGAAAAGGGGTTACTGCTGGTGTTTGGATTAAATAGATTATGTCCAATGAGCAAGCATTCGCTCCTAAGACTATGTAAAAACGCCTACCACGCGTCAATGAACGCGTGATGAGGCCACTTCCCCCAAAATCATTGTCCATCGTAAAAGAACGCTGGCAATTATCCCTGTAGCGCACACTGTCCTGCCCCGCGCGCGCTGCAAAAGAGGGAAATGTCACTAGCGCGATCGCACGCGCGCTCTCGGCGCTCATCGGGGCACGTGACTAAGGGGGTGCCGGAGAGACCCGGAGTGAGAGCACCGGCCACAGGGAGACATGTTGTACAGAGGGGCTGTCCCCGCGACGGGACTTAAGATCAAGCCGGGTGAGTGTATGTGGGGGTGCGTGCTGTGTGAGTGGAGTGTATGTATTGGTGTGTCGTGCTGTGGGTGAGTGGCAGTGTTTGTGTGTGGGTGCGTGCTGTGTGAGTGGAGTGTAGTGTCTGGTGTGCGTGCTGTGTGAGTGGAGTGTAGTGTAGTGTTGTGCGTGCTGTGTGAGTGGAGTGTAGTGTAGTGCGTGCTGTGTGAGTGGAGTGTAGTGTAGTGGTGTGCGTGCTGTTTGATGTGGGTGTAGTGTAGTGGTGTGCGTGCTGTGTGAGTGGAGTGTAGTTTAGTTGGTGTTGCGTGCTGTGTGAGTGGAGTGTAGTGTAGTGGTTGTGCGTGCTGTGTGAGTGGGTGTATGTGTCTGTGGTGTGCTGCTTGTGGAGTGGAGTGTAGTGTAGTGTGTGCGTGCTGTTTTCGTGGAGGTAAGTGTAGTGGGTGGTGCTGTGTGTTAGTGGAGTGTTAAGTGTAGTGGTGTGCGTGCTGGTGAGTGGAGTGTAGGTAGTGGTGTGCGTGCTGTGTGAGTGGAGTGTAGTGTAGTGGTGTGCGTGCTGTGTGAGTGTAGTGGTGTGCGTGCTGTGTGAGTGGAGTGTAGTGTAGTGTGTGCGTGCTGTGTGAGTGGAGTGTAGTGTAGAGGGGTGCGGTGGTGTGAGTGGGTGTATGTAGTGGTGTGCGTGCTGTGTGAGTGAGTGTAGTGTAGTGGTGTGCTGCTGTGTGAGTGGTGTGTAGTGTAGTGGATGTGCGTGCTGTGTGAGTGGGTGTAGTGTAATGGTGTGCGTGCGTGTGAGGAGTGTAGTGTTGTGGTGTGCGTGCTGTGTGAGTGGAGTGTAGTGTAGTGTAGTGTGCGTGCTGTGTGAGTGGAGTGTGTAGTAGTGGTGTTCGTGCTGTGGATGGTGTAGTGTAGAGTGTAGTAGTAGGGTGTGCGTGCTGGTGTGAGTGAGTGTAGTGTAGTGGTGTGCGTGCTGTGTGATTGTAGTGTAGTGTAGTGGTGTGCGTGCTGTGTGAGTGGAGTGTATTGTAGTGGTGTGCGTGCTGTGGTGAGTGGAGTGTAGTGTAGTGGTGTGCGTGCTGTGTAGTGGAATGGAGTGTAGTGTAGTGTTTGCTTTGTAGTGTAGTGATGGAGTTGTCGATTAGTTGTGGGTGGTGCTTGTGGGGGGAGTGGAGGTGTAGTGTGTGCGTGCTGTGTGAGTGGATGTAGGGTGGTGGTGTAGTGGTCTGTGTGAGTGGAGTGGGGGTAGTGGAATTGGGTGTGCGTGCTGTGTGAGTGGAGTGTAGTGTAGTGGCGTGCTGTGTGAGTGGAGTGTGTGTCTTGGGGTGAGTTGCTGTGTTAGTGAGTGTAGTTTGGTCGGCTGCTGTGTGAGTGGAGTGTAGTGGTGTTGTCGTGCTGTGTGATGAGTGAGTGGAGTGTAGTGGGTGTGCGTGCTGGTGTGAGGAGTGGAGGCGTAGTGTTAGTGGGTGCTGTGCTGTTGTGGTGTAGTGTAGTGTAGTGGTGTTCGTGCTGTGTGAGTGTAGTGTAGTGTAGTGGTGTGCGTGCTGTGTGAGTGAGTGTAGTGTAGTGTAGTGTGTGCTGTGTGTTGTGTAGTGTAGTGTAGATGGTGTGGGTGCCTGTGTGAGTGGTAGTGTAGTGTAGTGTGTGCGTGCTGTGTGAGTGGAGTTGGGGTAGGTGTAGTGGTGTGCGTGCTGGTGAGTGAGTGGTGTTGTAGTGGTTTAGTGCTGTGTGAGGGGATTGATGGTGTGCGTGCTGTTGAGTGGCGTGAGTGGTAAGTGTATGTTTCTTGTGTGAGTGAGTGTAGTGTATGGTGTGGGCTGTGTGAGTGTAGTGTAGGGTGGTGCTGTGTGTGAGTGGAGGTGTAGTGTAGTGGTGTGTGCGTGCTGTGTGAGTGTAAGTTATAGTGTATGTGTGTGTGCTGTGTGAGTGGATTGTAGTGTAGTGTATGTGTTTGTGTGTGCTGTGTGATGGAGTGTAGTGTAGGGTGTGCGTGCTGTGTGAGTGGAGTGTATTGTAGTGTGTGCGTGCTGTGTGAGTGGAGTGTAGTGTATGTTGTTGTGCGGTGCTGTGTGAGTGGAGTGTAAGTGTAGTGCGTTTGGCTTGTGTGCGTGGCTGTGTGAAGTGGAGTGGAGTGTAGTGTAGTATCTTGTGTTGCTAGTGTGAGTGGTTAGTGTGTGTTTGTGTGTGCTGTGTGATGTAGTGAGTGTTGTGCGTGCTGTGTGCTGTGGAGAGTAGTGTAGGTTGTGTGTTGTTTGTGCTTTTGAGTGTGTAGTGTGTGGTTGTTGGTGCTGTGTGAGTGAGTGTAGTTGTAGTGTGTCGTTGCTGTGTGAGTGGAGTGTAGTGTATGGTGTGCGTGCTGTGTGCGGAGTTGAGTGTAATGTAGTGTAATTTTGTGCGTGCTGTGTGATTGTTTAGTGTTGTGCTGCTGTGTGAGTAGTGTGGTGTGCTGTGTGAGTGTAGTGTAGTGTAGTGTTGTGTGCGTGCTGTGTGAGTGGAGGAGTGGGTAGTGTTTGTGTGTGCGTGTGTGAGTGGAGTTAGTGTAGTGTTGTGTGGTGCTGTGTGGTGTGTGTAGTGTAGTGCTGTGTGTGAGTGGATGGTGTGTTGTTTTTGATGTTGCCGTGGAGTTGGAGTGTAGTGTATGGTGTGCGTGCTTGGTGCGTGGAGTGTAAGTTGTGTTTGTGCGTGCTGTGTTGATGGAGTGATTGTCTTAGTGTTGTGCGTGCTGTGTGAGTGTAGTGTAGTGTTGTGCGTGCTGTTGAGTGATGGTGTGTGTGCTGTGTAAGTGGCGTGTGAGTGTAGTGGTGTGCGTGCTGTGTTGAGTGGAGGTAGTAGTGTAGTGTATTGGTGTGGCTGTGGAGTGAGTGAGTGGTAGTGGTATCTGGAGTGGTGTGCTTCTCTGTAGTGGTGTGTGTGTGTAGTGTATGTAGGTTGCGTGCTGTGTGAGTGAGAGTAGTGTATTGTTGTGTGTTGTGTGTGTCTGTGTGAGTTTCGGGTAAGTTAGTGGTGTGCGTGCTAGTGTGAGTGTGAGTGTATGGATTGTTGTGGCGTGCTGTTTAGTGGCGTTAGTGTGTGTAGTGTGTGCGTGCTGGGTTGAGTGAGTGTGTATGTGTGCTTGCTGGGTGAGTGGGAATGTAGTGGGTGTGGGGGTGCGTGCTGTGCGAGTGGAGTGTAGTGGTGTGCGTGCTGTGTGTTGTGTGAGATGAGGAGTGGAGTGTAGTGTAGTGTGTGCGTTCTGTGCCAGTGTAGATGTGAGTGGGGTGCGTGCTGTGTGAGTGGAGTGGAGTGCTTTCTGTAGGTGGTGTGCGTGCTGTGTAGGTGTAGTGTAGTGTGTGGAGTGTGTTGTAATGGTGTTCGGGCATGTGTTAGGTGGCGTGGAGGTAGTGGTGTGCGTGCTGTGTGAGTTAGTGTAGGTAGTGGTGTGTTGCTGTTGTGAGTGGAGTGTATGTAGTGGTTTTTGCGGCTGTGTGAGTGGAGTTGTTATGTGTGTGTTCGTGCTGGTGTGAGTGGAGTGTAGTGTAGTGGTGTGCGTGCTGTGTGAGTGGAGAGTAGTGTAGTGTTGTGTGCGGCTGTTGTGGAGTGAGTGTGTGGGTAGTGTTTTGGTGTGCTGTGTTAGGTGGAGGTGGCTGTAGTGTATTTTGTGTGTGCTGTGTGAGTGTAGTGTATGTTTGTGTTTGCTGTGTGCGTGTATTTATAGTGTTGTGCGTCTGTGTGATTGGAGATAGTGTGTAGTGTTGTTGTTGTGTGTGCTGTGTGGTGTAGTGTTAGTGTGTGTGTTTGTGTGTGCTGTGTGATTGGGAGTGTAAGTTAGTGGTGTTCTATGCTGTGTGAGTGGAGTGTAAACCAGTGTAGTGTTGTGCGTGCTTTGTGAGGGGAGTGTAGTGGTAGTGTTGTTGCGTGCTGTTTAGTGTAGTGTGTGTGTGCACGTGCTTTGTGCGTGTAGTGGATGGTGGTGCTGTGTGAGTCGGAGGTAATGTACGTGTTGTGTGCGTGCTGGTGGAGTGTAGATTATAGTGTGTCGTGTTTTGTTGCTTGTTGGATGGTAGTGTAGTGGTAAGGTTGTGTGTAGCCTGTGTGAGTGTAGATAGTAGTGTTGGTGTTGTGTGTGCGTGTGAGTTGGAGTGGAGGTGTATGGTGGTGCGGCTGTGTGCGTGGAGTGTAGTGTAGCTGATAATTGCGGGCGTGTGAGTGGATGTCGTGTAGTGTAGTGTTGTGCGTGCTGTGTGGTGTGTTATAAGTGTTGTGGGTGCTGTGTGTGGGTGGTGTGTTTCAGTGGAGTGTAGTGTAGTGTCTGTGTTCGTTGCCGTGTGAGTGGAGAGTAGTGTAGTGTTGTGTGTGCTGTGTGAGTGGAGTGTAGTGTAGTGTTGTGTGTGCTGTGTGAGTGTAGTGTAGTGTAGTGCGTGCTGTGTGAGTGGAGAGTAGTGTAGTGTTGTGTGTTGTGTGTGCTGTGTGAGTGGAGTGTAGTGTAGTGGTGTGCGTGCTGTTTAGTGGTAGTGGCTATGTCGTGAGTGAGTTTAGTGATGTTGTGCGTGCTGTGGTGAGTGTAGTGTAGTGTATGTGGCGTGCTGTGTGATTGTAATGTAGTGGTGTGCGCTTGCTGATGCGAGTTGGAGTGTAGTGGTGTGCGTGCTGTGTGAGTGGAGTGGAGTGTAGTTAGTTGTTGTGCGTGCTGTGCCAGAGTGGGTGTAGTGGTGTGCGTGCTTGTGAGTGGAGTGTATGCTTTCTGTAGCGTTTGGGTGCGTGCTGTGTAAGTGTAGTGTAGTGGTGTTGCGTGCTGTGTGTAGTGGTGTGGTGGCTGTGTTTTACCAAAATTTTCATACTCCTCCTCGGGTAAAAATACTCCTCAAAAATGGTGAGAGGAGTATTTTTACCCTTCTGGAAAAATGTTAGTGCGACCTCTGATTCGCTCCTAAGACTATGTACACGTTAGACCAACTAAACCGGTCTATAAAACAGCGTAACCAAGATGAATTTTGTACGTTCATCTATTTATTTTTGGCAGCTACAAGATACAGTGTTGCAACTAAAAATTCAGTGGATGCCAATAATAGATTTATATTGTAAATAGGAAGGATCACACATTGTAAGATCTTGTGAGCGCAACGCTCATTCCTATTGTTTCAACTTAACTGGTCTGGATAAGAGGGTACATTGACAAACAAAATAATAATATAATAATAATTCCTTTATTTATATAGCGCACAAGGGATTACGCAGCGCTGCACAGAACATGTCACATCAGTCTCTGTCCCCAATGGGGCTCACAATCTAATCAACCTACCAGTATGTGGGGTGGGGTGGGGGGGTTGGAGTGTGGGAGGAAACCTGAGGACCCAGAGGAAACCCACACAAAACACACACAGAACATACAAACTCTTTGCAGATGTTGACCCTGGCTGAAATGCTAACCACTAGAATGCCCTATTAGGGCCAACTTGCATCACATTCGCCACGGGTGCTGGCTGCAACATCTGCCCTGAATGCTGAGCAACCAGAACCCTCAGTTCCAGCTGACGGACGTTACAGCCAGCACACACAGCAAGTTGGATGCATCACACTTGCCCGTGTGTAAGGGGCCCAAGAGTAGATCAATTTGGCGAGCTCTGTGCAGTGCTGCATAATCTGTGTGCGCTATATAAGGAATTATTATTATTATTCCCAAAGAGCTAAATCAAGCCCACATCTATATAGCCAAGGAGGACAGACCAAACTCATTTGACTTAACTAAAATGATCGTGCCTAGTCTTGTGCGAGCTCCTGCTCAAGTTTTTCTAAAGTTGCCAATAAACAGACCCCCCCAATATCCGCTAACAAGGAACATGTGGCAGGGACTTATTATTATTAATAATCTTTATATAGATCCATCGTATTCTGTAGCACTTTACAAATCATTACAAAGTACAAAGAGTCATATGGAACAGGACCCTGCTCCCAAGAGCTTACAGTCTATGAGACTTGTTTCTCTCTGCCCAATGTAGTAACACACACACGAGCTAATGTCACCTCACCATATGTATCATAGCTTAATCACAATGATCCCCACATCTTGATACCTTCTCTTTTGACCCAATTACATTTAAGTAATTGTAGCACTGTTCCTCCCATTTTTCGTGACCCCTCGTTTTTCATGATCTGTGTGTGTGTGTGTGTGTGGGGGGGGGGGGGGTCTCATCACTGCGACCCCCCACTGATCAGCAAGTTAGGCCCTAACTTTTGTTTGTGTGAAAACCCCTTTTAAGCAACATATTGTGATTGCATCTTGTTGGGTGTTGTAGATTGATGAATGACAGGTAACCATTCCTAAAAAGCTTTATCCACTTCACTGATTCTCCTCACCTAGTTCCCTTGGGTCTCCACTTCCTAGCCATTTCCTTTCCTGAATCGGTATACCCATTCAGAAAGTTTCTGACGCAGAACAAGGGATCAGAGGGTATGTTTAGTTGTTTTTTCAGTAAAAATACCTTTAAATTGTGGTATTGCACTGCATTATTTTGCCATTCATATTACACACCAATAGTCTAGAGCAGTGTTGGCGAACCTATGGCACGGGTGCCAGAGGTGGCACTCAGGCCCCTCTTTGTGGGCACCCAGGCCACATTTCCCCAGCACTGAGTTCACCAGACATGACTTAAAGAATTCACCTGCAGGCACAGGCAATGTAGATGCCACTCTCAAAGTGTTATTTCAAAGCAACACATCCTCGCCTTCTTTGGACTGTAGAAAGAGTGAGAAGGTATGGGCAGGGGTAGTTTATTGATGGAGGTCTTCTATTGAATTTGTGGTAGAACAGAGAGTTAATGCTTAAAATGCTGTGTCGGCACATTGCAATAAATACGTGTGTTTTTGTTGTAATTTGGGCACTCTGTCTCCAAAAGGTTTGCCATCACTGGTCTAGAGGGACTCATCACTGGTGGGGATTTTAGAGGATGTTCATGATTAAAGGAAATCTACCATCAAACTCCATCATGATAAACCAGGGGCACTTACTCCTAGATCCAAGCACTGTGACTGTGGAAATCATCTTATATTTGTTATCCATTTGTTAAACTTTGCATGTGATCAAGGCTGAAGCCTTTGGAATGCGCCAAAAACGCATCAAAAAACGTGATGCTACGCATCGTGTGAATGTGCCCTTACACTGAGCAGAAGTAGGTCCTACCCTTCCCTTGCCTGCTGTAATCTCACACATTGGGAGGAGGAAGTGCTCTGTAGTGTTAAAGGCTTGGAATCTGCTGCAAGGAGGGGTCATGGTAACCCCCGTTGCCTCAGGAGCTATTCTGGCTCACAATTTAAAAAGTTGTTTTTAGAAGGAAGGAGACCATGAATATGAATCTAGAAGTAATGTCCCTGGTTTATCATGATGGATTTAGATTGTAGGTTTCCTTTAAATTCCAGGATTGTGGCTTGACTTTGTGAACAGCCCCAGCCCCTCATCTCCAAGTATGAGTGTTAAGCTTCTGGTTTGATATTACAGCAGAGGTAAGGTGCTGGGGAGCAGTTTGTAAGAACACAAGTGCTAGGAGACTCCCCTCAACTACCAACCTGGAATATAAATGCAGTTTTCAAGGCCCTGCTGCTACCAAATACACACAGAAAGGTGCGATTGCACAAATATCTCCAGGGCCAAGACACTGTTTGCAGCTTTGTATGATCAAAACTTCTGGTAGAGACCTCTTAAAGCAAATTTTCATTAAATGACCAGCTTTTTCACTGCAGCCGCCAAAGTTCACACTTCTATACCTGGTGGATGAGCAGTGTTACACAACACGGGATGAAATAACAATACAAGAAATCCTAAACATTGATCATGAGATGCTTTCACGAAGGCCACTGGAGATATATATATATATAGATATATAGAGATATATAGAGATATATAGAGATATATAGAGATATATAGAGATATATAGAGATATATAGAGATATATAGAGATATATAGAGATATATAGAGATATATAGAGATATATAGAGATATATAGAGATATATAGAGATATATAGAGATATATAGAGATATATAGAGATATATAGAGATATATAGAGATATATAGAGATATATAGAGATATATAGAGATATATAGAGATATATAGAGATATATAGAGAGATATAATCTAGAGAGATTTATATATATAGAGAGAATATATATAGAAAGTATATTATATATAGAGAGATATATAGAGAGAGATATATATATAGCGAGATATAATATAGAGAGATATATATATAGAGAGATAGATATAGATAGAGATGATAGTATATTAGAGAGATATATATACTAGAGAGATATATATACTAGAGAAGATATATCTACAGAGAGAATATATATAATCTATATATATAGAGATTATATATATAATAGAGATATAGATATATAATATATATATATAGAGAGATATGATAGATAGCGATATATATATGATATTATATAGATATATATATATAGATATATCGATATAGATAGAGAATATATATATAGAGATATTAGAGAGATATAGAGTTATATAGAGATAGATAGAGAGATATAGCGATTATATATAGAGATATATAGGATATATAGAGATATTATATAGAGATATATAGAGATATATAGAAGAATATAGGAGATATATAGAGATAGATATATATAGATAGATATATATAGATAGATATATATATAATACAACTTCTCTCTACCCTGACCATACTTAGGGATATTCACACATCCAAATAATTTTCACAGCTGACAAGAGTCAGCAATAAATTGAATACAGACCCCCCTGGTCATTCGGGGGACACGCACTGATACACGCCACCTCCCACCTATCCTATTCTATTCTGGTTGGTTTTGCCAGCAGGTTTTAATCTGCAACTCAGATCTCCTTGGACCCGTGTACAGGGCCCCATTGACATGTAGCTCAAGTCTAGTCTTGTCAGTTGCGAAACTATAGACATTAGGCCCTTCCTATGATGTGCACAAAGACATTTGCTTAACAGAATTCACAAGGTATTCATATTGCTAAATGGAAAAGTAATGCTTTAGTACAAGTCTATATTCCTACTGTAACATCTCATGTAGATGTCCTGTACTCAAAGCCCAGGTCAAGAGACCCAGGGTCAGGCTGGAACTCAGCCATTGCTTCATCCATTTTTTTTTTTTTTTTGGAATTTGTTGGGACCCCAATAATTTGACCATGACCAAAGTACTGATTTAGCCCAGTAATAAGCCTTAAATTTATAAAATGAGAAAAATCACTTCCATTTCCACACCTACAGGTTGAAGATAATTTTGTCCCATAAACTGTTAGGCTATATTCACACGAACGTATGGGGGACGTATATACGGCCGCCGTATATACGGCCGATATACGTCCCCCATACACTTCTATGGGCGCACGACACCCTACGGGAGCGGTACGGTGCAGCACACGTGCGGCACCGTACCGTTCCGTACCCGGGAAAAAGATAGGACCTGTCCTATCTTTTCCCGTAATACGGCGCCGTGCGCCATAGGTTGCTATGGAGAGGGGCGGGGGTGAGCTGCGCTCACCTCCTCCTCCTCCTCTCCCCGTACACTGCCGTTACCGGGTACGGTACGGGCGGGCAACGGCAGTGTGAATATAGCCTTAAAGTAGAATTACCACTTACATGACGGTTTCAAACATAGCACAGTGTGCTGAAGGGACAGTCAAACTTTTATCCCTCCAAATATGCCTCACCTACAGAGGGCGCATTCTCCATATATGATAAAACTGACCAATTTTAACAAAATATATAAAAATAATTACATTACCTTTAAAGCCATAGACAAATAAGCTGAGAATCGTCATTTAGGTCACTCTTAAAATCTGTAATAGGAACGCTCACTCCAGACACCCTCATCTTAGAACAATACTTTTGTTCTCATATAAAAGCTAGGAATAGGATCGAGTGGCTCTACAGAAACAGAATTATGCTAAAACATAGGCAGATATTGGACTTTTATCTGCATCTCACAATTTCAACTATGCTGTATCTCTGGTATTGTAGCTCTAAGAACCACAAGCCTGACGCAGTGTTACGAGAGCGTTTTTTTAAAAAAGGGTTTTCCTCACGAATCAAGTTCGGCTTTAACCACAGGATAGAGCCCAACTTGCTGATTGGTGGGGGTCTCGGTGACGAGACCCCTACAGATTACGAGAACATGCATGGCCGAGCAAATGAAGATTGCCGTGAGACATACTCGGCAATCACTTTGAGATAGACAGGGAAGCCCTGCCATGCGCAACCGGCTGCTCGGCTCATCTCGGGAAATGAGGTATCCGACAGGAGTACATCGGTCCGCTCATTATCTGTGGGGGTCCCATCACTGATGCTCGCACCATTCAGCAAGCTAGCTCTTATCTTTGGATAGGAACTAATCGTGGGAAAGCCCCTTTAAGATGAGACCATGCTTTCGCTACTAAGTTTCCCATGGCTTTGGACGCTTTTGATTTTCTATAGATGAGATTTCACATCAAAGAGGGAATTGTAGACATTCCATACTCTGATCTGACAACTTACAGTTGCCGGCACCAGCATGGAATCCAATGCAGTGTCCCGTGTGTGGCCGTGGCACACAGCATGGCACTGCCTGGAGGCGGCATGGGACAACGGGAGCGTCCGCAAAGTATATGCTCTTTTTCTTTTCTTAGCACCCCCGGCCCGTTATATGTTTTGTTTTTTTAAACATGGAGATCCCCCTTTAAAATCGTGTTTTCAGAGAGAATAAAGGGAACCAAAAAAAGTTCCATTCACCTGTTGTTCCTCTTTGCATTATTCACAGTGAAGGGGGTGGTGGTGGTGGGGGGAGGAGATAAGAAGTGGGTGGCTGTGCCATTTTCTAAGCCATCATTTAATAATGGAAGGACAGAACCTGCCAAATATTTTGCCAAATTATCTCCAAGCGGTTCCCCCATAAAAATTCTGCTCCAGAAATCCCCTGACAAATGAGATATAGATGAGAATAAACCCCATCTCCTTTTCAGAACATTTGGTGAACATGAAAGCCAATAGCGTAAGAGTATTGGGAAGTCAGGATTAATTACTGTCAGCTGAATGAGCATCAGCGGCAGCTATTAATAGTACATTACCTTTATACAATTATTGTAAGAACCTCATAATTATAAATACTCACTCTAAAAGTCGTTCAACTACAGTACAAAAAGACCAGGAATTGTAATTTCGGCTACTGTAACAAAACAATCACCCCTTGACGTGACCTGAAAAGGCTCTAGTGACTGGGGCAGTTTTTAGCAAATTTTCGTAGGCAACGGTTTAAGGATCATAACTTTATTTTGAGTGCTACTATCAAATTTTTGCGGTGTTTTTTTTTTTCAGGACACAGAACTAGTTACAACATAATAAAAGTTTAAAGTTTTTTTTTATTTGGAGTTAAAATTGGAAAAAGGGTTTTTTTTTGCTAATTTATAGTATTTTCTGTTTTCAAATTATTGCAAAATGAGCATTATTAATAAATTCCCTATTTTGTTTTGGTTTTATCGATGATATATATATATATATTAGTCTCGGGCAAATGGGACTACCATGGTGATGCTTTTTGTAGTGTAGCAGGGGATTTTTTTCTTTTATTGGGAAATGTCTTTTTAACCCCTTTAGATCCGGCGGTCACGTGACCACCGAGTCTATAGAGCCAGTGGCAGCGACGGCTCTGCTCCTCCGTGCATCACGCTTCTTCAGTGCGATGCTGTGAGGAGCGGAGAAGGAAGAAGCAGTAATAAACCGCATCTCCCTCGTCCCTAGGGTCTCTGGAACCCGGTCCAGCTCCCACGGCGGTAAAAAAACTGCAGCGACATCCATAAGGCGGCCACCAGGCTCATTCATGGTGAGCTGAGACGAACCGTGACCAGGTGCCATAGAGCTCTATGGGGGCAAATTTTCACAAGCCCCCATACATTTGTGTGCGTGAGGCCTTACTCAGTCATCTTGCATCCAAACTAGATGACATGATCACACAAGCCACAATGTATGTCACATACAAGGCACAGCACCTCAGGAAGCAATGGTCCTTAAAAAGGAGAAAATACTTAAAAATATAAAATGCAGCAGCCATCTGGCAGATACAGGCTGTGTAGGAGCAATAATTATGGATTGTTAAACTAGCATAGACACCAAGACTTCCATTGGATCAGAGAGGCAGATGGCTTTTTTAGTGCATCAATTCCAATAATCTAAGCACCTCATACCACCCTTAACAGAGCAACGAGAGGGGGGGATGAGATGTGGGAATGGGGAGCCAGTGCACATTCACCCAAGGCGTTTGTAAAAGCCCCTTCCTCAGATGAAACCCCGAATGAGGTTTTCAGGCAGGAATTACATTAATTCCAGAGTCTCTACCTGCGCACTATATAAAGAGTGAATGTCACAAGGTAAACTAGAAATGCTGGTGGCTCATGTTAGTTTACACGCTGGGTTTAGTTGCATTATGTCGGATGAGCTCAGACACAAACTCAATTACTGTACTGCAGAAGTAGTAACATAGGCTTTATAAATCCATAATAAAAAACCATCTGGTAACACTGACTGCACACCTACATGTCCATATTAATAACAAATCATGTAGTAGGAAGTATAACATGGTGCTGCCCGCAAAACTGAAGCCACAGGTTCAGTCCCTTAAAAGGGACATGTTGCCACCTGTTTGACCCCATTAAACTACTAGCCCACTCAGGGTACGTAATCTCCTTTCTAGAATTCATTTTCTTTTATGAAATAACTTGTTTATTTACCTATTAAAAAAAATTCCTCAAAGCCATGTGAAAATGAGCAGAGGAGAATCAGATGAGGCTGGTTTAGAGGCTGAAGGGGGAGTGTGTTGTTCGCTCTTTGGTTCTGCATCACCTAAAAACATTTTTTCCAATATCTTTTAGCTCACATAAGGCTTGTGGTTCTGTGTAGAGATGAGCGGACCTGCCATATCCTTTCGGGTTTGGCCACCCAACCTGGACATATTACCAGCCGAACAGCCAATCTGGCAAATGAACGCCCATAGCCACAGCTTTGACGGGCCAGATATTTTCCTATGTTCTGTAGGTTAACGGTTCTGTGATCTGTAGACAGGAACTGGATCTTTAACTGCAGCTCACATTTCTAACTACTGTACGTCTCTAAATAAGAACCGAAAAAAGAAAACAAGAGGAAAAGAAGGCTTCACACAACAGAAATATGGAAAAGATCTTTAATAAACATGAAAGTAGTAAAATCAGTCATAAAAATGAAAACATCTCAGGAACAGTGAATACATGCACGCCAGGTAATAGACCATATTAACAAATACCATCCCCTGACAAAGAACTGCTGTTGTTAAAACACGCTTCAGGGTTGCACGCCAGGTAAAAGTTTGTCTCTGCCCCACATTTTTTGCCGTTAATCTGCGTTTATTTCTTCATTACTGTTGTCATTATATCCTAAGGTTATGGGGCTACATTGTTATCCTTTATGCCATCTACACTTTATATATTACATCTATCATAATCATAGTACTGTATTTTTGACTACGGTCTATTACCTGGCGTGCATGTATTCACTGTTCCTGAGATGTTTTCATTTTTATGACTGATTTTACCACTTTCATGTTTAATAAAGATCTTTTCCATATTTCTGTTGTGTGAAGCCTTGATTTTTTTTCTTCTCGTTTTCTTTTTTCGGTTCTTATTTAGAGACGTACAGTAGTTAGAAATGTGAGCTGCAGATAAAGATCCAGTTCCCGTCTACAGATCACAGAACCGTTAACCTACAGAACATAGGAAAATGTTATGCTATACTGAGAGGCCTTGGCTATTCTGGTATATATCACCAATTTGGTGTATATACATATATATTATATAAAAAGATTCCTTCTATATATGTGTATGTACTGTACGTTTCTAACTGCCTGCATCTCCCGTACTGAGAACCACAAGCCTGGTGTGATCTGAAAGATCTTTAATATGACATAATATTTGCCTGTACTATAAAGCTAAAAATAGGGACGTCTGGGGTGACATACTTCACACAGCATCAAAACTTGACTCATCTCAGACAAATGACTCTTCTCTACTCATTTTCTCAAGACTTTGTAGACGATTATCTCTACAGGTAAACAGGTGAGCTTTCACATAAAACACTGAATTCTAGAATGGACTTTTTATCTCCAACCTGATAGGGCTAGTAGTTTCATTAAGTGAAATCTAACTGACGGTGACCCTTTATATTATACGACATGCATTCTGATACATCCAATGTTGGGAGAGGAGGTCCTGTCTGTGTATTGAGTTTTCCTTTGGCTTCTATAAGACTCATAAAAGCATCCCACCAAATTTCCCCATGTAAAGGGTTTCTCCAGCACGTTTTCACATTGATTCTTAAGTGCACAACAACTGACCCCCCAGTCCAAATCACTTGTAAATGATTCTGTTTTATGACTGCAATGAAAACTTTGTTACTCTACAGCAGATCTGAGCAGAACCAACATTCAAGCTTGGGTACAGCCGCCTGACCTAAACATATTGCCAACCCAGCAAATGGGCACCCCTTACAATCTGCCATGGCTAGGATTTGCTAAGGGCAGGGGCGTCCAATTGCTGGACTGGCTGTTCGGCCTCCAATATATCCAGGTCGGGCAGCTGTACCCGAATGTCGGGTCCACTTACCTCCACTCTTCAGTCCAGTGATGTCAACCATCACTAAAAGTGTAATTGATCAATAATTATAACAACAAAACATACGAACTTGCACAGCAGATAACATGGGGAGCAGACACATACAGTCTCTGTCTGGATGCAGGTCCCAGAGATTAGACATCTGTACGTAGATGGGAGAGCCCTGTAAATGGGTGCAGTGATGTGATCTCTTTATGAGGGTCTACGAAGCCCACCAGTGTGACATAAGGTCCTCACTAGAGATGATTGACCAGATGTTACCAAGCAATCATAGATGTGGCTAGTTACCAAGCATGCTGGAAGAATACAAACCAGCTCCACTCATGTGTAGTCCTTACAGGAGGCCTCAACATATGTAGATCTAATAATAAAAAACTTTGCCCCTACAAGCACTGGAGGGGGGGGGGGGCACACACTGCACTCTGGGGTAAGTAGTTATCCAGGCCTGGGGTGATCAGCAGGACTCACCTTGAGTCTCTTGACGACCTCATCGTTGGTGATCTTGTCGGTGATCTCCTTCACCCCGGGTGGGTAGATGATTTTGCCATCGCCGGCCTTCTGCTGGGCAGGGAACTCCATGATGCCGGCTGCTCTTCCCGCACGGTCCTCTAGCGGCCTCTATCGGTCAGAAAACAAAACGTCACCTCCGTGAACTGAACGTGGAACAACAAAAAAAACCAGCCCGGTAACCGCCGCACGGGACGGGCACTACCGGGAGGGGGCGGCCCCGGGTGCGAGAGCACTTGTACCCGACAGGGATTGAATGGAGTCCGGAGAGGAAGTGACCCGCACGGGGAGAGATCCCGGGCAGCGGAAGTGAGGACGAGGCCTGGAGCGCGGCCTCACACGAGTGTGCCGCCCCGGTGTACAGGAAGTCCCGGTCTTACCTCCAGAGGAGGGCGAGCTCCCCCCGCATGTATCCGGCGCCCGGTGTGTCGGGGCGGAGGAGGAGGAGTGTACGGGGGGAAGGCCTCTCACTGTGCACCTCGCTGCTTCCTGTCCGGAGCGGCCGCACACACAACACGGATCACCGGGCACCAATCAGCGGCGGCCCACGTGACCCGCAGCGCGGAGACACCGGCCCCGGGAACTACGGAAGCCCTTAGCCTCTGCACTACAGCCGCCGCCACACTCCCGCACACGCTGCTACTACTGCTACTGCCGGAGACCGGGCCGCTCACTCACTGCCGCACAGCGGCCTCTAGCGGTTGGCGCCAAAACCCTGGAGACAAACTAGGAAGGATCGAAAAATCTCATGTGACCTCTGACCTCCTCCCCAGCAGTGACCCTGAGCAAGGCGGCCATGTCACAGGGGCACGCACTACTGCTCAGCTGGACACACACATCCCCTATTCACACACACGTATCTGTTCAGTGCAATATTTAGTATTGCGGAAAATATTTCCAAATGCATTGAAAGTCATGAAAAAAAACACATTTGTGCCATTTTCCTTTGCACCAATTTTCTGGCCATCACTGTACCCACCAAATGAACCCCCCCCCCCCATCTCTATTATTTGTGTTGTTACGATCACAAGGAGACCACAAAAATTATAGGTTTTATTAAGTTTTAGCAGGTTTTTAATAATTCAAAGCTTTTGTACAAAAAAAAATCTCAGTTTTGCTATATACTGGTCCTAACTCTTCAGCGTACAGACCTATGTAAGGCCTCATTCATATGGCTGTATGCTTGTCGCCATAGCCCGGGCGAGCACACAGCCGCACGCTGGAGAGGAGGAGGAGGGATGAGCGCCGCTCACCTCTCTCCATAGCGATGGCCATAAACACGGAACAAGATCTATGTTTTTTCCCCTGGTACAGTGATAAGCGCGTGTGCTCACCATAGCATAGGATCAAATTTGCGTCCAGATATACGTCCCTACATCATCCATGTGTAAGGGGCTTTATTAGGTGTAATTTTTTTGCAGGATGAGATGTCTTTTTCTATTGCTACCGGTTTGGACATTGTATAACCTTTTCATTACATTTTAAATCCTAATTTTATGTGCTGCAGGGGAATACTCTCCCCTGGTTGGTGAAATATTCCCCCAGATAAAGAAAACTGGGGTCCGTTGTATTGCAAATTGAAAGAGAAGCTCCTGCAGCTCTTCTCGTTTCTATGGAAGTGTCCATAGACAATGAGTGGAGGGTCGACACACATGTTCAAACCGCTGCTCCATTCATTGTGGTACAACGGACCCCACGTTCCTAGGATTTTTGAGGCTCCCACCAATCAGCAAGTTATTTCCTATCCCATGCAAAGTGGAGAACTTGCTAGGAATTGCTAGACAACCCTTTGAACTCCGTAGCCCTTTACTTTTTTTTACCTTACAAAAAACAAAACTTTTAGGCTGACGGCACACGTGGCGTTTTGAACCCATTTTTGGGCAGTTTTTTAAGCAGTCCGTTTAAAAAAAAATCATCTGTTTTTGACCAGTTTTAAATTATGATAATTGGTAAAACCGGTCAAAAACACATGCATTTTTTAATGGACTGCTTAAAAATGGCCCAAAAATGAGTTCCAAATACCACGTGTGCCGCCGGCCTAACTCCATTAACAGAGCTGTATGAGGCTTGTTATCTCCGGGACAGTTTGTCAACAACTGATGACGCATCCACCTGCAATGGGTCAAAAGTGACCTGGGGCAGGTGGACGTGTGATGTCACCATGCGCCCCCTGCTCCGGGATCAAGGTGCAAGAAGAGGAACAAGGTAAGTATGTTTTTTTTTCTCTACTGGGAGCATCACTGTGATTATTGGCTACAGTGGATATCGCTACTACTGGTGGCAGCACTTACTATTGACTACTGCAGCATCACTGTGTCCTGGGGGCATTATTGTTGCTACTGTGGACAGGCACTGTGACTAATGTCTGCCAGGGCCTGCTGGTGTAACTATTGGGTACTGGGGATGGCTGTGAGTATTGTCTACTGTGTGGAGGATGGCTGCGTCTCTGCCGGCTGTTACAGAAGACCGAAAACAGAAGAGGAGTATATACGTTTTTTTTGTGCTTGGCTGGCTGTATACTACAGGGGGCAGGATGGCCGTGTACTGGGGGGGGGGGGGGGGGGCCTGTGACCAATGCATTTCCCACCCTCGGCTTATACTCGAGTCGGCTTATCCCAGTTTTTGGTGGCAAAATTAGAGGCCTCCGCTTATACTCGGGTCGGCTTATACTCGAGTATATACGGTGTATTGGTTACTGTGAGAGGAATGTTACTATATTGGTTGTTGTGGGAACAAATTAGTGATTTCTAGGGGAACAATAGAGAGAAGTTATGGCTGGGAGAAGCCGAAATGTGGGCCAGGTAGATGAAGATGAAAGAGTCTCCTCTGATTAGACATCATCGGATTTACAGCAAGTTCTGGCATTACACCTGAGCTCACAATTCTGCACTTGATACTCAATATTCTGTACACTTTCGGTTCCATATTTATGAACTGGGTTCCGGTAGTGTTTTGTGTACTGACCAGGGTTCTGAGGCTGCATTTATTTACTTACTGAACAGGGTTCAGGTTCTGTAATTATTTGCTAATCTTATTTCTGCTGCTGTAAATTTATACAAACTTGGTTTTAATGCTGTATTTACTTTTTTTCTGGTGCTATATATGTGCGGACGGTCCCCTACTTAAGAACACCTGACTTACAGATGACCCCTAGTTATAAATGAACCTCTGGACTTTGGTAATTTACTGTACTTCAGCTGTAACAGTTATCACAGGTGTCTGCAATTAAGCTTTATTGTTGATCCTGATTCTTATGACAACCCAACATTTTTAAAATCCAATTGTCAGAGAGACCAAAAAATTTAGTTTGGTTCTACAATAATAAAGTATACAGTTCCGACTTACATACTAATTCAACTTAAGAACTAACCTGCAGAACCTATCCTGTACTGCCTGTATAGAACTTGGCTCTGGTGTTGTATTTAACTTGGTTTGGTGTTGTGTTCTGTCTTCTGGATTTATACATAGATTCATATTTTTACATCTATTTCCATTCCTCACAGGACCTTCAGCTTCACTTTATTACCATTCGCTCTTCTCACAACTGTATCCAGGACTTCTCCTGTGCTTCACCCATATTCTGGAACTCTCTACCACAATGTGGCAAACTGTCCCCCACTTTCCACACCTTCAAACGTAACCTGAATATCTACCTGTTCAGCATCACCTACAATGCACAATAACTGCACTACTCAGCTCATGTCTCCATCTTCCCTCCGATATAGATTGTGAGTCCTCATGGGCAGGGTCCTCCTTCCGCTTGTACTTGTCCTGGTCTTAATGTATATGAACCCCTTATTGATTGTACAGCATCATGGAATTAATAGTGCTGTATAAATGATAATATAGGTGATGAGTGTTTTATAGTGGGAGACATGCCATTCCAAGGACTGAACTCTGCTCTGGCTTCACAAGCTGTTACACTGCAGCAGCACATCTCAGTCTCCCCCTGCCACCTGCACTTCTTGGCAGAAGTGAACTCACACTGGGACGGGAGGAGGGAGGGAGTACGCCTTCAGAACGTAAAAGCCTGAGGGCGCGTTCACACGTTGCGTTTTGACCTGCGTTTTCATTGCGTTTGAAACGCATATACAACAGCTGAGGAGAGGTGATTTGTTTGGTTCTACAATAATAAACGCAATGAAAACGCAACCAAAATGCGACGTGTGATCGCGCCCTGAATCTGTAGGACGGAAGGGCTCTGGTAAGCTACCCTCTGAGCCTTTCTGGCTCCCTAACATAGTTAGTATAATTTCAGAAGAAAGGAGGCAATGGATAACAAATATAAGAAGATGACTACAGTCACAGTGCCTAGATCTACAAGTTTGGGTGATGCCACAAGTCGCCTTTTTGGGACCGTTTTAGAGCATTCGCATGCGGTTTTTGAATGTTTTCCATGTGTTTGGCTGGTTTTAATCTGTTTCACAGCTACACTTCTAGAAATGAAGATAAAACAGGTTCAAAGCAGCCAAACGCATGGTAAACATTCAAAAAACGCTTTTAAACGGACTGAAAATGCATGCTTTAAAACAGTCCAAAAACACAATGGGGGACATTTACTTAAAGTGTCGTTGTCTGCATTGGCTTTGTTACCGACCTGCTCTCGGAAAGAAGATACACATTTAATATTGTAGAGCTGTGCAGAGACATTTCTGGCGCCGAGACCATTTTCTGTCCCCGAGACCATTTTCTGTCCCTGGGACCAAAATCTGTCCCGAGCACCAGAAATATGTCCAACAGTCCCTGCTAGACCAGTTTTCTTTTGGTCTACTTTCCGCCAGTTTACAGCGCCCGAAAAAGGCTGTGACACATATTAATTCTGTCTGAGTTTCCACTCCGCCAAAGCCACGCCCCTTTTCGGAGAAGAGTCGGAGCAGACGGAAAAAGTCATTTTTTCTGTCCCCGACAGCTAATAAATAGGTCTGAGAGCAGAACATGTGGTGAGAGCGCCACAAAACTGGCGGAAACACCATAGTAAATGTCCCCCAATGTGTAGCATCACCCTAAGTGCCCCTGGTTTAGCATGTTTGATTTCCTTTAAATGTATGAGTGTGCATCTCCAGAAATAAAGTGCATGCAAGAACCGGGCAAAATTTTTGGCCACTTGCCCTTAATGGGCATGAATATCCACATTATGAAAGAAATCCAGAAACTACTCTCCAAATCCTAAAACAGGTCTGACTTCTTTTGTCCTCAGCAGCAGCAGTAACATCCTATAAAGAACATGAACTGCACAGAGCCCTCCACGCCGCACGGGGGCGCTCCGCAGCGGTGACCTCAGGCGGGCATTGTTGTCGTCCGCTCTGCGCGCTCCACCTTGTTGTGTACGTGAAGGTAGAGTCACGTGGTGCGCTCGGTGCGGCGGTGGCGATTCCTGTGCTCGGTGTATGTGTCTGGAGGTGGACGCCGCGGGGTGTGAGGGGGTGGAGTGCCCGGTGTATAAGGTAAATAGGGAGCAGGAGCGGTGTGTGCGGCTGAACGGCGGAAATGGGAAGGATTGTGGGACTTGTAGTTTACTTGGAGCAGGTTTCCTTTAGTCGCTGTGCGTACACTAGAGCCGTGTTCAGACACACCGGCTTGTATGGCAGCGACCGCAGTTACTAGCGGCTGAGGAGCAGTAGTCTGGCAACTAAGAAGGGCAGTATTATTTATCTGGGAGTTTTACTATACTCTACCAGTATATAGCGCAGCCAGGCTGACCCCACACTCGTACAACACAGTCCACCACTGCCAATAACTAGGAACAACTACGTACAAAAGCCAAAGTAGTAAAGTAAAAAAAATATGGATATGAAAAAATAATCACCTATTCCGCAGAGTATGATGTTGTCAGGGTCCGAATACCTGCTGGACGGTCACGCTGATCCCAGATCCATTTATTTAACTTACAAGGTACTCAATATAATGTAGGCTTAGTCCGACGGCACACGCAGCGTTTAACGCGTTTTTGGGCCGCTTTTAAGCAGTCCGTTACCCGATTTAATTACGATAATTGGTAAAACCAATCAAAAATGCGTTTAACACATGCGTTTAATGGACTGTTTAAAAACAGCTCCAAAACTGTTTCAAAACACAACGTGTGCCGCCGGCCTTGGGTTTAGAAACCCAATTTAAGGGCGACAAGGAGAAGGTTCTCAAGATAAGACACATTTAGACCTAAACACTTGCCCTCAAGAGACATGTGTTTTGCATTGTTTTTCGGTAAAACATTCCGTGTGATCAGAGCAAACTCCTCCTTATTAAGCTTGAATCGGGTTATAAAGGCAGATTGTGAATGTGCCCTCAGTGCAGCTCCGTCCAATGAGGCTGCATTGTAATACCAAGTATAGCCACTGTACATTGTACAACGATGCAGACTATTCCACTGATCCCGCACAAACCATTTAACACTGTCAGAGGTTACTTTTATACTGCACCCTAATTATCCAGGCAGAGCATGTAGTCAGGCCGCATCATCCCGCTGCAGTAGAAAACTTTTAGACCACCTTAACAAACAACTGCAATATGCGCCCATTATTTCCACCAATTATCAGTTCTTTCCTCCTGTATATAGCAGACTGATGACTTTCCCCCATACTGACCTCACACTTTCTGACATCATCAAGGAAACTCTTCCATTTAATGTGGTTGTCCAAATGTTGAAAAACATGGCTGCTTCCATCCAAGACCAGCGCCACACCTAGCCATGATTTGTGCTGGTATATTGAAACTCAGCACTAGAAATGAGCAGTAGAGATGAGCACACCCAACGATCAAGTTTGGCCGGCTGATCCGGACAGATTGGCGGCCACACAGACAATGCTGCAAATGGACCACCCCTAATAGCTAGTTATGGGTCAGGGCCATGGCAAGTTGTTAGGGGCGTCCATTTGCCACATTGGCTCTTCGGCCGCCAAACTATCCAAATCAGGCAGCCGAACTTGGAACGTCAGCGCTCATTTATCTCTCAATATTGGCACAAACCATTGTCAGGCATGGGCGCTGTTTTTGGAAGAAAGCAGTCATGTTTTTCAAACCTCTGGACATCCCCTTTAACAATCTTGGGTTTCCAAACTATACAGAGGAAGCAGTTTTAAATACTCACTGGTAGTGGAAATTTACTTTAAAAACTGCTGACACAGAGTTCACATTCACCAGCTTTATCTTTGGTAAAATAGAACACTTAAATGTTCTCACATTTAAAAAAAACGATCAGCAATCCTTACATCTAGGTGATAATTTTTACAACAGTGGCAGTCCAGTGTTCCCCTGCTGCTTGAAGAGGTTACAATCCTCCAACGATGTTACTTCCATTCTTGATATCCACTCTACAATGTGCAGTGAAGGGCCAACCAACACCCATCTGATCGCTGCAGTCTCTTTGTGCCATAGTTCCCACAATACCCTGCAGGTCCTGCCCCTAGGCTGCAGATACACCTGTCTACCAATTGCCTGCCTGCACATGGCCAGCCCCTTTGTGGTTTGGGACCACTACAGAAAGGGGATAACCCTCGCTGAGCGTAAAAACTGGCTCCGAAATTCACTTGTTGACTATTATTTTCTGTTACATACAACCCAGTGGAATAAAGAAGTCTTAAAAAATTGCAGATTGTGGAATACAGATGGTTCTCACACACAGATATATGCAGAAATGTGCACTGAAAATCAGGTGTGTGAACAGACACAATTGGATTGCAACTACAGGATCGGGCTGGTGACGCACGTGGTGTTTTTGTTGCATTTTAAATGAATTGAAAACGCATGTGTTTTTCAAATGTTTGCTTGTGTTTTTAAAAACACAGGGGGATTTATTATTAGTTCTATGCCGCTTATTGGTGTATAATTGTCGCAAATGTTAAACATACGTGCGACTGGTGCAGTCTATTCCCACACAGCTAATGGCATTTAACACTGCACAAACACCAGACTATAAGGCTGGCGCCACACGTAGCACTTTGTCTGTGCTTGCAAACGCAGACAAAGTCGCGCCCACCGGGGCAGGCCTCGGCCCGATCGCATTTGCGTTGCGGCCCGCCCCGGTGGTCGCGGCTTTGTCTGCGTTCGCAAACGCAACGCGGGACAGCGCCCTATATCTGACTGTCGGAAACCTTCCAGTCTAACACATAGGCCACGATCACAAGTACCGATAGGCGTCCGTTCATAACGCGACGCTAGTGCACAGGGGGCAGTAACCGGCCCGAATTCATGTGTGTTTCCAGGGAAATGCATGTGATTGATAAGCCAATTGCATGCATTTCCCTGGAAACACATGTGCGTTCGGGCCAAGGACCGCCAATCGTTCCCCCCCGCCCCCCCCGTGCGCTAGTGTCACGTTAAAATCCTGCATAATGAGAAATCTCCCCCATAATGCTTGATGTGGGGTAATTGCGTGCAGATGTCTCGGCATTCATAAAAATGCCCATCTGATTGTTCATGACATAGCATGCGTTTCAAAATGCAGACCACAAACGCATGTGAAAATGCACCTCAGAAAGCACAGACAAAATAAACACAGGGGAGAAATTGCCAATGTAAGACACTTTGAAAAAGCCAATATGCAAATATGATGCATTTTTCAAGGATGCAAATACGCAATGAAAAACATGTAACAGAAACTCCACGTGTGTCACCGGCCTTAAATAGCCAGGATCAGAGAGGTCAAGCCGCTGTATCTGTGATGACCACTCACCCTTTTGAGGGCGGCGTCCACGTTGCGTTTGGTTCGTTTTCATTGCTTTTGAAACGCATATACAACAGCTGATGAGAGGTAATTTGCCTAATTACATTACCGTTTACGTTTGTAAATGCAATGTTAACACATGCGTTAACAAAACGCATGTGTCAATGCTTTAACGCCTGCGTTAACATCGCGTTTACGATGTGTTTTGTAAATGGAAATGTTAACAGTGATGTAATTAGGCAAATCACGTCTCCTCAGCTATTGTATATGCGTTTCAAACGCAATGAAAACGCTGGTCAAAACGCAACGTGTGAACGCGCCCTCTGGGTGCTGTCACACGTACCTCAAGCGATTAGCAACCAGAAGCTGGTGTCTTGCATTGTTTTAATGCAAGACACTGGGTTCTGGTTACTGATCGCATGCATTTCCATAGAAAACGCATCATTATAAACGCAGCGCTAACAGTACGTGTGACTGCACCCTGATATCAACCTGTTTACCAGGGACATATCACATGAATGCGGGGGTCAGTGTGAGAAAGTGATCTCCAAACACTGAACATTAAGGGCCAGTTCAGACAGTAGCGATTCTTAAATGTTCTGCGGAGCGTTAAGAGGCTAAGAATTAGCTAATGGTTTAGTGGCCCAAATCCCCCTGACAGGTCCTCTTTGAAAACATGGCAGCTTTCTTCCAACAACAGCGCCACACCTAACCATGGTCAATGCCGTTATTACAACTCGGTCGTATAGAATGAATAGACCTTAGTTGCAGTACCACAGACTACCCGTTGGTCAGGAGAGGAGCTGTTTTTGGATTAAAGCAGCCAAAACAACCTCTTTAATTCTTACTGATGTTTGACGTACACGTCGGCGCACGAGAGAGGAGGAGGGGATACATAGGCGCCGTATTACAGGGAAACATAGGACACATCCGCCCTATGCCAGCTTATGGGGACGTATATATACACCCCCCAGGCGGTCGTGCAATGATCAAGTGAATGCATCATTACACAGACTATTATTGTGCTATTATAGTGAACAACCTCTATATGTATAGGACATTAATAGCTTTTATAACACAAGAATCCTAATGATGTGCACAGTAAAGGGTGAGTGCTGGCTGCTCATAGTCTGTACTGAAGACCTTGGCTGCCGCTTGTAAACTGATAAGAGTTGCCAGAAATATGTTATTTTGCCAGAGGACAGTTTTCAGAAGAGCTGCGCGCTTCTAGCAGGTAACACAGGGCTGATTATTACATTTCACTTCTCTATACATCTTCTGCTCTTTGACTAGGGATTGCAGGGTTGTGGAAGATCTTGGGCTTTAAATTGGTGTTTCTGCAAAAAGAAATTGGGGAGCATATGGTATATTATGTGGATATTCCACAGATGTTAGACTTTGGTATTTGGAATGTGCTGCTAGATTGGTCACTGTACAATACTATATAATTGCCGTATTTTTCGGACTATAAGACACAAAAAAAATTCTTTTAATTCTCTCAGAAATCAAAGGTGCGCCTTACAGTCCAGTGCGCCTTATATATGAACCATACTTACAGACAACAGCTGTCTTGAACTGTGCACAGGTCTGCCACCTGCTGGTCATACATCCTTATAATCAGGTGCGCCTTATAATCAGGTGTGCCTTGTATATGAACCTAGACATTTTAGCAGGCATTTCTTGAAGGTGCGCCTTATAGTCCAAAAAATACAGTAACCAATTACTATATTAACCCCTGGAATCTCCTGTGGTCAACCCCTTTAAGTATATATCTATCTGCAGTCAGCTACGTTTCTATGGCCTCCTTTCTTACATACAATACTTTTACCTTTCCAGGTATATTTAAATATTAGCAATGGAGATTAAATAAAAGAGAAGATTGAAGGATTTATATGATTGAAATGCCTAGAAAAAGAAAGAGTTTATCTACAAGTCCTAAGAGAAGGGTTTCCATCAGCGACTTTTCTCCTGTGCCGTCTTCCTCGGGCAGCCTGCCGCGTCCTCCAGCAATGAGCAGTAACCGGGAGGAGGTTTTCATGAGTCTGTGCGAGATGTTTCCCCACCTTGACCCCTCCTTGGTTGAGATGGTGCTAAGTGAATCTAAGGAAGGTAAGTCAAGATCACATACATCTATGTAAATGTATAAATCTAGGAAGTGATATCGCAGAAAGATTTTAATTCTACTTTTGCGTCTTTGATCCTAGTCGACGTTGCGATTAGCTATTTATTGGAGCTATCTACATCTGCTAAAGAGAGTACTACAGAGTCTACAGGATTTGAGGAGGTCGCCTCCTTCCTTAATGGCTCTCAGACTGAATCGCAGGATCCGGAAAATTATGGAGATGTCCCCGACCAAATAGAAGACGCCTCTTATATGGATGGAACTATGTGTAATGACTTGGATACTTTGCTAGATGAAGCTCTTGATAGGTATGGCTTAAACATTGAAGAGGACAACGCATTGCTTCATAATGCAGGGCTGGATCACAATACCTCTCACCACACAGATCATACGTTACCCTCCGATCAGTCTGTAGCAGAAGATTACACATGTACCTGGGACTCTGATGTGTATGAAACTGCCACAAAAGTAGAATCTGATAGGAAGACTGCACCAGATCCGATGCTCAGCTCTGTAACTTGTTCCCAAGAAGATGTTGGGATTTTTGAGAAACCTAAAGAGGTAGAGCAGCAGCGTACGGGGACACTACCACCAAAGCAACATATGACACCTCCAAGTGCATCCCCAGTGTCTCACATGAAGTGGAATCCCATGGCATCCTCCTTCTATCCAACTCCCAAAGGGAATCCTTCCTTCATAGCACCAGTAGTTGTTCCCCCTGCACAGTGGACATATATAACAGGTAGAAGAGAACCCGTTACAGGGGTTTTCTATAACCCTCCTCCTCCACTTCCTTGTGTATGGAATTTTACCAATTTCCCTCAATCCCATTGGAACGCTGTGAACATAAAACCCATAAAAACCGCTCCGAGTGGTCCACAGGTCTCCAAAAAAGCCGTCCCGTTTGTAGGAAAAGTTCTTGTTCTTCTGCGCGGTGCCCCAGGCTCAGGAAAATCTACATTAGCAAGGTAACATACTTTGTCATTTGTTTACTGTCCTGTTTCTTAACCCTTCAATGACACACCTGAAAAAGCGCTAAAGGGAACCCGTCATCAGGAACCCTTTTTCTGAAGAAACTTTACCTATCTGTATGGAGAACTGTGTCCCCAGTCCCATGGGAGTGGCCAGTGATCAGTGGTCCTGCCCCACTTTCAGGAAACTGCTCTCTCATATATCGATTTCAAATTTTAAAAAAACCTCCCATGTACTCCTCCTCACTGGCCTCTCCCATGGGACTAGGGGTACAGCTCTGCATACAGAAAGATAAACTTATCTTTTGTTCGGTAAAAGACCGTTTTATAATAAAAACTCTTTGCCAATGTGTACACTATTGGGGGAGCCAGAAAAGGGCTCTTGATGACAGGTTCCCTTGAATGTTCCCTTGAATGACATATATATAAACTTATATATGTATTGTTTTAAAGGGCTTGTATGACATTATAAAATTAAATCCTGAGGTAAGCGGCGCTGTACAAAAAACCCCCACAAACCTGTATCACTCGGTGCAGCGCTCCTGTTTACCTGAGGCAGGGATGGCTGGTTGCGGCAGGTGGGTAGAATTTATTTGTACACAAACCACAGCACAGCAGCACCAAGGGACGGTGGCGCGGGACATCGGGAATGCCGGAAAAGGTAAGTACAGCTTTATTTATTTTTTGTTCCTTATCAAGCCTTTTAATGCAGATTTAAATTAAAAAGATGTATCGTATATCAATGTCCTCAGCTGGTTGTGCTACAAAACCTACTGTTTAGCTACACTTTAGTGTACCTTGTACATCCGGCACACGAATAATGGAAAGAGATGTATTGTCTTTGGATTAATCATTAAAGGGGTTTTCCCACCAAGCAAGTTAGGCCCTGTCCACAGGATTGAGCCTAACTTGCTGATCAGTGCGAGTCTAAGTGATGAGAGCCCCACAGATCACAATAACAGGGGTCTGACTGGGTCTGAGGTACCTTTGTCAGACACCTAGTGCTCCCCGAGATGTCTTTTCTGCTCTATTCATCTCTATGGAGCTGATGGAGATTGCGCCCCATTACACCCTATATAGTTAAAATTGTTATGATATGTAAAGCTTTTCCAGAGATATCATCATTTAAAGGACATTTATCACCAGATGAAGGATTGTAAACCAAGCATACAGACATACTGGTGTGCGCCCATTCTGGCAGGATCTGCTCTTCTTTTAGCTTCCTGTGCCCTTGTTTACAAGAATAAAGGGCTTTAATAATTATGAAAGTGAGTCTGAGTTAATGGAGCCTTGACCCCTCAGGCTCATTTGCATAATTTTAAAAGCCTTTTCTTTGTTAAAACCAGGGCATAAGAAGCTAAAAGAAGAATAGATCTTGCCAGAGGGGGCGCCACCAGTATGTCGGTGTGCTTGGTCTACAATCCTTGATCTGGTGACCGCTGTCCTTTGAAGAAGTGCATAGCAGAATGTCAAAAATTGATGTAGACATTCAGGCTTCAATGACCAACAGCGAAATGTACCTGCATTTGCTAAAAATCACAGGGCTGGGCACATCTCATATATATTGGGTTTGGACCCTAAACCCCAGCTGTGATAACTGCACAAATAAATTATTATATTAATTTCTTGTATTCATTTTAATTTATTAGACGCCTTCCTTGTCTTCCAGGTTATTATTAGAGCAAAATCCATCAGGAGTTATTCTAAGCACTGATGACTATTTTGGCCAAAATTGTGAATATCAGTACGATATAAGCCTCCTTGGTGAAGCTCATGAGTGGAATCATAAGCGAGGTATGAAGAGTTTTTCATAATGTGAATTTTTTGCATCCTGTACTGTAAACTGTGTTTTTGTTTAATTAAATTGAAATGTTCAAGGGGCACATTTATCCTATGCTGCTGCTAATTGCGCCAGCGTATGATGCTGCCCCCGGCACGCGCAGGATTTATCAGGAGGCTCCGAAGGATCTGACCTGGCGTAGAATTGTGCCATACGCAGATGCAGGGCGTTGCTGCACAGCGCGGCACTGTCTCCTCCAACCGCGAAATTGGCCTGAGAAGTCACAATTGCCGACGCCTCTATTCAGACGTAGAAGCTGCGATAAATGTAGCCCATAATCTGTGGGTATCTGACTGCCAGGATCCCCCACAATTCCTTACCCACAGCCCTTCTGATCTGTTTTACACGTCATAGTAATTCTAGGAATGGCTGTCCCGTAAGTTGTTTTGGAAGTCCCATAGATATAAAAGGGGCATAGGACACTCCATTCTGTCCTATGGGAACTCTTGCTGTTCCAGGAATAAATACAAACCGAAGTATATGGGTTATCCATATAAAAATCAAAAATCAGAACATGAAATGTAATAAAGTATTTAATCCATATTAAAGGGGTTTTCCCACGAACAAAAGTTACACCCTATCCATGGGATAGGGCCTAACTTGCTGATCAGTGGGGGTCTCAGTGATGAGACCCTCACAGATCACAAAGTAAAAGGGGCCCGATGGGGGTCCCATGTACCTCTGTCGGGCATGACCCCTCTGCTCCATTAATCTTTGTGGATAGTGCCTAGCTTTTGTTCGTGGGAAAACCAATTTAAGGACAACAGTACAATAAAACCATGCACCTAAAAAATACAGAATACAACCAAAGTGGTGGTGGTGGTGGTGGTCAGTCCCATACATTATAATGATAGTCCTACACAAGGTTCCCAACCACAGAGAAATCATACACAGTTGAAAGCAGATTCACCCACCAGGGCGTTGCACAATGTGTACACAAGGGACTCCTATGAGCACCACCACAGCACCCCAACCATACGGGCCGTCACCTCCTCAAAGGGGGCTTTTCCTGGAAGACCTATTTACTTTATGGGCGGCTAAGGGGGAAACCATTAGTTTATCTTTAATAAGTAATTTCTAAGAAATTTTTTACATATATTTTTTTAACATTTTACACAAGCACAGTCCTAGAGACCACAGAACATAATGGGTATCACACGTGAGTCCTGTGTTCTCCTGACTTTCAGTAGCAGGTGGGTGTATACAGTGAACGTCACAGAAATCCTCACCTACCTTTGTGAATTCTCTCTTTTTATCATTCACTGACTCGTGATTTAATCACAGAGGAAGTACAGCTAGCACAACCCCACGTGTAAGCCCTGTCATCATTTTTGCTAACAAATCATAGATAATATTTCGTTTAATATAATTGACATTGGAACTTTTGGAACTCCGTCTTGGCGAGCTCTGTGCAGCGCTGCGTAATCTGTGTGCGCTATATATATAACAAATTACTATTCTTATCTCCAAAGACAGAACATAATGCGCTGTCTGCCCACCCTAATGAGTTTCCTACCTCTGGCTTGTGTAATTTGTATAGTAATAACCTTGTTACACAAGTTTTGCAGGTTGGACGCTGCTCTGTCTTTGTTTACTTATGGCATACACAGTTTTCCTCTTCTTGGTGTATATATAATTTGTAGTAGACAAACAATACTGGGTTTCCTACCAGGCAGTCCCTTTTAGGACACATTTTAGGAGTAGATAGGATCTCACAGTAGCGCGATCTACACCCGCAGCCGCTCTACCTATCCACTTGTCAGTACATTGTAATTGAATATTGCACAGTATTCTGCGAGTACACCTTCACTCTATTGTATGCTCTTATGTTTCAGCCAAAGACGCCTTTGAGAAGAATGTCTCCCCTATCATAATAGACAATACCAACTTACAAGGATGGGAAATGAAGCCATATGTTTCTATGGTCAGAACTTAAAAAAAAAAGTTACCAAAAAATTCTGTTTAATGTCTGAATATTGTTACTGTGTACGCGTAATATCACTTGTGTTATTTGAGTATTAAGCAGATCTTAATATCTGCTGTTCTGTGCAAAGTGGTATCCCTAGAGCTGTAGCTATTTTTTCATGCATAACTATTGGGTCTTATGATACAAAATGTGGGATCACCATAGGGTCTGATGTTATTTGACTTAAATCTTTTCCTTTTAAAGGACCTGTGTCTTACATCCTGGCAGGGAGGCAGTTCAGTAGCTGAGGGCACACGTAATATGGCAGCTTTGGATCTGCAGGAGCTATTAGCACACTTTTGAAGTTACTTTATATAAGAGAATTTTCCTCTTTACGACCACACCAGGATCATGATGCCAGGAGCTACAGAATTGGTGGTCTGGTCAGATATAAGAAAGTTTTACCACCGTAAGTATAAGGCACTAATATTGTTTTTACCCTGGTAAACGTTCGCCTTCTGCTTGGAGAACCTTGTGTGTACTGGGCATGAGTATTATAGTAGTTATAGGACGTTACAGGAAGTCCCATTGCAACTACTGGGCAGGTCATGTGACCGTCAACTCTTCCAGACAGAAGAGGAAAGTTTACCAGGGTGAAAACAAAATAGGTCACCCTATTAGGGGATTGTACTTAGCCTGGTTAACATTCTTATGGCCAGCAAATTTTAAGGAAACGTCAGGAGTGGAGGCTCTAAAAGATGATGTTATTCTTAAAGGACATCTACCACCAGGATGAAGGATTGTAAACTAAGCACAGTTACATGCTGGTTTGTGTACCCTCTGCCAGGATCTTCTCTTCTTCTGGCTTCTTATTCCCTGATTTGTACAAAAATAGGCTTTTAAAATGATACAGATGAGTCTCTGGCTCATTTACATAATTGTAATAGCCTTTTTTCTTAAAAACAAGGGTATGGGACGCTTAAAAAAGAGCGGATACTGCCAGAGGGAGCACACACCAGTATGTCAGTGTGCTTGGTTTACAATCCTCCATCCTGGTGGTAGATGTCCTTTAAGTAATATTATCTCTTGTTCTGTAGTTCCTAGAATTACAGTTCTGGTGTGGTTTATATTATGAGGTTGTGGATTCTAGAGGCCACTGATCCGATTTTATCAATTGTTTTACATAAATCATTGGCTACTGGAGTGCCAGTAGCCAATGATATGATATGAGATATTTTACAGGGAAAGGATTGGGTGAAGGGTGTGTTAGTTGTGTCTTTTAAAATAGTGTGGGGTCCATGTGAGTATTAATACAAGTGCTTAAATGTGTATTCCAACCAAGTGGTATTGCCCTCTAGGGGTAGGTTGGTCAAAGCCTAAACAGGGGATTCCAGAATAGTTCCTAGAAGGGGGGGGGAGGTTGAATGGAGCTGAGGTCTAGCATTTGGTCTTTTGGCTAATAATGCTAGAAATGAGAGAGAATGCTGAGAAGTGAATTGGAATGGATGGTGATACAGTAGGAATTTTATTCTAACTATAAGCTTAGAGGACTCCAAGAAATGAAATCCTCAGCGGCTGCAATGTCTGCTGCCAGAGGAAGATATAGAGGCAATTACATTCCCCAGCTGCTGCTCTATATTATGCCCGGACTACTGCTTGTAAATGGGGATAATATGTTAGAGAACTAATAATAATTATATTATTATTTAATACTGTGTAGGTTCCCTGAATAGAGCTCTACTTGAGATGCCTTGTTCTAAGTCTACGTGGGTTTACATTTCGTCATGAAACACAATACCTAATTACAGGCAGTCCCCGGGTTACATACAAGATAGGGTCTGGAGGTTTGTTCTTAAGTTGAGTTTGTATGTAAGTCGGAACTGTATATTTTAGCATTGTAATCCCAGCCAGAACTTTTTTGGTCTCTGTGACAATTGGATTTTAAAAATGTTGGGTTGTCATAAGAATCAATATTAACAATAAATCTTCATTACAGACACTTGTGATAACTGTTACAGCTGATCATTGTAGCCTAGGACTAAAGAATAATAAATTACCAACATCCAGAGGTCCCTTTGTAACTAGGGGTCGTATGTAAGTCGAGTGTTCTTAAGTAGGGGACCGCCTGTACATTGCTGTATACAGTCTCTTTGGTCTTTTAGGGACAAGTTAACATTTTCCAGTTTGTGGTATATTCTCTTGTCATATTAGCCATGTATACGCATATACAGGCAGTCCCCGGGTTACGTACAAGATAGGGACTGTATGTTTGTTCTTAAGTTGAATTTGTATGTAAGTCGGAACTGTATACTTTATCATTGTAACCCCAGGCAAAAAATTTTTGGTCTCTGTGACAATTGGATTTTAAAAATGTTAGATTGTCATTAGAAACAGGATTAACACTAAAGCTTCATTACAGACACCTGTGATAACTGTTACAGCTGTTTATTTTAGCCTAAAGCTAAAGTACAGTAAATTGCCAACATCCAGAGGTCCGTTTGTAACTAGGGGTCGTATGTAAGTCAGGTGTTCTTAAGTAGGGGACTGCCTGTATTTTGTTTTGCAGAGTTGCAGATGGAATATTTGCAGTATACAAGTTTTACAGAAACTACAGAGATGTACTACATTCTACATACTAAATTCCATAAAAGCGGAAGGGAGTTTTGGAAATGGTGTAGTATAGTGTGTTACTCTGTTACTTCTGAGATGTAGAAACATGGACCACAGCTGGATTTTACTAGATTTGTCAATGGAAAAATAGGAGGGGGTCTTGGGGGGGCTTATTAGAGAGTTAGATACAGATCCCACCTGAAACGCTTCTATTCTGATCTTATCTGCATGATACAGCAGATTTTTTGATTTGATCATTAATAAGCATAAGTACAGCTCCTTATTATGACACTTACCCTTTTCTTTTTCTTAAATTAACCAGCCACGTTTCCTATGGCCCAGTTCACATCTGTGTTCTGCAGATTCAGTTACTCCTTCCAGAAAAATATCTCTGCGATCGGCATCTTATTTACCGCTATTAATAACTGATGGGTAACAGAAGATACCAGAATGTCAATTAACCCCTTTGTGACCGTTTTGTCATTGGTGCCTGAACGTCCAGGTCAATTTTTGCTGTTTTGTTATGCGCTTCTTTAAATGACGATATCTCAGAAAATACTTTACTTATAACAATCTTTTCAGTTTTTTTTTTCCATGACGTGTGGGACTTTAACTTGATAGGATAGTTTATTAATTACATATTTTGCCAATAATTGACTACAAATGTGAAAATATAAGCTTTTTTTGTCATTTTTCTGAAAAAATTGTAACTTTTTCTAAACTATTTTTCAGCTACAGATGCAGAGGGTGCATGTACTTCTACAAAATAAAAGTCTTTCCTGTAGCTCCTTCTACATTCTGCCTTTAGCTGGTGGGCTGGAGGGGGGCACATTTTCAAACAATTATATCTCCTGAACCCTGGCACCTAGAAACACAATTCAGGGAGAGTCTCCTTTTTAATATGATATATGGATTGTGCATGGCTGCTTAACAGAAATGTAGATATCCACTCTTAGTTACAATCTGTACAAGCCGTACATAAAAATCTAAATTTTTAGGACAACTTTAAGGGTGGGTATCTCTGGTTCTGTGAAGCATCATACACAATCCATCTCCAGGTTTTAGGAGAGAGAGGCTTTTAAAGTTGGCGATTGTCATAACGTTTATTAATGTTGTTTGTGCACAGGACATGTGCAAATAGGATATATACAGTAGTATGGTAGTCGTGGAGGGGGTTAAAGGACATCACTAGGATGACTGTATGCAAATGAGCCCGAGGGGCTCCAGGCTCCTTTAACACCTATGGAGCCTGGAGACCCTCAGGCTCATTTGCATGGAGTCCATCATCTTGGTGGTAGATGCCCTTTAAAAGTCTATAGAGAGCTGAAGGTAAACAGGTGACCTTCCATCTTAAACAGAAAGGTGTGAACCAGGGCTAACATGTCTGATGTCTCATGAACAGTAAAACAAAATTACTCTTATTTCTGCACCGCTAAAATTATTAATAGAGGCTTATTAATCATTTATTGAAAATAAGAATTCTTCCCCCAAAAAAGCAAACGCTCATACGTCTGCATTGACAGAATAATGTAAAAATGTTATCTAATCGAAGTCGCAGACGGGAAGTAAAACATGTTTGCTTACATGGCCCCGGGTGACCTTGACCTTTTAGCTTCACATCAGGGGTAGACGTCCTATCATTTCCTGACAGGTTTGTGTGATCTGCTAGCACTCTTTAGTAGCCAGGCTTGTCTAGGAAACCCCCAAATATTACCTCATTAAACTACCAGCTGCCTCAGTTAGGGTAAGAAAGGTCCTTTCTAAAATTTATGTGAAATTTCTCCAATTTGCCTATTAAAAAAATCTTCAAAGGAATATGCAAAAATATGCACAAAAAAAAAGAATCCTATTTGCCTAAGATGAGTCCAGTTTAGAGGCCACAGGGGGGCATCCTTTAAGCAGCCTCTAAACTTGACTAATTAGTAAATCAGTAAAATGGGTGAGATTTTACAAAAAAAAGAGGGAATTCTAGAAAGGACATTTCATACTGTACCAGAAGGGGGCTGCTAGTTTAAAGGGGATTAAATCTGGAGAAAGTTCCCTTAAAAGTGCCCTCACCTTTTGCTAGCCTCTAATGATGGTAGAATTGTAATGACTTATTAGCCAGGTATTATTATTCATAAGTGGCGTAAAAATATTTGCTCTCAATGTGCAAAATCCACTGCAAAACTGTACAGGATTTAACCATTTGTTGACTATAGTGACTATAGTGATGATTCTTGCAAAAAAAAAAAAAACAGTTATGCGCTAATATGTGCAACTTTTAGGCTGCATTTTATACCCAAAACTAGTATAAAATCTATGATAAATTCTCCTCATAGTTGGGGGGGATGTGAATTTACAGGAGCCATTTATTTCCAAAGAATAATCCCCCCCCCCAAAAAAAAAAACAGGTAACAGGACTATCACATGAGTGCTGTTGGATCTTTTTAGCTAAAATACTAAAACAGTAAATGTAATATTGATGGGCTGTTAAAGAAAGCTCTACCTTGTTTCTATGTAATGGGAAGCGCAAATGATGCAAATAACACAATAATATTGTTCTGTGTTTATTACTAGGCTATGAAGCACAAATACAAGGTAACATTTCGGGAACCTGACACTTGGTGGAAATTAAAGCCAAAGGAGCTTGAGAGGTAACATTTAGTACCAAGAAGTTTAAATATGATGGTTTGGATCTTAAAGGGATTTTTGCAGTTAATTGATATGAAAGACCTATAGCAGAGGGGGTGGACCTTTTAGAGACTGAGTGCCCCGATTGCAGCCCAAAAATCACTTATTTATTGTAAAGTCCCACATAGTAAATTAAGTAGTAACTTATTGATGACTTATTGCTACAGAGGGACAGAGAAGACACATTGATGGAGGGGAAATTAAGGTCATCATTGTAGCTTCCCTCCAGGGGCCCCCAAACAAGAAAAAGTGTGGCACCCGGAGCAGGATCTCCAATGATAATCCGACTTGGGACTTTTGAAGGCCCAATTTCTCCTTAAGTTGCAGAACATAAAGATTTTGACCCCCCCCCCCCCCCTTCCTGACTAACAATCCCTGCTCTGCCTCCTTGTACTTGGGGACGGTTTGCACGGTCTGCAAGTTTTTACATGGTGACCAGTGACATCATTGCAGGTCTCTCAGCCTTCTAAGAATAGCAAACTGTACCCCATGTATGTGATTACATGAGATCACAACAGCCTCCATGGAGGATAGAGAGGAGTAGAAGTTCATGGAAGATGCTGTGACTTCATGTGGTCAGATACATGCATGGGGTACAGTTTGCTATTGTTAAGACGCTAAAGTACCTGCGATATCACTCTGATCATATGACATGAACTGTGGCCAGTAAGGAGGCATAAGGTATGGGGAAGATTAGATGGGAGGGGCAGCCGAGCAGGACACACCCCCTCTGATGCAAGGTAATATAAGATAAAAGGTGATTTATGTGAATCTAACCAAAACAATTTTTAGCTAAAAAAGGTCAGTCAGTTAATAAAACTATATGGGAACCTGTCACTCGCTGTATATTTGTAAATGTGCTGACAGGTTCCCTATAAAGTGGACAGAAGAGACCCCCTCCTTTTCCAGGTAAATTGCATTAAATAATTAGCCGTGCAATGTCCGACATATTGTATACAGCCCAGGGCCTATGGCCTTCTTAATCCGCCCGTGATACTGCTGCTCCTGAGACCTCAGCAGGTTATCAGTACAATATGGATTTATAACAGATGTGGGGGATAGTATATCATGGGGGTAATGGCGTAGCATATCAATGAGACTAATGCAGTTTTGGGCTCCTGTTTAGTGAACGTGTAACTTTAGTAAATGATGTTGTTTTCTGTTTTGTTTTTTTTGGTAGGCGGAACCATCATGGCGTAAAAAAAGAGAAGATAATAAAAATGTTAGAAAATTTTGAACGTGTGACCGTCAATTCTATATTAAATCTCTCTTATCCCAAGTCATCCAAAAATGCTGATAATTCTCAAAGAAAAGCAGATGAAAAAACAGGGTGAGTTTTCTCCTTGTTTACTCAAACTACAAATTTAATCTGTTGTTACTAATTGCGGTGCAGCCACATAGCTGAACTAAGGAATCATATTCTATATCAGCAATTATAAGCCAAAATCAGAATTGCAAACAGAACTAAGGGCGCATTCACACTGACATATGCTCACAGGGCTACAGCCGGTTCGGGCATACATCCAGCGCCGCGGAGAGGAGGAGGATTATTAATTAATTATTAATTAATAATTTCTTTATATAGTGCACACACATTACACAGCACTGCACAGAGCTTGCCAAATCAGTCCCTGTCCCCATGGTGCTCACAATCTAATCAACCTGCCAGTATGTTTTGTACTGTGGGAGGAAACCCATGCAAACACAGAGAACATACAAACTCTTTGCAGATGTTAACTCTGGGGCTTGAACCCAGGACTCCAGCGCTGCAAGGCTGTAATACTAACCACTATGTTATATAGAAATGCTTGTGATTTTTTTAACAACATATATTTTCTCCCTTCTGCCTTTTACGAGAAATTCCCAGTTGAATCCATATGCTAATGAGGCAGTTGGAGCACTAAGGCTGTGTCATCAGCACCTGAACCACTGCTATTCCTGATGAAAACCAATCCCTCTTCTTCCAGTGTCTCTTTATAAATGTCACAAGGGATATGGTTCACAGGGGAATGTGCTCCACATACTATGAACCTCATTTGCATATGGATTAAAACGGGAGTTTCTCATAAACCACAGAAATAATAATGGTATTTTTGAAATGATAGTTAACGTTTCTATATCATTAAATGTAAATGATCTAAGTTTGTATTTTGGGTGGAAGTGGCATAAAATTCTCAGGTTTACTTCCCTATTACCAAAGGCAAAAAAAAATCATTACATGGTTTCTATTTTACACCATGTAACACTTAGACATACAAATCCCATCTGATATATAGACTGTTTGTAACCTCTATAAGAATATCTTGGGCTTCCTCTATTAACACCTACAGCTTATGATGCTTTATCTTAATTGTACTGATGTGTACAATGTTGTTGGCTTTATAGGGATGCCAGTGCCTTACCACAGTCCATAAAAGAAGGAGAGATGTCTCTTTCTGAAACCCCTGAATCAGGAAATGGTGCAGATTTGTCTAATGCATCACCAGACATGGAGAAGAGCACAGAGGTGTCTAAAGAAGCTCCAGCAAGGATGGATCCATCTAAAGACGAGGTGGCAGAATTGAACCTAAAAAATGTGACCGCTACAGAGGGTGACAACTATATGAGGAGTAGTGAAAACTGTTCTGCTGATGTTACTTGTACAGAGGTGGTTGGAGATGAGCAGGTTCCACATATAGATGGTGGGTCATCTCTGCTAAGTCAAAGGCCAGAATTGCTTGACTTTGTAGGAGACTGGCCTGTAGATCAAACCATGAGTCAGAGGGCTCCAAGGAGTAGAAAAGCCAGAACTCGACACGAAAAACACAGTCCTGTGCAAAAAAGTAGTGAAAACGATAATCTCATAGACGACAATGAAGAACAAACCGATAAGACAACTGCCTATGAACGAATAGATAACGGATCTAATGAACAAGACCAGCAACCAGAACTGGGACATCATGTTGACTCTTCCGTTGTGGATTATGAATTCAAAGAACATTTATTGCAATTGGAAAATAAGTTAAGTACTTTATTATCGCTACAAAATATGGAAAATTGTGGTAAAGATGGTGACGGAGATGAAGATATGTTAGTTTATAAGAGCTCAGGTGTTCAAGAGCAAGTAGCAGGATGTACGGATGGCGTGTCTTGTGTTAATGAAGAAGTTAAAATGAAGCCAAGACATCCCAGACGTAACTGTAGACAATGTAAATTAGCGCTAAATTTCACTAATCATTGTCCCGACTCATCCAGCCACAGGCGGCCATGCATCAGCTTGTCTAAGTCTTCACAAACCGAGCCTCAAGATTTTGCATTGGCATGGAGGATCGAGAGAAGAAACGCAGATATTTTAGACCCTGCAAAAATAATCCTAGGAAAAAGTAGTCGGTTTGTCTCAAAGTCGGTGGATGGCGGCTCAGAGCATATTCCCTACAGAGTGACGCACCATAAGAGCACCTTCGTGGAGGAGGATGATATCTCCACTTTAGGAGATGAAGACGGCTTAGATATTCTCTCTAAACTCTTTAGGTCGGTTTCTTTCGACGTATTGAAAGATTTGTTTGAAAGGTGCGATAAGGATATAGTGTGGACAACTAACCTGCTTCTCGATTCCGGAGAGAAAATGCATAAGGATGAGGAATGCGAATCTGAGGAATGGGAAGACTTAGAATCATGTTCCGATTCGGATAAGGGTAACCTTCAGGATAACATTTCTGTAAGTGAGGAAACCTCTGTGGAAGAAGCTTCTGACCTTACAGAGGGCAGGGTAGAAGCTGCAGAATATTCTACCTTTGTGAACGCGCTGCCCCTCGTTGTTGCAGAAGAATTAAAAAGTGGCAACGTTTTATCTTCTAACGAAATTAATCAAGGTAGAGTTTCTACAGAACTTCAAGAACTTTTTCCCAACCACAAAACCATAACCAACACCCTTCCCCCTGATATATTGTGGCCTACAACTATAGAGCCGGACCGTCCTAATCTACGCGATTCACCTCTCGACTTTTTACAATGCACCAACACATTGAAGACAAATAAGAAAGGCAGCACCGAAGATATTAGTATAAATCATGTAAATATGGCCCAAAAATCTGATGATTTGGAAATCTTGGCGGGAGTGAGCGATGAAGGACAAGAATTGGCAGCCGTTGTGGAAAAGGGAAGGAAAATGCCAAATTATAGTGACTCAAGGCCACAGCCTAAAGAGTCCTTGAAGTTTGATTATTTGGAGTTGGCTTTGCCTCCAGAATTTGCTTTTCAGCTCACCGAGTTGTTTGGCCCAGTTGGAATCGACCCAGGTAATTGAGAGATGAGGTGGTCCATAGAGCCACACCTTTTAAAGTGAATTCTGAATACTGCCACTGCTTTATAAAACTTTATTTCACATTACTTGACTCGCTGCCTGTGCTGAGTCTTGGGGAGATGGCAGCTGCAGGCTGTGTGTGCCTGTGTCTGGCTCCTCTCCACCACAATCATCCAGCACCCTGCCCCTCCACAATTCCTGCCATGTGCATTGAGCAGGCTGGGGAGGAAGGGGGTTGGTGCAGAGGAGAGGAAGAATGCATCAAGGAGACTGAGACACAGGCTGCTGCCGCTGACAACCCCCCTTCCTTTCGGGACTCGCCACATGCTGCTGACAAGGAGCCAGATAATGTGAAATAAAGTTTTATAAAGTAGTTTCCTTATTCACAATGCTGACAAAGGAATTTTTTAAATCTCTATAGTATAAAATAACTTTCCTGGGCAGGAGGGCTGCGCTTATCAGATAACTGGAATTGGGAGGCTGGGATCCTTAGCTATTGGGTACCATCATTTTCTAAGGCAGAGCACAATAAAGCAGTATAGTACTGTGCACCAGAAGCCATTGCTCCCATGCATATAGTTTTTGACTAAATTCTCAGTGGGCAAAGGGGGAAAATAATCTGCACTGACAGTCTAAGGCTAGTGCCACGCAGGGAGTATTCACTGCAGGGTATCAGTGTTACATTGTACAATAGCAGTGTATTGGGTTAGACTTCTAAAAAATCACATCCACATACTACAGTAATAACCTGTAGGACACCAAATTTGTGCTATGAGGTTCAACCAGATATGTTTTAATGCAGGAGATTGAAAGGGGGCACAATGTATCAGTTCCAGCCTAAAACTGATTATTTTACCACATGTATTCTGTTTTACCCTCCCAGGCTCATTAACTATTGAAGATTGTGTTGTGCCAATAGACCTGAAACTGGCTGAATCTATCCATAAGAAGTGGAAAGAATCAATAATGGTTAGTAAATAGACTACAGTAATGTTTTCACTAGTCTCTCCGGAGAATCTTGGTTCCAGTCCTGCCGCTCTGGTCCATGGGCACGAGTGGTGACATCACATAAATGTCACCTGATACAGTCACTGCCCTCAGCATCTACATTTTAGTTATCCACAAGACACTTAGCGATTATTTAGTCTTTATTCTACCTATTTGTTATTCTAGTTTCCACCATATTTCTGCTTCCTTTTTGGTTCACCGTCCAATCACCTTTGCAAAAAAGCAAAACTCTTGGTTGGACAAGGCACCAAAATGTTCAGAAAGTGTCTAAAACAGTTATAACAGATATATGACCGTTTTAGTCATTTACACCAGAATTCTAGTGTTTTTTTTTAAATTGGTTATGGGAAAGGATATCCCTTCTATGCTCGCAGCATTGAGAGACCTCCTTTACGGCAGTGACATGGAGGATTATGGGAGAGTTTCTAGACCTATGCATGGATTATTAGTTATTGATAGGAAGAAAAAAGATTTTGGGCTCACCTGCCCCGACTATCATTAAGAACTTTTCATAAGTTCGAAACACGTCAGACCATTTTTATTACCAATAGTACCACTTTCATGTTTAAAGAAGAATAAATATATAGAAGTTTTAAAGATAAAGATTCCTTCATGTTTGCCTAGTTGCTGGATTCTCCTCTTTTACCATGGATTATTAGTTGGCCTATGGTTATAATTATATTGTAAATAGCGTATATTTTTTTTTATTCCACAGGAAAGACAAAGACAAGAAGCGTTATCCTATCAGCTCATTTTCCAAGGTAAGGGGTTTTTTTGTTTTTTTTTGGTGAATCAGGAAAGACACATCACGGTGAACATACAATTGTCCCATTAGTAGTATGGTATAGAGCAGAAGAAGCAATTTTTTTTTCTTTATCTTACCCTGTGCTAATGATTTATGGAAAGTTGTTTGTCTTTAGAAGAAGTTTCTATTTTATTCCTTTTCGTAATGTATGAAAAAAATTGACAACTATGTCACATTTCCCATTGTCATTAGAATGTATCCTGTACTCCCCATTACCGTTCTTGTACCACTGTGCTCTTTGGAGTGGCTGCTTCCCAATGGCCACGCACAAGCAGAAAAGCTACTATTGCTTTTTAACCTGATGTCACAATAAAAGTGAAGTTTTACTATTACATTGGTGTCTTGGACTCCCAAACTTTCCTATTCCGTCTGACATTTTCAGCATTCAACTATCTGTATCAGATTGTGTGGAAACCCTCTATTTTAACAAGGGGACTAATAAGAGTCACTAGTCAATAAGTTTTATACATTTGCATTAGGAATAAAACCAAAATAATCTTATTTTTCCCTATTTTCTGCAGACAGTTTGCCTGATCACTCATTCGACCTAGAAAATATTACCCAAAAATCAGAGCCTGACATATCCAAGAGAGATGCAGATTTTCTTCCATTCATGGATCAATGGAACACAAGAGTAAAGAAAGTCTCGTTACGTCAGATCATCGCGGAGGAGATGGCACTACAAGCCCACCAAGACTCGGTACGGTCTTATCTAACAAATGGAGGCATTTCACTTTTATTTATTGAATAAACTACGACCCAGTATGAGAAATATGTTTGCCTAGTTTTAACTCTATACTATACATTTTTTTTTTTATCCGTAGAAGAAGTCTTCATCAAGTAAAAACTGTGCAGAGAAACTGAAGGAGAAGCAGATCATAGAATTGTTCCCTCATGTGGAGCAGCAACTACTGCTGGATATCTTTAAGGAAAACAAGTAAGGAAGAGCTGAAACATGTGACCAACTATTTTTAATTACATTTCCGAATTATTTGCAAGTTAATGTTTGGGACCTGCATCTTCGATACGGGAGACGCCCATCTTGTGGTTGCAATGACTAGAGAGGGAGCTGTTTATGCCATACAATTACAAGAATAGCCCAAACTCCCTTCTCCGCTTGAGTTCTTGAAATAGATGCAGGTCCCAGAAATGGAACCAGTATCTTTTGGGTTTAAACTAACTGGCGATATATAACATCAAGTTATCTTATTCTTCTGTTCACAGTTATTCCTTTGAGAAGACTAAGGAGTTCATGAGCTCTGTCCTTGAAGCTGATCCTGTGCAAAATGTGATAGCACAAGGATTCAAGCCCGCTGCGTCCCCTTCGACTGACAAAAGCAAGGTAATTCTGCTTCCTTTATTGCTTCATGACTGTAATGTTTTAGGCTTGAAAGGGGGTTGTTCCAAGTTCATAAGTTTTCATCTATCCTTAGGATAGGGGGTAACAAGCTGATTGGTGAGTCCAACTGCAGGTACTCCCATCGGTCACAAGAATAGGACCCCCACTATCCAAAGAACGGGATCCCAAGCAATCCATTAAACATGTTTCTCCTTCTTACTCGTATGTGGATCGGCAGGTCTAGTATGGGAGTATCAGAAATTGCAGACCAAAGCGCTTGGCTATCCATGGTATAGTATAGTAATGCCAGAGATAGGGAAGCACTGTACTCAGCAATTTCCAACACTCCCATACCATTGGACTGAGCAACAGGACACATGCTCGACCTTCACCAATTAGTGAGATCTGGACCCCAGTTTTCTCCAGATTGATAGGGGTTCCATTCTCATTATCTGTAGGGGTCCCAGTACGTAGGCCAATCACCTTGCTATCCTCTATCTTGTGGATAGGAGATAACGTGCAAATTTTATACAACCCCTTATGAGCCCTCTCCACACATAATGAATGATTAATGGATATTGCTGGCACCGATCGCATGCGTGGCAACCCCGAGCTCTGTACACGGAAAAATGAGGTGCCCCACACCTCCCCCAACAGCAGCCACATTGCCCATCATCTTTCCCCCAGCAGCCAGAGTTGCTCATCATCTCCCCAGCAGCCACAATGGCTATCCCCACCTCCCTCAGCAGCCAGTACCCATCATTTTTGCTCCCTCCTCCTGCAACCTTAGTGCCCATCATCTTTCCCCCCTCCCCCAGCATCCACAGTACCCATCATCTTCCTCCCCTTCTCCCAGCATCCACAGTGCCCATCATCTTCCTCACCCAGCAACCACAGTGTCCATACTCTTAGCTCCCCCCTTCCCCAGCTGCCAAAGTGCCCCACAGCAGCCCTTCCCCGCTGTGGAAAAAAACAAACTTTCACTTTCCCCACTCCCCCAAAGCCGCAGATGTCCTCTACATCCTCGCTCCTGTGTACGCCCGTTGTGCGTGAGGTAGGGGGGTGGGATGATGGGCACTGTGGCTGCTGGAGGAGGGGGGGGGAGTTTGTAATTTTGAAATATATTTAAAGTACAACATGTGACAAAAAACATTCTTAAAATCACTTTGATAAATTACAGTGTTCAGCAGTCATAACCATATAAAGCGACGCATGTCAGATTATAAGTAATGGGACTGAGCCTTAGGGTGGTGCCACATGTTGGCGCTTTGATTCTGTTTTGTAACAGAATCAAAACGCACTGGGGCAGCCCGCAGAAGAGCACATATGCTTTTGCATGCATGCGCACGCAATCCGCGCGGGGTGTCTTGTATTGTGTTAATGCAAGACACCGGGCGCTGATTGCCGATTGCATGTGTTTGCATACAAAAGCATATGTGCTCGTCCGCGGGCCGCCCCAGTGTGCTTTGATTCTGTTACAAAACGGAATTAAATGGGAACATGTGGCACCACCCTTAAGCTACAAAATGGCAGCGTCCTTAAGGGGTTAAAGTAATGCACAGTCATTGACCTTAAACCACTACACCCACAAATGCACTTAAAATGCCTTGGTTATTTGCGCCTTTTCCGGCTTTAAGGGGTTAAGATGTATCATTTGCAATGCAGAACATCATTAAACCAAGCACAGTTAGCCTTCTTTGTAATACTTTGTATTCCTATTAGACAGATCAATGACCATTAGATAAATGTGCTCATTCTATCATTAATAGGAGAAGAAATTGAAACCAGATAAGGAACCCATCAGTGAGCGCACCTTCCAGGACCTGGAGTACCCAAATTATGATGACTTCAGAGCAGAGGCCTTCCTCTATCATCAGAAGCAGCAGGAGAGCTACAGAAAAGCTGCCGAGGCTCATAACCGGGGAATGAAGCAAGTAGCGGCTTATTATGCGCAGCAGGTGAGTTGTAGTAAATGCAGGACATAAATTACAATTGTACATTGCACATATACAAGTCATTGACAAATCTGCAATGGACGTTTCTATACATCAGGGCTATCTATATGGGCAGAAGATGAAAGAGGAGAATCGGAGGGCAGCCGTACAGATCTTCGAGAGGGCTAATGAGTATCTATTGCCTGAGAATATATTAGATTTACATGGACTCCATGTGGATGAAGCAATGAAACACTTCCGCAGGGTGCTGCAGGACAAGACCGACGGTAATTATACTTCATTATATTGAAGTACTGAATGGTGAGAAGGAGGCTTGGGGCCGAATAGAAGTGAGTGAGGATGGGAGGACACGCACCCTCTGACTTGCTGCTGTATCTGACTGTATGCCAGGAAAACTAATAAAGTTGATGAACAAATAGAAAATAAGCAGCACTCCAGACGTCCAAGTCAAGTAAAAAGTGGTCCTTTTATTCCATGTGCAGTAGCGACGTTTCGGCTCGTGTTGAGCCTTTTTCTGGCTAACACCGAAACCGTTTTCAAAAAGCCAGCCAGATGATTTTTGACCGAGATTTAGAAAGGGTTGACAAATAGAATGCCATTATCTTGGTACTATGGATATTACAAACTTATACCCTTTTTCATATTTGTAGCCCAATTTTCTGCATTATTTCCTGTAGTAAGGATAAGATATGATTGGGTTTGGAGACAACCACAGGTTCTTGCAGCACATTTGTCCATCAATATAGCTGATCACTTGCACATCTTCCTGAGACATAACTGCATGCTGAGTTTTACATGAATCTGACATTTCTATCTTTGTGCGTTTTTGCCTAAAACTACAAAATGAACATACATTTTTTCCCCCCATTTAGATATCAAGAAAAGACTCCTGGCGTTCTCCGTGTGACACTGAAGTGAAACTTTTATTTTTGCATAATCGAATTCTGATCGAAGTCTGATTTGGAAATAAGGGAATAATGGTGTTCATGTTATTCCAACTGCTACACCAGCATCATACAGCCAATAGTATAATGATGTGATTCTTTACAGTATTTCTCTTTAGCAGGTTTGTGTTACATTGTATGTTAGGCTCTGACAACGTTGCGGTGATTGAAAGTGTCACCTTGCAATAACCATGTTCGGTTCACCAGCCGCAATCCTGTGTGACCTCTTAGAGAACACACATACGTCGCGGCACATATCTGCCTATAGCCACATAATGCTGCAGATATTACTGAGCACAGTAGTGGGACCCCCGACAACCTCAATTATTTTAATAATGGACAACCTCTTTCAAAAAGGTTGTCCATTATTAAAATAATTGAGAATGTCGGGGGTCCCACTACCGTATCAAAGGTTACTATGTGCTACCTATGTGCAGCCCAGTCTCACCCAAGTGAATTGGTGTGAGCTGCATTACCAAGCACATCCACTGTGCTACGTATGGCAGTGTCTCGCTACACCTGGACAACTCCATAAAGCCATAAAAGTTGGCTATTGCAGGTGATCAGGTTTTTTTTTACTTTCTAACATATGGACAAAGTTTTCTATTTTAAAACCTGGTGCTTATGGGTGGATGTCAAAATTGCTAAATTTTAGTGTCATCTTTTATGTTTCGATCGGCTCCATGTATAATATTAGTATTATGACGACGGGCTGATTTATATTATTGATTTTACATACTTCAGTTATTGGTCCCAATATTATGGATGATATTGAATCAAATGATTTTACCAATTTTGGGGAAAATGACGTATTCGTATTACCTGAATGTCGCTCACAGCACCCCGGGCGGTCGGCTGTATGATGGGGCCGAGGAGGCACTCGTGTAGGCGTTGCGGCTTCTCCGGTACACCCGCTCGTTGTATACTTTGTAGCTTCCGCACTGGATATTGCATTTACTTGAATGGTACAAAGCTGCAATATCCTGATGTAGATGTCTATGAAGTGAAACGGCTGCAGTGCAGATCGCTGGGGGTGGCAGTCGTCCTACCATCTTGTGGAACTGGAAAATCCTTTACAAAAAGCATGCTTTATCATGTGTGCTTATTATGGCGTGTCTAATAATGCGATTTCTTAAATGATGAAGGGATCAGATATTTCCTTGGAGGATATTACTGGTGCACGTACGAGTCACACAGACACACATCCACATAAAGGGGGAGATTTATCTGAAGTGTCTGAGGTAAAACTGTTCTAGTTTCTCATGGCAACCAATCAGAGCTCAGCTTTCATTTTATTAACAGCTGTGGGAAAGTGAAATCTGAGCTCTGATTGGTTGCCATTGGCGTTCTGCTCTCAGACACTTATGATAAATGTATACCCTATGTATATATAATTGTGTACGAGAATGTAGATTTTGCGTTCATTAGGAATTGTCTGCTCTTTCTCTATTTTTATATATTTTGGATTTTGGGGATCCAGAAAATTTTAAAAACACTGAAGATATGAATGGGTTTGTGGCCACAGTAAAGAAAAAACCTTAGCAGATTTTTTTTCTTAGGCCGCCACTGGAGCAATCAGTGGCCTCACTGGGAATGTCCACAAGAAAGACACTCACTGAACTCAGTGGTGACGTGCCATATGTGTGGTGGTCACCCCTGTGGCCAGTGATTGGACCACCAGTGATCAACCCTCAGACTGCTGGAGAATAGGTGTGCCATTATCTCTAATTGATGGAGCAGCAGGTTGAGAATGTATCCCGCTGCTCCAGTCGATTGTATGGCAGTGTTGAAAATTGCTGAGCACAGCGCTCGGGTTTCTACAGCACCCCCATTCACTAAGTGAGTGTCTGAGCATTGCCAACACTCCTTTACAAATGATTGGAGAAGCACCTGCCGCTCCTACCATTAGTGAGAATGGACCTCCATTTTCCAGATTGCTGGAGGGACCAGCAGTCAGACCCTTAAAGGAGATCTTGATCCTGGTGGTAGGGTGGTAGAGTAACCACACTTACATGCAAATGTGTGCCCCATCTTATTTTAGCTTCTTTTACCTTTGTTTTTACACAAAGAAAAGCATTAAGAATTATGCAAATGAGCCTGAAGGGCTCCATAGCTGGAGCCCCTCAGACTCATTTGCATAATTTTCTAAATCTTTTATTTGTAATAACAAGGGCTTAATAATCTAAAAGAATAGCAGATCCTACCAGAGGGGACACACACCAGTATGTAAGTGTGCTTGGTTTACAATCCTCCATCCTGGTGGTAGATTTCTTCTAATAATCGGCTTGTCAGTAGAGGTTAACTTAAATAGTTGGTACATACCCTTAATGGGTCATATTCAAGCAGCCATGTGTTTGGGCTGCCAAACCCCCTTTCCATTTTTGGTGGCAATTAGCCATGGTTTTCTAATGCCAAATAATGCCCTTTAAATGAATCCGTTTCTTAGAGGGCTGCGTCCGGCAGTGCTCTGTGGTCTACACCTTGGTCTTATTAACACTTCAGTCATTTTAGTCCTCCTCTCTTTTATCACAGTTTATAATATCACAGTCTTTATTATTTTTACAAGTCACTTTTTCTCTCTCTTATGTTCAGTCGGAACACTGATATCCAATCTCATGATTCTCTGTAGGCTGAGATATTTTATTTTAATAGTTCTTATTTTTTTATTTCCCTGTTCTACTAATTATTTGCATATATATACCTAAAAATTATTTTCTACCTTCTCCTCAACACTGTCTATTGAAAGTGACTAATTCTTATTGCAGGCCACAAGCAACACATGTATTTTTATCACCCACTTGAGTAGCTTTGTAAATAGATTTTTACACAACTGTACGTTTATTATGCCAAAGTGTTACCTCAACTCAGGTGTTTACTACTAATTTATGTATGAGAAAGAGAATAGAGCCATGCTTTAAAGGGAATCCATCAGTTTTGACCATAATAAAATGCAGACAGAGCTAGGTGTAGGCCTTTGAGATTGGTGCGATCATACCTCTGTGTGCGTACTAGTAGCAGCAGGACTGTGAAAAATTAGTTTGCAGCTCCAGCAGGTGCTCTGGGAGGGTCTTTCAGCCTGAAGAACTTCCTGCTCTTTGCAATGAACTGTTCCATAGCCCCTCCCCTCTGCTCTGAGTGATTGCTGTAAGTATCCAACCAAAATCCTGATGCAGCTCCTTTTTTAGCAGCCGTGTCACTATTAACATACGCAAAGGTATGGTTTCTGAGATCTCCAGGGACAATACCTATACTGTCTGCAGCTTTGTATGGTCAAAACTGGTCCCTTTAATGTATGGTCCCTTTAATGTATAAAATGAAAGAGTCTTAGGGCTCTGTTCACACTGTATAACATGGGGCCATGAAACAATTCCAACTGCTCCTTACTATCACTATGTGCTATTAATGACCTATCCTCAGGATGGTAGGTGATTATAATGGATTATAATCCTATTACACTTACATGCAGTTTTAACTTCTTATGCTCTTGATTTTTAAGAAAATATGCTTTAAAAACTATGCAAATGAGCCTGAGAGGCTCCATTAACTTCTATGGTGCGTGGAGCCCCTCAGACTCATTTTGAAGCCTTTTTTCGTAAAAACAAAGGCATAAAAAGCTTAAAGAAGAGCGGATCCGGACAAAGTGGGCACACACCAGTATGTAAGTGTAGTTGGATTATAATCCATGATCCTGATGGTAGATGTCCTTTAAACTATAGACACAGCAGCTCTGTCTGTAGTATATTAGCTGTCTGGCTGCACTGCAGGTTAAGTTCCCTGGCGCCTGCAGTGACCAGGAATGGCCACAACACTACAGACAGAGCTGTCTGCTTCTTGCTTCTTCTATAGTATAAAACACCAACCCCTTATGATCACCTATTAATGGCTTATCCTGGCTACCAGTAGTTGTAGGTGTGACCAGAACCTTCTGTTTTTCTGGGATGTGAACAAATGTACAGATTATTATATATAATATATTGTGTGTACATAATGAAATGGAATGTACAGATTTTGTATTCTTTCTTAAAACTGTCATTGGTTCCATGATCAAAAAAACCTGTTTCCTAATGTCGCATCTGCCGTATGTTTGCTGTGCGGACCACTGCCTAAAAGGAAATTGTATATTCTATTTTTATAGTTTGGTAAAGTCATCTTTTATGGAATGTATGATGTTGAGCTTTTTTTCCTTTGTAAATCGTTTTATGGATATTTTAGAATTTGACAAATAAAGCAAAGATAATTATATATTTTGTGCTTGAGTTTATTTTATTAAAAAAAAGGCTTATCTGCATTTAAAGGGGTTGGCCACTTTTCACTAAATCTTACTGATTAGACATGCAAGTATACGTACCATCGTCTTTGCCTTTTTTAAAAATCTGCAGCCTGTCCCTTTTCTCTGCATGCTGCCCTCGGCATACACACATCACTGTCCCCACTGCTTCATGACGTCATTGTGACGTTACCCTCTGTGTCTCTTTTCACAGTCTGTGCACAGTGACATGAGAGGGGAGGGAGAAGGATACGTATAAACTCTGCTACCGCAGCTCCACCTATTCGGCAGAGCTCAGAGATGTAAAGAAAGAAGCATGGAGGGTCTGCACACAGTAACATAGTTCATATAGTCCATCAGGTTGAACCAAGGAAGGGAAGGGAATGGATGAAGGGATTTATGGGAAACAATTCTATATAACATAACCGTCAATGTTATTTAGATGTAAAAAGGCATCTAGACCCTTCTTGAAGCTCTGTTGTCCCTGCTGTGACCAGCGCCTGAGGCAGGCTATTCCACAGATTCACAGTTCTCAGAGTAAAAAAGCCCTGTCACCTCATGTGATTAAACCTTGTTTTCTCCAGACAGAGACAGCACCCCCTTGGTATTTTTGAGTTTGAACTAACATGGAACAACTTTCTGCCGTATTTTTTGTATGGACCATTCATATTTTTATATAAATAATCATGCCGTCTCTTTTGGAGACTAAATAAATCGATTTAATCTTTTATCATAACTGAAATTCCCCATTCCCCTTATCATTTTTGTGACTCTTAAGTTGTAATCTCTGCAGCTCCAGGGCCTCTTTTTTATGGATTGGTATATTCCAGAACGTTCCAGGTGAGGCCGAACCAATGCCTTGTACAGTGGTAATATTACATCCCTATCCTGAGAGTCCATAATACTTTTGATACATGACAAGATCTTGCTGGCTTTAGAGGCAGCTGACTGACATTGCCATCTGTAATTTAATCTATGATTTACTAGTACCCCCAGGTCTTTCTCAATGAGGGACACAGTACAAAAGTAACTAGCAGGACTGCTGAACCACTTGATGAACATTCAGGGACTAAAAAAGGCAGTAAAAACACATAGGCAACTTATTTACATGTGTGGTCTAGCCATTTTAAGGCGCAAAACAGAAACTGGAATAGCTTTCTCACAGTATACAGACAGATAATCCTGAGTCTGGATATCTTGCAGAAAAACCTTTCACACATTTTCATTTGACAGTGGGGCGGGGCTTAGACAAAGTGCATGGCTTATTGTCTTCCAGCCAAACACAACTTGTGAGAAGGAGGAATGGAATCTGCCATTAAGTTTCTCTGGGTGAAAAAAAAAGGAATTGATGCCCAACAAGCAACATAGTGACATGACCTGAAATTGAGCCCAACCAACCCCATCAGCAAATAGCCACGGTTGCTCCTCATCGGTGCAGAAAAAGGAACTGATTTAGCTAAGTGAGATGTTATGGATAGTCAGGAAGCCAAACTACATTTCCTAAAAATGGGGTTTCCCAGCTTCAGTGTTTATGACATATACCTAAATATATATTGGGTATGGCTCAAACCTATCTTGAGAATGGGAGTCCGCTGACCAGCCTCCCACAGCCCCACAGATGAGAGAGTTTGCTGCATATGCGGGGCCACTCTCCATTCATGTCAGGTGTATAGCTTAATCACAGGGGGGAACTGAATCTATACTGTATTGATGGCATATTCTCTAGATATGTCATAAACACCCAAGCTGGGAAAACCCTGGTAAAATAAAAACTGACATACCCTAAAAAAAAAAAATTACCGGTCATCGATAGAATCCACGGAATTGTAAAAAAAAATGGCCCTCATCCTTCCCCCGACAACATCACTAACCCTTTACCTGCTATACCTATTGTACTAAGCCTGTTAACCCTTTATCTACTAACCCTAAACCTGTTAACCCTTTCCCTGCTAACTCTATGGCACTAAGAATAGCTCACTAATCCTAGTTTAACTAAAGCCTCCCCATTACCGGGGAACTAACCCTCTATCCCTCTCACCCACCCCTTGGGAACCCAGGTCACCTTCAAACCAAAGCCCCTCACACATCCGGGGAATCTAGGCACCCCACTCCCTACACCCACTATTTCCATCATCCCTGGGGAATCCAGGTCCTCCCCCTACCAAACTGACTCCCTGAAGCCACCCTTAACATAGCAGAGGTGTGAGCAGATAGACCTCCACTGCGTTCTCTCATTGGCAAAACATGGTTAACATTACAGTATGTAATGAGTGAATAATTTATGAAACCATGGGTGATTGGTGCCTTTCTGCACTAACTTTTTCCTAAATATCTCCAACATATGATGCTTACATTTTCACCCTGTTCAAGAGAGTGGTTAACAGTGAAAAACTGCAAAATCTCACAACCGTTTTGTGCAAAGGGGCACAGAAAGCTGTAAAATTCTATATTTTTGCTCATTTTCAATGCCTGAATAATGAGTTGCAATGATTGATAGATCCCTCCCCCCTGTTATGACGACGTATCTTTAATAAAGTTATGGTTCCTTTATTTAAAAAAAAAACTGGAAGTTAGTTTTCTCCATATGAAATATTAGTAACCACAAGTTTCCACTTCCTATAATTTTATTTAAAAAAACCTGCCCCCCCCCCCAAGCAGAACTTTGTTTACCTTGAGGGTAACCAGAAAGAAAATTAAGTAATTGATGGCAGTCAATAGCACAACAACACTTCTCCTGAAACTCTGTGACTAAGTGTGACACTATTATTTCTGCTTTTACACGTCCCACAGCTGCATTTATGAAAACAGAAACCCACGAATAAACAGATGCCAACAGTATTACCGGTGCCTTAGTACATAGACCACAGCTGCTACCAACCCTACATTATCCTTGTACACAGCCGACATTATCAACCAAGCATTACACGGGGTAAGAAGACCGTTTATCTCATTAGTTCTGAGATGGAAAAACCCACTGTTACAATTCAATAATCTAAACTCACAGCATTTGATGACCCATTCTCACATGGTCCATTGCCCAAACCCCCAACAACCCCCATCAAATATCAGAAGAGACTATCATTACCGTATATGTAGGCATCTCTAACCATTTACGTTGGGTTTACATTATGTTTTGTGCCGTACATTGTATATTTGTTATCCATGGCCTCCTTCCTTCTAAAATCTACTTTTTAAATTATGAAAATGAAGTCTGAAGGGCTCTGGGGGTGTTACCAGAGCCTCTCTGTGCTGTAGCTTCACAGGTCATTGTAATAAGCGTTATAACAATCACCCTCATCCTTCTCTCATCCTCTCCCTCTGCCTGTGTCATCTAGCAGCCACAGGAAGTGCAGGAGGAGGGTAGACCTACTATGCTCATTGTAACAACCTGTGAAGATACAACACTGAGGGGCTTTACCTTACAGCTGATCATTTTGGAACTAACTCAGATTCAATAATACACCTTATTACAGCGTCAAAGGTGTTGATACCCACACACTAGTTACAACAAAGTGCCTTATCAATTTCAATGTGGGGAAAATAAGGTATCCCAGATCTGTCACTTGGAGGAGCTGTCTAGCACACACAAACAGTTTGAGAAGGTGTGGAGACCTCAACTTGATTACTCTCCTACCTCAACTCCGGGGTAGGTAACGAAAAAAGCAGGATGGTTTACATCAAAGTATTAATAGAATACTAGAGGGCTGGAATGGAAAGAAAAAACCTCTTTTCCCCCCTCCTTTCCCTTTCCCAATTACCCCCCACTTGTTTGGGCAGCTCGGTGGCTCAATGGTTAACACTGCAGCGCTGGGGACCTGGGTTCAAGTCCCAGGGTCAACATCTGCAAAGAGTTTGTATGCTCTCTCTATGTTTGCGTGGGTTTCTCCGGGGCCTCCAGTTTCCTCCCACACGCCAAAACATACTGGTAGGTTGATTAGATTGTGAGTCTAGATTGTGGGGACAGGGACTGATTTGGAAGCTCTGTGCAGCGCTGCAGAATCTGCGCGTGCTATATAAATAAAGGAATTATTATTATTATTATTATTATTATTATTATTATTATTATTATTATTGTGGCAATTTGCTGATCCCTTATATTACATTTGTGCTTCTTTGACATCCTTTATGTCTCTGATTCGTTGTTTGTGAAATTGATATTGCTGTGTATGACCATTCAGGCTCTCGATAGAATCAGCTGCCTGTTACTTTGCTTTTATGTTGAAAACAAATAAAAACAGAATTGATTAAAAAAAACAAAAAACTATACTACATATTAAAATCATCACATTATTTTATCCACCCATTGAGACCCAAAAAAAGAACAGACGTGTAATATACTATACATACGCCAAAATTGTACCAGTTAAACCATCATCTCAAAATACAAATCCTCTCTGGAAGATAACGTTTATCATGCTTGATTTTGATGGTAGATTTATTTACATTTTTTTGAAGACTAAAGCATTTTAAATAGGGACAGCTTTCTTTGTATTGTATTCTGTATTTCTTTGTAAGCCCTCTTGGTTTCTTCTACTAGGCCACACAGCCACTTCATCAATACAATGCAACCTCAACTGTATTGCATTAGTTCTGCAACCATGTTCTATAATATTTACATTTTCAATCTTTTTCTTATTTCCATGATCTCACTCGTATTTGCATATTTCTTTTGCTTTCTCTTTCTTTCTGCACTTCCTTTTTCTTCAACCTTTGATTTACACTGAAATTTCCATTCATCATTCTCAGCTGACGTATGATGGTTCCTTTTCTGCAGTCCACATCTTTGCCAGCAATGTAATAGTCTTATGTAATATGTAATATACGGGAAGAGTTTATCGGGTTCAGAGCCAACTACAGAGCTACAAACAATTCTCTAATTCCTTAGATATTGTATGATTGTATGACAGTTCCTGGGTTATGTACAGGATAGGTTCTTTATTGGTATGTAAGACGGAACAGGAATATTTTATAATTGTAGCTCTAAACAAATTATAATTTTTTTTGTCACAGTGACAATTGGATTTTTTTCAAAATTTTTTTCAAATTTTTTGATCATTGCAGCCTGGGAACCAATGTCAGATCTTTATATGGGCGGCACCGGGGCTTCCCAGGGGCCCACATCTGCCCTTACCAAGCCCCTATATGAGATCGTCGGGGCCAAATATCTTCAAGTTAAAAAGAAAAAACTCTATACTCCCCTCCGGCTTCTTCTCCTCGCAGCTCTTTCTTCTCCACGTCCAATCTGTGAGCATACACTATGATGCAGCATTGGCGCGGTGCGGCATTGACGTCATGGTGTTGTGTGCGGGCCAGAAGAGAAGACAGAGGTGAGTATAGAGGGTTTTTTTCAAGGGGCTCTAATTTGGACATTTCTATAAAGAAAGGGGCCCTGCTGTGAACATTTCATAAAGGGGGGCTCTACTGTGCCCATTTCTGTAAAAGGGTGCTGTGCTGTGGTCATTTCATTAAATGGTGCAGTGGCTATTTCAATAGAGGGGGCTCTTCTGTGAACAATTCTGTAAAGGTGGGCTCTTCTGTGGATATTTCTGTAAAGGGGGGCTCTTCTGTGAACATTTCTGTAAAAGGGGGCTCTGCTGTAGACATTTTTGCAAAGGGGGGCTCTGCTGTGGACATTTCATTAAAGGGGGCTCTACTGTAGACATTTCATTATAGGAGGGCCAATACGGGCTGCGGTGGTGTCATCGGGCTGAGGAGATTAGGCCTTGGGGCACAAGGTTGGTTTGGATGCTGGGGGGCCCTAGTCGTGTGAACAGCCCAGAGCCCATGGGACACTTAATATGCCACTGCCTGGGACTATCTATAGAGCTTCACCAGAGGTTACAGTGGGCCTGTAACTAGGGGTTGTCTGTAAGTCAGTTGTTCTTGAGTTGGGGACTGCCTTTATGAGTATTTGATTCTCTACCTAAATGTCCAGAATTGCTTTAATTCTCTGTATGACCAAAACTGAGCTGCAGTCATTGCTGCGGAGCTTTTCTATGTGCATTGACTGGTGACAGGAAATCACTACCATGTTTAGTCAGATCTGTCGCTGAGGAAACCTAAACCATCTAAAGACACTTCCTGCTCTCTTCTTTTCTCATCTCAATCACTCTGAATTCGCCTTCAATATTAATAATCTCTGCAAAGAAGACATTCCTAGATTCAAAGTTTTTAACTAAAACCTAATAGAATACTGATTTGTGATTAATTTTAAGGGCATTCAGAAACCCCTCTGTTGTCTACCTTGGTGGAGTATCTGACAGGAAGCGGACATGTACTTAATCATACATCACATATGACACATCTGGCGGAGTTCTTCCTACTTCCCCCTCCTCTACACCAAAGCAGCCCCTTGCAAAGTTTACAGCAAGTCCTCATCTATTGTTCTTACACTAAGCCGATTTGAGGGTCTACAAGCAGCTACCTACTTCCCATGGCTTGAGTTATGCCTCGCTTTACATCTACAGACTCACAGCTTCTTCAGCATCCCATCAGCTTTTCAGAAATAGAAGGACCTCGAGGTACAGTAATAGCTTATTGTATTTTCCATTAGTTTATTTTACTACTTTTAATTACTTCTGATTTGATAGTAAATATCTCAAATTTTCTTATGACCAGTGATATACATGCGGGAGGGATATGAGATAGATAAGAGGGGCTCTTATACAAAGTAGATGTTGTTGTTGCTACAAGGACAATTGATTTTATACTTGATTCATAGATTGCAACTCTCCATCAAAAAGTTGAATAATAAGGAACAAAAACTATTGCTTTTATATTTCCCGTAAGCAAACTCATGAAAACTATGCTAGATGCTGATATGGAAGAACAGGTTGTACATTTTATGTACAGGCGGTCCCCTACTTAAGAACACTCGACTTACATACGACCCCTAGTTACAAACGGACCACTGGATATTGGTAATTTATTGTACTTTAGTCCTAGGCTACAATAAACAGCTATAACAGTTAATAATGATGTGTACAATGAAGCTTTAGTGTTAATCCTCATTCTTATGACAACCCAACATTTTTAAAATACAATTGTGACAGACACCCAAAAAATTTTGGCTGGGTTTACAGCAGTTCCGACTTACATACAAATTCAACTTAAGAACAAACCTACAGACCCTATCTTGTATGTAACCTGGGGACTGCCTGTATTTATTGTCTCTCTGTATAATGAGTACAAAAAATTGTATACTTTTTAAATTTTATTTGATTGAATATGGGATTTAGTGAAAAATCCCCAGTTTTTTTCATCAACGTCAATCAAACTTTCATGAAAGTAGTCATTCATGTCCATCTTAATCTGCAGTAGGTACTTTTTGCTGTATCATACAATTTATCAAACACAAGATTCCTAAGGGATGGTCCATGAGTAGCTAATATCCCAGAAAAAAGTTTGTCCGCATGGAGACCTTGGACTTCCTGGAGACTTTCAGACTTTTTGGATATAACATATTTAGAGCATCAACAGTTCAGTGCTGCCTCACTATTTATAATGTATAGTTCAATGTAAAATGAAAAATATTCAAAACATTCTAAAATGTAACAAATATTTCTCCTAACGCTCCAAAGTGACCAATAAAGAGAAACCAGTCCATAACGTAAGGAAAATTAGGAATTTTTATTTCACAAGTCACAAAAATTTAGGTGTAGAAAAAATAAGAATTGAGCCTCTGGAGCGAATATAAGGGAGACATTTTTAAAATTATTAAATGTAGTTTAATTATTTTTTAATTAAAATGATACCACATATCTGATATAATTTTTTTTTTAATTCTGACCCTTAAACTATCAGATTAACTAAATACATAACAATAATTTTTATGCACTTGTATACACGTTCACACTACATATGTGTTATAAATTGTGAATAAATAAACCATTATCCATTGTGCTATTTTACAATTTGCTTGCAACGTCAGTCCTACTAAAACCTAAAAAAGTCACTAGTTGAAGTAAAAGTAGTATTTATACTTATAGATCATAATCTTGTAAAACCAATTTGCTGCATTTAAACCATGTGTGGAAAGGGAAATGGACAATTCTGCAAAATACAGTCCAATTCTGGGCTACTTTTCATGGAAGGTTTGTCCAATCATTGGAAATGGAATACCTGATGAAGGACATGAAGTACCTTATAATTGAGGGGGAAGAAAACAAACTACAATTAGAAATTGATAAGTCTTGTGTAGAGATGTAAAAAAAAATTAATTCTGCACTTGAAAAATTTTTAAAAATATTTTAATGTTCCTACATGCCGCCCTTTACTCCTCGGCATCAACTTAATGGAATTTTTCCCCCAGTTTATCATCTACACGGATGGAAGGAATTCTATGGGGCACCCATAAGTAGCAGCGGCACCTAGGCCTTGTCGTCTTAGGTGTCAAAGGAAACTCTTCCAATTTACATTGTGGCGTATAAGCGCCATGGTGAAACTTTGTTCCTATGTTACTATGAATGTGATCCTATAAAATCTAACTGTGTATTGATTTCTGCGTTTTCCTTGTATGTAGTTATATCTAAATGGTCCTGGAAATCTGTGAAGTCTCCGCTCCTGGACCGGCTGATGCAAAAAAAACTTTAGTGCACTGACCGTTATATGTTCTAACAATATTACTTTTAGTATTACTTGTCAGCGAAAGTTTTGTCTGGAGTCACTCACTGAGCTTTCGTTGTTGTTTCTTTTTTATTGTTTTGTGCCAAGTTTGTTGCATTTTTTTATTTTAAACCAAAGCCAAGAGTAGATTTAGCAGGGATTTAGCTGCCAATCGGCAGCAATAAAATCCAACAAAAGCTTTGGCCTTAAACCATTTCTCTTCAGTTCATAATATACACAAGGTAAAAATTATTTTCTAACTTGGGTAATGAGATTTTTTTTTCTGGCAAGAAAACATTTCTTGTAGGTGAGTTTCTTAATCTATACAGTAGTTATTTAGAAAAAACTACAAGAAAAACATGAGCCACAACAAAAGGTCTATAAAAATATAACTCTTTATCGCACTAGTTTATATTACATACACAAAATGAATATTGACTGAGGAAGTGGATGCAGTGATAAACACGGGAGTCAGCCCGGAGTTCCTGATAGGGCACATATCACAAAAATAAGGCCTACAAAGAATGTATAGTATATATCTACAAGTAATATGACTTATCTATATCAGGCGGTCCCTACTTAAGGACACCTGACTTACAAAGGACCCCTAGTTACAGATGAACCTCTCTACCCACTGTGACCTCTGGTCAAGCTCTGTGGATGTTACTATAGTCCCAGGCTGCAATGATCAGCTGTAAGTTGTCTGTAACGAAGCTTTATTGATAAACCTTGTTCCCATGACAGCAAAAAAATCCTGTCTGTAATGAAGCTTTATTGATAATCCTTGGTCCCATTACAGAAAAAAATTCTGAAACTCCAATTGTCACTGGGGCAAAAAATTTTTTTTTGTCTGGAGCTACAATTATAAAATATACAGTTACGACTTACATACAAACTCAACTTAAGAACAAAACTATGGAACCTATCTTGTACGTAACCCGGGGACTGCCTGTAGTCAGTTATTTTGCATCAAGATTTCCCATATCAATTAGGCTGAGCCAACTGTAATGAACCAGGCATTAAGCTCTGACATTGACATTGCACTGACACCAGAACCAAAGGTAAAATTGTGCTGTAAGGAATAACATGGTGGAAATAATACCATAGGAACACTCTAGGATGATGACACCCCGTAGTGCGTTTTGGCTACAAAGCCCGCTTGACTCCTGTGTTTAGGACTGTATCAACTTCCACAGTCATTTTATATACAGACAGTCCCCGACTTAAGGACATTCGACTCACGGCCAGATGACCCCTAGTTACAGATGGACCTCTCTGGCCCCTGTGACATCTGGTGAAGCTCTCTAGATGTTACTTTAGTCCCAGGCTGCAATAATCAGCTGTAAGGTGTCTGTAATGAAGCTTTATTGATAATCCTTGATGCCATGACAGCAAAAAAATCCAATTGTCACTGGAAAATTTTTTGTCAGGAGTCACATTTATAAAATATACCAATTCCAACTTACATACAAATTCAACTTCAGTACAAACCTAAAAGAACCTTCCGTATCTTGTACGTAACCCGAGAACTGCCTGTATTTTAAACAGAAGCAATAAAGACTTATATTTTTATAGATCTTTTGTAGTGTCTCATATTTTTCTTGTAGGTTTGGTTAAGTGTATTAACATCCACTTTTGCAGTATTCATGTACTTAATGTGATGATTTGCGGTCACTTTAGTCTGATTTGCAAAATGAGCACTGCATTTGGCTAATATATATATACTGTACATTAGCCTTAGGCTACAATGACCAGCTATAACAGTTATCAGAGGTGTCTGTAATTAAGCTTTATTGATAATCCTGGTTCTTATGACAATCCAAAATTATTAAAATCAAATTGTCACAGAGACCAATTATAAAATATACAGTTCCACTTACATACAAGTTTAACTTAAGAACAAACCTACAGACCCTATCTTGTACGTAATCCGAGGACTGCCTGTATATATATATTGTCCTGTTGTCTCTTTTGGTGTAGTAGTTATTTGTCATCCTTGTTCTTATAATTTGTCCAATCTTATCAGGAAAAGGAATGTACAAAAACATTATAAACAGAGAGCATACCCAACACAAACTAGGAATCTATGGATGAAATGGGAGTATAAAAAGTATAGTAGACTTCCATAGAACTGAGTGTCTGTATAAGGGCATAAATAGACAATAGAAAAGATTAAAAGGATGGCCATAATATACACACTTTCTAACTTTTAACCCTTCATGCAAAATGACACGTCAGGAATGCACCTAATTAAGGTATCATGCTGTACATTTACATGATTGTGATCACATATCATAAACTTGGCCTCTGTGATCACTGCAGGCATCAACTTTGCTAATTTCAACAACCAGGATGATGCGAACACCGATCCTGGCTTTTTAACTCCTTAGATGCCAAAGTCACAAGAGATAGCAACTTGTAAAGAGTTTGTCAGTCCTATGTGCCCCAGCCCCCCAAATGTGGTCATGGAGGGCTGATAGTATATTGCAAATATACATCTGTTGGCTCCTGTCTTTTGCCTGGTCGGTCGGACATTCCTATCCATGGATTGGCTGCAGATGGAGGGCCATGTAGGCAATGAGGGGGGGTATAGGGCACAGTGGTCGGCATAGTAGGCACGTATGGTGTAATTTTGAATAACCTGCAACCTTTCATTCACAGTTTTTTGAGTAAAACTACACAAGGAAGGACCTATCTTAATTTTGCAGGAACGCTGGCGTATGATAAATCTCCCCCATAGAGCGAGCAGGGACCTCACTCCTATTGTTTCATGTGACTGTTTGTATTCTGTAATGATATATTATATTTGTATATATCCCCTATGATTTGTAAAGCGCTACAGAATATGATGGCACTATATAAATAAAGATTATTATAATATTATTATTATTATTATGGGTAACTATGGCAGCTGAGACCTAGCAATGGCTCAATGACTGCCATCCTAGATTTATGGCCTCCCTGATAGAGATCTTTATTATATAGATGATTGTGTTCCGTTGTTGTAAAGTTTCCCTGGGGAAATATTCAAAAATATTTAAACATTAAAAATGTAAAAAAAAAAGAAGATAATAGGAACAAACCCTGTCAAATTCATAACACAAAAATCTATTGTAGAATTTTTTTTTCACATTTCATCTCCATTAAATCAAAATTACTTTGACAAAAATAAATTACATGAAATGCCGTTGAAAAATACAACTCATGAGCAAATAACAAGCTCCCATACTGATATGTCAATAGAATAATTAAAAGTTATGGCTCTACCATAAGACTTGGTCCAAATGAGTTACATATAGGGACACCTCTAACTGGCTCCAGGTGGCTCCATAACACCTGATGGTGTCTTTGGAGATATGTCTCTGACATATAGGTAGGTACACTTACCGCCCCTTTTCTTCCCCCCTCCCCTTCTTTCCCTCGCCCCTCTTCCCTGCCCTATCCTATATTTTGAATACTCTGTTAATGTATATATTTTTGTTAGAGCTGGATGACTTATTGAACATAATTGCTCCTCTTTCATGCTTCAACATGGGTCTCCTGCTCTTCTCGTTGTGTTGTGTTATGAACTTTTTTCAATAAAGGTATTTAACCATAAAAGTTATTGCTCATAATAAAAGGAATAGTCTTTAACAAGGACCTTTCACCATTTTTCCAACTCTAACTCTTTGCATGCTTTATTAAAAGAAACTTCAATGACATAGGCCCTCATTGAATTTTTTAGCTCCTACCATTCCAGGTGCCCACCAAACAGTACAGAACACCAACTTAACTTCTTGTTAATCTGTCTGGACCTGATAAAAGAGATGGCATCTTACAGCTTACCTTGTAAGGTACCAGTTAACTATAGAAGTCTATGGCGAGGGGGATGACATAAACCCTCAGATGCTGTGATCCATGTATCACCTACTTTAAAAAGTTTGGGGGATGGGGGCCTCACCTCACACATTAAATCATATCAGTGCTATATACATTTTGTATCTCTATAATCGTTAGGCTCAAAGAATTTAGGGGATGTGTCATATTGACTGCACAATGAAAGGAGTAAAAAAAAAGGATGTAAGAAAATGGGGAGTACATAGGATAATTTACTGGACCATATCATACCTCTCACCTGTGGAAATTCCTCCAGCCCCCCATTTTTTTGTTTCTTTTTTTTCTTCTTGGTGTAATATGTGCGCCCGAGGAATATGCAATTTGATGTTTTATGTTGTATTTTGCTTTATTGTATGTAAGATGTATGTGATTATTACGATATATTATGATGTCAAATAAAATGTGAAAAAAAGGAAAATAACACTACTATGTTTTTCCACCTTCCTGGTAATAACCACGCTGGATATTAAATGATGATCCTAGAGAGAACAGTGTGTTAGTCTCAAAACAAACTATAAAGATAAAGCAAGTTGTAAAGCTGGCTTCCGAAAGATGGGGAGTAAAAAACAGAAAAGGACTGCTTCCTTAACCCCCTGCCCCCCATGCCTTTTTCTATTTTGCTTTGTTTTTTTGTTCCTCTCCTTCCTAAAGCCATAACAAACCAATTAAAATTGCATACTTTGTACTGGAAAGTATGCAAACACCCGTTTCTCATATTCAATTTCTGCAATATCTGCAGGTGGCCTTAAAGAGGTTGGACACTCTTTTATATAAGTTGCCATGTGCCTTTACAGCCTTATTAATACTCCCTGAATGTTAATCAAGTGATTCAGCATTCCTACTACTTACTTCTGTACTGTCTGCAGCCTCTTCGTGCTTCTCTGTTTACATGTCTGAGCACTGATTATGACTCATTCTGCTCCCTCTCTACTGTGCATCTCTATCTCTCACAGTCTGTCTGTCTCTCTGACAGACAGACAGATTGTATGTAAGAGAGAGAGGCACATTGAGTGATGCCATTAGGACGAATTAAGGAGTGAGAAACAGGAAGTTGTGTATATGTGCAGAGGCCAGCATGGAGAGAACAAGTAAAGGCTGAAGCTCTCACAGGAGACAAATATACAGGTGCACATACATGCAGAAACATGTCTACTGGAACAGATTTATTAAAAAGTGGCCAACCTCTTTAAACAGTGTGTCAGTGAAGAAAAAAGTATGAAGCTACGTTAAAGACATTGTCCCAAAACAAATAATGTATTCCCTATCTAATGTTATCTAGAGTTACAGATTACTGGGAATCATCATCTTTGGTGGTTAGAAATAATGTTACTTTGATGGGACAACCCCCTGCATTGTCACTCAGGCTCCCTGTGACATTAATCAATGGGACACCACATGTTCACCTGAATAAGTATCATTTATTAGTATCAAATCTATGTGTAAGCCTCTAGATCCTTCACTTCTTTGCATTTGATTCAGCTTGTATAATATTCAACATATTACAAAATAATCTGAAAATAAATCTGAATTACTAGAAATGTTTTATTTTTTTAATATTTTTGAGATTTTCCTGTGCCAAAAATGTAATTCCTTTGCTGACCACATACCTTATCTCTTGTCCTGTGAAAGATCAGCAGTCACTATTTTGGGTTGAATTTTTTTTTATGTTATTACATTACAGGGGATTTCCACAAGGACTGTGGCATATTTTTGGCAAATAAACATTAAACGTTCTTCTTTTCATATGTTCCAAATATAGAATTCTTGTAACTTATCATGAAATATACTTTGGTCTAATAACTTTTTGAAAATGGCAGTGCAGAGCCACGCCATTTTGTTGCTAGTGTCGGAACACATGATTTAGCCATTTAAATGCAACTGGCAGCTTTGGCAGCAGCATTTGAAGAGTTAATGATGAGTTAAAGAGTTAACTCAGTTGGGAGTTTGAGCTAAAACTGTACCCGGGTTCAGCTCTGCTCGGCACACCTATCTCCCTTACTACTGTTATTTTTAGCATTATAAGGTTAATGATATCCTAAAAGGGGAGTGGGGCATGTCTGGCATATGTATCATCAAAGGAGAGCATACTGTTATGTCAAGGCTGTTCGTCCCCATGGTCCATGGGCTTGATCGTCTTTGTGACTGCTACAATCCTTAAAGCTGCAACACTGATTTTGAGCCTTAAAATGCTTTTCCAGGAATGCAACAATTTTTATACGAGGCTTGGAGTGGTGCTTTAAAAATAATAAAGAGCCTATACTCACCTACTCTGCTGCTCCCATTGAGTCGTGGGGCCACCTGTCACTGCCTAGTCTCTGTACATTGAGGTGTCCACAGCCACGTGCCTGCCACAGCCTAAGACTCCTGCAGAAGGAGGCATGCAGATGTGGTCATCCTATCACCGCTAGATTTGCTATACAAACAGAGACTAGCAGTGATGGGCAATGCCATGGCTAAATGGGAGTACAGAGAGAGGTGAGCATGAGCTCTTATTTTTAAAGCCCCCCATCCATAGATAAAAATATTTGTATTCCTGGACAACCCCTTTAACTATTGTGACTTATGTAATGTCAATATATGACACAGCACTGTACAAATATTGTTATGATTCACATTGTTCCTTTTCTCCACTGCACCCACACTAACAGTGGTTGGTCAGTCCCACCATTGCAATACCAGCAAAATAAGTATGGAGCCAATCCAATCAGCTGTAGGTATAAGGGTTAATGGTCCACTTATCAATAACTTCACTTGTAATTTTTTATCTGATCAATATCATCAATCTTTGGAAACCAGAGTCAGAACTTGGGTCACTCTTCCACAGCAGAGAGGCGTCTTGTAGACCATCAGGAGATATTGCAGTGATGGAGGAGAAGCAGCTCGGGGTTGAGATCCATACAAGTCTTCAATACTTCTTTTATTACTCCCTTTACTCCCTCCAGTATTGTTACAGAGCCAGGCATGACCATTCATTTAGAAGGAGCCTACCTCTTCACCACGCCAACCAACTTACAGAACCCAGTGTTGAAAAGGAGGACATCTAGCCGCACCCTATAGACATGGGGGCATAATAACTTACCCGGTCCCTGCGCGATCTCCGATCTGGAATATCCGACGAGGATGAAGTCTGCCGCGATTCACTAAGATCGTGCGCCCGATTTCCTTCTTGTGTCGCTTACCTGCTCAGGTCCGCCGGAGTTCACCTTCTTCTTCCTGGTGCATGTAAGTGCATGGCTTGCGACACAATTTTAAATGTTAAATCCTGAGCTGAATCCGAATCCGTTGGATCGTCAAAGGGCCGCCCCCCCCCTGAGTTCTGTCGCATGAAAGCCGGTGCAATTGCAATACAATCTGATCATGGGTGACGCAATCCCCAGCGGATCCCCAAAAACTTTGGAAAACCCAACAGACCTTAGTAAATAAGCCCCATGATGTTCTTGTTCTGACAAATCTAATTTGGCATTAGCGTTTTTCGCTTGGCCGAGCTGTAATATCTATTACCGTAATGTACAGTTTCATTTTTAGGAGAAAAGGAAGCTGCCTTGCCACACAGATCAGTGATCACAAAAACACCCAATATCTTTGAGTTTCTTGCACGAATTGGTAAAGGGTGTGAATTTTACCTAAGTATCTGTAGAGATCTCTGGGCTTATAGAAATATTTTAATATCACATTTATAGTGTGATATTGTTTTATTGCTTTTATTGTTTTATTATTTGCTTTGCTATTGTTGCAGCATAAAGTGGTAATGTTGGGGGGAGTGAAGCTCGTCGCGTACAGTAATTTACTCATGTGAACACCTTCTCAGCTGTCGTTGGCTGCAGCTCTGTGCCAGTCAGCTCACACTTTATTTGAGGCTTGACAGTTGCGACTTTCCGTACAATACAATAAAGGCCCAAGCTTGGACCTACCAGTCTGTAGGTGCTAAAATGGCTTCATACATTGTACAACCCTCTTAATGTATAGTACTGGTAGGCCGCCAAAGAATGCATTTCAACATAAAACAATACAAAATTGTATAAAACACCACAAAATGTTCCATAAACATTCCAAATACATGCCTAACATATAACTGCTCTCAGGCGTTTTATGACCTACAGGAAATGCCTGTACAGGCGGTCCCCTACTTAAGGACACCCGACTTACAGACAACCCATAGTTACAGACGGACCCCTCTGCCCACTGTGACCTCTGGTGAAGCTCTCTGGATGCTTTACTATAGTCCCAGACTGCAATGATCAGCTGTAAGATGCCTGTAATGAAGCTTTATTGATAATTCTTGGTCCAATTACACCAAAAATTTCGAAACTCTAATTATCACTGGGGCAAAAGAAAAAAAATTGTCTAGAACTTCCATTATAAAATATACAGTTTCGACTTACATACAAATTCAACTTAAGAACAAACCTCCAGACCCTATCTTGTATGTAACCCGGGGACTGCCTGTATCAGTCTACGCAGCAAAGCCCACAAGTTATCTTTGGGAAATATTTGACTTTTGTACATGGAAATGGCACCATTTCAAGACATTTTAGTAACATATAAAGTCATGGTAGTGGTATAGGAAAGACGTTTGTGTTAGGTCACCAAATGCCATTAATAATTAATACTGATATGTCTCCTTTTTATCAGTGCATTTTAATATATTTGGGGAAAAATAAGGTTTCTCAGCTAGAGCCCATATTCTGACAATTGGCCCAGTGTCCTGTTTAATATAAAGCAGTGAACTAATTCAACCCAAAATGGATGTGAAATTCTCGGCTAGGAAGTCTCACCATAGAAAGCTGATTTATACTTGCAGGTCTGCTGGCAGGTAACATTGATTTACAGTTCAGCCTGACACGGGAACTTCCAGCCTCACTGTCTCAGCTGGGATTGGGATTTTAAAAGAAATTGAAGGCCCATAAATGTCATAGCACATACATTTTTAATTTGCTCAGATACCATGGGTATAATGGAAAAGGATTAAAAGCACATTCCTTTTTCTGCACCATAAAGCTGCTGGTGGAAATTAAAAAGTGTAGGAACAAAGTGCTGACTGTGCTAACAATGTGTGACAGTCTAGTTCTCCGCAATGCTAAAAATTTAACAATTTTGTTACCTGTATAGTGCAGGTGATACAGTAAGAGTAAAATTTGCTTTATACTTTTTAAAGCACAAATCAATAGCTCTTGGGACGTAGGACAGGTCGCCTTATTACTTTCATTACCTATGTGCAGCAGTTTCTTTGCCATCCTCCTCAGTTTAGCCTGCCTCTGCAGTATCTGTCTCCACTGGTTGTGGCGCTTATTTCTGTGAAACCATAGTGTGTTTACAAAAGAAACTGTGCGTATTCTAACAACTGGAGGGAGGGAATGCTGTTCTCAGCTCACTAAGGAGAAAGGGGGAGGTCATGTGTTGCTCTATGTGAGTAGTTAGCAGGAGAGCTGTGTCTGTGCAGGTCTGTAAATGTAGAAGTCTCCTGCAAAGGATACTGCGTTCGAAGGGCCCCATTCTCTTTCTCTCTCTCTCTACCTCAAGCTTTATCATAGATCCTTCACCCCTCCCCACAGCCTCTGCTATCTGAAAACTATCCTTACAGCACGGAAGCTATTAACCCTTACTGCTCACACAGCACAAACTATATACATGTAATTATTTCACTGCTGGATTCTACTACTTATCCCATGCTCCTCAATGTGATGAAAGCTGGTAGGATAGTCACTGCATAGGTCCTGTATTTACACACTAGTACACAGTGGCCCACCACATTTACTAAGGTCCTTGCGCCAGTTTTCTGTTGGACTTTTGAAGTTCTTTCTAGTGCAAACTACTTGCACGTGTATTTAAGAAGTGTCCGAGGTACATATGTGTTGTGGCTGCACTATACACAAATTTCTGCACATAAAGTGGCATTCCGGTGCACAGCTAGACCGTGCGACACATTTACCTTGTAGAGTCCATCAGAAGTGTGTCACACTCTCCCATGTTAAAGCTTCAACAAAAAAAGTTGCAGTAGTCTGTCCGAGCAGATCATTGATGAACGGGCGCCACAAATCCTAAAACTGGCACTATCTGCACACTACACATGCAAACTTCACATATTGCAGTTTACATTGTTTTTAATAAATGTGGACCAATGTTTTTACTTGTAGGAATCTTAATGGATTTGCAGTGTTACTTCAAATACCTCTTACTGGAGTTACTTCACGAGAGAACACAAAGGCAACACAAAAACAAAAAAGTGGGGGCAGCTTATAATTGACTCAGGTTCATGGCAAAGACAAGAAGAGGTTAGTCTATACCCACTTTACTGATGCTGACAAGATTTGTGGCAACTCGCTTCAGAACAGAAACATGCCATAACTTTGGAAAGAAATGGGCGAACAACATGATATGGGCATTGTACTGTTTGTTACGATAGGGGGAATTGCATATGACGATTTGGGAAAAATTTTGTGACAATTTGTTCCTGAAAGCTCTCAGAAACAAGGGCAGAGGCTAAGTATTATTTCTTTTCTTACACAGAGCATACTTCACTTGATGATTCAGCTCTGTTAGAAGATAAGACTATCTACTGACTTTTTGTAAATTAAGTCATCAGAAACATTACCTGAATCTCTATCTATCAGCTATCAATGAGAGTACAATTAGAATCTGTGCTATTGATTTATAAGATTTGGCTTAGAAGTTTACTTATGCTTTGTAGTACTGGTGGTAGGCTGAAATGTGCATAGAGCAGATGTAGAGAGCTTGTAATACAGCAGTACAGTACATGTAATACAGGTAGAGAGCAGTCCGGTACATACAGCAACGAATATGTAGCACAGGTAAAGGGCAGTCCACAATATATAGCGCTGGTAAAGTGCAGAACTACAGAACACATAGCACAGGTAGAGAGCAGACCTGTAGATTTAGCATAGGTAGGGATCAGTACAGTGCATCTGGCACAGGTTGGGATCAGTGCAATATATGTCGTGCAGCTAGTGAACAGTACAGGAGCTGTAATAAAGGTGGCGGGCGTGCTTAGAAAGTGGACCTTATTAGTATATCCTCTGTTCCGGTTAAGGGTGGCAGTTTAGGCCTGGTGCCCCATACTCCAGTGAGTATAACTGCCTTTAGTAGTTGCATAATTAGCATATAGAGAACATCTCTATATAATTTTTTTTTAGCATAATTCTCAGTATAATAACTGATTTTGTGAAGGCCTCATAGGTTTGCTAGTGAACGTTAGTGAACAAACAGCATAATGCATATCAAGGGACATTACAACTCAGAAATAAAGTTGTAGCAATGTGTATTGCAGGTTTAGGATATTAAAAAATAGCCCAAGCTTCTGTAAAATTTTAACACAACTGGTGACCTACCAAGACATGGCCGCCCTCCATCACTGACTGCCCAGACAAGGAGAAGCAGTCAAGAGGCTCAGGGTCACTCTGGAGGAGCAGCCGAGATCCACAGCTCATGGGGGAGAATATGTCCAACTATTAGTTGTGTCCTCCACTAATCTGCCATTAATGGAGAGTGGTCAGAAGAAAGACATTCTTTGTAACAAAGAAAAGTTACAATAAGAAGTCCTGACTGCAAAAGGTCATGTACTAGTTATAGCAATACAGAAGATGGTGATCCGGCCAGAGACCAAAATGGCTCAAGTGGCTGATGCAGCAGATCACCCTGAACACCCCATCCTCACCACGAAACAAGTGGTGACAACATCATATGGTGGAGATCCCTGGCTTCAGCACGGACTGGGAATCTCCTTAGAGACGATGGGGCTGATGGATGGAGCTAAATACATTGCCCTGAGATACATATGTGGTTCTACTAGACAAAACATATCTTTATACTAACAAGCATGTAAAAACAACTGCACCAGAAAGAAAAAAAAAATACTACAAAAGGCATATATTTTTTCAAAAACAAAGGTTATTTATGGTATTTTTAGATGAAATTTCCCCAGATTTTCCCTTATGAGGATCTGTGAAAAAAAAAGGTGCCAGACTGAAGCAAACTGGACATGAAAAAAAATGGACGTTAATGGACGATTTATCGTGCACAGACAGAATTAGACGTCTGTCACACCATATTTTTGTAGGTCTAAATATTGTGTTTTGTTAATTTCCACTTAGGAAAAGTTTTGCTCTTCTTTGAATAAGATACGATACAAGAGCGCGACTCTACGATCTCATAAATAAAGTGCAGTATCCAAGCTGGAAAGTACAGTATATAAAACTGCTATATTATAAAGTACAGTATATAAAACTGCCATATTATAAAGTACAGTATATAAAACTACCATATTATAAAGTACAGTATATAAAACTGCCATATTATAAAGTACATTATATGACATCTCTGTGTCATAAAGTACAGTATATGTAACTACAAAATCATAAACTACAGTATATAACACCTCTATATCATAAGGTACAGGATGTAAAACTGCCATATCATAAACTACAGTATATGATGCTTCTATATCATAAAGTATAGTATATTACACCTCTTTGTCATAAACTACAGTATATAACACCTCAATACCATAAAGTATAGTATATAACACTTCTATATCATAAAGCACAGTATAAAAAACTGACATATTATAAAGTACAGTATATAAAACCTCCATATAAAAAGTATATATAATATTAAATATACAAAAGCTGCATATATTATAAACTACAATATATAACACCTCTGTGTCATAAACTACAGTATATAACAGCTCTATATCATAAAGCACTGTATACAAAACCACTCAAAAAATAAACTACAGTATATAACACCCCAATATCATGAAGTAAAGTATATAACACTTCTTTATCATAATGCACAGTATAAAAAACTGACATATTATAAAGTACAGTATATAAAACCTCCATATAAACAGCATATATAATGTTATAAAAGCAACAAAACCTGCGTACATTATAAAGTACAGTATATAACACCTCTGTACAGTAAAGTACAGTACATATAACTATCAAATCATAAACTACAGCAAATACCTCTATATAATAGGAGTACAGTATATAAAACATCATTATCAAAGAGTATACAAACCTCTAGTACTATAAAATATACAAAAGCTACATATCACAAAGTACAGTATATAACACCCCCTTTCCCATACACAACATATAATATTTATGAACAAAAGATAAAATGTTAAAAAATCCATATATCATATCAGATATGAAGTAAGGATTATAAAACCTCTGCAGAATATAGTAACGTATATAATCTCTGTATATAATAAGGTGCAGTACATATGACCTGTATCTGAGAACATACACTATGTGTGTCCCTATAAACACTCGGTAAAGTACAATATAACCTCTATAACATGAACTCCTGTCACATATCATGTACAGTATATAAAGCCTACGTACAGCACAGAGTACACCTGCCCCCGGTACCTGCGGCTGTGCCTCCTGTGTGTGCGGAGCCTCCTGTGTGTGCGGAGCCCCGGGGCCGCGCAGCTACTGAGGAGCGGAGCACATCCCGCACTGCACCGGGCGGGGACACGCTGATGTATCACCACGGCAACCAGCTGTGCGCCCCAGCCTCATCACGTGCGGGCGGTGCTGAGATTGCGGGGCGTGGTCAGGACTGATCCTTCCCGCCCTGGATGGATGGAAGCCACTGAGCAGCAGCGGGTGTGCAGACAAAGAAGGAGCCACCTACCTCACACAGCACCGCCACCTACCTCACACAGCACTGCCACCTACCTCACATCTACATCACACCTACCTCACACAGCACTGCCACCTACCTCACACCACACACACCTACCTCACACAGCACTGCCACCTACCTCACATCTACATCACACCTACCTCACACAGCACTGCCACCTACCTCACACCTACACCACACAGCACTGCCACCTACATCACCCAGCACTGCCACCTACCTCACACAGCACCGCCACCTACCTCACACAGCACTACTACCTACCTCACATCTACATTACACCACCTCACACAGCACTGCCACCTACCTCACATAGCACTGCCACCTACCTCACACACCCAGCACTACTACCTACCTCACATCTACATCACACCTACCTCACACAGCACTGCCACCTACATCCCGCCAGCACTGTCACCTACCTCACACAGCACCGCCACCTACCTCCCACAGCATCCGCCACCCAACCCGCACCATACCCTCAACAGCACTTCACACCTACATCACACAACCTGCCACCTATCTCACCACAGCACCGCCACCTATATCATACGCACCGCCCCTACAATACACACACCGCAAGAAGCCTACCTCACACAGCACTGCCACCTACCTCACACACCACCGCCACCTACATCACACAGCACCGCCACCTACCTCACACAGCACCGCCACCTACATCACACAGCACCGCCACCTACCTCCCACAGCACTGCCACCTACATCCCACAGCACTGCCACCTACCTCACACAGTACCGCCACCTACATTGTACCACTATGTAGTATAAAATGCATAAAGCGTGCTGCCATGTAGTATAAAACGCATACAGCGTGCCGCCATGTGCATACAGCATACTGCCATGTAGTATAAAATGCATACAGCGTGTCGCTATGTAGTATAAAATGCATACAATGTACCACCATGTAGTATAAAATGCATACAGTGTGTCGCCATGTAGTATAAAATGCATACAGAGTACCGCCATGTAGTACAAAATAAAATCCCTGATAAATATCACAAATACTGCATATACATACAGCATATAAACACATATAAAAACAGTATATACATCATATACCACACCGCATACGCGGCAGGGGAGACGGGAGCAGAGATGGGGGGGGGGGGGGCTTGCTCTTGGACCCCCCCCCTCCTGTTTACCCCCCCCCTTCGCTCCCGGCTCCCCCCCCCCCCCCATCTCTGCTCCCGTCTCCCTGCCGCGTATGCGGTGTGGTATGATGTTATATACGTTTTATATGTGTTTAGATGCTGTATGTATATGCAGTATTTGTGATATTTATCAGGGATTATTATTTTGTACTACATGGCGGGTACTCTGTATGCATTTTATACTACATGGCGACACACTGTATGCATTTATATACATGGTGGTAATTGTATCATTTTATACTACATAGCGACACGCTGTATGCTTTTATACTACATGGCAGTATGCTGTATGCACATGGCGGCACGCTGTTGCGTTTTATACTACATGGCAGCACGCTTTATGCATTTTATACTACTTGGTACAATGTAGGGGGAGGGACGGTAGGCGGGGAGGGCTTGGGATAGGGAGTTGGGGGATGAGAGGGGGAGGGCGAGGAGTGGGGGGACGGTGTGGAGGGAGGGTTGCGTGTGAGGGGACGGTGAGGTGAGGTAGGTAGCGGTGGGGTGGGTGGGGGGTGGTGTTGTGTGTGATGTAGGGTGGGGTGTGGTGAGGTAGGTGGCGGGATGTGTGAAGGTAGGCTTGGCGGGTTGTGATGTGTAGTGGCGGTGCTGTATGATATAGGTGGCGGTGCTGTGGGATATAGGTGGCAGTGTTGTGTGATGTAGGTGGCAGTGCTGTGTGAGGTAGGTGGCGGTGCTGTGGGATGTAGGTGGCGGTGCTGTGTGAGGTAGGTGACAGTGCTGGCGGGATGTAGGTGGCAGTGCTGTGTGAGGTAGGTGTGATGTAGATGTGAGGTAGGTGAGTAGTGTGCGGTGTGAGGGGTAGGTGGCGAAGTGCTGATGGGAGGTAGGGGGCAGTGCTGTGTGAGGTGTGTATATGTAGAGTGAGGATGGGAGGTAGTAGTGTGTGGGATGGGGTGTGGGAGGGTGTGTGTGTGAGGTAGGTGGCAGTGCTGTGTGATGTAGGTGGCAGTGCTGTGTGATGTAGGTGTGAGGTAGGTGGCGGTGGCAGATTGTGAGGTAGGTGGGTGGATGTGAGGTAGGGGTGCTGTTGTGGTGATGTAGGTGAAGTGGCAGTCGTAGTAGGTGTGATGTAAGTGAGGTAGTGGTGGCAGTGCTGATGTGAGGTAGGTGGCGGTGCGTTGTGAGGTAGGTGGCTCCTCTTTGTCTGACACCCGCTGTGATCAGTGGCTTCACCATCAGGGCGGGAAGGTCGTCCTGCACGCCCGCAATCTCAGCAAGCCGCACGTGAGAGGACTGGGACGCCGTGGTGCCGTGGTGATACATCAGCGTGTCCCCGCCGGTGCAGTGCGGGGGATGTGCTCCGCTCTCAGTAGCTGCGCGGCCCCGGGGTCCGCACACACAGGAGGATCCGCACACACAGGAGGCACAGCCGCAGGTACCGGGGCAGGTGTACTCTGTGCTGTACGTAGGCTTTATATACTGTACATGATATGTGACAGGAGTTCATGTATAGAGGTTATAGTACTTTACGAGTGTTTTAGGGACACATAGTGTATGTTCTCAGATACAGGTCAGTATGTACTGCACCTTATTATATCAGAGATTATATACGTTACTATATTCTGCAGAGGTTTTATAATCCTTACTTCATATCTGATATGATATATGGATTTTTTAACATTTATTTTTGTCATAAATTTATATGTGGTATGGGAAAGGGGGTGTTATATACTGTACTTGTGATATGTGAGCTTTTGTATATTTATAGTACTAGAGGTTTTGGATACTCTTGATAATGATGTTTTTATACGTTACTCCATTATTAGAGGTATTTGCTGTAGTTATGATTTGATAGTTATATGTACTGTGACGTTACTGTACAGAGGTGTTATATGTACTTTATAATGTGACGCAGTTTGTGCTTTTATAACATTATATATGCTGTTTATATGGAGGTTTATATACTGTACTTTATTAATATGTCAGTTTTTTATACTGTGCATTTATGATAAAGAAGTGTTATATCTTTACTTTCATGATATGGGGGTGTTATATACTGTAGTTATTTTTGAGTGGTTTTGTATAAGGTGCTTTTGATATAGAGTGTTATATACTGAGTTATGACACAGAGGTGGTTATATATTGAGTTTATAATATATGCAGCTTTTGTATATTTAATATTATATAACTTTTTATATGGAGGTTTATATACTGTACTTTTAATATGTCAGTTTTTTATACTGTGCTTATGATTAGAAGTGTATATACTATACTTATGGTATTGAGGTTATATACTGTTAGTTTATGACAAGAGGGTAATATTACTTACTTATGATAATAGAAGCATATATACTGTAGTTTATGATATGGCAGTTTTACATCCTGTACCTTATATAGAGGGTGTTATATACTGTGTTTATGATTTTGTAGTTACATATTACTGTACTTTATGACACAGAGAGTCATATAATGTATTTAATTGGCAGTTTTATATAATGTACTTTATAATATGGCAGTTTTACTGAACTGTACTTTATAATATGGCAGTTTATATACTGTACTTTATAATATGGTAGTTTTATATACTGTACTTATAAATGGCAGTTTATATACGTACTTATAATATAGCAGTTTATAATGTACTTTCCAGCTGGATACTGCATTTATTTATGAGATCGTAGAGTCGCGCTCTTGTATCGTATCTTATTCAAAGAAGAGCAAAACTTTTCCTAAGTGGAAATTAACAAAACACAATATTTAGACCTACAAAAATATGGTGTGTGACAGACATCTAATTCTGTCTGTGCACGAAATCGTGCAATTAACGTCCATTTTTTTCATGTCCAGTTTGCTTCAGTCTGGCACCTTTTTTTTTCACAGATCCTCATAAGGGAAAATATGGGGAAATTTCATCTAAAATACCATAAATAACCTTTGTTTTTGAAAAAATATATGCCTTTTGTAGTATTTTTTTTTTCTTTCTGGTGGCAGTTGTTTTTACATGCTGTTGATAAAGATATGTTTTGTCATATAGAACCACTATGTATCTCAGGGCAATGTATTTAGCTCCCAATCCGCCCCCATCGTCTCTAAGAAGATTCCCAGTCCGTGCTGAAGCCAGGGATCTCACCATATGATGTTGTCACCACTGTGTTTCGTGGTGAGGAGGGGGTGTTCAGGGTGATCTGTGCATCAGCCACTTGAGCCATTTTGGTCTCTGGCCGGACACCATTTATGTTGCTATAACTAGACATGACCTTTTGCAGTCAGGACTTCTTAGTAAATTTTTCTTTGTTACAAAGAAAGTCTTTCTTCTGACCACTCTCCAATTATGGCAGTATTGGAGGGACAAACTAATAGTTGGACATATTACTCCCATGAGCTGTGGATCTCGGTGCTTCCTCCAGAGTGACCCTGAGCCTCTTGACTGCTTCTCCTTGTCTGGGCAGTCAGTGATGGGAGGGCGCCATGTCTTGGTAGGTCACCAGTGTGTTAAAATTTTACAGATTGGGCTATTTTTAATATCCAAACTGCAATACACATTGCTACAACTTTATTCTGAGTTGTAATGTCCCTTGATATGCATTATGCTGTTTGTTCACTAACGTTCACTAGAAACCTATGAGGCCTTCACAAAATCAGTATTTATATGAGATTATGCTAAAAAAAAATTAATATAGAGATGTCTCTATATGCTTAATTATGCAAACTACTAAGGCAGTTATACTACTGGAGTATGGGGCACCAGGCCGAAACGCCACCCTTAACCGGAACAGAGGATATACTAATAAGGTCCATTTCTAAGCACGGCCGCCACCTTTTATTACAGTCCTGTACTGTGTCACAGCCTGCACGGACATATATTGCACTGATCCCAACCTGTGCCAGATGCACTGTACTGATCCCTACCTATGTAAATCTACCAGGTCTGCTTCTCTACCTGTGATTGTGTCTGTAGTTTCTGCCACTCTTACCACGCTATATATTGTGGACTGCCCTTTACCTTGTGTACAATTCGTTGCTGTATGTACCGGACTGCTCTCTACCTGTATTACATGTACTGTACTGCTGTATTACAAGCTCTACATCTGCTCTATGCACATTCAGCCTACCACCAGTACTACAAAGCATTAAATAAACTTCTAAGCCAAATCTTAAATCAATAGCACAAGATTCAATTGTACTCTCATGATAGCTATTGTAGATAGAGTTCAGGTAATGTTTCTGATGACTTAATTTACAAAAAGTCAGTAGATAGTATATCTTCTAACAGAGTGAATCATCAAGTGAAGTATGTCGTGTGTAAGAAAAGAAAAATACTTAGCCTACTGCCCTTGTTTTGAGAGCTTTCAGGAACAAATTGTCACAAAATTTTTCCCAAATCGTCATATGCAATTCCCCCTATCGTAACAAACAGTACAATGCCCATATCATGTGTTCGGCACATTTCTTTCCAAAAGTATGGCATGTTCTGTCTGAAGCGAGTTGCCACAAACTTGTCAGACATCAGTAAAGTGGGTATAGAATAACCCTTCTTGTATTTGCATAGAACCTGAGTCAATTATAGATGCCCCACTTTTTTGTTTTGTTTGCCTTTGTGTTCTCTCGTGAAGTAACTCCAGAAGAGGTATTTGAATGAAGAACACTGCAAATCCATTAAGATCTACAATAAAACATTGGTCACATTTATTAAAAACAGTAAACTGCCATATTGTGAGTAGTTTGCATGTGTAGTGTGCGAGATAGTGCCAGTTTTAGGATTGTGGCGCCCGTTATCAATGATCTGCTCGGACAGACTACTGCAACTTTTTTTGTTGTGAAGCTTTAACATGGGAGAGGTGTGACACACTTCTGATGGACTCTACAAGGTAAAGTGGTCGCACGGTTAGTGTGCCACGGAATGCCACTGATGCAGAATGTTGTGTATAGTGCAGCACACAAACACTATGTACCTCGGACACTTCTTAAATAACACGTGCAAGTAGTTTGCGCATAGAAGAACTTCAAAAGCAACAGAAAACTGGCAGCAGGACCTTAGTAATTTGGTGGGCACATGTGTACTAGGTTGTAATGTAATACAGACCTATGCAGTGACATCTACCGCTTTATCACATTGGGAGCATGGTAAGTAGTAGAAAACCAGCAGTGAAAATTTACATGTATTAGGTGTGTTGTGAGCAGTAGAGGTTATAGCTTCGTGTGTAAGGATAGTTTTCAGTAGCAGAGGCTGTGGGGGGGGTGAGGATCTTGTAAGTGGGTTTAGAGAGAGGAGAGAAGAGAATGGGCCCTTCGAACGCAGTGATCTTTGCAGGAGGACTCTACATTTAAACCGCGCAGCCAGCCTCTCCTGCTAATATAATAGGGCCAACATGCCTCTTTTGGAACTGGAAGTTCCTCCTCCGTGAGGTACGACGTTTCTTTGTAAACCTATGGTTCGCCATCAGCCCCCCGCCCAGTGGCGAAGATCGGCAGGTAGGCTAAACTGGGATGATTGGCCGAAAGTGCCTAGGTACTGAAGTAATAGGAGCCCTTGTGGGCGGGGGTGAGAGTGGAGGGGGTGCTGAAAGCGGAGGGAGGAGGGTGCTGAGAGCGGAGGGGGGGCAAAAGTGGAGGTAGGGGGGGCGAGAGAGTAGAGGGAGAAGGGGCGAGAGAGTGGAGGGAGGGGGGAGCTGAGAGTGGAGGGAGCAGGGCTGAAAGCGGAGGGAAGGGGTGAGTGCACGGGGGCCGGGAGTGGAGGGAGGGGGGCGAGAGCAGAGGGAGGGGGGGAGAGCCGGAAGAGGGGGGGAAACCAGGAACGGAGGTATACGGAAAGTGAGGGGCGACCGGGAGAACGGTGCCGGATGGAAGGCAGCGTGCCGCCATGTGGTATAAAATTCATACAGCGTACCACCATGTAGTATAAAATGCATACAGTGTGCAGCCATGCAGTATAAAATGCATACAGTGTGCAGCCATGTAGTATAAAATTCATACAGCGTACCACCATGTAGTATAAAATGCATACAGTGTGCAGCCATGTAGTATAAAATGCATTGTGTACCAACATGTAGTTTCCTGAGCGTTTCCAGACGCCTCCATGTTTCCGTATTCCTGTGGTATTCCCGTGTTCCAATCCTGTGGCGGTCCTGTAATCCTGTGGCGGTCCTGTAATCCTGTGGCTGTCCTGTAATCCTGTGGCGGTCCTGTATTCCTGTGGCTGTCCTATAATCCTGTGGCGTTCCTGTAATCCTGTGACGGTCCGGTTATCCTGTGCCGCTCTGGTTATCGTGTGGCGGTCTGGTTATCCTAGTGGCGGTCCGGTATCCTAGTGGTCTTCCGAGGTCCTGCCAGCCGTCCATCCGAGGTCCTGCCAGCCCTCCATCCGAGGTCCTGCCGTGGGGCTGAGCCTTAAGCTATAAACTGGCTGCATCCTGAAGGGGTTAAAGTGATTTATTCGCATATGAAAAACAGAGCTCGGACTGCACTGCTTATTATTCAGACTTCTCTTTGGATTGTGTGATGGAATGTGCAGCCATTATAGAGGATGTAATGATGAATACTATTTTAAGATCATTATGTGTAATTATTACTAATTGTTCTTCTGTGTACAATGACCTGTGGGGTATAGTTACAGAACATACTGCTTGTATAATCATTTACATATTTTGTTGTTTGTAGTGCTCCACCACTATGAATACAGGGTAACCGTCGTTTGAGATCATTTTTAACATTGTCCAGGGGTGAGTAAGGAAAGTATAAATGGTGAGAAAAATGTGCTAAAACATAACTTTTACTTCCCATATACAAATGCATAAAGTGAAGCAGTTATTTGTACACTAACTTTTTGGGACACCTAATACCTCAATCCCTGATCAATGCATGATCACACTTCATGCCAAGATGCCCCTCCAACATGGTCCACATGGGAACAGGTTCACCACAAGAATACAGCATCTCCGACCTTATACACTTGTGTGTTCAAACATCTGGGAGAGGACCACAAATCTAAAAGATCCTGGTTGTCCTATGTGGGCTCTAGATATCCAGTTGCCCACCAGATGTAGAATATAATACAGAAGGTGAAGAAGGGAAAAGAAAAAAAGAAGGAAGTTTGGTACCACCCCTACTGGAACCTACTGGATCCACAGAAATACACCAACTACCACAAAAAGATAAACCAAAATGAGCGCCTTTGCTCTTATATCTATTCTGAGGAGAGTGTTGTGAACAATGTGTACTTTATTAAGGAATTTTCACACTGCCGTGAGCCCGCCTCACCGTAGTACGGCGGGCACACGGCAGCACGGGGAGAGGAGGAGGAGGTGAGCGCAGCTAAGGCTAAGGCCTAAGGCTACATTCACACTACAGTATGGGGGACGTATATACGGCCGACGTATATACGGCCGATATACGTCCCCCATACACTCCTATGGGCTCACGGCCCTGTACGGGAGCGGTACGGTGCAGCACACGTGCGGCACCGTACCGCTCCGTAGCCCGGGGAAAAATAGGACATGTCCTATCTTTCCCCGTATTACGGCGCCGTGCGCCATTAGTTTCTATGGAGAGGGGCGGGGGTGAGCTGCGCTCACCTCCTCCTCCTCTCCCCGCGCTGCCGTGTGCCCGCCGTGCTACGGTGCGGCGGGCTCACGGCAGTGTGAATTTAGCCTTAGCTTGTAAAAAAAACAGGCATTAGAGTCCCCTTAGTAACACCTTTAACCTCTTAGCGCTCCATGCAGTAATAATACATCATGGAGCAGATGCCAGTTCAGCTCATCACAGGGGCATCAGAAAACACAGGGAGTCAGCAATTGCGGGTGTTAACCCATTAAATGCCTGCAGGTAAATTTTCAAGTTGGCTCCAATCATTTCTATGGCCACCCTGGGGTCTGATCTAAGACCCCAGGGCTGACCATAGTAAGTGCCTTACAGCAGTATAGGATGACTGTGCTAATACCTTGCAAGGCATCAGTGCAGGGTATTATAATGAAAGATTGCTTTATTAAAAATAAACAAGTAAATTCATAAAAATGCTCCCTAAGCCCCATTATATATAAAATTAACTTATAACATAAAAAAGTGACCATACAAACCCCCAAATTATTTAGTTATAATTTGATTTACCTTGTCTAAAACAAATTGCAATAAAAAGTGATCAAAACAATGGAGCAGATTTATCAAGCTGGCTGAAAGTCAGAGCATTTCTAGTTGCCCACGGCAACCAATCACAGCTCAGCCTTCATTTTATAAAAAAGAAAAAAGAAAAGTTTTTTTCAGCTCACCAGTTAATATTCAGACGATGCCGATTTAGATGTTCTGCCGGTGCACGGACATTCTGTGCGGGGAGCAGTCAAATGTTTCGCAGTACTAACGAGGTAGAAGTCCAGCATCCAGGCAAAATTGTAGTTTAAAAGTCCACTTTTTATTCAAAAATAGTCATAGCTCCGACTAACTACCGTAAGCGGTCCGAAACGCGTCAGTTTTTTTTTTGTTATGGGACGTCTCTAAACGTTTTTAATGTATTTTTGAATAAAAAGTGGACTTTTAAACTACAATTTTGCCTGGATGCTGGACTTCTACCTCGTTAGTACAGCCTTCATTTTACCAGTGCTTATGAATATTTTAAGGAGGAGCTGTGATTGGTTGCCATGGGCAACTAGAAATATTCTAACTTTCAGACAGCTTAATAAATCTGCCCCAATGTATCTATATGAAATTGTACTGTTGTAAAGTACAACATGTCCCATAAAAAACAAGCTCTCAACCAACTATATAGACAAAAAAATTAAAAGTGTTATACCACTTGGAAAATGTCTATGCAAAAATTATGGATTTTTTTCCTCCACATTACATTTTATTCTAGAAAGTTTTGGTATTCAGTAATCGTACTGAACTGTAGAACACTAACATGTCACAGCATGCCTGCGCAGAGGGGACTTCATGTGCTAAGATATATGCATTGTGTACAGTTTGCTAATGATAGGAGGCTAAAAGAACTGAGATTATGTCAGCCTGGTCACATGACAATATTGCTGCATGCAGAGAAGAAGCTGCTATATTCAGCCTGAAAAAGCCATGCCCCTTTGACACACTCTACATTTGTCTGTATGCAAGGCAAGGTTAGAAATATGATTTATGGGCATGTGAGATAAAAATAATTTAGCTAAAAGAATGTTGTCAGTTAGTAAATATGGCTCTATGGGAACCTCTCACTAGCTGTATTTGTGAAAATATGGTGACAGTTTAAATCAAAAATGGTCTTAAGGGGTAAATCTCTCTGCAGAGGTCTATATTCTACCCTGTGTAGTATGCGTCCTTGGAGGCTGACTACATGCTAACATCTATTCTCCCATGCTCTCAGAAGTGAAGTTACAGGTTTTCTGCTCTCTGCCAGGCTATAGTATTATAGTATTTTTTATCTATCTGAATGTGAAAGCAAAAGACAGAAGGGGAAACCACTTTTAGAATATGGTGACACATAACAATATGAGTTTTTACCAAAAAGTTGTTTTACTTGCTAAAGGAGTAACACATGAAGGCCTATACATGTTTGGTACCTTCTTAAATTTTAGTGTAAATGTTTTTAAAACAACTACTGTGGTATCACTGTTACTATATTGGCTGCTGTGGTGGCATATAAGTGATCTCTATGACAGGGGCATAACAAGGAGAGGCTGGGCCTCATAGTAGACTGCTCACTTAAAGTGTAACCGTCATTCTGAACAAAAAAAAAACTAAAATACATAATTCTGTTCCCGTTGTCCCTGGGAATCATTCCTCAAAATATTTTGCCTCTTGGTCCTCATTTAGTATCTTTTTTGGCCCATAGCAACTACAATCAGCAAGATGGAGGGGCGGAGCCTGCCTCCTGTCACCTTATCACAAGCGCCTTGTGCTGACCAATGAGACCAGAGCTATCTATCTATCTATCTATCTATCTATCTATCTATCTATCTATCTATCTATCTATCTATCTATCTATCTTTCTCTCATATCTATCTATCTCTCTAATACTAATACTCCAGCACAGCACATGAGGGAACAGCATGAAGACTTGGAGATTGTCTCCTGCCACTTCCTTATGGGGGGAGGGGGGGCTTCAGTCTCTGTCAGTGTGGATAATGGGGCAGATTTACTTACCCGGTCCATTCGCGATCCAGGCCCGCTGGAATGCCCTGAAGTTCACCGGCCTATTCCTGGTGAAGGTAAGTGCAAGTCCCGCGACATTTTTTTTTTTTTTATATGCGGTGGTTTTCCGAATCCGTCGGGTTTTCGTTCGGCCACGCCCCCCGATTTCCGTCGCTTGCATGCCAGCGCTGATGCGCCACAATCCGATCGCGTGTGCCAAAATCCCGGGGCAATACAGGGAAAATCGGCGCAAATCGGAAATATTCAGATAACACGTCGGGAAACCGTGAATCGGGCCCTTAGTAAATGACCCCAATGTGTTTATACACAAGTGTAGGGAAAGCTGAGGAGAGAAGATGAAGGTGTTTGATTATTACATCAGTCAGGGCTTCTCCCTGCACAGGAGTGGTGCAGCACTGAGCCATAAGGTAATCAGCTGATTGCAGGGAGAGGGGGGCGTGTCTCCTGCCCATAGTCTTCTTTATGAAGACGGAATGTCCATAGTAGCAGCTATCTGAGCAGTCACTGCCATCTAAGGGAAGTCTGCAGAATACAAGATAAAGGAGCAAGATTCGGGTAATTAATGCAATTTCAAAAGGGCTTAAAATTACCAGCCCTACAACATATCAAAAGTTTTTTTAAATGACGGTTACACTCACACATGTTTATGCAGTCACACCCATGTATACACATTTATATACTTATATTCATGTGCATACAGTTCTACACTCATGAACACCATATACATTTATACACTTATACATACAGTATATACACATCTTATACACACCTACAGTATATACATATATAATCATATTACACATACAGTATATACACTCCATATACATATGCAAACAGTATAAATATGCCACTTACATGCATACAGCACAAACAGGAACATTTCAACACATACTTAAATGGATTAAGTGTACCTAGCATCCAAATCCACTTGGATTCACACTGTAACAACCGTTGGGTTATATGGGACCCCCTCTAATGTTATTTTTTATGTAGTCAACTCTTAGAATACTTGAATCGCAGTGTGACTCCTTTAAGTGTTTGGCTACAGGTAAACCATCAGTGCAGAAATCATTTTTTTTTTTTGCAGATTCGATATCTCTTTTATGTTCTCTGACTTATACCTTCAATTCTGTGGAGGTAAGGCCAATATAGATTTTGCTACAGGGGCAGATTGCATAATAAACCACAGCTTTTGTTGAGCATGTTATGGGATATGTGATTGTGAACTCCCTCTGACCTAAAGAGTCTACAAATTTATTGTCAGGATTCGGGATCAGTGGATCCTCTGGACCACCGCGGGAGATGTTACTAGCCGACACCTGGGACTGAAATCTAAGTGGCACCTGGTCTTCACCAGAGCCCGCTGCAAAGCGGGATGGTCTTACTGTTGCGGGGTACAACCAGATCATTCCACAGGTGCGACTAGCCCACGGTGGCACCCGAGGTCGAGGTACCTTTGCAGAAGACAGTCTCGTGGTCAGGTTCAGGGTCAGGGCAGGCGGCAGAGATGCAAGGTCAGGTCCAATCCGGGGTCAGCAAGGGGAGATCCAGGCAGATGGGAATGGGAACACAGCCACACGGGACACAGGAACACACAGGAGCATGGGCACAGGAACACACGGGAACAGGAACGCAGGAACACACAGAAGCATGGGAACAGGAACACACAGGAGCACTGGAACAAAACGCACTGGCACTCAGGAGCAGGAATATAGCAGGGGAGCTTTATCCATGGCGTGGGCAAACAGATCTGGCAGGGTTTGCAGGAAGAGGCAGGGTTTGCAGGAACGCGCATGCTCAGCCGAGGAAGACAGAGCAGGAGCCGGGACATGTAAGTAGCGCAGGCACTGCACTGGCGGAGACAGCGGGGCATGGGTGAGCCTGCGTTCCGAAATATGGGTCGCGGGACCACCCGTGACTACCCCTCCTTTGGTCTCCCCCTCTTCCTGGGCTGGAGGAATCTCTGCAAGAGATTGTTGTCCAGGATATTGTCCTCAGGCTCCCAAGATCTCTCCCCCGGCTCAAACCCCTTCCAGTCAACCAAGAAGAACTGCTTTCCCCTCCCCGTCTTCATATCAAGGATCTCCTTTACCTTATAGATGTCAGAGGAGAGCGCCACAGGAGCAGCAGGAGGCACCTGTCGGGAGAAGCGGTTCAGGATGACAGGCTTGAGCAGGGAGACATGGAAGGAGTTTGGGATGCGCATGGTGGGAGGAAGGCGCAGCTTGTAGGACACCGGATTTATACGACTCAGCACCTCAAAGGGACCCAGGAAATGAGGACCAAGTTTGTAGTAAGGAATCTCTAGTCGAACATACCTGGAAGACAACCAGACTTTGTCACCAGGAGCGTAGAAAGGATGAGGCATGCCTCAATTATCGGCCTGGAGCTTGGTTTGGGCCATAGCCTGTAATAAGGAAAGACAAGTCTGCTCCCAGATCGTCTTCAGGTCCCATACCAATTCCTCAACAGCAGGAACATCCGATGACACAGGAAGAGGAGGGCGAGGATGCAGTCCATAATTGATGAAAAATGGAGTGGAGTCCAAGGAGTTGTAAGTAAACTGTACCCATGACAACAGAATGGACCAATCGTCCTAACGGGCAGAAACAAAATGGCGTAGATAGCAGCCCAGGGTCTCATTAACTCTTTCTACCTGCCCATTAGACTACGAATGATAGGCAGAAGAAAAGTTGATTGCAGAGAGAACGCCAGAATTTAGAGACGCACTGAACCCCACAGTCAGACCTTAAATTCGTGAAGGCCTCCTCAGCTGCCGAAGGCCAGAGTCGGGGGTTGGCACCCTTCTTGGTGAGTGCTACAATAGTATAGACACCAGAGAGGAGAAGTGCGGGATGAACTACCGGTTTTAATTTGTGAAACCCAGAAACTGCTGTATAGTGCGTAGTCCTACCGGACGGGGTCACTGAAGAACCGCAGGCAGCTTGGCAGGATCCATCCGGAGACCTCTGTCGAAGATGATGTAGCCGAGAAATGGAAGACTCTGCTGGTGGAACTGGCACTTCTCAAGTTTGGCGTAGAGGCGATTGGCCCTTAAACGACTGAGCACTTGCTGTATGTGGACTTGGTGGGACTCAAGGTCTGGAGAGAATACCAGAATATCGTCCAGATAGATCACAAAAGCAAGTCTCTAAAGACATAAAGCAAGTCTCTAAAGATGTCATTAAAGAACTCCTGGAAGACGGCTGGTGCGTTACAGAGCCCAAATGGCATCACCAGGTACTCAAAGTGTCCATCAGGGGTATTAAAAGCGGTCTTCCACTCATCTCCCCGGTGGATACGAATGAGGTAGTAGGCCCCTCGAAGATCCAATTTGGAGAATATCTTTGCTCCGTGAAGACTGTTAAACAGCAACGGATAGCGGTTCTTAACTGTGACCTTGTTAAGACCATGGTAGTCAATGCATGGACGGAGTGACCCGTCATTTTTGGTCACAAAGAAAAAGCCTGCACCAGCCGGATAAGAGGACTTACGTATGAACCCCCTCTGCAGGTTCTCTTTGATGTAGTCCGACATTGCTGTGGTTTCTGGCACTGAGAGTGGGTACACACGGCCCTGAGGAGGGGACGTACCCAGCAGCAGGTCCACAGGACAGTCGTGGGGGCGACCTGTTTCTTTGAGAAGACGTTAAAAAAGTCCTGATAGCAAGCTGGAAGACCCAGCGGCTTGGGAGCCACAGAAGAAACCAAGACTGGCACTGGATGAGGAATCTCCACACAGCGATACTGGCAATCAGGACCCCACCCAAGGATTTCCCTCGTTTTCCACTTAAGAATGGGTGCGTGGAGCTGCAAACAGTCTCACGTTGTGTAGCACACTGACCTTAAAGAACAGAGGCTTGGTGCAGTACTGGACCGGGTCAGGGAGGATTTGGCCACTTACTCAGGAGATGACCAAAGGCTTCTCGAGGTGAACCACGGGGATGTGATGCCGGGAGACCAAAGCGCAGACCCCGCAGAACCGGAGTCCAAGAAAGCAGAGACCTGGATCTGGGTGCTGGTGCCAATGCTGAGAAGCACCGGAATAGTCAGGCGTGGGAAAGCTTTGCTCACACCTAGGGATGCTTCTCCCTAGAACCCTAGGTACTGGCGTTTCCCGGACGTTGGGGACAGACAAGTCCCAATGAAGAGATTCCCCTTTCGTCTTCTGGCACGCTCCTGGGAGGAGAGTCTAGTTCTGTCCACCTGCATAGACTCTTCTGCAGGCGGTTTGGCCAGAGGCTGGAGCGGCCTTTGGAAAGCAGGAGTCAGATGAGGTAAACGTCGTGCATGGACTTGACGTTGCTTGTGACGTAACTCCTCTGTACGTTCCCTAAACCGTGGCTAATGCGTCCTTTACTTGAGCAGAGAGACCTTTTCTGAATGTTGCGGACAGGGCTGCATCATTCCAGGAGAGTTCCAAGGCCGGGGTACGGAACTGGACAGCATATTCTCCTATGGATAAGTCGCCTTGGCGCAGGTTCAACAATGCTGCCATGAGGGTAGCTTGACCGGGTCGTCTCTGTCCCAGAGAGGGGTAGCCCAGGCCAGAGAGGAGGCTGAGGATAAATGCCGCTTTGGATCGTTCCATGACAAATTGAAACGGCATGAGCTTGGGATCTCCATCATATTTGCCGGGCATAGACAGCCGTAGCCTGGGTTCAGCAGCAGAAAGACAAGCCGGGGATGGCAAAAGTCGTGGGTGCAGTCTCACGAACCTGTTTCTGATGCTTAGTGGCTAACAGCTGTTGCACCATGGCGGTGACTTTTCCCAGTTTGCGTTGGTGGCAAGGTCAGGCCGACCAGGAAGCGGAACCTCAGCGGGATCCATGGCCGGATCTTAAGGTAACTTTCCCTGTGTGAAATGCGTAGGTGGCCATAATATAGAGAGAACTAATAAATGTCACGGGTGGTTCACCCGTGCCCCTCTGTCCCTGTCAGCGTATTGCCTGCGCTACTTACATGTCCTGTCTCCTGCTCCGTCTTCCTCGGCCGCTAATTGGCGCTTGCCATTTTCAGGAATTCTACTTAAGCCTGCCTCTTCCTGCAAACCTTGCCGGACCTTTGTGCCCACGCCATAGAGCAAGCTCCCCTGCGATATTCCTGAGTATTCCTGTGTTCCTGAGTTCCTGTGTTCCTGCGTTCCTGTTCCCGTGTTCCTGCGTTCCTGTTCCCTTGCATCTGTGCCGCCTGCCCTTACCCTAAGCCTGAACCTGACCACCAGACTGTCTTCTGCTAAGGAACCTCCACCTCGGCTGCCACCGCGGGCTAGTTGTACCTGTGGAACGACCTGGTGGTACCCCGCCACAGCAAGACCATCCCGCTTTGCAGCGGCTCTGGTGTAGACCAGATGTAGGTGGTACTTAGATTCCGGTCCCAGGTGTCGGCTAGTAGCACCTCCCGCGGTGGTCCAGAGCATCCACTGATCCCGAATCCTGACAGTAAGATCCAGCCATAGATCCTGTCGAGGTTCTGCTTCTCGTTCGGGCCAATCTTGCTACCATCGTGGTCCAGCAGTCTCGGCAAATTGCCGCACAACGCGAACAGCTGGGACAAGTCACCGCCATGCTGCAACAGTTGCTAGCTACACAGCATCAGCATTTGGTTCCTGAGACTGCTCCTGCAGTGTGTCCTGCTGCCCGGCTTGTCTTCCTGCCACTAAACCCAGGCTACGACTGTCAATGTCCGACAAATACGATGGGGACCCCAAGCTATGAAGGGGTTTTATTACCCAGTGCTCCCTGCACATCAAACTCATGCCATCTAAATTTGGTACGGAGCGATCCAAGGTGGCATTTATCATCAGCCTCCTCTCCGGGAAGGACCTGGCCTAGTCTACCCCTCTGTGGGACACAGACGACCCGGACACGGCTACCTGGTGGAATTCCGGTCCATGTTCGAAGAACCTGCATGGGCCTCCTCTGCTGAGACTGCGCTACTGATTCTGCGCCAGGGGAACTCTTCCGTGGGAGAATATGCTGTCCACTTCCATACCCTGGCCTCGGAACTCTCCTGGAACGGTGCAGCCCTGTGCGCAACCTTTAATAAAGGACTCTCTGCTTAGGTCAAAGACACTTTGGCTGCTTGTGGCCTACCATCTACACTGAGTGATCTCATCACACTGGCCAATTGGATTGACATGCGGTTTAAGGGGCGCGCTGTGGAATTATGCATCAAGCACCCACAAGCTCAGGTTAGACGTTTTCCTGGCTTAGCACCTGCCTTCCAAAAACCGCTCCAGCCTCTGCATGTATCTTCTGCTGAGGAACCTATGTAGGTGGACAGAACCCAACTCTCCCTCCAGGAGCGTTCCAGGCGACGTCTGGGGAACCTCTGCCTGTATTTTGCCAGCCCAGAGCACGGGACTTGTCCTGTCCGTCCCCAACGCTCGCGAAACGCCAGCACCTAGGTTTCTTGGGAGAAGCGTCTCCATGCCTGACTATTCCTGTGCTCCTCAGCATTGGCATTTGCACCCAGATCCATATCTCTGTTTTCTTGGACTCCGTTTCTGTGGGGAACTTTGTGGATGCCACCCTGGTCTCCCGGCACCACCTCCCTTATGGTCCTTCTCAAGAAGCCTCTGGTCATCTCCTCGGTCAGCAGACAAATCCTCTCCTATCCGGTCAGATACCGCACTGAGACAATTTCCCTGCAAGTTGGTGCTCTGCATAAGGAGAGGCTGTCCTTCTACGTGCTGCCCCGCTCTGCCTCATCCCTCCTTCTGGGTCTTCTGTGGCTGCAGCTTCATGCAGCTGTTCTCAACTGGATGACGGGGGAGATTCTTTGTTGGGGTCTACAGTGTCAGTCCCGCTGTATAGAGGCGTCTCTGCCAGTGCCTGTCTTGGCCTTCTCTGTGACTCCTAAGCCTTTAGAAGGCCAACCTACATGTTACCCGGACTTTGCCGATGTGTTCTCTAAGAGGCAGGCAGAGACCATATGCCAATGCCACCATATCGTCCCTACGACTGCCCTTTTCATCTGTTGCTGGGTACCTCTCCTCCCCGGGGTCGGGTGTACCCTCTCTCCATACCCAAGACCCCTGCCATGTCAGAGTATATTAAAGAGAACCTGCAGAGAGGGTTTATACGTAAGTCCTCCTCTTCAGCCGGTGCAGGGTTCTTTTTTGTGACCAAGAAGAATGGCTCTATGCATCCCTGCATTGATAATCGCGTGCTTAACAAGATCACAGTTAAGAATCGCTAACCTCTTCCGTTGATCACAGAGCTCTTTGACCACCTGCGCGGCTCCAAGATTTTCTCCAAGCTGGACCTTCGTGGGACCTACAACCTCATCCGTATCCGCAAGGGAGACGAATGGAAGACAGCATTTAACACCCGAGATGGACATTTTGAGTACCTTGTAATGCCATTTGGACTGTGTAATGGTCAAGCTGTCTTCCAGGAGTTCATCAATGACATCTTCAGAGATCTGCTGTATACAGTACATGTGTCGTGGTCTACCTGGATGACATCTTAGTGTTCTATCTAGACCTTGAGACCCATCAGTCTGTCGTACGGCAAGTTCTTGGCCACCTACGGGCTAATCATCTCTACACCAAGTTTGAGAAGCATCTGTTTCACCAACAGAGTCTTCCTTTCCTCGGCTACATAATCTCCGACAAAGGTCTCCAGATGGATCCTGCTAAACTGTCTGCAGTTCTGCAGTGGCCTTATCCAGAGGGTCCACAAGCTATCCAGAGGTTCCTAGGTTTTGCAAACTATTACCAGCAGTTTATCCCACATTTCTCTACTTTGGTGTCTCCCATCGTGGTGCTCACCAAGAAGGGCGCCAATCCCCGCCTCTGGCCCCTGGCGGCTGAAGAGGCCTTCTCAAGGTTAAAGTCTGCCTTTGCCTCAGCTCCAGTTCTCACTAGGCCTGACACAGAGAAGTCCTTTCATCTAGAGGTGGATGCATCCTCTGTAGGTGCTGGGGCAGTGCTCACCCAGTAAGGGCCTTATTGACGAACTCTCACGTGTGGTTTCTTCTCCAAAACATTTTTTTCTGGCAGAGAGAAATTACTCTATAGGAGATAGAGAACTTCTGGTCATCAAGCTTACCCTGGAAGAAAGGCAATATCTTTTAGAGGGAGCTCGCCATCCGGTCTGCATGTATACGGATCATAACAATCTCCTGTATCTCCAGACAGCTTAACGTCTTAACCCTAGGCAAGCCCGTTGGTCGCTTTTCTTCTTTCGCTTCAACCTATTGATCCACTTTCGTCCTGCGGAGAAGAATATCAAGGCAGTTGCTCTTTTTCGTGCTTCTGATGTTAGGGGGGAAGAAACGGATCCTCGGCATATAATCTTTCCTGAACGGCTGGTTGTGGCCGCTCCAGTGGATATCCGGCAGCTCCCACCGGGCAAGAATTATTTCCAACCTGCCCTTTGGAAGAAGATTTTGTCTTGGGGACATTGCTCTCGTGTGGCTGGGCATCCTGGGGTGCAGCGCTCTGTAGCTCTCATTTCCCGATACTATTGGTGGCCAGATCTGCTCCAAGACGTGTGGGATTTTGTAGGTTCCTGCACCTCCTGTGCATAGTTTTGGTCCAGTTTGTCTCCCGCTTCTGGCGATCTCTGTGTAATCAGCTTCAAGTGAATTTGGACTTCTCTTCTGCTTACCATCCGCAGTCTAATGGACAGGTAGAGAGAGTTAACCAAACTCTGGGCTGTTACCTTTGTCATTTTGTCTCTGCCCGTCAGGAAGACTGGTCCACTTTGTTTCCATGGGCAGAGTTCTCCTATAACTCCCTGGACTCTGAGTCTGCTGGCCAATCCCGTTCTTAGTTGTCTACGGACAGATTCCACGCCCACCTCTTCCTCTATCCATTCCCTCGGATGTTCCTGCGGTGGAAGAGTTGGTGCAGGACCTCAGGTCTATCTGGGAACAGACTCGTAAGTCCCTACTTCGGGCATCTGCTTGCACCAAAACCCAGGCCGCGCAAGAAACGCAGGCCTCCTCCAGTCTTCTCTCCGGGTGACAAGGTGTGGCTTTCGTCCAGGTACGTTTGGATGAAAATCCCCAGCTACAAGCTTGAACCACGTTTTCTGGGGCCTTTTGAGGTGCACATAAACCCTGTGGCATACAAACTCGCATTGCGAACTCCTTCCATGTCTCCCTTCTGAAACCTGTCATCTTGAACCGCTTTTCTCTGCAACTTCCTCCTCCTGCTCCGAGGCTGATTCCACTTATGTGTTCATGATAAAGGAGGTTCTGGACATGAAAACAGAGAGAGGAAAGCGGTTCTTCCTTGTTGACTGGAACGGGTTTGGGCCTGAGGAGAGATCATGGGAGCCTGACGATAACATTCTGGACTGTGGTCTCCTGCAAAGGTTTCTCCAAACTAAGAAAAGGGGGAGGCCGGAGTGGGGGGTACTGTCACGGGTGCCCCCGTGTCCCTCGTTCTGGGTCACTGGCGCACCCATGCACCTTGGCGTGCGGATGCCCCTGTGACCCATGGCCCTCTGTGTGTGTCTGTCTATACTGAGGTGGGGGGGCCCTGTCTCTATAGTGAGGTGGGGGGGCCCTGTCTCTATAGTGGGGTGGGGGGAAGGCCCTGTCTCTATACTGGCTACTGAAGGGACTGGGTATTACCCCTAAACTCACAATGCTGCAGCATTTCTCCTGTGTTGTGTATGTTATTTTCGGAGAAAATAAAACTTTAACTTAAAGAGCGACAGCCGCAGTACACAGCCATACATGGAGCTACAGCCGCAGTACACACCCATACATGGAGCTACAGGCACAGTACACAGCCATACATGGAGCTACAGGGGCAGTACACAGCCATACATGGAGCTACACAGAAATGGGGGGGGGGGGGCGTGGCCGCCGGACAACCCGACGGATTCGGACAAACTGCGGAATTTAAAAAAGGTTTTGTGTCACAAGATCAGCACTCACATGCGCCAGGAAGTAGAAGGTGAACTCCGGCGGACCTCGGTGCAGCAGCGACACTGGAAGGACGCACGATCTTAGTGAATCGCGCCGGACCCGAATCCACGTCGGACACCACACCAGGGGATCGTGACGGGACCTGGTAAGTAAATCTGCCCCATTTAGTTAATTATATTTAAGTTAACTACACTCCTAAGCAGATCAGGACATTGTTTTTACAAAAGGAGCCCAACCTGATAAATCATGAACAGATATTTCACAATGTTACAAGTATGTAATGAACAAACCTTCAAATACGTCACATGGATTATGTTACATGTATTCCTCACATGACGTTATCCACTTATCAGTAGATGTTAATGGAGGTTGTACAATGGTACAATGTTTGTGACTACCAGTAACCTAACGACAAACCAAAGCAAAGGGAACATTGCGAAAATGCCTCATTATTGTTTTGTTTTACCAGACCACAAAAAAATTTGTATCAAATTTCAGCATGTACTCTCATACATGCCTATCTAATTTAACATATAACAGAATTCATTTCAGGAATTGAATCATTAACCCCTAATTAATCTATACATCACACATTGGTTCCAGCTGCATGGAGAGGGCTCACGGGCTGAGCCCTCTCCATGCAAGGTGGCTGTTTTCTGCATATAGCAGCAAACACCCACTGGTAACACCCATGGTCGGTGCTGGCACTGCCACATTGGATTTGATCACCATCCCTTGTAAAGTCATCAGGGGCTGTGATCGGGTCATACAAAGACTTTAATCCATTTATTACAATGTACGATTAGCATATTGTAATAGATGATGTGTAAAATCCTCATTTACTGCCATACTGTAGTAGCCATAATACCTAGAAGTCATATAATAAATAAACAGTAAAAATCATAAACACATTAGCTATCGCCACATCTGAAAATGCTCGATATATCAAAATATAATAAAGGTTTTGCACTGCGTTTAACCCCGTAACAGAAAATAGCGCCCAAAGTCGAAACTGGCACACTTTTTTGCCATTTTGAAAAATATAAAAATTCTATAAAAATTAATCAGTCCTAAATGGTAGCATTGAAAACATCATAAAAAGTCACAAAAAATGACACCACCCACAGCTCCTACACCAAAGTATGAAAAAGTTATTAGCGGCAGAAGATGGCAAAACAAAAAAAAATTTTTGTACAGGAGGTTTTCAATTCTGTAAATGTATGCGCACCATACTATTACGCGTCGTAAGGGGTTTAAGGTAAAGGAGCTTACTTTGAAAAAAAAAAATGGGGAAAAAGTTAAATAATACTGTGACTAATAGCACAACACTATAATAGTAGAAAAGTTTTTTAGCTCAAACTCATCATACACATTGATACAAAGGGTATTTTTTCTCTCCAGAAAGTCATCCAGGCCTCTCTTGAACATGTACATAGAGTCCGCCATAACAAACTCCTGCGGCAGAGAGTTCCATAGTCTCACTGCTCTTACAGTAAAGAACCTTTGTCTATGTTGATGGTAAAATCGCCTCTCCTCTAGGCGTAGAGGATGCCCCCTTGTCCTGGTCACAGGCCTAGGTATAAAAAGATCTTTGGAGAGATCCTTGTACTGTCCGTTCAGGTATTTGTACATTGTAATGAGGTCTCCCCTCAGTCGTCTTTTTTCTAAACTGAATAATCCCAAATTTTGTAATCTGTCAGTGTATTCTAATCCCCCCATTCCCCTAATAATCCTGGTTGCTCTCCTCTGCACCCATTCCAGCTCTACTATGTCCTTTTTATACACTGGTGCCCAAAACTGTACACAATATTCCATCTGACCAGGGATTTGTATAAGGGCAAAACTATGTCTTTATCATGAGAATCTATTCCTCTCTTGATACATCCCATAATCTTATTTGCTTTAGCAGCAGCAGCCTGGCTCTGGTCACTAAAATTAAGTTTACCATCCACCAATACCCCCAAGTCCTTTTCGGCCTCATCAACCATTTCTCTGCCCACTCCTCAAGATTCCACAAATCCCTCTGTAATGCTAAACTATCGACCTCAGTATTTATTACTTTACACAGCTTAGTATCATCTGCAAATATTGAAACTTGACTGTGTAAACCCACTACAAGGTCATTAATAAAAATATTAAAAAGAAGTGGCCCCAATACTGACCCCTGTGCACTCCACTGGTAACGTCAACCCAATCTGAGAATGTGCCATTAATGACAACCCTCTGTTTTCTATCACTAAGCCAATTACTTACCCAAATACACAGATTTTCTCCTATTCCCAGCAGTCTCATTTTATATACCAACCTTTTATGTGGCACGGTGTCAAATGCCTTTGAAAAGTCCAGATATACAACATCCACAGCGTCCCCCAGATCCAGTCTTGAACTTACCTCCTCGTAGAAACCAATCAGATTAGTCTGACAGGACCGATCTCTCATAAACCCATGCTGACGCTGGGTTATAAGCTTGTGCACAGTGAGATACTCCAGGATAGCATCTCTAACAAACCCCTCAAATATTTTCCCCACCACAGCAGTTAGACTCACGGGTCTGTAGTTTCCAGGATCGCTTTTTGATCCTTTTTTATATATTGGTACCACATTTGCTATGCGCCAGTCCTGTGGAACATAACCAGTCCTCAGTGAATCTTCAAATATTAAAAATAACGGTCTGTCTATCACGGTACATAGTTCATGCAGAACCCGGGGGTGTATGCCATCTGGCCCCGGTGATTTATCTATCTTAGTGGTTGCGAGGCGGCGCCGTACCTCTTCCTGGGTTAAACTGTTGACATTCCAAAAAGAATTTACATTATTCCTCATTGTGTCTTCCACCAGGGGATTTTCCTGGGTAAAGACAGTTGAGAAGGCGACATTCAGTAGACTGGCCCTTTCCTCATCTCCTTCCACCATGACCCCCATGTTATTTCTAAGGGGACTCTTAAAGGTTGGACTTGATGGACTTGTGTAATTTTCCAGCCTTATATACTATGATACAAAGGGTAAAAAAGATAATCATAGTAAATGATAAAAAAAGATCTGATTAGATAAGTAAATATAAAGCTGAAATAATACATTACATGGAGCAATCTAATATATCTAAAAATCAATACATAGCAAATGGTGAACACATGAGATATATATAAGATGTATATAGATGTATATAAGTGCATATTGTTATAAATATGGTTTTATGGCAAAAATAAGATCATTTAAAAAGATTTTAAAAAGTCCAAGTTACGTTGGTGACCACCAGTATCCCTTTAGTGATTGCATGTTGTTCACATGACAGTAGATGGTATAACACCATTACCATATTTCTCTGAAAAATGGATTAGGGCTTATTTTCAGGGGATGTCTTATTTCATGGACAAAAATCCTAATTTATTCTTGAACAAAAAATCTACAGTATAGTAATTCAAATATAATTATATGTCCATCTTCTTGAACACCACAATAACTGATTTCCATTGTGATTTTTTTGTGACTTTCTATTTATTGGACTGAATTCCTTTTGTCTAGCAATGGAACTTTCCTCAAATGAGTTTTTTGTCCATGAAGCTGCTTGTAGCACATCGCATCTGTCAGCAACCTTCTTCTCCTTCTGTATTCTGCATTCAGCTAACAGTTTGTAGGGGAAAACTTCAAACAGCTATATCTTCTGAACTGGAGAGGGTTTGGCCAGCCCTACCATGACATCTTTGAAATTCTTTCCCCTTTAAGGCTACATTCACACTAATGTATGGGGGACGTATATACGGCCGACGTATATACGGCCGATATACGTCCCCCATAGGCAGCAATGGGCGCACGGCACCCTACGGGAGCGGTACCGTTCCGTACCCGGGAAAAAGATAGGACCTGTCCTATCTTTTCCCGTAATACGGCGCCGTGCGCCATAGGTTGCTATGGAGAGGGGCGGGGGTGAGCTGCGCTCACCTCCTCTCCCCGTACACTGCCGTTGCCCGCTACGGTACGGGCGGGCAACGGCAGTGTGAATATAGCCTAAGGCTGGTGTTCCCTTAGTTTAACAAGTAATCCTTGCTGTGGCTATTCTTTGCTGCCATCTACTGCTCAAATGTAATGTTGACACCTGGCGTATATCATGCCTACCACTGAAGGTCTAAGACAGTGGTGGCGAACCTATGGCGCGGGTGCCAGAGGTGGCACTCAGTGTCTTTTCTGTGGGCACTCAGGCCATTGACACCAAGACTCACTAAACTGGAACAAATTCACCAAATCTTCCTGCAGACCCAGGCAATTTAAGAGATGCTCTAATCAGCACTATTTTAAAATGACAATTCATTGGCTGTTTGGAACTGCGGTAAAAGTAAGAAAGTGTTGATAGAACTGCAGTATCTTTGTAGGTCATCCTACTGGACTATACATTCTTACTGTATAGAGAGAACCCTGATGAGAAGCTACAATGATAGTCTGGATGTGCCCTCCTTCTTTCAACTGTATTAGTGGCCTGAAGAGCCCTATACGACTGATAGATGTTGAAGAGCAGGTAGCAATAAGTTACTGCTTAAAATGCAATGTTGGCACTTAGCGGTAAATAAGTGGATTTTGGTTATAGTTTGGGCACTCGGTCTCTTAAAGGTACGCCATCACCGGTCTAAGATGTGATAATTACGGTATGTTCGAAAAAATTATTAGTGGTCCTGCAAAATCACAGCTTGTGATGGGTTGGTAGCTCAGCATGATTTGGAATTAGCCCTGCGAGAATCTATAAATAGGGGCTCATTCCAAGGTGCTTGGGGGTTTCTGTCTTAGTTCTTTGGTCTTTCGTCACAGAGACACAATTTTGTATCATTGATTGCTGCCCAAGCAGCAGAGACAACCTGGCTTCTATTTCCAGCCTTTTGACCACTGGATCAAGGCTGAGGTACTCCTAAATTTCTACACCACAATGCGATCATCACCACAGCCAACCAATCCATTTCCTAGTGTATGACTGCAGTATTTGAATCGGCGTCCCGTGGCCTTTCTGGTCAGTTCTCCAGCACTGTGCTATGTGGCCTAATTGTACTATACCTTGTCTATAATTGTCTCAGCTGTGTTAATTTGTATTGTCCTATCCGGATTGGCTTTATCCATGTAATACTGGTTTTGTCATTCAGTATTTGCCAGATATTGTTGTATCTGTAGCTTATGCCTGGCTCTGTTCTGTAGGAACATCTATACACTCTATCTATACATCTATACTCATTTATACATAGTAGCTTGTTTCTTTGATGGTGGTGAGAGATTCTGTGAAGTTTGTCTGCTCTCTTGTATTTTCTCATAACTGTTCTATGTTTTGCCACACTCTACCCCATCTCTTCTCCTGCAGCTCCATGGCTGCAACTTCACACCCCATTCCTCAACTGGGAGACTTGGAGAATGCCACTCGCGGTGCCTGGCATCACCTCTACCTGTCCTGACTTCTTTGGATGTTGTTGAAGAGGAGCCAGTCCCTCGGCATATCAACCCTCCCGAACAACTTGTGGTTGCAGCTCCGGTGGATCTCAGCCACTACCTCCAGGTAAGACATATGTTAGACCTCCGGAGAGGTTTCTTGGGACCAAAAATAAAAGGGGGAGGCCTAAGGGGGGGGGGTAATGTCAAGGGTGCCCTCAAGATCCAAGTCACAGATCGCTGGCACACCCGTGACCCTCTCCGTGGCGCTGCTCGGGTCCCTGCACCGAACACGCTCCTCTCCATGCGCGCCTCTCCATGCTCCTGTTCCCATCCGGCCTGGTTGGCGCGTGTGTCCCCGCTCCCTAGGGCACTTGAAGATTTAGAGGGCCAGCGCACCGCTGATTGGTGCTGGCAGAGATAGCAGCCCAGAGTTTGGTTCACCCTCTCCACTTGGCCATTTGACTGAGGGTGTTAGGCAGAGGAGAAGTCCAAAGTCACTTTCAACTGATTGCACAAGGATCGCCAGAACTTGGACACAAACTGAACCCTTCAGTCAGACGCAATGGGGCATATTTACTTATCCGGTCCAGTCACGATCCCGTGTCACGTTGTCCGATGAGAACTCGGGTTTACCGGGATTCACTAAGGTTGTGCGCCCGAAATCCAGCAGGTGTCGCTGCTGCGCCGAGGTCCGCCTGAGTTCACCTTCTTCTTCCTGGTGCATGTAAGTGCGTGATCTTGCGACACAAATGGTTTTTTAATTCTGCGTTTTTTCTGAATCCGTCGGGTTGTCCGATGCGCCACAATCCAATCGTGTGCGCTAAAATTCCGGGGAATATTCGGGAATCCCAACAAAAGTGCAGTGTTCGGACCCTTGGTAAATGAGCCCCAATGTGCTGAGGAAGACCATGGAGCTGGGATATATGCTGAAAGAACAAGTTGGCAAGACGTAGAGCAGACAGAAGACCCGGAAGAGGGACAAAATGCAACATTTTAGAAAACCGGTCCATCACCACCCAGATGACGGTATTGCCAGAGGAAGGTGGAAGGTGAGTGACAAAGTCCATAGCCACGTGCGACCATGCGCGACTGGGTATCTACAATGGAAGCAAGAGACCAGACGAGAAGGCTTATTACGGGCACAGGAAGTGCAGGATCCCACCAAGTCCCGAACATCTTTGAACAAGTCAGGCCACCAGTAGTAGGGAGATGAGGGCCATTGAGTGTTGCACCCCAGGGTGCCCAGACAGGCGAGAAGAATGCCCCCAAGACAGGATTTTCTTCCGCAGTGCAAGTCAGACATACGTCTTGCCAGGGGAAAGCTGTTGAAGATCCACCGGTGCGGCAAAAACCAACTGTTTCAGGGAGATAATATACTGAGGAAAGAGCTCTTCTCCAATGACATCGGAGGCACGGGAGAGGGCATTCGCTTTGATATTCTCCTCCGCAGGTCGAAAGTGGATTAACAGGTTGAAGCGTGAGAAGAAAAGTGACCACTGGGCTTGCCTGGGATTAAGACGTTGGGCTGTCTGGAGATATAAAAGATTTTTATGGTCTGTGTATATGCAGACCGGATGGCGAGCTCCCTCCAAAAGATATCGCCATTCCTTCAGGGCAAGCTTAATGGCTAAAAGTTCTATGTCCCCAATAGAGTAATTTCTTTTTGCGGGAGAAAAGGTTTTCGAAAAAGAATCCGCACATGAGTGTTTGGCCCTTAGGCCCCTTCTGAGTGAGCACTGCCTCAGCACCTATGAAAGATGCATCCACCTCGAGCTGAAAGGCCTACTCCATGTCAGGCCTAGTGAGAACAGGAGCTGAGGCAAAGGCAGACTTTAGCCTATAGAAGGCCTCTTCAGCTGCCAAGGGCCAGAGATGTGGATTGGCATCCTTCTTGGTGAGCGCCACGATGGGAGACACCAGAGTAGAGAAATGGGGAATGAATTGCCGGTAATGGTTTGCGAAGCCCAAGAACCTCTGGATGGCTCGTAGACCTTCTGGACGTGGCTACAGAACCGCCTTTGTCTGAGATGATTTAACCAAGGAAAGGAAAACTTAGTTGGTGGAACTGACACTTCTTGAGCTTGGTGTAGAAGCGATTGGCCCGAAGGCGGCCTAGAACTTGCCTTATGTGAGATTGGTGGGTCTCAAAGTCTGGAGAAAACACCAAAATGTCGTCATGTTAGACCACGACACGTATACAGCAGGTCTTGGAAGATGTAATTGACAAACTCCTGGAAGACAGCTGGAGCATTACAAAGTCCAAATGGCATTACATGGAAATGTCCATCACGAGTGTTAATGTGTTAAATGCTGTCTTCCACTCATCACCCTTGCGGATCCGGATGAGATTGTAGGCCCCTTAAAGGTCCAGCTTAGAGAAAATATTGGAGCCACGCAGGCGATCAAACAGTTCTGGGGGTAGCGGTTCTTAACTGTGATTTTGTTAAGTCCTCGATAATCTATGCAAGGACGGAGGGAGCCATCCTTCTTGGTCACAAAAAAGAACCCTGCACCAGCTGGAGAGGAGGACTTACGTATAAACCTTCAGGAACGGAGAGAGAGTACACCCGACCCCGAGTAGTAGAGGTACCTGGCAACAAATTAATAGGGCTATCATAGGGGCGGTGTGGTGGCAATGTCTTTGCCTGCTTCTTAGAGAATACTTTGGCAAAGTCCTGGTAGCATGCTGGGAGACCCTCCAGAGACTTGCGGAGCAGGGAAGAGAGCAAAACTGGCACAGGATGAGGAGCTTTCATGCAACAAGACTGGCAGTCAGGTCCCCAACGGAGAATCTCCCCTGTCTCCCAATTAAGGACGGGTGCATGGAGCTGCAACCACGGAAGACCTACCAGGAGGGACAAGGTAGAGCGAGGCAGCACAATGAAGGATAGTCTCTCAAAGCACCGACTTGCATGGATATCAGCTCTGTGTGGTATAGGACCGGATCAGAGAGGATTTCTCCACTGGCCGAGGAGATAACCAAAGGCTTGTCGAGGAGGACTACAGAGATGTGGTGCCGGAAGACCAGGGCAGCATCCACAAAGTTTCCCGCAGAACCAGAGTCCAAGAAAGCCGGGACCTGGAGCTGCGTGCAGATGCCAACGCTGAGGAGCACTGGAATAGTCAAGCGTTGAGAAGCTTTGCTTACACCTAGGGATGCTTCTCCCAAGAACCCGAGGTGCTGGCTTTTCCCGGACATTGGGGACGGACAGGGCACGTCCCAATTAAGTGCTCTGGGCTGGCGCAATACATACAGAGGTTCTCCAGACATCGTCTGGAACACTCCTGAAGGGAGAATTGGGTTCTGTCAACCTGCCTAGGTTCCTCAGCAGACGATTCAGGCAAAGGCTGGAGCGGCTTTTGGTAGGCAGGTGCCACTCCTTAAACCGTACGTCAATCCGAGTGGCCAGTGTGATGAGACAATTCAGAGTAGACGGCAGGTCCCAAGCAGCCATAGCTTCTTTGACCGAGCAGAGAGACCCTATTTAAAGGTTCAGAGGCTAGAATCCAGAACTGAACTGCATAATCTCCCACAGACAAGTCGCCTTGGCACAGGTTCAGCAACGCAGTCTACGTGGAGGAGGCCGTGCAGGACCAGAATTCCACCAGAAATGCCATGTGAGTAGCTGTGACCAGATCGGCTCTGTCCCACAGGGTGGTAGCCCCGGCCATGGCTTTACCGGTGAGGAGACTGATGATAAATGCCACCGTTGATCGCTCCGTGACATGTGTTAGCATGAGTTCAATGTGCAGGGAGCCTTGGGTTATGAAGCCCCTGCGCAACTTGGGGTCCCCATCATAATTATCAGGCATGGACAGTCGTAGCCTAGGTTCTGCGGTAGGAAGGCAGGCCAGGGTAGCAGGAGACACCACAGGCGCAGTCTCAGGAATCTGATGCTGTGTGGCTAGCAACTGTTGCAGCATGGCGGTAATTTGTTCCAGCTGTTCACGTTGCGCGGCAATCCGCCAGGACTGCTGGATCACAATGGTGGCAAGATCAGGCCGAACGGGAAGCGGAACCTCTGCGGGATCCATGGCCGGATCTTACTGTCAGGCTCAGAGGTAGTGGATCCTCTGAACCACTGCGGACAATGACACAAGTCACTACCTGGGACCGGTTTTCACCAGAGCTCGCTGCAAAGCGGGTTGGACTTGCTGCGGCGTGGAGCCACCAGGTCGTTCCACAGGCGTGACTTGTCCGCAGTGGCAGTCAAGGTCGGGGTACAGAAATGGAAGGCAATCTCGTAGTTGGGGACAGGCAGAAGGTCAGGTCAGGCAGCATAGGATCAGAGACGTAGGGCAGGCGGCAAAGAAGCAAAGTCAGAAACAGAACCGGGGTCACAACGGGAAATCACAGAAATAGCTCAAGGCATCAAACACAGCTTTCTCTAAAGCACGAGGCACGAAGATCCGGCAGGGCTTGCAGGAAGAGGCAGACTTAAATAATTTTCCAGGAAATGGGCAGCGGCAATTAACGGTGCGCTGGCCCTTTAAATCTTCTGAAGCCGGCATGTGCCCTAGTAGTTTGGTACGCGCGTGCACGGCCGAGGAGGACGGGAGAGGAGTACGGGTGAGCCTGCGACCCCCTATATGGGTCGTGGGAGCATCCGTGACAGATGCAAATATAAAGTATCTTTTTAAAGTGTCGTGAATCATCACATTGCACAGTCCAGGTTCAGCTAAAATCTTGTTCTTATTTCATTTACATGAGTAAATCGCTGCGGCATGTCAATAACTGGACTAATCCTTTATATACACAATTGCTTACAGAAAAAAACATGTAATTGCAGTGCTATAAAATTACAACAAAGGAACTTACCCTGGCCACTTATTTACAAATCAGACACTAGATGGCGCTGTTGTTGTAACTTTCACCTTCAGGCATAACTTATAATGTGATAAACCAATAACAAGTGTCACTACATTTATAATAAATTGTAGGATTCAGGAAGTATCATGTGAAAATGTTAAAAATAAAACAGAGTCTACAGCAGTATGTTTTCATTTATTTAATATTAACCATTTTTTTTCTTTGTTGTAGAGCAGTCGTCAATGAAAAACACATGAAAGCTGCTACATTTTAATGGCTGCACCCAGGGCCGGATTAAAGGAGGGGCTCCTGGGGCTCTAGCCCCGGGGCCCCCACCACTTTCACTTTTTAAGGGGCCCCCACCAGTGTCCGACAGTCAGCGACTCAACTCAGCTGAGTCGCTGACTGTCTCCGTGTGCGACGCGCAGCGGCCAGTGGCCGCCCGCGTCGCACATAGGGGTCTAGGATGTCAGCTGTGTCAATGAGACACAGCTGACATCGCTGGGAGAGTTCACCGATGCACTGTTTTGGCGGCAGCAGGATGCAGGCGGCGAGTGATGACGTCACACTGTCGGCGTCCGATCACTACATGCTGCTGCTAAAACAGTGCATCGGCGATTTCCCCCTAGCGATGGCAGCTGTGTCTTCAGTGGCCGGCGGCTGTCTGAAGAGCGAGGAGGAGCCTGCAGCATTGTGGGATCACTGGAAGGGAAGGTGAGGTAAGTATGAAATTTATTATTTTGTGGCCATTTTCTACAGGGGGCTGGCAGGCTATATACTACAGGGGGCTGGCAGGCTATATACTACAGGGGGCTGGCAGGCTATATACTACAGGGGGCTGGCAGGCTATATACTACAGGGGGCTGGCAGGCTATATACTTCCAAAAACATTGTTGGAAGGGCCCCCACCAGTTTGCGCCCAGGGGCCCCCACCATCCTTAATCCGGCCCTGGCTGCACCCCATGGCCTGTGGCACCTTATTCTTCAAGTGGAGAGTAATGGAAATGTAAAGCAGAAGATGAACAGAAGGTGTTCAGTTCACCCTCAGTTCCCCATAGACTTCAATGGACTTTTCATTAAGCTTCTGTTAATTATTATGAAAATAGACGTGGTTTGCTGTGCTACTTTATCCGCCATTGATAAGATCTAACAGAACCATAAGGCTGCGTTCACACATTGGGGCACATTTACTAAGGGTCCGAATCGCGTTTTTCCGCCGGGTTTCCTGAATGTTTCTGTTTTGCGCCGAATTCCGCCCGGATTTTGGCACACACAAACAGATTTCGGCGCAATGGCGCAGGCTTTCACGCAACATAAATTGGGGGGTGTGGCCGTCGGAAAACCGGACGGATTCGGAAAAACCACGGAATTAAAAAAACGAATTGTGTCGCAAAATCAATCACTCACATACACCGGGAATAGGTTGGCGAACTCCAGCGGACCTCGGCGCAGCAGCGACACCTGGTGTACATCGGGCGCATGACCTTAGTGAATCGCCGGAAGACCCGAATCCTCGTTGGAGAACGCGCCGCTGGATCGCGACAGGACCGGGTAAGTAAATGACCTCCATTGTGTTTTGTTTGCGTTAAGGCATGCGTTTTCAAACGCATCACAACAGCTGAGAAGAGGAGATTTACATTTCTGTCAACATGGCTTTTTACAAAACACGTGTTTTCGCAATGTTAACAAATCAGTTAATATAGTGTTCACAAACGCATCCGTTAACCCCTTCCCGCACCCTGACGTCATAGGATGTGGTTAGTTCCTGAGCCGTGCGATCTCAGCAGTATGCGGTAGTAAGCAGTATGCGACTATCGCAATCCCGTCTGTTTAACCCTATTGAGGCCCTGGTCATAGTGCATCGCAACGATGATCAGTATGCTCCTTCACTAGCAGCCTGTTCCGATTGTGCTTACAGTAACATTAGTATTGCAGTATATTACAATGAACAAGTGATGAAATAATGACTCATGTCCCACCCTGGGACAAAATAAAACGGTGAAAAAAAGTGCAATTAAAAAAATAATGAAAAAAGAATAAAAGGCCCCTCCCAAGCAATAATCAAAAAAACATAAAAAAGTTAAAATCACCCCAAAAAATCACAACATCACAATGTCCGTAACAACCAGTAAAATAAAATAAAATAGTCGCTGAACCCGTATGGAGAATGCTGTAAAAAAATAAAACGCCAAGAACTGACCTAAAAAAAAACGCATAAAGTGATCAAAAAGTAAGAATTGCCCCGATATGATACCAAGAAAAAGTACAGCTTGTCTCGCAAAAAATAAGCTCCAAAACAGCTCTATAAACAAAAAAATAGAAATTTTCTGGCCACTGTCACATGGCGATGCAAAAACAAGCAAATTTCTCACAATACCAAGGGAAGAATTTTTTTTGTAAACATTTTTTTTTTTTTGCACCATGGAAAGTTTACTGACACCACAAAAAGTGATAGAGGTAACAAAATCGGAGTGAATTGCAGACATTTATTAACAGACTCAAAAGTGGGTGAACTATTTAACCTGAGAATTTTATAATAAATAACTTTTGCTGATTTGGACGTTGCGATGTACAGAGGTAAAGGTCAAAGGATTTAATCTTTTGTAACCGCGGGGGAAGCTTCTTCTTACTAAAAGGTTTAATCTCTCCAAAATGAAATAACGGTCTGAAGAAATGCAATGTAACTCCTTCATAACCAGCAGGATTTAAGCAGAAGAAATACTGGAGGGAGTAACATTTTTTTTATTGATGGTTAAATCTGTTGCCCCATCAAAGTAACTTCCACAGTATATGTGAGAATCATCTGATTGCTGGAGGACGACCTAATGCTATAAAATCCATGATCTAGACAATGGGGGTCCTATTATTTATAAATACAATTATGACAATAATACGATGACAGTATTATTAGGTTTATACTCTATGGGGGAGATTTATCAAAGGTGTCTGTGGTAAAACTGTTCTAGTTGCCCATGGAAACCAATCAGAGCTCAGCTATAGTTTTATAAACAAAGCTGTGGAGAAATGAAAGCTGAGCTCTGATTGGTTGCCATGGGCAACTAGAACTGCTTTGTTCCCATACACTTCTGATAAATCTCTCCCCATAACTCTTTTTTGTGGATCTGGACTACTATGAATTCCCAAGGAAGTTGTCAACTGAACAGACAACAGAGTGTACACAGCTGGGGTTAGTTCTGCGTTATTACAAAAGAGATGAAAAAGCTAAAGAAATCCAAAATCGGAGACTAAAAGAGCCAAAACTAATATCTTCCATCTTGATCAGGAGGTCAAACTTGCCGGCAGGTCAGCTGAAGCGATTTTATGATTTTGCCTGGTTACTCATCGCATGGGTACACAACCAGTGTCACTGCAATAGTATAGTGTAATATTATAGTGGGCAGCAGGTTGGCTCAGTGGTTAGCACTACTTCCTTGCAGTGCTGGGGACCTGGGTTTGAGTCCCAGAGTCAATATCTGCAAAGAGTTTGTATGTTCTCTCCGTGTTTGTGTGGGTTTCCTCCAGGTCCTCCAATTTCCTCCCACACTCCAAAAAATACTGGTAGGTTGATTAGATCGTGATCCTTATTGGGGACAGGGAATGATGTACTCCCCACTGCTCCAGCTTAGCACTCCCCTCTCCCTCTGCCTGATGAAATCTCACTGCAGATGTATTCATGTGTCAGTCTTTAGACCTGTGCCTGATGCTGGATGATGAATCTGGTGCAGTATAAGACTGGTGAGTCGTCCTCTGTACCTCCTATTAGTTGGTCTAGTTTGCTGCACCACAATATTGAATTTTCTCACTGGTCACTCCCATTGTTACCAAGGACACTCCCCTTTTTTGTACAAGTCAGAAAAAAGCCTAAAAAAATTATCTAAAATCCTCAACAAATGTCCAGTTTTCTGGCATAGAAAGATTGAAACATCTCCCCCAGTGGGAGGGTGGGAAGTGCTCCTGCACAGTGTGAGCTACAGCACGGAAGGGCTCTGGTAACTACCCTCCAAAAAGCCCTCTGGCTCTTTTTTAAAAGTTGATTTTAGCAGAAAGAAGGCCATAGATAACATATATAAGAAGATTACCACAGTCACAGTGCCTGGATCTAGGAGTAAGTGTCCCTGGTTTATCAGGATGGATTTTGATGGTTGATTTCCTTAAAATCAATGGGGCTCATTTACTAAGTGTTGCACTGTGCACTTTTGTCGGGCAGTGCACGTTCTTCTAGGCTAAAACAACTTGCACAGGTATTTAAGAAATTTGTGCGCTTGGATTGTGGCGCCCGTGGCCCTTTAATGAATCGCCGCACGCTGCATTATAACTTTAAATTCCTAAAATCCTGTTCATGTAAAATTAGCATCCACATTCACAGAGCCTTGGAAGAGATGGATCTTGACACGTCACATGGGTCTAGTTCCTGGTACTAGACAAACATCCTCTGTTTGCACACTTTAAGGTGCGATCATACGTAGCAGGAGAGAGCACACACCTTCTCATACAAAATGCTCTGCTCACAGACTGTACTGCTATGTAGTGTACAGCGCTCTGGATTGTGTTTGATATATATATTGATATATTATGTTAGTACTGGAGCTAATGCAAAGCATTTTACTACATGCTGTTATTAGAGCTCAGGGAAGGTGGTCGCCTCTATAATCATTGACAGAAAGTGGGAGAACAAAAATTACAATCAGAAAATTAAAACAAATTGGGGCACATTTACTTACCTGTCCGGAGGAGTTCCCCGAAAGTGCATTGTCTGATAATAATGCACTGTGCCGCGATTCACTAAGATTGTCCCCCCGGTATCCTGCATGTGTCGCTTCCCCGCTCCGTTCCGCCGAAGTTCACCTTCTTCTTCCCGGTGCTTGTAATTGCATTTTCTTGCGACACAATGCCCTGTTAAATACTTGTCACAGCTGTGCAATCCCTGAAAATGTTGGATAATCCGACGAAAGTGCGTCCGCAGACCATTAGTAAATAAGCCCCATTCTACCTTCATTCTACAGGAGCAAATCCTGGTTAGCTGATATTTGATGACTGGTGATGGGTCTCAATGCACTGGTCCTGCTGTCCTGAGTGATGGGACCAGAACTAACAGACGGCGGTGAACCAGCCACGAGGCAAGTTGAGCATTTTGCCTCCGGCAGCACAACCTGCAGCAACATGGGGGGGGGGGGCAGCATCATTATCTGGTACAAAACAGGACCTGCAACTTAAAAATAGTGTCTCTTCATACCTGATGCCAGCTTTGATGTGAGACGCAGCATGGAGAAATAATAACCTGATACATTACAGCTGGATGCGCCATTTTATAGCTCGCCTCAGGCAGCAGAGAGTTTAGGTTCACCCCTGCTAACAAAAGTAAAAAAGACACATAAAGGTATTAGCACTAGGCCCTGCACAGCACCCAGACCACGTAATTATTATCAAATATACAGGAAGAGGAGAAACTTTGTGTACGATCATAAAACGGGGCTATTTTAAGTTCTTAATCTATACCTGTGATTGGCCTGGGCTACGTGTACTATACTGCTCTTAACTTGTACTGTATGTACATTACTTCTCTCTACTTATGCTGTATGCACTGTCCTGCTCTCGGCCTGTGCTAAACTCTCTGTATCTGTGCTTTACTGCTATCTATCTCTGTTTCTACGAAAATTTACCTGCCTTTGCCTGGGGCGAGGACTAGAGAGCACCACAGGGGGGCGCCAGACAGGGAAAGAAGACGCTGCTAGAGGCGTCTCTGTCCTCCCTCTTGAGCCTGTTCAGTGAGGGAAGGCAGAGGTTCTGCTCCCATGTAATGTCTGTGAGGGGCAAACCTTTATAGCACAGGATGCTGCCTGCTTGCTGTGCTACAACCTCTCTCTCCTGCAGCAGTCGGGCGGGGAGGATGGGGAGGGGCTCCCAGTTCTCATCTCTGCCGGGATCCCAGGATAGAGCAGAAACTGTCTGCTTCCTGTGCCTCCTCCTCTCTGCATCTCAACTGCTCTGAAGTCCAGACACCCTTCATTGACCAGAGGAAGGGGGAGCTATAGAGAAATCTTCTGCCTCCACTGCCAGGGGTAATTGTATGGAAGTAAATGTGTGCTGTATCAGTGTATGTGTGCACAATATAAGTTCTATGTATTTAAGTTACTATGTATTTGTGTGTGTCTGCAGAATTAGTCTATAATGTGTACTGAAAGTATGTGTGTATCTCTGCAGTATTTGTGTAACATGTATTGCATGGATATATTTGTGTATGTATGTAGTATTAGTGTAACATATGTATTGCATGTATGTATGTGTGACATCACTGCAGCTGTCAGACACAGCCTACCGCTTTTGCCTTCTCTTTTTTTCACTCCATACTGCTGAAGTAGCGCTATACAGTGAATCCAAGAGACAGCCGGGAGACTGCCGAATATGGAGGAGTTAATCTGAGCTGCTGGGTCTGATCATCAGCCTCCTCAGGTTGTTTCTACCTGTAACTGCCTAAGTTACAATCAAAAACTACTAAGTGAAAGAAAAAACAAAAAACTATTGAAATGTCCCCCCAGGGTTCTTTTATGACCAAGGGGACAGATAAAGTATAAAAACAAAAAATCATAAATATTTAAAAACAAACATTAATATTTCACAATAAAATAAAAAAAATCCCCTGCTACACTAGAATATTCTCCATAGTCACCCCGTTTGCCCCAGACTAAAAAAATATTTGCCACAATTACCCCGTTTGCCCCAGATTATAAATATTATATATCAAAATAATATTTATTGATTAATCTATAATGGTATAAAGGACATCTACCATTAGATTAGCTGATGGTAGATGATTACAATTCACCTCCCCGTACCCGAGTGCACTGGTCTTCTTTTATTATAAATTGCAATGGCCGCATTTATGAGAAATTTTAGTTAATGTAATATGCAAATGAACAAAATGTGCTCTGCAGAGCACCTCTATGCTCCCCGCTATATATTTTATTCATGCCCCCAGCCCTACTTGGTCATCCTACATAGTGTACAGAGAGCCGGTGACATCACCATTGCCATAGACGGGGAATCTTCTACACCTAGAGGAGAGGAGGTTCTACCATCACCATAGACAGGGGGCATCTCTTACGCCCGAGGAGAAGGAGGTTCTCCATCACCATAGACGGGGCATCCTCTACACCTAGAGAGAGAGGAGGTTCTCCATCACATAGGACAGGGGGCATCCTCTACCCTAGAGGATGAGGTGGTGCTACCTCACCATAGACAGGGACCTCCTTTAACCCAGGAAGTGGGGTCACCATCACCATAGACAGGGGGAGCCTCTCTACACCTAGAGAGAGAGGTTTCCCATCAACATAGACAGGGGGCATCCCTCTACACTAGAGAGGAGGGTTTCTACCATCACCATAGACAGGGGGATCCTCTACACCTAGAGAAGGGCAGATCTACCAGTCACCATAGACAGGGGGCATCCTCTACCTAGAGGAGAGGCAGGTCTACCATCACCATAGACAGGAGCATCTCTACACCTAGAGGAGAGGCAGGTCTACCATCACCATAGACAGGGGCATCCTCTACCTAGAGGGAGGGTACCATCACCAAGACGGGGGCATCCTCTACACCTAGACGAGAGGGGTTCTACCATCTCCATAGACAGGGGCATCTCTACCCTAGAGGAGGGCGTGCTTACATCCCATACCAGGGGGCATCCTCTACACCTAGAGGAGAGGCAGGTTCTACCATCACCATAGACAGGGGCATCCTCTACACCTGAGGAAAGGAGGGTTCACCCATCACCCATAGACAGGGGGCATCCTCTACACTAGAGGAGAGGCAGATCTACCATCACCATAGACAGGGGGCATCCTCTAACCTAGACGATGAGGGTGGGGTTCTACCATCTCCATAGACAGGGAGCATCCTTACCCTAAGGAGAGGAGTGTCTACCATCACCATAGACAGGGGGCATCCTCTACACCAGTGATTTTCAACCTGTTGTGCGTGGCACACTAGTGTGCCGCGACACATGGTCGGGTGTGCCGCGGGAGGAAATTTCACCAAACTATTGGTGAGCCCCCTGTGTTTTGTTTTCCCCGGCAGTATGTCGCAAGCGATGCGCAGTCACGGCTTCTTACAATGTAGGTAGGACGTGTACAATAACACAATGCACAGTCTTTTGACCTCGTGCTGACAAAATGACGTCCCCAAGGTGCCGGCTCATCATCCTGAGAGGGAAGACTACCCGCATTTGCCCACCCCAAGTATGCCCACCAATTAATGCTAACTATATTAGAGCTTTTCCTGATATATCTTAACGTTGCAGAATACTCAGCCATATGGAGCGTACTTTTGTACTCCAGCATATACTGCATATAACAATGAGAAATGTAAAAATGAGAAGATACTATGTGCATGTTAGGCTGAGTTACTAAGTACCAGCTCATGCTGAGTAACTGATCTGCGCACTTGTATTGGCTCATGGCCTTGTACACTTTCTCATGGTACCCCTTTATTTTGCAGTATATGAGCACAAATAATCAGCACCATATACAAAAACAGGGAGAAACATGAGAAACGTTGAGGGAAGAGGCTTTGTGTGTGCCTTTCCACCATTCTGTCCTCGGATATCCCATTTTGTGTTTACTCGAAACAGGCCCACCGGGTTTCACAATGAGTGAGGTAACATAAAGTTAAGAATCTATATTATTAACTTATGTTATAATATGACTGTTTTAGTGGCATTTTGTGCTATTTTGGTTTGGTGGTGCCCCAGATTTTCTAGATATAAAAGTGTGCCGCCGGCTTCAAAAAGGTTGAAATTTCACTGCTACTACACCTAGATGAGAGGCAGATCTACCATCACCATAGACAGGGGACATCCTCTACTACATAGTAGGAGAGGAAGGTTCTATCATTGCCATAGACAGGGGGCATCCTCTACACCTAGAGGAGAGAAGGGTTCTAACCATACGCAATAGACATGGGCATCCTCTACACCTAGAGGAGAGGAGGTTCTACCATCACCATAGACAGGGGGCATCCTCTACTCCTAGAGGAGAGGTGGTGCTACCGTCACCATAGACAGGGAACATCCTTTACACCCAGAGAAGTGGGGGTGCTACCATCACCATAGACAGGGGGCATCCTCTACACCTAGAGGAAGATTAGTTCTCCACACCATAGACAGGGGGAATCCCTCTACACCTAGAGGAAGAGAGGTTCTACCATCACCATAGACAGGGGCATCTCTAACCACATGAGAGAGAGGCAGATCTACCTCACCATAAGACAGGGGCGCATCCTCTACCCTAGAGGAGAGGCAGGTTCTAACACACCATAGACGAGTAGGCATCTCTACTCTGAGGGAGGAGTTCTACCATCACCATAGACAGGGGCATCCTCTACACCTAAGGAGTAGAGTTCTACCATCACCATAGACAGGGGGCATCCCTACACTAGAACGAGAGGGTTCTACCATCTCCATAGACAGGGAGCATCCTCTACGCCTAGATGAGAGGCAGTGCTTAAACCATCACCATACACAGGGGGGCATCCTCTACACCTAGAGGAAGGCGGTCTACCATCACCATAGACAGGACATCCTCTACACCCTAGAGAAGAGAGGTTCTGCATCACCATAGACGGGCATCCTCTACACCTATAGGAGAGGCAGATCTACCATCAACCATAGACAGGGGGCATCCTCTACACCTGAGACGATAGGGTTCTCTACCATCTACCATAGACAGGGACATCCCTACGCCTAGAGGAGAGGCTGCTACCATCACCAAGACAGGGCATCCTCCTACACCAGTGGTTTTCAACCTGTGTGACCGGGCACACTATGTTTGCGCGACACATGGTCAGTGTGCCGCGGGAGGAAATTTCCCAAACTATGGTGCCCCCTGTGTTTTGTTTCCCGGCAGATGCGCAGCGATGCGCAGTCACGGCTTCTTACAATATTGGAGACGTGTACAATACACAATGCACAGCTTTGACCTCGTGCGACAAAAAGACTGTCACCAATGCCGCGCACCATCCTGAAGTGGAAGAGACTCCGCATTTGCCCACCGCCAAGTATGCCCACCAATAATGCTAACTATAGGAGCTTTTTTTGCCTGAGTAATATCTGTTGGCTACTTCTCAGCATATAAGCTGGTACTTTGTACTCCAGCAGTATACTGCATATAACAATGAGAAATGTAAAATGAAATACTATAGTCATGAGGTGGAGTACTACAAGTACCAGCTCATATGCGGAGTATATGATCTGCACTTGTATCCTGCCTCATGGCCTTAGTAACTTCTCATTGGTACCCCTTTATTTTGCAGTATATAAGCACAAAATAATCAGCACCATATACTAAAAACAGGGAGAAACTGAGAACTGTTGAGAAGAGCTTGTGTGTGCCTTCACCATTCCTGCCAGGATATCCCTTTTTGTGTTTATCGAAACAGGCCCAGTTTCACAATGAGTGAGTAAATATTTAGAATCTATATTATTAACTATATGTATAATATGACTGTTTAGTGTCATTTTGTGCTATTTTGGTTGGTGGTTTGCCCCAGGATTTTCTAAGTTATAAAGTGTGCCGCGGCTCAAAAAGTTGAAACACCTGCTCTACACCTGAGAGAGGCAGATCTACCATCACCATAGACAGGGGACATCCTCTACTCATAGAGGAGAGGAAGGTTCTATCCATCCATAGACAGGGGCATCCTCTACACCTAGAGGAGGAGGTTCTACCATCACCATAGACAGGGCATCCTCTACACCTAGAGGAGAGGGGTTCTACCACACCATAGACAGGGGCATCCTCTACACCTAGAGGGAGGTTCTACCATCACCATAGCACAGGGGGCATCCTCTACAACTAGAGGAGAGGGTTCTATCACCATCACCATAGACAGGGGGCATCCTCTACACCTAGAGGAGAGAGGTTCTACCATCACCATAGACAGGGGCTCTCTACACCTAGAGAGAGGGTTCTACCATCACCATAGACAGGGGGCATCCTCTACTCCTCGAGAGAAGAATGTTCTAATCATTCCTAGACCTGGGCACTTCTCTTCCCTGTATATACAAAATTATGTACAGAGCCACAGAACCTTAGGAAGCTGCTTTATCTGGACTAGTTATCTGATAATTTTTGTGTCTCTTCTTTATGTTTGGTTACATTACTTTAATATACTATAATATAAAGTTAATGGTGACAAGGATTCCATCAGCTGGAGAATATCTAATATTGTAAATCTTTTCACTAAATACATTCTCCCCTTTGGAAAATCTAAATTACTTGAAAACTAGTAAATTCTCTTATTTAAGGGCACTTAAAGGGGTTTTGCCTTTTGAGGAAAAGCTCCTGAGCAGACTTCGCTTAGTAGTAGTGGTGTCTGTCCTGCATTTCTTGGCTCATCAGGTCAAAAGTTATAACGCCAGTATATTGTGCATATGATGTCTACCCCAATCACTGCCTTAGCTGTTCTGTTATATGCACAATGTATGTGACATTATTACTTCCACTCTGATGGCTGACGAAGCACCACAAGAGCAGCCACAAGAGCTGCAAACTCAGGGGTTAACCATACTAAGGAAAAATCTTTTAAAATTCTTAATTCAGAGAAAATTTAACATTTTTAGCTGAGGAGTGAAGTTGTTTTTGAAATGCATCCAAAGCAGAGCCCAACCTCTGAGACTAAACGGAGGATTCTGTCAGGGTGCAATGTAAGTAAAAACACACAATTATATTGTAATGCAAATTCTTAGAGAAGACAGAAAGACATCTTTGCAATGCAGGTGTGATGGGCTTCTACAGCCTTTCTTTAGTGAAAATTAGATTTAATGAGTTTCATTATTTCTATGTCCGGCCTGCAAACCCAAGTAGTGAAGGTGGACATAATAAGTGTAACACAAAATATAAATGTATCTTCTAAGAAGATTTGGTCTAAAGATTCCTTTTATATTTCTATTATATGAAGTAAGTTTTATTAGATAATACAGTATAATCTGACATGGCAAACCTGACACATCTAGGACAATGGTGGCAAACCTATGGCACGGGTGCCAGAGGTGGCACTTGGAGCCCTTTCTGTCGGCACCCAGGTAGTCACCCCAGCATAGAGTTCACTAGACAGTCCAAGGTGGTCCAGGATGTGCGAAGCTCAGTGCTATTTAAAGTGACACATCCTTAGCTACCTGGGACTACAGGAAGAAGAGCGAGAAGGTGTGGATAGGGCTGGATCATCATTGGAGCTCCTGCTCTGGACTCTGCAATTCTACCTGTGTCAGGGACCCTTAGGGACGCTCCAATGACATTCAGAATGTCGTCTTCTTTCTACTATATTGGTGTCCCCAGGATGCTGGTACAATTGAAAGCTGTGACAGCACAGAGAGCAATAAGTTACTCTGTAAATTGCCGTGTGGGCACTTTGTGATAAATAAATGGGTTTTTGTTGTAGTTTGGGCACTCGATCTGTAAAAGGTTCACCATCACTGAACTAGGATATAGATATCCTGGAAATACCCCTACTCTTCTGGCACTGTCCGATGTTAGGGAAGCATATGATAATGCTCATTGCTCACTTGAAGCATCCTCATCTTATTTACCCTAATCAAGAAGATGTTATTCATAAGTATTCACATATTGCCCGACACTGCCAACTACAGCAAATCATGTCCTCATAGTTTGTTTAGTAAAGGTTATGAGTTAAGAAACGGAAAAAAAACATAATCTCCTGGCTCCACATCAAAACACACCGCAGGGCATGCTGCGTAGATCAGCACAGGAGACGTGTACAAGTGTGATTGCTTACCTTGATGGCTTGTTCTGGTCTATTATATCCAGAGAATGAGTACTGCCTTATACATATCCTGATCTGCCATAACCTAAGGACCACATATGGACCACGCGCGCCTCCTGCTGCGCCACTCATTAGTGAAAACAGGACCCTCATTATCTGGGGGTCCTGTTCTGGTGATCAGTGGAGGTCCCAGCAGTCAGACTGATCAGCTTATTCTGTGGATAGGAGATAACATAAATAGTTAGTACACCTTTTAAAGGGGTTCTCCTACGAACTAAAGTTAGGCCCTATCCACTGGATAGGGCCTAACATGCTGATCAGTTGGGGACACCACAGATCGCGAGAATGAGGAGTGACACAGTTAATTAGAGATTAATGGAGCAGAACAGTCATGCGGGGCCGTTTGCTCCATTAGTCTGACGGACCCCTCATTCACTGATCAGCAAGTTAGGCCCTATCCCGTGGACTTTATTTAGTGGGAAAACCCCTTTAATTTAATTTCCATGAGTCAACAAAAGGACCCATGGCATTGAATACCTATTAAAAATTTATTCCAGGGAGCAGTTTTACTAAATACGTCTTATTCCTTCTACTTGCTCCTTCTTCCTTGCTTATTACTCCTAGATTTTTGAATAAATTACCAAATGGGTGTAACTTTTACCAAGAGGGAAGTGTGCCTACCCAGTCTGACAATGTCCAATGAGCACTAACAATGTCAGACTCTAACGGTGCGACCACACGTTCAGTTTTCCAGATGAAGTTTTTGAAGCCAAAATAAGGCGTGGATAATAATGGGTTGAGACCAATAATTGAAAGGTGCCGCTCCTCCTCCTACTTATACTCCATTACAGGTCTGGGCATCAAAAACTGCATCTAAAAAAATTGAACGTGTGGTTGCACCCTAAGGTCCACATTCTGGTCCCACTTCTTCACCCATGAGAATTCCAGATCACGGGGGTCCAGTTCTTCTGAATGATGGGGGTCCCATTACCAATTACCTTGTTATGTATATTGTGGATAGGGAGTAATTTATAAACTTGGGGCAAAACCTTTGAAACCAGAGCACATGCTTTAGTTTTTTCAATGTCTATTGCAGAAAACTTTTTGGTTGTCTCTCTGCAGTTTATGATTTTACAATGACTGTCAATTTGTATATTTGGTATAGCACTTGCTGGTCTCTTCTGACCTGTTCTTGCTTTGTCTATATTTGCATTTCAGTCACAGCAGTTAAGCAGCTATTTCTTCATTTGATCATATTAGGTGCTGCAGACGGCTCCTTTGTACCACACATCAGCTGGACTTGCTTTGAAATACAAGGTTGGGTAATTGACTTGCTGGCAACTTGAGATGAATGGGTTTAGACAGATTAACATTCTAACAGCAAGAGGCAGTCAGACTCCAAGGCTAAACAAAATCCTCCCGGACTCATTAGTTGGGGTGAAAAGAAAAAAAATTAAGGAAATTTTAAATTCTTTGCAGAAATATTTTTTTATTAAAATTTATAAAGTTATCACAGCAGATATAACCACGACTTCTACTTTGGACCATCTGTCCTGTATGTGTACACATTTGTCAAATATGTTTACAATGGAAAATCTCGGAAAATGGAAAATTCCGTTTTCCTACAGTATGAGGTTTTTAAAATTGTGGTCTCAGTAAGACCTTAATGCCTAAGGGCGCATTCACACCTTCAGTTTTTCAGATGCAGTTTTTTGATGTCCAAACTGGGAGTGGAGTTTAGAAAGAGGAGGAGCAGCTTCACTCAATGATATGTTCTCACCCAATATGATCCAAATCTGCTTTTTGCTTCAAAAACTGCATCTAAAAAACTGAAAGTGTGAACGCACCCTAAGAGAACCCATAGGGCCTTCTGCCACATCTGTAGTTACTACACATAGATAATGTAGAGGTCAGTATTTTTTGTGATATTTCTACACAGTGCTAAATTAGAACTTACTATATTTATGAATACATGAGGGTTATTGCCCTCACAGCACCAGGGTCTATACATTTAAAGGGAACCTGTCAGCAGAAATTGACCTCATAAAGCCACCAGTTGGTTGCAAAGCAGCTGAACACCTTCCAGATCATGTCTCTTACATGACCTTGTGTGGTGGCAGTATCTAGAAAATCTACTTTGAAGTGAGATGCAAGTTGGTTGTATAAAGTCAAGGAGGCGAAGATTTTTTTTCTTTGCTATTGATGGTCCTGCATCCAGAGACGTCCTGAAGTTTGATGCATGATGTCAATCACAGAGGAGGAGGCGATCACAGTTCCCCATCTTGACTTCAGTGTTAAACTCTCCGCCTCTATGACTTTATACAACTAATTTACATCTCACTTCAAAGTAGATTTTTTTTCCACAGGGCCATGAAAGAAACAATAACTAGAAGCTATTGCGATGCTTGACAATATGCTGGTAGTGGTTTAATAGCCCAATTGCTGATGGCAGGTTCCCTTTAAGTTGCAACTTTAGAGAGGTTGAACCAACAAAACATGCAGTCAAATAATTGTATTAGTAATGTTAAAGTTAAAGGTAATTATACACATGCAATAGCTACTGAAAGCTGTAAAAATCCAGGCCCACAAGAAAAAGGCTCAAATGCGTTTTTTCACCAATTTCACTGAATTTGGATTTTTTTCCCGCTTCCCAGTACACGGCATAGAATATTAAATACCATCACTGCAAAGTGCAATTTGTTACGCAGAAAACAAGACGTCACACAGATCTTTACATGGAAAAATAAAAAAGTTATAGATTTTTCAATGTGGGGAAGGAAAAATTTAAATGCAAAATCAAAAAAGGGCCTGGTCCCTAAGGGGTTAAATGGAGCAAAAGTATTTGGACAATTGACTCAAATGCTGTTTCATGGGCAGGTGAGGATAATTCCTTTATTATGTCATCTTTACTAAGCAGATAAAAGGCCTGGCAATGATTTGAGGTGAGGTGCTTGCATTTGGAAAATTTTGCTGAGAACAAAACATGTGATAAAAAGCTCTTCATGCAGTTTAAAAAGATAAATAAATAAATATATATATATATATATATATATATATATATATATATATATAAAAATTAAAACTTACCTTCTCCAGGGCCCCTGTTGTCCTGTGTCACGTCTGTCGGTGACCTGCCACTGTTTCTTTACAGAGGCAGACGTGTTCCGCTCTGACAACTTCCACTCACCTGGCACGCTCACCCGTCCCCCGTCGCCATGCCTGATACAGCATTAGTTCCAATGCATATCCATTGGGCGGAAGTAATTGGAGCGGAGCGGGCCTGCCTCTGTAAACAAAAAGGTGCAGGGCACCAACGAGCAATGGCGTAGAGCAACTGGAGCACCGGAAAAGGTAAGCAGGGTGGTTGCCAAAGTGGTAAAAGATCCGGGGCCACTTTTCCTCCCTGTGAAGTTATCCACACAAACATCTTAGTTAAAACTGCATCATAATCAGTTTTATGCTGGTTTTAGGTGAAGTTTATTGTTTTATCAGGTGAACGACATGAACTGAGCAGATGAATTCCATTTAATGAACAGGTTTCCCCTATAAAATTAAAATTCACTTGTTGATTTCATGTCTTTCAGCTGTTACATTAACAAAACTGCACCTAAAACCTCTGACCGCTCCCTGACAGTGTTATCCTGCTGCTACCTTTAATACTCTCCCCAAAATACTGTAAGGCTGCGTTCACACGTTTGCTTTGTATTTAAACAATACAAGACACCAAGTGCTTGTAACACATACGTTGCATACATTTCACTACAAATTCACATGAGATCAAACCGACACCCGTCCCACTAGCATGTGTGAACTAGTCAAAAGCATGTCCATACACAGTCCCCAGTAATGTCTTTACACCCTTCCCAGTAATGTCCCCCACACAGCCCCCCCGTAATGAGCCCCACACAGCCCCCCCAGTAATGTGCCCCACACAGCCCCCCAGTAATGTGCCCCACACAGCCCCCCAATAATGTGCCCCACACAGCCCCCCCAGTAATGTGCTCCACACAGTTATCCCCTATGTTTTTCCCCTTCCCTTAGCTCCTATCATGTTTCCCCCTAACCTCACTGTCGCTGCTCTGTGCACTGCTTTCCCCTGTGGTTCATATGACACATCACATCATCACAGTTCCTGCAGTAATATTCTCCCCTAGGTCCTGCGGGGGAAAGCAGTGTCTAGTGTGCACTTTCTCATCATGATCTGTGTCCTGAGGAGTGCGGAGGAATGCCCAGGCAGCAGGACAAATGTCCTGCTGACCTGGGGAGATCCAAGGCTCCAGCCAAAGCTAAGCACTGTCTTCAAAGCCAGCAATTTTTTTTTTTAACGCCCGGACAACCCTTTTAAGCTGTCATAAAAAACATTTCATTTGAGAAATTGCTAGAATATTGGACAAAATCTACATTTTGGTACATCCAACAAAAGAAAGAAAGCGCTCGTGAAGTCATCAATTTAAAACGCCCACGGAAGAAAACAGTGGTGGATGAATGCAAAGAAATTTTAATGGTCAAGTGAAACCCTTCACAACAGCAAAAGTTTCACTGGAGAAAGAGAAGAACATTCTCTAGGATGTAGGCCACGTATCAATATACAAATGTGCCTCAAGAGTAAAAAGACTAGATTGGACTTTGCTAAAAAATCTAAATAAGCAAACAGTTCTGGTAGAACATTCTTTGGAAAGGTGAAACCATGAACAACCTCGAATTTTTGTAAGCTGTGATTTAAGGCCCATAACTTTTACATTTACTAAGGGCTTTGTGCCAGTTTTCTGTCATACTTTGCAGGTTCTTTTAGGTGCAAACTGCTTGCACAGGTATTTAAGAAGTGTCCGCACCACAAATGTGTCGCACGAGACCAGTGCTCAGTCGGACCTAAGATGCACCACAAAAAAGTTGGTGAACTCTGTTGGGAAGTGACAGATTAATGATTTTTGGCGCACGTTCTTCATGAATATGGCGCACCCAGCATTATACACAGGCAGAGCACATTTAGTGCAATGTTACTCTTTGTAAATGTGCCCCATTAATTTTATTCTCGGGAAAAACCCCTTTAAATGCAGATTTTACAAATGCGGCTCCAATGCAATAAATATACTGCGTGTAAACCCAACCTGGTACAGCCGAATTTTTCAAGAAACCATTTTTTTCTTTTACTAAATTCCTTGTTCCATTAACAGTAAGAGCTCATTAGTCAATATCATACGGCTGCACAGTAATCATGAACATAATGTCCCAACATTATCATAACAGTCACTTCGTGTAGCAGTGCCAAAGTAACACTACACCACCGGAGGAACAATGACTTTCTTCAGGCTCACACAATGACAGACAGCTTCTTAGGTAAATACATTTGTTATGCCTCTCTTTGTGAGATAAGAAAGTTCATTAACGGAAAAAAATCCCCCATTATGTTCGATATAACTTCCTCTTCCATCATCATACAAAGATTAATATATAAAACAATTATAAACAAATACCAAATTATGAAATACATTTCCAAAATAATCAGCTAACTCAGTGTTGTCTGAAGTTTCTCTCTCATTCCATTATGAAATCAGCCGCAGCCTCATGTATTCTATAAAATAGTCACATAACACGTGTCGTATAGGTGAGTCATTTTTAAAATGCTAAGGATTTTTTAGCACTATGAAAATGATTGTTAATTATGATTGTTATTAACAAAAGAGTTATAAATGTATCCTCTCAGAAGGTCTTCCTAGATTTTGAGGATCACTAGAACGGGGCCTTTGCACTCTGGAGGCCTATTGGACTGGTGTTTGCCATTTTGTGGTTTGGACATACATGCTTCACTCTGTCCAGTTGGCAAGGTACGGTTAAAAGCAGGTGGGGAGGTTCAAGGTCTTCGTACCACTCGTCTGGATAAACCTGCATCCCATTACCGTGTGGGGCCCCCTTGGTTTCTGGGGCCCAATGCAATTGGGAAGGTTGCAATATGGCTAAATAACGCTTAAGCATATGTCTGTGGGTGTGACAATCTCCCCTCCCAAAATGATTATAGATGCATTAGAAACCATGTGGATAGGAGATAAATAACCCCATGAGATAGTCTCATGGAATATACCATATAATGGGGTAAATTTACTTACCCGTCCCGTTGACGCAGCCGATCCAGAATGTCCGACGAGGATTCGGAGCTGCAGTGATTCACTAAGATCAGTCGGGTTGTCCAATGGCCCCATCCCCTGATTTGTGTCGCATGAAAGCAGGCGCCAATGCGCCACAATACGATCGCGTGTGCCAAAAACCAGGGGCAATTCAGGACAAGAAGGAAAAATTCAGGGAACCCGACGAAAATGTGTCCGACTGACCCTTAGTAAATCTGCCGCTATGTGTGTATATATTACCATCTGTGAGTATAGGAATTGTTGGGAGGCCATGATCATACCTTGTATTGGAGCTCAGGTCTATTCAAATTAAGCAACACATGTCTGTCAGTATAACGGGAAAACCATTGATGGGTTGAGACCAGGGTCAGATTAAGGCTACATGCACACGATGTATGCCCGCCGTACCGTAGTACGGCAGGCATACATCGGCACTGCGGAGAGGAGCAGGGGATGAGCGCAGCTCACTCCCGCCCCTCTCCATAGGAATATACAGCGCTCTGTGCCGTATCACATAGAGAGATAGAACATGTCCTATCTTTTCCCGGGCTACGGAGTGGTGCGGTGCCGAACGTGTGGTGCCGTGAGCCCATAGAAGTGTATGGGGGACGTATATCGGCCGTATACGTCCCCCATACATAAAACTGCCATGGACCCCGGGCTTTATGAATATTATAGCCCCTACTAGTCTGCATTCACTTCCTACATATGGAACCAGAATTAGCTTCTTGTGGAATCTTGTCCTTTCTGTCTTCTTTCCATCTGCAATTTAAGGACCTTTGGAGGACCTTCAAAGGCCCTAAAATGGCTCTTGTGTACATGTGTGTTGAGAGCAGGAACAGATTTACAAGGATTTCATGGGTGAAGATGAACACGCCAGACCGCTGTAAGCCGGCGTGCTGAGGATAAGGCGCTGCAGTGTTCGCTAGCTTTATCCGGAGGTTCTGATAAAGCTAGCAGTTTAACATTGCTAAAAATGGGGGGTAGCTCTAGGAGCTGCTTATTTTAGTAAGCAGCTCCTAGTGCGTTTTTTTAGGGTGACAGATATTTTAGACATTTGGTGTTGTGGTAGCATTAAAGATCAATATCCCTTTAGTGCCTATAATTGAAGCTGTTGTGATCAGATTCTGCTGATGCTCCAAGAAAGAACAATCTATCAATGTAAATCTATTTGACCTGCATAGGATAAATATCATACTGATAAAGTGGACCAATTGTACTATTTCTACATGTTGCCGGTCCGGTATCACATGCTCCATGTGATTCTAAACCACATTTAATACACTGACAAAACATTTTGTATCGTTTCATTAAATTTATCACATTATGTTCAAGGTTGAAAGTGACCAGTTCTCTACTCAGCATTTCAATGACCACAACTCCTGCGAATGTTGAAGTCTGGTTTTTGAAATTTCATGTGATTAGGAGACAGATTTACTTCTCACTAACATTATTTACTTAGTTACTTTGTTTTTGTAAGTTGCAATGTCAAATCATGTATATGATTTATAGAAGGGGCTCAAAGCAATCTCTAGCAATGTTGCCTGATGAGGCATTTAGAGGGGCGCACTTGACCTAATAAACGTAATTTTGACAATTTGGCAATCCGACTTTAGAGAACCAAGCCAAAGGATGCTGGTTCAGATCCTGACAGTAAGATTGTAATATTTCCTGCTCCTGTCAAGTTTATTTATTTATGGGACTAAGGCTACATTCACACACATGTATGGGGGGGAGGGGGGGGGGCGTATATGTGTATACGGCCGATATACGTGCCCCATACACTTCTATGGGCTCACCGTACGGGAGCGGTACAATGCAGCACACGTGCGGCACCGTACCGCTCCATAGCCCGTAGAAAGATAGGACACGTGTATTCCCATGGAGAGGGGCGGGGGTGAGCAGCGCTCATCCCCTGCTCCTCTCCGCAGCGCCGATGTATGCCCCCCCCCCCCCCCTGTGCTACGGTACAGCGGGTATATATCGTGTGCTTGAAGCCTAACTTTGATGCCAACTTCAGTAACGTATGAGTATGCAGGTTCTATAGGCCCAGCCAACAGTGAGCATATGTGCCACAGGATTCCATATAAAACTTGTATGCCTCCATATCTTATCTTGTATTATCTTAACAGTACAGATTAGTCCAATAAACTTTCCCTCAAATATCGCAATCACTTACGTATATCATCATTCCATTTACACATACAAAGTTTCATTCAATTCAGACACCGCCCTTTTGCAATGTGAAGCCCAACGGAGATCTGATTAACATGTTCCAAACTTTATTTGTACAGCAGGTCTGCATTTGTAGTATCAGGTAAAACAATGGCTATGAGTTTCGACAATTTGCCTTTCTCAAATCCTTCTTGTTGTGTTATTTTTTTTTGTTAGTGAGTTATGATCTGTAGAAGAGATAAGCACAAGACAGATGAATATTCAAGATCTTACAATTTTTGTAAATTAGATAACATTTAATAATAAAGTCATTTCACAGAAAGCAGGAACCAAAGTAGCAGAAACTTAAAATAGATGTTTTCGTTTATGTAATTTTTAGAAATAACACAATTTTAGTAGTATTATTTCAAGGGGTTAGCCCCTCTTTTACATAAGTTACCCATGTGCCTTTACTGCTTCAATAATAATCCCTGAATGTTTATCAAGTGATTCAGCATTCCTACTACTTACTTTAGTACTGTCTGCACACTCTCGTTCTTTTTAGTTTACATGAATAGGATGGGATTGCAGCAGGAGATTACGACTCATAAGGAAGACAGACTGTGAGAGGGAGACATGGTGGGAATCGCCATAAGCATGGGTTGGAGCAGTGAGAAACAGGAATTTTTGTATATATGCAGAGGGCAGCATGGTGAGAACAGGGAAAGGCTGAAGCTCTCAAAGGAGGCAAAGGTACATGTACATATACATGCAGAGACCTGTCTAATGGAAGAGATTTACTGTGGGCAATCCCTTTAAAAGAATCCATACATTTTGGACCTAACAACTTTTACATAGTAAAAACTGTTCAATGAAAATAATGATTTTGAAATAAATTTAATACAGACAGTCCCCTACATAAGAATACCCAATTTACAGACGACCCTTAGTTACAGATGACCTCTGTGCCCACTGTGACCTCTGTTGACCTCTCTGGATTCTTTACTATAGTCCCAGTCTGCAATGATCAGCTGTAAGGTGTCTGTAATGAAAATTTATTGATAATCCTTGTTCCCAGGATAAAAAAATTTTGAAAATCCAATTGTCACTGGGACAGAATTTTTTTTCTGGAGCTAAAATGATAAAATATACATGTTCCGATTCACATTTAAATTCAACTTAAGAACAAACCTAAATGACCTTTCTTGTGTGTAACCCGGGACCTCCTGTAAGGAGAAGTTATTATTGTCTTTATTGATTGTCTTGTTGATATTTTCTAACATACTCAAAACAGACAAGGATTGAGTAAAATTATCATAAATTATGACCTGGTATAGGTTGAAATGTGGCATGTAATGATAAGGTGATATATTATAATACAATCGATGGGAAGTATAATTATTTGGGGAGGGAGGCCTCATTACATTTGTCTACTGTCCTGCAAATATCAAAACAGTCTGTCAAAGGGGCTCCCACAACTCATGTCTCAGGTCGCGGGCTCACCCGTGGTCGGCCATGTGCCCCAGCCCCTGCGGCGTCCGCTTACTTGTCCCCGCTCCTGTCTCCACGGCCGCCTGTGCACATCCCTGACCCCTAGGGCATGCGCGCACCAGCTTCAGAAGCTTTAAAGGGCCAGCGTGCATTAATTGGCGCCGACCATTTCCCAGAATACCATTTCAGCCTGCCTCTCCCTGCACCACCTACCGGATCTTTGTGCTATATGCCTTTGTGATATATGAGAAAGCTTGTATTGTTGCCCTGTGCCTGTTTATTGATTTCCCGTAGTGACCCCGGACCTGTTCCCATTTACGCTCCTCCACTGCCAGCCCTGATCTTCTGCTCTGCCTCTGACATTGATCCCATGCTGCCTGCCCTGACCTCCTGCCTGTTCCCAACCATAAAACTGCCTTCCATTTTTGTACCTCGCATCAGCTGCCACCGTGGATAAGTCGCTCCTGTGGAACAACCTGCTGGTACCACGCCGCAACAAATCAAACCCGCTTTGCCACGGGCTCTGGTGAAAACCGGGTGCCACTTAGATTCCGGACCCAGGTGTCGGCTTACGTCATCGTCCGTGGTGGTCCAGTGGGTCCACTACCCCTAGAGCCTGACACAGTCATTGGTTAAAAATAAATAACACATGAATAACACATTTACACATGTGTAACTGACTGCAGGGGTTGTGTGATAAGGCTCTAGGAGTCTACTTTTAGGTAGTGTACCTCTTGGTACTACCAGACATGCTTTAAAATAAAATAAAATAATAAATGCCGATCCCTATTAATAAAACACATATAACTGGCAAATTGTGGATTCTGCTATAAAGTCCACTATAAATACTGCTCAAGCTCATGTCATTTACCAAAACTTTTTCCCTTCCGAATGGAAATATTCTGTACATTGTCCAGTTCTTAACACAAAAAAAGCAATAACAATGTTTTTTGCATAATCCCATCCTTTCTGGAATAGTTTTGCACTTTATTTGCTCTGCATTAATCATTTTCACTTCCTAAAATGTCACTCGTGCTAAACCAAACTGTAGACCTCTGTCCAAGCCAGACTCATGACTTCCTCATAATCTTCTTTCTCAATAACATGTGTTTTGCAATGAAGCTGAGATTGCTAATTTGTTAATCTCTGTAAAGATTTTATTGTTTTTGTAACAGCTCCCTATTCCAAGTAGCTGGTAAGTATTTGTATTGCTATATTGATATTATTATGTTGGTTATATGTATGGGACTGGAGTAAAGTGATTTAAAGGGTCAAATCCAGGGAGGGACGCCAAGGAAAGAAAATATTCTTAGAAAGCTGGTTTGGATCTAGGTAGGTAGGCACAGTCAGCAGCCACACAATAAGCTTCCTCTTCAACTTTATTACACCATTACTCTTCTACTTTACAGAATGCCTGATGGCTTCATCTGCTTAAAGGTTATTTAATGTGTTTCCACAATTTCTTTGACTAGGAGGCTTATAATCTGGTGAGTGCCATCGAGTATACCAGAGTAGATAAATGATCTGCTGGTATGTTATTGGTCCCTCATAGACAGATCCCAATTAGGTATGAGCGGACCCATTCTAGAATGAACACCCCCACCAGTAACACTCGGGATAATAATAATAATTCTTTATTTATACAGCGCACACAGATTATGCAGCGCTGCTCAAAGCATGTCATATTGGTCCCTCACAATCTAAACAACCTACCAGTATGTTTTTGGAGTGTGGGAGGAAACCGGAGGAAACCCAGAGGAAACTCAAGCAAACACAGAGAGAACATACAAACTCTTTAAAGATGTTGACCTGGGTGGGACTCGAACCCAGTACTCCAAGGCAGAAGTGCTACTCAATCCCACCGGGATTGGTGCCTTCACAGATAGTGGGGGGATTACCCTTTGAATGTCATTTTCCTAAGGCTTGTCACTCCCTTTGATGTCAAAGAGTAAATCCTAGAGTAAATGCTACAGGCATTTAAATGCTGCCGCCATGTTGGTCATGGACCCGAACATTACAGTTAGGGTTCACTCCTTACTAATCTCCATTTATCAATATGCCTATGTTCTGTCAATAGTCTGAGATTTGTAGGAATGTTTCTCCAGGAGATAGAGATATTGGGGCTCATTTAAGGTCCGCGGAGCGCTGGACTTCATCTTCGTTGGACCGTCCAAATCGGGGATCGCGGCAGGACCAGGTAAGTAAATTTTCCATATTGAATATGCAAGTAGCCATTTTACTGTTCGGCACTGACCTCTGACCTCTGAACTACAGGTGAAGCCATTTCACATTGGACCATTCTTGTGGTTTCATCAAACCGGAATGTACAGCAGGAGATGGGTTTCAAGGATAGACAAGCTATAGCTCATGATCATTTGGCTTAATGGAAGTATGTTAGGAAGCCTCTGTTACACCCTTTATAGCAGAAAAAATAGCAAAGGAACCAGTGTTCTTTTTACTGCTAAAATAATGGAAGCTAACCTTTCATACATGGAACCCTATCGGTATCACCTTCTGTTCACCCTATGTATTTTACGTGCATTATGCTCTTCTATAATGTGGAGCATCAGGAAGCCCATGACACTAATCTGAGACTGCAAATAATGAGCTAAAATTCAGCCCTGTGGTAATCAGTATTTTAAAGGAAACCTAGCACTTGGGATAGGGCTTATAAGCTGGACATGCCGTGCACCAGCTCAGGGTGAGCTGGTGCCGGCGCTTATCTCTGTTATGTTTTTAAACAGTTTTAAAGTGTTTTAACAGTTTATTAATGTTTATATCCTTACTGGCTTTCCCGCACCAGGGGTCCGCGCTCGACCCCAGTGGGGGTAAAGCCAGGTAAGGATATAAACATTAATAAACTGTTAAAACACTTTAAAACTGTTTAAAAACATAACAGGATAAGCGCCGACACAGCTCACCCTGAGCTGGTGCATGGCATGTCCAGCTTATAAGCCCTATCCCAAGTGGTAGGTTTCCTTTAAGGAACTGGTTAAGGACATGATCAGCCAAGGTCAGCCATCAAGAAAGATTAACCCTTGAAGAAATGTGGCATGTATTCCACAAAACTTCTTAAAGGAAATCTACCATCGGGATCAAGTGTGTGCCCCTTCTGGCAGGAACCGCTATTCTTTCAGCTTCTTATGCTCTGGTTTTTACTAAAAAAAGGCCTTAAATACTATGCAAAGGAGCCTCAGGGGCTTTGGGCTCCATAGCTGTTCATTGATCGGTAAAGCGCTGCAGAATTTGATGGTGCTATATAAATAAAGATTATTATTATTATCCCATATGAGTTGTACAGTGCTATGGAATATAGATTCCGGATAGAATAAAGATTATTATTATTATTGACCTGGAGCCCCTCAGACTCATTTGCTTATAAACAAAAAAAAACAAAAGCAAATCACTTTAGGTTTTTACAATTATGTATTGGTCAAAGATGAGGCCAATGAGTGGCTGAAGTGGTGACTTGCCCCTAACACTACGTCACATGTCTATCGCTGAATCGGAGCTGCTATGAACAGAACTGGGCAGCCCCGGCTTCATCGCGGTGCTGGAAGAATAATACGTTCATTTTAAATAACTTAGGCAGTGGTGGCGAACCTATGCGCCGGGTGCCAGAGGTGGCACTCAGAGCCCTTTCTATGGGCACTCAGGCCTTCACCCTGGACAGAGTTCACCAAACATTGAATCTTCCTGCAGTCCTAGGCAATTAAGAGATGCTGCTCTCAGTGCTATTCGACACTCCGTTGACTGTTTGGAACTGCAGGAAAAGTGAGAAGGTTTTGACAGAACTGCCTATATATTGGAGGTCATCATGCTGGACCCGACCATTGTTCATTTACAGACAGACCCTGGAGAGAAGCTACAATGATAATCTGAATTTGCCCTCCTTCTTTGAACTGGTGGCCTCAGACCACCAATAAATTGAAAGATGTGAAAGAACAGGTAGCAATAGTTACTGTTTAATATTTCATGCTGGTATTTCACGTAAATAAGTGGATTTTCGGTGTAGTTGGGCACTCAGTCTCGAAAAGGTTCGCCATCCACTGACTTGAGCATTGAAACGCTTTAAGTTTGAGTTGGAAATCCCCTTTGTGTGGTACTAGTCACTGATAATAAATGGACTTACAGTGTTTTGTGGAAATTAAGCTAAAATAATGCAACTACCTCAAAATGCAGTCATACCGGAACATAATATTTTCCATACAATAATAAATTATTTTAACTTGTATTTCCATTTCAATTCACCATACACCATGTATTGTATGATGGAGATTTGATCGTTAGAAACAGATGGTTCTTTTCAACAGTCTTCCTTTTTCTTGTAAGAACCACCGTGAGTTTGAGAACAGTTGTCGTAAGAACCTGACAAAACTGGTCCGGGCGGCTTAAGGAAAAATGAGAATAATGTTGTTTTTGTAGTTTTGATACTTGAATGGTGCAATAGAGGACTTTCTATTGTTCAAGCTCAAGGAAAAGCAGCATTTATACAATATGGGGAAGGAGGGTAAAATGAAAGTTATATGGTGCACACACATCAAGCATTACACATATTGGAACCATTCAAATTTAGGTATGCTGTAATTTTCACATTTCCAACTGCAATTACATGGTTACTAGAGGTAAAACTTTAACCTGATGAATGGTACCAGGCCCCTCTTTTATCTAGACGTGGGTGAACCTTTTATAGATCGAGTGCCCAAACTACAAAAAAAACCCATTATTATCACACAAGTGCCCACACGGCAATTTACAGAGGTAACTTTATGCTCTCTGTGCTGTCACAGCTTTCAATCGTATCAGCATCCTGGCGACCACCAATATAGTAGAAAGAAGGGACATTCGATGTCATTGTAGCTTCCCTAAGGGTCCTGACACAGGTAGAATGATGAGACCAGAGAGGAGCTCCAATGATGATCCAGCCCTATCCACACCTTCTCGCTCTTCTTCCTGTAGTCCCAGTAGCTAAGGATACAGCACTTTAAAATAGTAATTAGCTTCACACATCCTGGACCACCTCGGACTGTCTAGTGAACTCTATGCTGGGGTGACTTCCTGGGTGCCGACAGAAAGGGCTCCAAGTGCCACCTCTGGCACCGTGCCATAGGTTTGCCACCACTGATCTAGGACTAAAGAATACTTATCTCATTGTATAGTGAAGAGATACACTATGATTCTACTCAGGCTTCTGCACCTAGTTGTGCCGTAACCTCCACACCCACCTTATGTTCAATTAGACTTTTTGGGTGATTTCAACAGGTTGGCCAACCATCTGATATGTGTGTGCTCAGCACTCTTACACATGCTTCTCCAAAATGGAGAGACCCAATATAGCATGTCCGTGAGCTGCCAAATTGGGTTCAGCCAACAAAATCATTGGGCCCAATCTGACATCCAGAGTATGGCCAGCTAAGGGGTTGCCACTTATAGCAAACAGGATATAAGACCTTAAAGGGTTACCCACATTATTCTTACCATGTTAGTTCATCATCACAATCAGTCACATGATCTCAGGAGCATGACTCTGAACTTACTTGATGTCTCATGACTTACTTGCGAATGGGAGGGACCCTGCAATTATACGAATGACCCTCCATCATAACCACTAATATACTGTGTTGGCTAGGCGGATGTCCTTGACTCCAATCACTGAGATTGGTGTATTTAGACAGAGGGGGCGTTCAAACAGTAATGACTTCCTGTCAATCTATCAGAAGACAGCAGGACATGGGAGTCACAGGAACCCCTGAGTCCTGCTGTGGGGTAAGTGATCTGCAACTCCAGGGCTGCGAACAGCAAACGTTAACAGGATAAATTTAATACAGGTGACCTATTAAGGTCTTATACATACCTGTTAAAGTTATAAGTGGCCAACCCTTTTAAGTTGCTTTTGGTGAACCCAGTTGCTGGGCAAAAGTTGATAAGATATGTTATAGATTTGGTTTTATCCATATTGATTTATGCTGTTTTATGACAAGTTAGGGAATGTGCTTCTTCTTGTAACATTAACTTTGCCATCTTAAATTCACTACCTCTACACTCATCACGTGTGTTACAAGAATATTTCAGACCATTCTCACTTAGCTGTCAATTAATCGCTGACTAACTATGGAAAGAATATCCACACAATTCTGAATCAATAGACAAAGAGGTCAACTACAATGCTGAAAGCTTTTATGGCCTAGAAATGCGCAGCAACAATAAATATATATCATTATTGCCAAAACCCAATGGATGACTAGGCTTATAGGGACACATAGGGAAAAAGGTTTAAACCAACACCACAAATGCATAAAATGGCAACTTTATTCCATACCAATGTTTATCTGCAGCAAAAAAGATGCGAGATGTATGCAATAAAGGGAATTGATGGGAAGATAACCTCATTCTGAAGTCAGATTGACGTTTCCACCGTAGAGGTCTATACAAGAAAAAGGAGAACGTTGCTGCAGAGTTCAGAACAGGCCACAGACCAAGACAGAATTCATCAATGTTCTGTTTTAACTTATGGCAGTGGTCCAAAACAAAAAGTTCACAGACCAACTATGTAGGACAATTCATTTAGAAAGTGAAGGATATGACCATCTTTGGTGTCAAAGAGTCCAAAAATAGTCTGTTCTAACATGCTTCCATATGAGACCTTTATACCTGTGTGTGAATAAGTTATGTTTCTTATCAAGGAAACAGATTTGTCTATCCACCATGCCCAACTAACAAACAGGTCCAGTCCAGCACACTGAAATCTATTCACATTCCGTTAATGAATAGACACATATTTTATCCAGAATGCCTCAAAACTTCATGACGACTTCACTGAGAACAGTTCCGGCCTTTTTTATTTATTTTTTTACAGCATTACAAGTGATGTATCTACGTGCTGGAATTTCATTGTCTTTAAGGCCGTATTTTATATATGAGTATCCTTTATTATGTCTATATTGTCCACGTTTATCATTCAGTGAATTAAAAACAAGACGGCGGAGTTATCTGCGGCTCAGACCTACTGTGTAATCACAAATTTGTTCTGGAAGGGAGTGTAAATTTGTATGTTCTTATCTGTCCCTGTACTGTTAAACTGACTATGTTTACTATAAACTGCGTCTGTGTGTTTTAGCTCAGCATGCAACCAAATTTGTCATGCTTACCCTTGAAGTTACCGTCATGCCTTATGTTTAGGGGGAAGTAAAAACACGTGTTTCACTCAGGAGATCTGGGCATGGTTAAAAGTAGGCTTGGCAGTGGTAGAACTGGTTTTTCGCTCCCTTGTTTCCATTTTGTATGTGATCCAAAATGATACCGCTGCTAAACTGAGTGGTATGCCATCATCCACATAGTTTTGTGGTTAGTATTTTGCAACTTCCACATGGTTGGAAGCCAGATAACTAAGAAAGGAGAAATGAAACAGGTGCCTGAAGGAAAAAAAAAGTAAAAAACAAACAAAACTGATTCGTAGGAAGCGTAGACATGGCCTTCTCCTGTGCAATGTGGAACTCCCTCTGTGTGTCAGTCCTCTAGACGAACCCAAAAGAACACAATATGAGCAGCTTCTCCCTTTGTAGTAAAGGTATCGGAGAGGAATGTTGTACTGGCCCATGGCCAGTAAGGGTTCACTGGCAGGAAAATTTCAGTTTGGATGTGCGGGAAGTTGCTTGTGTTTAGTTGGGAGTTAGATTTGGTTTGGTGAGTTTAAGGGCAGGGAGTATCCCAGCGAGAGACAGGCTTTTCACAGAGTGAAAACTGATAAGACTGCCCAGTGCTTGACTCTGAATCCTACTTTACCTAAAGCAGAGGGGGTAGCCTTATGAGGGATACACATACTTCTAATGATTTCCTTCTAGTAGGAATTTTCCTCCTTTATTAAACTTCCTTCTGAGACCCTTTTCTTTAAATTATTGGAATGTGCAGAGGATTGAGATTAGTGGCGACCTCCTAATTGAGATTTTTTTTTTTTGCTGTCATTTTTTTCTCCAGTTCTCAAAGAGGAACAAAAATTAAGCGAGGGTGAAGTACTGATCTGGTTTTGGTTGCTATCAACGACAGGAGGTGCTCAGAGATCCTACTAACTCCTGCCAGAGTAAAGGGAGATGCAGTAGTTTTTGAGTCATACAGAGACGTCTCCAGAGTGGCAGGGAAGGCAGGACTGCAGAAAAACCCTAAAAACCTGGTAAGTGTTAAACTTTTATTACGATTCGCAGTCACTATAACCTCTAAGTGGCAGGAGCGACTCGCCCGGCACTTCTGCTCACAAAGTTAAATATTACTTTTTGTCAATTGGTCGTGATTGGTGAAAAAGAAGGGTTTATAGTATACCATTAGAATATTTTATTACTTGGTAAACTCTTCCCTATATATCTTCTACCAGATATACTAGAGTTACCATAATGTTAAATGAATGCTAGCAACAAATTAATCTTTTCCTATCCTGATCATTAACAATTGTGTAACTTGTTCTCTATATTATATTCTGGAAACGACAAATCTTATAAGACTTGATTAAGTGACCCTTTAAATAGATTGGCGCTGAAAACTGTGAAAAGTTCTCATCCTGAGCAAGAGTTTTTGGTGGAAAAAGATGATATGTATAATTTACAGTTATATAGAGAAATTGAGTAATATTTAGGCTTTTTCGTGGTGCACATATTTTTGTTCTATTTTGCTGTTGGCTTACAGACAATTTTACCCATGTGTATTTATTGTACTAAATACATAATATCAGTGTCATGCACCAATGTGGCCATTTGTGACAGCCATTGTATCCATTATTGTTATATCCCATATATGTTCTCATTGATCTTTTTACTTTGCTATTGGTGCTCTTTGTTGCACACCTATTGACATACCCTATAGTTTGGTTTTTTGTATGTCTCTTTATTTCTTTCATAGTTTTGACACAACAGAAAATCAAAATACAACACATGTGGGTACACAGACCAATAACGTACATCTAATACGGGTGCCTCTGGAAATCAAGAATAACAAAACTAGATGAGTGTGAAACTTTTAGTCCGACCATCTAACCCCAGGGTTTCCGAGTGGACCCGACTGTGATGGCAAGAGTGTGGCAGCTATCCCATATATGATCTCGTCTATCTTTTTACTTTGCTATGGGTGGCCTATTAGGTTGCACCCTATTGCCCATTCTGTCTCATAGGGCAGGCAGATGGACCTAGGGTGATGAATATTATTATATGATACTGTGACAAAAAGTCAGTCTAAAAAATAATTCCACTCAATTCAACCTGCCTACCATGGATGTGCTATGAATCAGCCTTTCAGCAGGTGTGCAACAAGAAGTTAAAGGGAGTTTCGTCTCTTCTTCAGCCCTCTATTATCCATTACTCCTCAGGTGAATGTTAAATGTAAATATCTTGCCACCTCATCATCTTATTGTACCACTGAGAGGGAAAGTATTCAATGTGTGCTATGGCACCTGTACTGCTCCACACATACCGCTACTTGTAGGTTTATGTAGGTTATGTTAGGTTGTAAGGCGACGTTAGAAACTCATATACATATATATTATATATATAGATTTATATATATATATAAATATACACACACACACATGTCAAACTATATATTGTGGCAGCAGTAAATTATATTTAACAATAGTCATTGTTAAACATACCATGATCGGAACTTCAAGCTGTCAGGTGCATCACATGGCACATAAGAATGTGCGAATCAGGCCTCAAGACAACACTCTTAAGTAAAAAAAAAACATGGATCTAATATTGAACACTGTTAGAGGGATTTTGTGTTTCCGAGAAATCACTGGAGTCTGCAACGTACTTAAAAAGAATAGTAAAAAGTGAGGACTCATTGGGGCACATTTACGTTCACCCAAAGTGCATTGTCCAAATAATGCCACATCTGCCGCGATTCACTAAGATCGTGCGCCCAATATCCTGCATGTGTCGCTTCCACGCTCAGAATCGAAGTATTCACCTTCTTCTTCCTGGTGCATGTAAGTGCTTGATCTTTCCACACAATTTGAAATTTAAAATCCCGCGCTCAGTCCAAACAATCGGATCATCCGACTGTCACGCCCCCCTGATTTTGTTGCATGAAAGTCAGAGCAGCTGCGCCAAAATCTGTTTTCGTGCGACACAATCCCCTGTAAAATACCTGGTCGCAGCCGAGCAAAACCTGAAAACGTCAAAAGTCAGACGAAGTAATATAAGCCCCATTATGTGCACATTTTACTACAAAAATCAGTAACTACATTTGATGTATATTGATCTGTATCAGTAATGTGTGTCTGTTGTATGTTATACGTGTATCGTGTGGTATATGTGCTGTCGTTTGTATATGGTACTGTATGTGGGTATTCTGTATATGCTCTATATGTGTGGCATGAGTGAATAAAGTGTGATTGTAACTCGCATGTGGGAAAGGGGGGGCCCCATTCAGAAGACCTGCTATCGGGCCCGCCTCTCATCGTTACACCCTGATCCAGTGCTTCGGTCCGTCATACAGTGATGATGTCACATACATTGTGTGATATCTGAGCCAATCATAACCTCAGACGAACCCTAGAAGCCCTAGGATTTGCATGGGATGTCTCAGTGTGTTATCACCATCATTTCCAGTTGATGGGATTAGATGTATTGGAGGATGGTGGAACCATGGATGCTCTGCGGACGATGTATGTATAATATATGATTTATTTAGCACCAAAAAAATGTTGCCCAGTAGTGCACTCCTTCACTCCACTACGACTAAGTGTTCCCTTAATCTCGCCTAAGGTTGCAGTGTTGGACAATGCTCGATCGGAGCATAGTGAGTGGACAGTGGGGCTTGCGGCTTAGTACGTAATTGTATGGAACCACTTACTTATTGCCTATTGTGGGCCAATCTTCTTTCTACTTTTAGCCTTTTTCTGCTGCTTCATTCCTTTCCGTTCGTCCCCCTGGATCCTCACTTCTTTTTTTGCCTTATCTAGTCTCCTTGTTCCCTCCTTTTGCTTATTCTTTTATTTCTTGTTATCTTCTCCTCCATTTCTTACCCTGTTTTTCCTTTCCCTGCTCGCGTTCCTTTCTCGTTTTGTCTCTCCGCGGATTTGCTCTTCTTTCGTTCTGCTACCCTCCTTTATCCCCTTCTTCGTTTGCTTTCTTTTTTTTTCTCCCTCTTTCACCGCTCCTGCTGTCCTTTCTCTTCCTTTTCTTTTTTTTGCTCGCTTTTTGTACCTCTTTCCCCCCTGGCTTCTCTTCATGCTTTTACCTGTTCATCCATCGTTTATCTTCTTTTTCGCCTTCTTTCGTTTTTTTATGTCGTTCTCTTCTCTTTCTTCCTGTTTCCCTGCATTTTCTCGTTCCTTTGATCCCTCCCTTACTTCCTTTCTCCTTTTCTCGTTCTTTTATATCGTCTTCCGTTATTTTTTTTATTGTCTTCTTATTGACCCTCTTACTTTCGTCCTCCCTGTGTGGAATTTATCATGTGTCGATCTTTATGTCTTTCCTATCAATTTATGGCTTCCCTTTCCGCCCCTTTCCTCTAGCGATTTTCTTACTGCTCTTGTTCTTTCTTTCTTTCCGTTTTTTCCCCGGCCTTTTCCTTTTGCTTTTTTGCTCGATCCCTGCTTTTTCCTTCTTGCACATAATCCTTTAATTTTCTTTCCCCTTGTTTCCTTTCCCTTCGTCGTTCCAATCCTGTGATGGGGGGGGGGGATTGAAAGTATCTTTTGGTATGAGAAACGGTCATATCAAATAGCCACTTCTGATAAGGTGGACAAAGCAGTTGCCCATTGACGTCAGTGCCTAATAGTATCCAAAAACCCCTTAAAAAAATAGGCGTCACTTAGATACTATCAGGATTCTTTGTATGTCAGATTTATAGAGGCTGAAACGCTTCTAAATGTGTTACTGTTTGCATTGGAGTTGAGACATTTGTGAATTGTCATAAAGCAACTGAGTTTACTGTGCCAAGAGGAGGACTGGGGAAAATTAAGCCCATATCCAGTGGCTGAAGGGATGTGATGATATATTTTGACACAGTGATTATGAATTGCTAGGAGCACTACGTACAGTATGACGGCATGGACTCCACCATCCACTGGAAGGCAGCAGGAAATGGGGCGTCAAGTGAGTCCCGAATCCTGCTGCCAGCAGGTCATGCTGAACCTGCCTCTCCTGCAGCTACAGACAAAACCTTACTGTGGTAAGTAAAAAATGGGCGACCTATTATAGTCTGTACTTAGCCTGTTAAAGTTATTATTAGAGGCCAACCCCTTAAGAAAATCAGCGTCAGTTCAAACAATGCGTCTATAATATTCATGTATATGTTGTAGAATTGAATGATGTTCTGAGGACAGATTGTTAAGTCTTAACTCAGGCAGGTTCCCAAGCCTCAAGAGATAGAACTAAATGGATGTGAGGTTTCATGTATAGTCCTTTGTGGCTACTTATAGAGCAATTATCTACCTTTGTAATATACAAGTGATGCCATGTGTAAAATCCCAACTTAGGGTGTTCCACTAAAGCACAACCCATTGACAAGAGGGATTGACAAAAACCCAGTTGTCAAGTTATTAATGTGCTATAAAAAATAGCAAAATATGAATTCCCACACTCCAAAACATATGGTAGGGTGATTAGATGGATTGATTTGGGAATGCCCGTGTGTGAGGTCTATAATAAAGAAAATTATTATTATTATTAATTACATAATACATGTGATAGTAGCATGTATTTCTTAGTCAATGATCCGTATGAGATTTTGGTTATAAAAAGTGTTCCAGTATAGTAACCCAAATATGTGGCTTATGTAAAAGTATTTCCTGATATTCTTCATGATTTAGGTTTAATCATGTTTGTGTTAATTGTTGTTCTTAGCTGTTGTGGGGCAATAGTCCCAACATACCCACGGCGTCAGGGCATGTTCCAACATGTAGTTCTACAGCAGAAGTGGGTCAGAGTTTATTACATTGGGTAAATATTTACTTCGCGGAATAATACTAATTATTACACTAGGCCAAGTAAAACTTGCCCTAGCCCTCACAGTCAGCATTTCTAAGCTCTCTCAGACATGAAGCCATCAATGTCTTTAATGGACAGACATTAGCCTGAATGTTGAGGTTTGATGTTCTACACTGGATTTTGGAAACCGTCCAAATTTCCTCTAGTAGAAGAAATTTCTGTGAGACTCCCAAGTGGTACCCCTCTGCCACCATTAAGTAGCTTTGAAAACTTCAGTTAAGGAAATCAACCACTCCAAACCACACAAAAATCTAACACAAATACTTCCCCTCAGCTCTCTTCATCACTTAATCCCGCGGCCACTTGTCAATGCTAGTCTTGACAAGCCGGTGTCACCAAGAAAAGAAACCTAGATAGTTTACAGTTACGAGCATGGGAAAGGTGTCCATGTGGGAGAGGGAGGTGACTTCACGTATCTGTGTGCGTCACCTCACGTCTCCCAGAAAGGGTGGGGTGGCGAGGGGAGCGCACAAATGAGCAGACCCGGGCACCGACATCTTCACCCGTTTTTCTCTTTTCTTAGAAGTGGATGGACAGTGGCCGGATCAAAGTATAAGAGGTAGAGAGTAGTGATGGAGCGAGTATACTCGTACCGAGCTTGATGCTCGCTCGACGTAAATTGCATACTCGGGACCGGCTCGTTGCTCGGACGAGTTATTTGCCTGCTCGATAACGAGCATTTTAAATTTAAAAAAAAAAAAGTAAAGAACAAGTAACTTTAAAAAATACAATCAAAACATTTAATTCTAATCATTTACATGAAGCCAACACGTGAAGAACATGGTGCAGAATAGATTGCAGATGTATCGCGAAATCTGCGAGATCTGCTCCGGAGCCACCGTCAGACGTGTTCTCCCGCAAAGTATGTCGAAAACAATAAGTGTTAGAGAACAAATTGCAGATGTTGTCAAACATCTGCAAGTTGTTCTCACACATATTGTTCTTCGCGTGTCTCCGGCGACAGATCGCAGATGTTTCCGGAGACACGCTTGCCGTGTGCAATAGTATTTGAAGACATAATGGTGGTGAAGACAACTGAGATGTTTGAACATCTGCAAGTTGTTCCTAACACATACTTGTTCTTCGAATACTATTTGCGGAGAACACCGTCTAGCCGCGTGTCTCGGAGCAGATGGGCAATGTTCGTGAGGACACGCTGCAAAGAAAAAACGGTGTTATCCTCCGCATAGTATTTGAGAACACATGATGTGAAGAACAACTTGCAGATAGTTTCCAACACTCTGCAAGTTGTTCTTTCACACATATTGTTCTTCAAATACTAGTGCAGGAGGAACAATCGTTTCTGACGGTGTCTCCGGAACGATGCAGATGTTTGCGAACACTCAATCTGTCTGCAGTGTCTTTCACTCTGTTTTTCTTTTAGTGAAAAACTCCTGAACTGAAACGTGCTCGTCCAGTTTTTAATTTTTAACTAAAAAATGTCGGGTCTCCCAATTGATTCAATGGGGGCTCGTTACTCCGAAACGAGCCACGAGCATCAGGGGGGAAATGTTCGGCCGAGTAACGAGTGTCCCGAGCATTTTTAATGCTCTCGACTCATCATCATAGAGGAGTTGAGTATTTTCTAGGTTTTTTGTGTTTTGAAGGTGATTGATGTGATATTGTATGAATCACCCCTTTGCCTGGGCGTGTGGGCCACCACAAGGTCATATTTACCTGATCACAGAAGTGTAAGAAATTTTCCATTGAAAAAGATTTGTCCTCTATCGTGTTTATCATCACCTTTTATTCATTCACAGTAGACATTTTTTTAATCAAAACAATGTAACTTTGTGTCAATGAAGAGGTCACCGGTGCCATGTATCTTCTCCATGGTAACAGACTAAAAACAAACGTGGAAGCTTCATAGCACAATGCCTTGCTTTGGTGGGAGTGAGCCGTAAACTGTACTAAGACGTAGAAACGCCCATTGGTCTTCAGTTTGACTATTGGGCATGTCTGGTGTGGTTATTGAGAGGGAAACGTAGATAATGTAAAATATAACCAGGTACCCCCCCCCCCCCCCCCCTCCCCCCCATTCGCCTGTCCATTTTGCGGCTAGAGGCAGGTCACTTCTCCTATGGACATGCGGTAGGGATTGGTGTGCGAGGTCAGATGGGTTATCGCACGCGCATACACGTCCCAGTGTTTACAGCCATTCATGGCAGAATCTGATCATGCAGCTGCTGCCTATTTACTATTACCAGAATAGATGATACTGAACAAATAATATCTTTTACAACTTCACTCTTCAACCATGGTATAATATGTAATATTTTATAAATCCTCAAAAAAAGAGAAATTCGTAGAAGTTGTTGCTACAGTAGTATCATGCACGTGCCTAGGTATTAGAGGGAAAATAGAAGAAAGTGTTGCTGCGGAGACATGACAGAAGGTCTTGTTGTGGGATGACGTCCAAAAATTACAAGGAAAAAACAATTGGTGAGATGTTTTCTTCTCCTATCCCTAACAAAAGTCAAGCAATGTGTGTAACTGTAGACTCCCTTCTCATGAAAGGCGAGGGCAGCATTGTATTGGTTTCTACTTACTTTCACAATTTACATTAAATTAGTCAATAATTAACAAAGGCTCTTAAAGGCTTTTCTAGGACCTTCTGATTTGCCAATAGTAATGAACATTGATGGACATGGATGAATTGCTAAGTACTCCACTAGGCAGGACTGTGCTTAGGTATCAACAAAAGGAGACCGTTGTAGATCCCAAATATTGAATCAACAGGGAGCTGAGTTACTTTGGAACTACAGGATTTGCAAATCGATTTACCAATCTGGGAGACAATTTCTGGCTCTTTGATTGTTGTATGACCATCTTCTATTGATATAAACTGCCCAACTTGATCCCATATGGAGCTTCATATGGTGTCAATGTTCTAGACATAGCTTAAGGATAGGCCCCTACAACATAGGTGTGGTGTAATATTATTTTCCTTTTCATGTATAGGGTGGTCCTGGGACTTTGCAGTTGTTGCCATTTGTTGTAGGTGAATCTGAGCAAATATATAGACTTTCAATTTCTCGTCCCAAAAACTGGAACAAAACTAGACAAAATGTGCACACAGCATTAACATTGTGAAAAATGTTCTGAGGTGCGGACTCGGGGCCCTCCATGCTGTGGATTTCCATGCTATTTATATATGTTTCTTGTCATGTCATATGCAGAATGCCCGGAAGCAGCTCACCGGAAGCGAACAACTCTCACATGAACACGTTATAATCTCCAAGCCTGCACGTAGCCGAGCTCGGAGGCAAGTACATCAATCTCCGTATGCGCTGGTAGAGTCATGACCGTGTTCACCAGATTTCTGATTGTGTCCTTCTTTCACCATTTCTCATAGATTCACTTCAGTGCCTTTGATATTGAAGACACTTTCTTATGTGTGATGCTAAGTGTAATGACAGCTTTTTTGAGGTTTTGTTTCTTTTCTATACTCATGTCGTTTATCATACACTGAGAAAGACCAAACACTCTGCTGTGCCAAGATTTACAGCATTTAACGTGAACCATATCTCTAAAATATACATGTGTGTTAGCATTATAAGTATCAGGGAGCGATATATGGAAACCACAATACCATAGACAAAGAAATTTAGATGAATGAGATAAGCCTAATGGCAATTGGTTGGAAAAGAAGGATATGGCAGCATGGTACAAAAAGCACGTCCATTTGATTTTCAAAGAAATTGTGCATATCCAATGTATTTGGCTAGACCCCTTCTACCCCTGCCCGTATTAGCTAAACAGGCAAAATCTTGGTTTCGGGTGGAATATGCTGATAGAATAATGTCAACTACATGGGTTCTGTGTATATGGTCCCACTTAAAAAGGCATAAAGAATAAAGCAGTGTTTGCAGGAACACATATATATGCAATGGATAACTAGGAAAAGTCTATATGGTCTGTGGCAGGGCCGTGCACTCAGGGCAGAGCCGGCACTGGGCAAAGTGGCAAGTGCTGGGGCCCACAGCTGCTGTGGGGGCCAACATAAAGTCTGTAATAAGGATCATAGAGGGTGAGGAGGACTTTATATAAAATACCCATTAGGGGGCTTTTTGGGATGACAACACGGGGAATATTTTAGGAACAGGAGACTGTTTTGAGTTTCTTAATTTTAATGCACCACGTGAGTCAACTGCAAAAGGGGTCCACAGGGCTTGTCCCCGGGGGCTTCAGGAACCTGGAGCGAACCTGAGTCTGTGGAGTCCCTATTGATATTTTTTACCTTTGTATGGCAAAAGTGCCTGAATGAAACAAAAAAAAACACGAACCATAGAAAACAATGAATTCCATGGGTTGGTTCCCTGGCACAGTGGATGAGGATTTAGGCAGGGGACATAGAATTTTGTTTGACAGTTTATTTTTTTTTTAGCCAGCGTCAGGAGTGGGTTGAAAAAATAATACAGGAAGGCTAGACTATTTCTTTCTGTTGGATCCACTTGCGGCTCCGGGACTTAAAATTGCTCAGAAATCGGATTAAAGAAAGCAGGGAAAATCCAATCAGGGAAGAATTTGTTGGATAGAGTATGGCAAAGAGAGGGCCAGGGAAGAAAAAGCCGTAATAGGTTTGTGCACCTTTAGGATAGATTTGGAAGTTCGGGTGATATTTAGGTCACCGCGTTGGGGTTGTGCGACAGAAGGCACAACACTACGAAGTATTACCCAAGTGAGCTAAAAACCGATGGTTTGGTGCCGCCTCCTTGTGGAACAAATTCTGGTGGATGTGGTCCGAGCACTAACATGAGGATTTTAGGAGTGGTATTATGATTTGTGATCCCAGTCAAGTGGCGACTCAGAATGGAATTAACGAATTAGATTTATTACAAGTTCATAAAAACACAATGAGTTTTGGGGGGTTTAGAAAAACCACTCTTTATCAGGTGTTATTTGTAATAAAGAATCTATTTTGTTATTCACTCTGAGGTGCCCACTTGATGGATTCACCAAATATAATACCAACGGGAGATGAAGGGACTCCTTTATCTAATATAGAACGATGAAACATCCTCTGCACTGTTGTCGGTCCATAAAAAAAAATTGTCCCTTCATTCAGGGAATAATCACAGTATTGTGATGCTGGGTCTTAGTGGTTCCTTCTTTTAGAGTCTTGCAAGTGTCCTCAGTAATATATCTAACAAAGATTATTATATAGATATTTACCATATACTCCAGTAATAAGCCTAGTTTTCAGCCAAAAAAAAAATGTGTGGAAAACTTCAACACTCGGGCTTATCAGTCGGAGTAGTAAAAAAATATATCAAAAACATTCTGGCTTTTGACCCGCATGCTTCTATCATAACTTGGGGGAAAGGTCCGGGCATGGTCTAATATATGCGGGGAGAGGCTTGTGACCAATGCATTACCCACCCTCGGCTATACTAGACGAGGTGCATATAGGTTTTTCCCAGGTTTGCTGTGGGGTTAAATTTAAGGGGGAGCCTGGCTGGCTTATACTAGGGGTCGGCTTATACACAAGTATATACGGCGTATGTAAATATATGATATACTACTATTTATATATATATATACATATTTCTGGACACACTTACTGATGCCCAGACAATATTTACTATATCTACACAAACATGACCTGGATAATTGTGGGGGAAGATATGTTGAGAATCCTCGAGGTGAGGAAACATGGGGATCTTTAGACAAACCAGCATTATTTTCCACCTGGACAACGGCAGCTTTATATGTCAGTGGAGGATGGCTGTTACAGTATCTCTTATTAGGGTCTGTCTTAGTAAATATTTTTAGTAAAATAAATGAATTGTGGAACATCATTTTCCTTTGAACTTATATATGTTACTTTGTGATCCATGCCTAAAAAAAAACTTGGAATAAGTCGACAATTTGCGTTTCTTTCTGTGTTGGCGGGCAGAGAGTTGAGGCCTCTGTGGTCAAATTGTCACCTTTGTAAGAACATGTGTGGCGGCCAGTCGCAGTTGTTATATTTGTTTTGCAACATTTGTCCCTCCGTCCCACTTTATTTTACTTACAAAAAATGTAGATGTGTCATAAATATACCATGTGACTGTTTTGGGGTCAAGGTTAGGTAGCATGTTCTGTAATGTAACTAAATGGAGCAAAAAACTCATCATGGGAAATTACTATTAATCAAAGAGTGTTGCAGTTGCCACTCTATGCACCATTTCCTTAAATAGAGATAGTACACCAGGAGGTTTTATAAGTGGATTCCGGCCTCATCATAATTGGTAGACAAACCAATAGGATCAGAAAAAACTACCGGTAAGTAGATTGTTTAATAGTTTGGCCCAAAAAGATCAATTAGCTCAGCCCTTTTAGTAGACACTGTGCACAGCTACTTCTGCTGCCTGCAGGTAGAACTCTATGTTCATTCTGCTCAGCTCGTTCTGCTCTATAACATGCTGCCTGCAGGTAGAACCCTGTGTACAATCTGTTCAGATCCTCCTGCTCTATAACATGCGCCTGCAGATAGGACACTAGTACAATCTGCTCAGCTCATCCTGCTCTATAACATGCTGCCTGCAGATTGGACAGTATGTCCAATCTGCTCAGCTTCTCCTGCTCTATAACATGCTGCCTGCAGATAGGACACTATGTGCATTCTGCTCAGCTCCTTCTGCTCTATAACATGCTGCCTGCAGATAGAACACTGTGTACAATCTGTTCAACTCCTCCTGCTCTATAACATGCTGCCTGCAGGTAGAACACTGTGTACAATCTGTTCAGCACCTCCTGCTCTATAACATGCTGCCTGCAGGTAGAACCATGTGTACAATCTGTTCAGATCCTCCTGCTCTATAACATGCTGCCTGCAGATAGGACACTATGTACAATCTGCTCAGCTCATCCTGCTCTATAACATGCTGCCTGCAGATAGGACACTATGTACAATCTGCTGAGCTCATCCTGCTCTATAACATGCTGCCTGCAGATAGGACACTATGTACAATCTGCTCAGCTCCTGCTGCTCTATAACATGCTGCTTGTAGCATGGGCTTAACTAAGAGAGGCAGGGCCCTTTAGCAGACTTCTGTATACATATATGTATCTTAAAATATACATATTTGTATACTCACACATTTTTTACAATTATACACATTTATATACACATACGGTTCTTCACTCATACACATACATTTATGCACTGATATAGATTTATACACTTATTCATACAGTAGATAACCTTCTAATACATACCTACAATATATATACAAATACACACATTTATAGTATAGATACATCATATTATCATACATACTGTATGTACACATGTATACATTATATACACACCATATATACAAAGACATACAGTTCAATGTGCTACATAACATGTATATAATGTTGCACATTCTCCATTCTTTAGTGTGGCAGGTCGGGTGAGACTGTGGGCCCCATAGCAGCTGCTATGGCTGCTACCGCTGTAGTTATGCCCCTGGCCTACAGGTTGGACACTATGTTCACTGCTTATCTTTAGATTATTTCATCAATGCATTATGACAGTTCTATGTCTGTCTTCGGAGCTCCGCTGCACTCAGACTCGGTTGTTTCTGACAGCTGGATAAAAAGTCACAAAATACTATCAAAATTCATAGAACATAGACCAGGGTGGGGACTGAAGTTAATTTGCACCACAACTTGCAATCCATGAGGTTTGCATTGTCCTATATTCATTTGGTGCAATGGAAAGTCGCAAAACGGCAATTCCACCACAACTGCGCCAAAACAACGTTAAACATAGATAACAAAAACAAGGATACATGACCCCCATTGCCTTTTAGGGGTCTGTCACAAATGAAATAAGAAATCCATCTAGAATTGACCTTCTGACGTCTCATAGTGTCATACGTGACAGAAGACAGTATCCATTATTTTGAACCGCTCAGAAATCTTTGACATAACATTCTGCCAGGATGCTTAAAAAATAGAGCCGCTATAAATTTATAGAAGCTATGAATTGCAAATGATACAATCTATGCATAACTCTATCACGTTGCAATGATCTTTCTGTGCATACATACGTCAAACTACCACCAAAAAACAACTGAGAGCTTCGTCTGAACATACGCATGACCTACAACTTTGATTTTATCTGTGTTTGAGACATAACAAAGACACATGATAAAAATATGCAGCAGGCGTTGAGCATCACGTTTGTTTCTTTTTGCTGACTTTGAGTCTATGAAATTAAACAAACCCTTATTTTGCAAGAAGGTGGGAAAAATGAAGGGGGCACTTTAATCCCTTTAGTACAGGGCACAACAAGTTAATTTGAGGAGGTCAGACTGTTGGGAACCCAATGATCACAATAATCAGGAGAACTAGTTTTCTCTACTGGGTGGAGCAGCTGGAGGCATGCTCATCCTGCTGCTCCACCCAGTAGTAAGGACGGGATTCCAGTTCTTCTGATTGCTGGGGGTTGCGTTCTCATGATCGTGTGGGTCCCAGCTGTTCATTCAATTGTACGGTAGTGTTGGAAATGGTGGGGCTCACTGCTTGGCCATCTCTGGCATTCTCAAAGATAGTAAATGGCAGTGCCAGAGATAGCTGAGCACCGAGCTTGGCTGCTGCCGACACTACCAAAAACAGAATGGAGCACCGAGGCGCATATTCGAACTGCAACTCCACCCATTATTGAGAACAGGACCCTCATTCTTTGCAATGCTCAGGGTCCTGTTCTTGTGGTTGTTGGGTTCACAGCAGTCGAACCCTCACCAATCAAATTATTCTGTAGATAGAAGATAACTTAAGGAACATTACCACCAGGATGAAAGACTTTATGCAAATAAGTTTGAGAGGCTTCAGGCTCCATTAACACCCCTCAGGCTCATTTGCATACAGTCCTTCATCCTGGTGGTAGATGCCCTTTAAATTGTTGGTGTAATCCCTTTAATCTAATTTACATTAATCAAAACCAGGGCTTCTGTCATTGGATGCCTATTAACCTATGTTTTGCTTAATACAAAGAGGTGTTACTTTTACCAAGTGGGAAGTGATGACAATGCCCAATCAGTGCTGACAATGTCAGTCTCTAGAGACACACCAATAGACGCTTGTCATGAATAATTTATGTATTGACTAAAACATGGACATCAGAGGTAACGAGGGGTCCTCTTGGACAAGGATCATAGTCAAAAAGTAATTCTAGAGCATTGTTAGGAAATGAGGCTCACTCAAAACTTGAGAATCTTGTATCGTTTGTGCCGCCTGTAAGTCAAATCTAATCTATGTGGCATAATGTCCTTTTAAATGAGAAAGAGACTAGTAATGGACTCTGCAGAAGTGAAATGTTTGCTGTGGGAAAGCCCACTTGACAATCATCAGGTGGCATGAATATCTTTTTTGTTTTGGTATTTCTTTAATAGCTAGGTTCTGAGTACACCTAGACCTTGCCAAGATCAGGGGCATCTTCTCAGTATCCTACTCCACACAATGTGAGCTTTGTGTTCTTAAGACAGGAGGGTTCAGTGACACAGAGAAGTCAATGGAGCACTAAGATCTCCTCTTTAACCCTACAGTGTTCAGGCTGATGTTTGTATAATTTCCGAGAAGCAGGCCAATGTCTTTCATTCTTCATCTCATACTAGATGACCCTATTTAGACTGAGTCTAAGGAATGCCGAGTGGGAAATCATTCATGAACTTTAAGGACCTCTCTCTAAAGTTTCAACATTGAGATATTTCATTATGAAACTAATGCAACAATGGACTATTGGTTAGTAACAATTGTGAGATAAAGTAATGGGAGCAATTAAAAATATCCAAATAATGGTTGTAAATGAACATGGTATTTTGCTAGTGATATACACATATTGATTTGCCATATGAAGCACCTAATGGTAGCTCCATGCAATGTTGGACTGGCCCACCAGAGTACCAGAAGAGCTAATTATATTTTTCTGGTGGGCCCAAGAAACCACAGTCCAACAATGGCCCACACATATTGTAATGACAGCCCTGCCTGCCTATGTTGTATAGTGTAGGATACTGCCTAATGTCTTTCGGGGGCTCCCAAGTCTCCATACCAGAAGTAATTGAATTGGTCTGGTGTCTGTCTGCCATATATTTCCCTGCCCCATTGAAAACTTGCTTGGCTTTTGTGTTGGAGGTGGATCAGGAGGAGTTATGGTCTTCCTAAGGTGTTCATACTATTGCTTACTGCTCCTTTTTATAGTAGTAAAATATATGATGCAATAGTGATCTTGCTATTAATACTTATCAAAGGGCAAAATGCAAAATTAACATATTGGGGCTCATTTACTAAGGGTCCACAGACCGCATTTTCATAAGGTTTCTCAGCGGTTTCCGATTTGCACCGCATTGAACAGGGGTTTTTGTCGCACGCGATTTTATTTTGCCGCAATCGGGCCGACTTTCATGCGACGCAAATCGGGGGCGTGGTCGTCGGACAACCCAGCGGATTGGGACTACACACGGGATTTAACATTTAAATTGTGTCGCAAGCCCAAGCACTGGGAAGAAGAAGGTGAACTCTGGCGGACTTCAGCGGTGAAGCAACAGATGCAGGAAATCAGGCGCACGAGCTACATGAATCGCGCCGGACTTCATCTTTGTTGGACCGTCCTGATCGGGGATCGCGACAGGACCGGGTAAGTAAATTTGCCCCATTGGGGCACATTTACTTACAAGTCCGAGTCGCGATCCCAGATTCATACTCTCCGACGATGATGCACTGTGCCGCAAAACACCATGTGCTCACCACACCGTCACCAGGAACCATACAAGTCTATGTTGGCCTTGATCTAGTTGCAAATCATGCAAATCACAGCCCCCGTAGTGGCCCTCTGAATGAGCCCTAAGGCCTATTGAACTGAAGCTTAAAGTACAGGTACATCTACCATCAGATTTCCCATGTGTTGCAAGCTTTATTTCTAATAATTTCACAGCCTGCATTTCTGTGAAAAATTAGTTTATTACTTATGAAAATGCAGGGCACCACCAGGCTCCACTGTAATATATTCACACCTTGGGGCCTTCTGAGAGCTCTCTTTTCAAATCTCACACTGGGCAGCAGATGTTATCCTCTTACATGCCTCCCCAAGTGCAGAGCACCCCAGGCTCATTTGCATATGCAGTAAACTTATTTTTCAAAGAAATGCAGCCATTCAGAGTTATGAGAAATAAAGCTTAGTACACACAGGGACAGGATGGGGAGGTAAGTAATAATCATCTAACATCAGGTAAGCGGATGGTAGATACCCTTTAAACAGGATAAAAATAGTATAGTACTTAGCACAAGGATTCTGTTTCCCTGTGTGCAGAAGTGTGGAAATACTTATATAATGCACATTACGTTTTGAAGTCCAACTTTACCTTTTCATTTTGACCAGAGTAAAAGTTAAGTCTTAACGGGAAAAAAAATCACAATACAGCTGTTTCCATTGAAGTGGAGAACTAAAACCCAATGCTCAGGTGGTCCTTACAATCTCCAGTCAATATTTAGGTACCAACAACCTCTTCTTTCCAGGTAGGACTTTCCTTATGGTTTACATGGAAACAGGTATTGACTAGTCTACATTCTCATAAAATAATAGGGCTTACCCACCCTATTACCCATAGTAAGTAATAAGCAATCTGGAAAATATACAGTAGAACAGATAGCATTTTCACATATTCTGGACAACTTGGCCTTAGTCTTCTATCGACACACTGCATAATATTACATATATGAGGAACCTATGCCCCAACATCTGCCTCGATCCTTATAATACCTGAGCCAATACTCATTAGAGGGTCCACTGTTCGTGCCAAAACTGCTGCATTGGCCCAATGTTTAGCTGATGAGTATGGTCACCATTAGGATTGACAATAATTTCATGAACCTGTGAAAATAACTAGTTTCCAGTATAAGACGTGTAATTTTTGAAACAGAAGTTACAGTGTAAGTGCAACCCCGAGGCACCATGTACCAGAACTTGTGATTTACAACTTTCCATTGTTCCAACTTCATTTGCTGGTTTCATACTTCTCCAGCAGAAAGGCTTCTACCCCACACAAAATAACACCTAAAATTGACACTTCTAATCCCTCTTAGTCTGGATTACCTGAAACTACATTGCCAAAGAAACCAAATTCCAGGGTAGATTCTCTTTAAAGAATCTGCGGCTTGATGTCACACTTTGTGATGAGCGCACACCCATCCTTCAGAGCGTTCACAGTTTTTCTCTCCAGAACGTGTAAAATATAGGTGTTTCCCTTCATTGTCCCCATTGTCAAAACTGAAATGTATATGTTAATGCCCCGTGAGAAAATAAACATGAAAAAGAGAAGGATAATTTTCTGCTTCTCTATCACTTTACAGTCCCTCCTACTCGTACAATAAGGATTCCGGCACAAAAGTTAATCTTATGCTACTTTTGTGCAAACGTATTAAAGATCACAATGGATTTTAATATTTTTCCAGATCCTTTTATACAAATGCCAGACACCAATGATGTGAAAGAACACTTGATCCTCCTCCATCACCCCATCACCACTCCCTTCTACTCCTCTTTCTGTATAATGTTGGTCCTTACATAGATCACTAATGACTGAAGCTAATTTGCCATATGAAGATAATTTGGTCATCAGCTATTCCTCTCAACTTCCCCCATCCACAGTCACACTTGGTAAGGTTGAGTGTGCGTGTGTTCTGAATGGAGGTTTTTTTTTAACCTAAACCCCAGTTACTGACAGACTCCACTTAAAGAAAAAAAAATGAGAATATTGCAATACAACAGCTTAATCCTTCTTTTATGGAAATATTAGGAGACTCTCTGCCTTCATAATGTGTATGGACCTTAAAGGGGTTTGCCACTATAACAAACTTTACAAGTACAATAGCATGGTCACCCATACTGTACTTACCTTGATAAGCTCTTCAGCCATTGGGACTTACTGGTCACATGATCCAACGGCAGCAGGACTTTTAACTTCTTCAGAATTCAGACTCAGAACTTTATCCGCTGCCGTAAGTACAATATGAGAGACTCTATTAGGGTCTTGTACTTACCCTGGTAAAGTTTGTCTGTAGCCACTGGGACCCACTGGTCTCGTGATCTTTTGGCAGCAGGACTCAGAACTTTATCTGCTGCCGTAAGTCCAATATGAGAGACTCTATAAGGGTCTTGTACTTACCCTGGCAAAGTTTGAAATTAGTAGCCAACCCCTTTAAGGCATGATAAACATGGCTTCTATGCTTTCAAGTCCTAGGTGCCCAATTTGCCATCATATCCTGGCTTTATATTGCACCTTATTATATACAAGATACATTACAATGAAACTGTTATTTTATATGACTATACTATTGATTTATTGTAGCAGCGGGACCCCTGGTACAGAAAGTGAAAACTCTTAGGAAAAGATTGACAAAGGGAGTTAAATGAAATAAATTTTTAATCTTTTGATCCTTGTCACACCACCCTAGTGCTATGCAGTAATACACTAAGGAATTTTCAGCAAGTAATGTTTAGGGACTTAACTTCTTCACTGCCTGGGTGGTCCGCAGCTATGAGCTTGTCTTGACTATATTCATGATGTGGCTGATTGATTAAGTTATCCTGGTTAAGTGGATCAATCATGGTGCGGTTATAGACAGGTTGATGCCACACAACACACTATGAGATGTCAGCTGGTTGTCAGACTAATGTAGCCATGAACTACATCCTACTATTCCAAGAAGAAAGATTGTATATATTACACATTACTCTATTCCTTTATTTTTTTATATGGCGCGCACAGATTTTTCATTGCTACACAGGGATTGCTAAATCAGTCCCTGCCCTTATGGCACTCAGAATCTAGTCAACCTACCAGTATGGAGTGTGGGAGGAAACCGGAGGACCTGGAGGAAACCCGTACAAACACAGAGAGGACATACAAACTCTTTGCAGATGTTGACCTGGATGGGACTTAAAACCAGGACCCCAGCGTTGCAAGGCTGTAGTGATAACCACTGAGCCACTGTGTTTCTCACATTTGTCGTTTTTATTGCTTCCAGTCATCTGAAATAAGGAGCCCAATTGTTCATCATCACATCTTGCCATATATGTTGTGTCTGCCCATATTGTATTTTCTATCAATAGCCACATCTCTGTGGCTGAGTCTCCCGTTAAAAGTGCATGGGATATGTTACTGTAGTTATAGCTTCTGACCACAACAGGGACTGATCAATCTGAACATATCACAGCAATAGCTGTAGTATAAAAACAGAAGCCTTTTACAGTAGTGACTCAGAGCAGAGGGGCGGTGCTGTGTTCAGTAAAGAGATCTCATGCACCTCTGCACCCGAGTGCTCCGAGTCCAGCTACATTCTTGGAATATGATCCATAATTAGAGTCTTGCTCCTACTAATAACAAAGTCTAGGGTTACGCAGATCTCCAGGGACAATACCTAACACTGTCTGTAGCTCTGTTTGGGCAAAACTGATGACAGATTCCCTCAAGACTTTGAGTAAAGCATAAGCCGAAAAAGCTGCTCGTCGGGTTGCCGTGTATGAATTTGTTCTTGAGCTGAACCCTATTCTATATAAAGTCGTAAAATTAAGCTTCAACAAAGATCCTGTCGTCCATGCTGGATTTTCCATCAGTATTGATGACTAGAAAAGGATGTTGCAAGCAGAAACTTTGCAAAAGGGAAGTAAAGCTGTGGCCCATGCAGTATAACCTGGTTACAGCCCGCTAAGCTTCATACAGGTGGTTTTGGCTGACTTGGAGTTCAAGGAGAACCAGACTGACAGATATACATAGACTGGAATTTTTTGAACTTGATGCAATCAATCTCACCCATATTCACGAGCATGGAGGCAATTTCCATGACTTATTGCTTAAAGTCACCAATAGTAATTAAAGGGATTATTCTGCTAATCTGCAGAATGTCTCATCATTTTCAGCATCCTCTCTGCTTATTTGGGGTTGAAGAACCCCGTTGTACCTGGACTGCCATGGCTATGGTGACTACCGGGCACCTTACTATGGAGGTGCTTCATTAGATTCCTGTGTAGTGCATGATGTATAGTGCAAACATTAATAGTACTATACAGGCGGTCCCCTACTTAAGAACACTCGACTTACATACGACCCATAGTTACAAACAGACCTCTGGATATTGGTAATTTATTTTACTTTAGTCCTAAGCTACAATAATCAGCTATAACAGTTATCACATGTGTCTGTAATGAAGCTTCATTGTTAATATTGATTCTTATGACAACCCAACATTTTTAAAATCCAATTGTCACAGAGACCAAAAAAGTTCTGGCTGGGATTACAATGATAAAATATACAGTTCCGATTTACATACAAACTCAACTTAAGAACAAACCTACAGACCCTATCTTGTATGTAACCCGGGGACTGCCTGTATATAGATAACTAATGCAGAAATATAGCTTTGACCAAGGTGTTGTGATCAATTTTGGATAAACTGTAATCCAAAATGATCAGTTGGTATGGAATATGGAAGAAGGAAATTGTCCGTACATCATTATTAAGGAAAAATAGGATTCTGGGTTTATGGTCCATACGAAAGAGTTTTGGGTGGAGAACATATTTCAGTTTCTATCAGCCATAAAATGATACAACTATACCTGTGACTAAACTTTACGCCACTTGTAAATACAGGTTACTACTGTCATTGGTCAGGATCTTACCAACAAGTTCATTGTGTCAGGAATAGCACATTGTAAAGCAAGTATTGTACATAACGTCATTATTTGAACAAGTCTTTATAGACACGCACTTAGGCCTGGCAAGGAAACCTTTACAACTAACAAGCACAACAACATACTAATGCAAATACAACACAAAACTAATATGAAAGATACTCAGGGTAGACTAGTATGTCATCTTTTTGTCATGGGTTGTGGATTCTTTCTGAAATACAGACAGTCCTCGACTGCACCCAACTTACAGATAACTCCTAGTTAAGTCATGCTTATGACTGTTATTGTGGCCGTGATCTGTCCACACCAGATCACAGCCACAATGGAGGTCTATGGCACCAGATCACACACTATGAACACACTATTTCTTACTGCACTGTGAGCTGGCCGACCGTGTCGCAATAGCACATGTCCTATCTTTTGCCGGATTGTGACCATGGCTGCTTAGCTTTTAATGTAGAGGGGGAGGTGAGGAGCATTTCCCCCTTCCCCTCTTCTGCAAGCAGCTGCATTCTCACCCAGGATCTGGCCCAGTTGAGCACACCAGGGTCGGATTAAGACTGCCATGGGCCCTGGGCTGCATTAATATTATAGCCCCTAAAAGTCTGGAATCACTTTGTACATATGGTTCAGAATCAACCTTCAATCTGCAGTTTAAGGACCTTTTGAGGACCTTCAAAAGTCCTGAAATGGCTCTTGTGTACATGTGTATTGAGAGCAGGAACAGATGTACAAGAATTTCATGGGTGAAGATCCTTCTCAGTATAAAATTTGGTGGATGGTTTAAGTGGCCATTGCTCCCATAGAAGACCTGGGCCCTGGGCTACTGCCCAAACCGCCTACATTATAATCCACTGCAGGTCATGTGCATGTAGCCTTATAGACAGACATCTTTGCCCACTGTGATCTCTGATCTAGATGCCAGTAATTTACTGAACTTTAGCAGCGGGCTGCAATGGTCAACATAAGAGTTATCAAAAGTGTCTGAAATGCAACTTTGTTGGTTATTGTGGTTCTTATCACAACTCAAAATATAGAAGTCCAAAAAAAACCTTGTATGAAGTTACACAAAATATACCAGTTCTGACTTAAGAACAATCCTACAGAACGTATCTTGTTCATAACAAGGATGGGCATTACTAGGTTTTGGAAACTTAAAGGGGTCCTCTTTTATCCTTAGAATGTTACTACAGCTGTATTCAGGAAGGTCATTGATTACACATTATAATGAAGAAAAATATTCTAAATGAAACCTTTTTTGTATTAACCAGATTTAACCTTTGTTTCAAACCAGGAGTGTCTGATTAAAACATAAAAAGCGTAGGGTTCTTTGATACATTTATGGAAGCATGTATTTTCCTGTATATTCTTAATATAAGGACAGTATCTGCTTGATCTCCCAGATTTTGTCCAAGAATTCAGATTTCCTATGTAACACAATACAAGTAGTATTATGAACTGAAGATGGGTTCTGTAGGTTTGTTCTTAAGTTGAATTTGTATGTAAGTTGGAACAGGTATAGTTTGCAAGTGTAACTCCAGCCAAATCATGTCTCTTAAAATTGGATTTTAAAAGTTTTGAGTTGACAATGGAACAAGGATTAGCAATAAAACTTCATAGCAGACACCTTGAGACTAAAGTACAATAAATTACTTGTGTTCAGAGAGGTCCCTTTGTGACTAGGGGTCATCTGTAAGTCGGGCTTCCTTAAGTCTGGGACTGTCTGTCATATATTTACACCAAGATTTTATTCAAAAGTGTTACATCCTTCATTTCCAAGAATTATGAGAACAATGGTATATTGAAAATTGCTGATCACTTTACACAATATAATTGTCTCATTTCACCGGTAATCTTTGCCGACTGTTCCAGGAGTTTTCCAGGAACGATACAACTATTGCCACTATATCTTCCTGGTATTTCAGCTCAACTTTATTGACGTCAATGAGGTTATATTTGCAATATAAGCCAAAACCCATAGACATGAGTGCCACTATTTTTGTTTTCGACTGTATTTTATCGAGTTTTCAAGTTTACAAATAGGTAGAAATAAAGAAGTATGAAGAATGTTGCTGTTTTGGAATTAAAGGGCAATTCTTGATTTTGATTGTAGACAATTGGTATAACCCTCCCAACCTGATAGGATTAATACAGTGGCCAAAAATGGCAGCTTATACTAATTTGATGTTTGTTTTACCTAGTAACTTGCTTTCCCCTTGTGATTGTCTAATTATGGTTCAGTGTTATTTTTGTGAGCTAGATTTACATTGCAGGTGGGACTTATGTTGTGTTCGGTCTTTGTCACTTTCTGTTAGGAGAATGCAGTAAAAATAGCTTGAACCAGTACAAAGTTGAAGCCCTTGTATAAAGCAAAAAGGAGGGAGTGTTTTGTCAGTGGAAATTAATACATGCTTACAAAAGAAACAGGTTTTACAGAATGCTAGTGAGACTTATGTGTGTGCCAAGTGTATTATACATTGCACAATATCTATGCACTCATTAGGACACGTTGCATTGGAACAGCTTGCTTTTTTTTTGTTCACTGCTAATGTATAAATACAAAAACGAAAAATCATATAATGCCAGTATAAATGAAACGTCCCAATAATGTAAAATAATATATATAATGGCGCACTGTTTTTTGAAACCCCCTGAAGCTGTCAATAAATCATAATAGTAAGATAGTAAACTAGTGCCGAATAGCATAAAAGAATAAAATAAGCGATCCTTCTCCATTCTTGCTCCACTGCTTCCTGAGTTCACTTATCCAATCACTCCTCAGGACAGCTGAGGCGGGTCTAAGGGGTGGCCAACGATTGGCTGAGTGGTCATTTTCCCTGTGTTCAAAAGGGCAAAAAGTAGAGACTGGTGATGGACCTAGGAAGCGTTGCAAATGGAGAGGGATGAGCCATGACAACAAATGATCGTACAAGCCACAAATAAACATGCCCAATCCTTCTTCTTCCACTGTATGCCAAACAAAGAGATTTTCCAAGATTACGGGGGAATTCCCATTTCCAAAAAATAAATGTTATTGTTATCATGATGAAAAGTTATAAAATTTTCTAATATACTTTTGATGTTAATGGTTCTCTAGATCTCTGCTTGCTGTCACTTTATAGGAAGCTTAATTTTTACTTCCAGTGGATAGAAACCTGTCCCTGGTCATGTGAAGTCACACAGGTGCACGGCTCATTATATCACAGAGAGTAATCAGAGCTGTGTGATATAACGAGCCGTGCACCTGTGTGACATCATCAGGGACCATTTTTTTTTTCATTGACAGGAAGTAAACAATGAAGCTACCAATAGAATGATAGCAAGAAGAGATCTAGAAAACAGTGAGGCATTAAGACAGAGGGGCATATTTATCAGAACCTCTGTGTGAAGGCCCTGAAATAATCGCAAATGCTAGCTTATTGCTAGCACTTGCGCTTATTTGCCCCAATCTGCCACCTTCACGGCAGTGGAGCGTGAAGGGGCATGAAGGGGGGTCGCGGCCGGCCATGCAGAGGGCGTGGCTGGCCGGGAGTGGGCCTGCGCAGGGACAGTATATGAAAATTCGCTGGATGCGGAGAATAAACACTGTGCAGCAGCCTGTCCGATACATCAAGAGGCATCGGCATATGATAAATGGCCCCTAGAAAGTGTATTGGAAATTGTTCATTATACAAACAGTAATATGTATTGACAAAAATGGGAGAACCCCTTTAGGTTTTACAGATATCTGTGATCAGTTATAATCCAATTGGGTAGTAGTTTTACTTTGTGGATGGCACATGTGAATTTTGACTTCATTTCATAGGTTCTCCCTTATTTGAAGAACTTATTATTAGAATATTTCTCCCATGTCATTCTCCATAAATGGCAACCAGTTCTGATGAGTTTTTCCACTATTGAACCGTGTAATAAAGGAATTACATATATCATGACCTAAATATAATAAAGTAACACACTGTCATTTCTGACATTCCTTGCTGTCAAACTACAAATGTCTTGCCTGCCAATAAAAGATGGATAGTGAATTAATCATTGATTATACATTTGCATATGACTTTAATTAAGTTCTTTAGCCTTTTCTAACGCTACATTCTATTCTATAAACTTTTAATTTTAGCACATGCATCACAAAAGGTGTGTTTCATTTCAAAGTATGTACTAATCCAGAGTCACAGATCATAAAAAGGTACTGTATCTTCCTTTATAATACACGCCATCATTATTACAAATTCTGTTATCATATCCGGTTGACCTCCATTCATCACATTGCAGAAATTAATAGATCAGTGCACAATAGAATTCTTTTAAATATACTTTATTCAGTAAGGCAGATTCCCTGTGCCTTTTTCTGCTTCTTTCTCCTGCAGTGAGCAGTGTATCTAAAAGCTTTCTGACATCCACCCACTTCAGAGAGATGAGAAGGCTAATGAGTAACTCTTTTCAAACCGTCTTTCCTTTTAATGAAAGAAAGGTAGAGGAAAAAGAACAAAGCAACATATTTCCTTAATAAAGTTAAGTTTACTGTTATCATCTGCACTATTAATTACTGCGTTTTAGGAAATTTTTTGTAACACTGTGAAGGTGTTTTTTGAAATCTAGATACCCAAATTGGTTGCTTTTGCTAAAAATTTTTTTTTTAAAAAAGAGAGACTCACCTCACCTCAGGGCTCCACCCCATGATTAAATTAGTAGTTCTCCATTCCCTTTTGCTTCCAGTCCATTCACGGTGGAAGTGATGAAGCTTTCTACACTGTAAATGTGACAGCTAAGCCAAATAAATGACAGGTGACTGCCAAGGCCAGAGATTTACTTCACTATTATTTGCAGAGTATATATGACAGCATCACTTTTGGACCAATGCCACTAGAAGCAGCAAAGTTTTGAAAGGGGAATTCCCACAAAGACAACATTATTAAATATACTTAGGCTAACAAAATAACAAATTCTCTTATTCAACGTTATTAACAAAAATACAGCATTTCACAGATAAAATTCTAATACTGCGAAGTAGCAGAGCTGAGTGTGCCATTGTGTCTTACATCAATTTCATGTCTCATCTCTTTCTATGTGTCTGATACTAGCATAATGTTCAGAAGCTAAATCAAAGTGTAGATAAACCCTGTACTCTTATAATTTAAGCACATAGTTATCACACAGTATCTCATAGCATAGAGGAATCATGACCTGTCTGCTCAGCTAGTGCCTGTCCACACTGCTGAATTTTACAGTGACCATCAGTGAATGATAATAACAAAAACAGCAATTAAAATGTTCTTTATTGTGTAGACAACACTAGGGGGTTAAAATTTGAGAACTGGGCAAAAGTATTGTGCAGGATCGGCAATTGATGTGGCTGTAAGGTAGAACTCCAGTATGTTTTATGTGGTCCATCTGTGGTACTTAGTTTAAAGTTGTCCCTTCATTAAGAGTGCATGCTTACACAGTACAGTACTCCCATTTTTGATGATGCTCATTTTTGAGGCGAACACATGAGATTAATCTTAGGCAGAACTTCCCATTTTTGGCAGGACTATCTGAACATCTAATGTGTATGGGGTTGTAGTGAGTTTAAAGTGAAGAAGGGTCAGTCCTTTTTAATTTTAACATTTCTTAACCTTTTTAAAAGTTTTCCAACTTTTATTTTTCCATATGTTCTCACTAGGAGCTGAAAGGTTATGCAAGCTGTGATTTGTAATCCTCTTACTTTTCTGCTTTTACAAACAATGGTTTGTTTGGGGAAGAACTTAATACAGTCACATGCAAGACTTCAAAAATCTTACTTAACCATATTATGGCACATTCTGCTCATGTTCACAATAGCGTTTAGCACCGTTTTGCTTGGAATAAGAGGAACTTCTTGGGGCGTAAACAACCTGAAAAGAATTCAAGCATGGACTATGTGTCAATCTCTATATCTAAATTCAGAGTTGATGAGCTTTAGGGTTAGGACAAACCCTCTTTGTTTCACATGTAGGGGATCTCATAGGTAGCATTCTTGGTTTGGGATAACAGCCAATATGATGTATAGTGCAGTGACCTAGTGACTTCACTTAAAAAGTCAGGTGGTTTTTGGACAATGTAACCTTACCCAGTTGAAAAGATAAAGGATAGAGTGTCAATGTAATATCCTGAAAACACATTATAAAGTGTCCCCCTAGGCTCCCTCTTACCAATGTCCCTTCCTCACAAACAATCTTGCCGTATGAGTGCTCTCCCTGTCTACATTTGTATATACATAATAGAGTACATCTAGATCCAATTGATCTTAGGTGCCAATTTGACCCATTTTCATGCAAATGTCAGAATTTTTTTATGCTCTTGAATGCTATTGCATTGATCTAGGGCCTCATTCTAATGTCAATAAATACACCCTTACACCAGATATGCCAAGAATTGAAACCTGATGACTAACAAAAATGAAACCTGATCTCATAAATGTTGATATTTTTTATTAATATGATATCCTGCTATTAGTAGCACAGATCGGGTACTGCTAATGCGCAGAATCAGGCTCTTAATACTTTTATGCAACAGAGGGCAATGTTGTGCTGCTTACCCAGCTTTAGGCTGTGTTCACACAGTGGCTTTGGCCTGTTCAATAAAACTCAGAGCAGGAACTGTAAAAAATATTTTCACTTTAAGGACAACTTCTATCAGAATCACTGATGGTAGATGATTAGTAATCACCGCCCCATCCTGCCCCTATGTACTAGAATCTTAGTTTGTTCTGGAATGGCCACATTTTAAAGATTTTTTTTTTATAATATTCAAATTGACCCAAGAGGCTAATATTTTTATTCATGTCCCGGTCCAGTATTGTCCTTTCTGGCCTACACAGCTTTCATAGAACCGGTGATGACTTTCTGCAAATATTGCGAATGCGTGATTATTCCATTCCGTGCGCGGATGGCAGTGCAGCTGGACAAGGAATGTAATCATTGCATATGTCTGAGATTTGCAGAGAGACAGTGACGTTACCGTCTCTCTGCACGCTCAGTAGGCGGTGCCAGACAGGACAGCGGATGACCAGGGGTGGGGGATGGTGCATAAAATAAGTCCTTATGTATTTTGAGCATCATCAAAAATGGAAGTACTGTGTAGGATTACACTATCAATGAGGATGAATGAGGGGACAACTATAAGCTAAGAACCACTGAAACATGCAGGCGTAAACACAGTTCTACCTTGTAATCGTGTCAATAACAGCTCCTGCACAATATGTATGCACATATTGCCTGTTGCAATTTGATGTTATTCAGCTGTATTTAGTACTTCCCTCATTGTCCTGCATCACACATTTGTCGTTTTGACTTGGTCGGCTTGGGGCTGGGGAGCCCAGGACACACTGGTCCTGGGAGGTCAAGTACACCTTGCATGGTGCACTTTTTAAGTGTTTTTATTATGTGGTTTTGTTGTTACTGTGTTTATGTATTAATAAAGTTTTTTTGATATTACCTTAGTCCATCATACGCATCCTCTCTTTTGTTCTTTTGTTGGTTACATGCTCTCCTAGGATACGTGGACTTATTTGTTATCTGTATACATTGGTAGTGCCTGTCCTATTCTTTGTTTGGTCATAGCTCCTGCACAATACTTACAAAATTTTATGTTTCTGGTGGCATTGATCCAGAAGTCCTGTGGGTCCAGTAGCTATGCACAGCCCCTCAGCCTTACTTGAATATTAGAACTAAGATTCTAGCAAAGGAAGGAAGGCCAGAACGGGAGGTGAGTACTCTTTATAAAAAGGAAACATTTACAATAAGAAAGCTACCCACAGGTCCTCATAGACTTGGGATTCAGTGTCCCAAATATCCCTATACGAGTACAAAACAACTTCACGAAACAATTGTGCCTGCACTTGGAGTAGAGAACTAAGTTGGGTACAAGTGATTATTTTGTATTGCAGCCCCAACATAGATGATATACAGTGATGTGGGAAACTAGCAGGACCTGTGGGTATTTTAGCATCCCAAGTTGCCCTGACAAGTTAAAGCTGGTCATACACTAGTTTGCTGTTGGATAAAGGATTGTGTAACCAACAGCCTATTCCCCCTGACTTCATAAGACACATGCATCCTTAGCCCAGCCCAATGTGCATATATGCAGAGAAGGGAGCACCACAGGATAAGGGATAACAATCTAAGAAAGGTCTGACTGCTGGAACCCCCACTGATCATAAGAATTGACCCCCACCGATTTGGAGAAAGGACTCCTGCAGTTTAAGAGTACAGACACCTGCAGTTCACAAGGTCCTATTCTCAGTAATTGAATGAAGTGACTGTGTCCTGCTACTCCATTGAATTATTTGTGAGCTGTCACAAATTGACTTGTACTGTGCCTTGGTTTCTCCAAGAAATCCCATAGACAATGAATGGGACTGCCAGACATATCTAAGTGCTGTGCTCGGCTATTTCTTATACTCCGCTACTATTGAACGGAACAGTAGCACACCATGCTTGACCTTCCACTTCATCAGTTACTGAGAAGGGGAATAAGAATAATACATGGTACAACCCCTTAAACTTCAAAAGGACTAGGCTTGTCAAAATCCAACAGCTGATCCTTGATTTTTTCTACATCTGTTGTTAGGGGTCTAAAGGTGGGAGCCCCACATACACAATAAATTTGTATGATAGCCTCATAAAGACACTACTAGTCACTGGAATAGTAGAGTTACAGTACGTCTTGCTTTATTTTCGAAACGTTGACCATTACCTTTAATATGTCATCTGTCACCAATTCTGAGAACACTGAATCTGATGACAAGAGAATTGGATTCATCTAGACTAAATTGCATTCTTACCCCTTACACCAGTGATGGCGAACCTTGTAGAGACCGAGTGCCGAAACTACAACCAAAATCCACTTATTTGCTGTGAAGTGCTAACATGGAATTTTGAGCATTAACTTTTTGCTTATTATGGATAGAAATCTGTCCATGTGATGTGATGGACATGCAGGTGCATGAACCGTTATTATGACTGAGAGTAATAGGAGCTGTATGATACTAGCGACTCGTGCACATGCATGCCCATCACATCACATGGACTATCCACTGGAAGTAAAAATAGAAGCTTTTATAGCAGGACAGCAAGCAGAGATCTAGAAGACCATGAGGTACTGATACAGAAAGTATAGGAAAATTAAATTAAATTAAGTTGCCTGGGACCGCAGGAAGATTCAGTGTTTGGTGAACCTGTCCTGGGGTGATGTGCTGAGTGCCTGCAGAAAGGGCTCTGAGTGCCACCTCTGGCACCTGTGCCATAGGTTCGCCATCACTGCCTTACACATACCTAGAACATCCACTTAGAAGAACGGAATGAATGACTTGTCCTTCTAGAGACTCCTCCTCAGCTCCGTGGCCTGTTTATGTAAGCCAGGTGTAGTCTGTACTCACTTACTTTGCTCAAAAGATTTATACTTGTGCAAATTCTCAATTTGATATTTTTATGGTTAGAAATGTAAGGATTGCATTGTATAGTACCGTAATTATAAGCTTCATCTCTCTGCTATAAGGTAGCCCTCTGGGTAAATGTCTTGTTTAACAACCCGGTGAAAGTCCTTGTCTTAAAGTCACCCAACCTTGTTCTTACTAGACAGGAATGTCAGATAAACTACCAGACTAACTTCTTATCAGGATGGTAAGGTGTGATAGGGTTTTATAGTTTTTTTTTTTGCTAGGTTCATAATGGGGCTTGGCAATGGACCCTAGAAATAAAAACTCAGACGTTTAAAAAAACATTGCACAATTCTCGATTTTTAACCTTCATTTCCCTTATGCTTAGGGCCAATATATGTTTGTATTATGCTTCCCCATTGACATGGAATAGTTTATATACCCCAACCTTTATGTAGAGATTAAATACTTTCAGGGACAAATTAGAACTGCTATGAACCTTGAGATGTATGAAAATTGTGGGCCCTTTTATAATGGTTTGACATTTACTGCCTATGTATGATGCCAGAACCAAGCTTCTTGGGACAATAATCCCTACTGCAGGTTTTTAGTTCTGCAGTTGAAAGACTTTTGAATGGGGGCTGACATCTTTGAATCCCACCGATCGAGATACCAGATCAAGAGAGCCAATTAACAGGCCAAAAACCTCTGTTATACCAGTCACTACTAATACAAATGACACATAATGGGAGGCCGTGTCCGAAATCTTGCATTTGGCCCAAAAATTTAAGTTGGGCCACTGGATCATCCTAGGTTTAGTGGACTTCAGTGGGGAGAAGGGATTAATCTGTTGTATCTGGTATCAGTTTACAAAAACATGCCAGACGCTTTTTACTTATGATTAGAGATGAGTGGACCCGAACTTTAAGTCCAGGTCTGGGTTTCGGGTGCATCCCAGGCGACCTGGACATATGTCAATAGATTGCCAGCTGCGCAGCCAATCTGGTCTATTGGCCCCCCTACCTACTAACAATGGCTGTAACACAACCAAACCCCTTGTCATGGCTGCTCACCCATGCCCCGACTTACCTGTCTGCGTTCCTGCTTCAGCTGCGTCGGTCAGGTCCCCACCTCCTAGGGTGCGTGTGCACCAGCTCCCGAAAATTTAAAGGGCCAGCGCATCATTGATTGGCGCTTGCCATTCCCAGAATCCTTTGTAAGCCAGCCTCTCCCTGCACACCCCGCCGGATCTTTGTGCCTCACAACCTTAGAGAAAGCTTGTCTGATGCCCTGTGCTAGTATTCTGAATTCCCGTTGTGACCCCGATTCTGTTATTGACTTCGAGCCTGTGCTGCCCATCCTGACCTTCCGCTACATCCCCGACTCTGATCCTGTGCTGCCTGTCTCAACCTCCTGCCTATCCCTGACCACTATCGTGCCTTACGACTTTGTACTACATCTTTGCGACCTCCGCGGACAAAGTCGCACCTGTGAAGCGACCTGGTGGTACCACGGCGCAGCAAGTCCAACCCACTTTGCTCTGGTGAAAACCGGGTACCACTGAGACTTCGCTCCCAGGTGTCGGCTTACAACATCTTCCACGGGGATCCACTTGGTCCATTACCCCTGGTGCCTGACACCCCTGACCCCAACTTAAAAAGTAATCTCGCTCATCTCTCACAAACTTACTCTCGTGAATATGCCTGGAAATTAAGCAATACGTTACTGAAAAACATCACACTTGTTATTCCTCAGACTTTAGAAAATGTAATCAACAAAAGGAAAGCGCACGACCCTTTACAGATAAAAGTCAGGAAAACAAAGTGAAGAATCAGCACACACATTATCAAAAAGCTATTTTTACTAGAGAAAAAAAAACTCAGCTGACTCATATCCATGAGTTTTTCATAGCGGCACACAATGTGACATAGAAATATTAACATTAAATGTTTCCTAAATGGAGACAACAAGGACATCAGAAAAACCATGGGAGAGTCTGCAGAGGTCTGAGCGACGCTGAACGTTATTATGTCACTGTCAGGAGTGTTCAAGGAAACATGGGTATGAAATGAATGGGATTTGATGACTAACCATCTTGTCCCAATTATTATTCTTTTATCCCAGCATTGCTCATACTATGATGATACTCAATAGGGCAGATTTATATCATGCTTGTGCTAGGTACAAGAACAGGAGCAGGCTATGGCTATTGAGTATGTGCGGGCAGGTACCCCCCCACGCCAGCCCACTCAGCTGCTGGGTGCACCATCACACCCCTACAAACCAAGTGGGCATGGAGGGAGGAATAGGACAATTCCTTGTTTTTCTCCTTTCATTAAAATGAAAGGTATTGCCTATATTTTTAAGATGGAGGCAATTAAAGGGGTTGAGCCATGAACACCTTTATCACTTTTCCAATGTCTGAAAGTTGGGGGTCTAACTGCTGGGATCCTGCACACAATTCACTTCTGCAACCTGTCCCTAAAAGTCTCATTCTTCTAATCCCAAGGACTTCCAATGCAGAGGACTTCTAATGCCAAGTTTTGTCAATAAGAGATCTCCAATCATTTAAATATTTTAATTGTCAACAATATATACAAATTGTGTTTTATTTATATAAACAATGTTATTTATAATGAAAGATGTGGACAACTTACATGGCTTTATCTGATCATTATTACTTGAGAACACAGTATCAGCCTAAAAGCCTCAATAGCAATGTTCTATAGTGATCCTAGTGATTCTAATAACAGGTCAGTATGTGAAGTATGTGGCTGACCCTGACATTTTGCTGCCCAAATAATCAGGTCTTGAGTACAAATCCCATTCCATGTTTAAAACATGCTGAAAGGTGACTGACTTTCAACGAATAAGGGAGGGGGACATTTTTCTGTCTGTGTTGAAGAAGCATCAGAAAACTGTGGCAAAAATGTGAAAAATGTAATGACATTAAAGTAGAAAATAGATTGAATGGCAAACATCTAAAACTTGCAAATATAAGATGCTGAAAAATTGTAAAAGATAGTAAAGTAGTTAAAAAAAAGAAAAAAATATGTAAAAGAAGCAAAGTATAGCAGACAGATTTAAGGGTGCCTCTTATCAAATGTTGCACATTTCATTCTGGTTACCCCTTGACCTATGACTTAGCATTTGCACGTGTCCTATAACTGTGCACTGAAAAGCATGTGCTGGTTGTATGCACTTTTACTCTTGCTTCAGGCTCTTGTCTCTGTGACACATTTTCTTCCCCAGACGCTTCATCCATTTTTCTCAGCAGGTGCCAGGTGACAGGTGCACATAGTGATAGCTGAGCTCCTCCCCGATTGGAAACATAACTAATAAGGGGTTAATACAACATTTTACATCCCATGCCAAAGGGCCCTGGGGCAAACTGAGGAAACTGGCCCATCGTATATAGAAGCACCTGTAAGATTTTGACTAGCAGCTAGTTGTGGACTCTAGAAATAAGTAGACTCCTTCTACTGTGATGTTAGTTGCAGTTACTAATGACCGTCAACAATGGAAGAGAATACAGAAACTGAACTGACCCATCATATGGAGTCTCTTTGCTAGTTTTGTCATATGAAACGGCCCTTATAGGCATTAATTATTCATAATTTCTAAAGTGGGCCATCACAAAATATCCACATGAACGCATGTTTTCCGTTCCATAGATACTTAAATTTGTGTGTTTTCTATTATGTAACTATCCTTTTATCGTGACGTCACTGTGTGCTTTATACCTCATTTCTAATATCACTAAGCGTATGATTCCTATACATTAAAGAAACTGACATGATCATATGCTTTACATTTTGCTGTATGATAATATGGGGTCTTCTCTTGTGTTGTAGGACCCGGGGGTTACTTCTTACTTTTCTTCTAAGGTTTTTTATTTTCTTTTATGTTCCAGGTATCACAGATGAACAGGCAGTACAAAGGTCTGTCAGGTAGAGCGGTGTGGTAAGAGCACCTCCTCGACTAGTATTAAGTAAACACTGGAGTCCTCTGATGCCCTTGAGCTGTGTGAGCACTGAAACTCAGTAGACTTGAGAAAACCATTCAGAAGGCACACAATCCCATCGCAGCCCTCTCCCGTCTCCACCAGTAAACAGGTATGCCAAACACGCAGAAACCTTTCTATAATTTGGCACATTGGACCTCTGAACTTTGCTTTCTTTTATTACTCATGAACTGGCTCCTTAGTAGACGGATTAACAATTTACTAACCTTACAAGTTACCTCGTCTGAGGAGCAGATCATTTCTTAGGTTTTTTTAGAAGATTATCTAATATGTGTAAAAGTAAAGTGGAATGGCTTAACCTTTACATGTCGCTGATGTGGTTTTTAGGTAATCGGAGGTACATTCTGTTCATTTCATTCTGTATTGTGTCTCTGAACTTTAATAGATTTAGTTAAGGGTTTGAAGAAGGATGGACAATTCTTAGCCCTATTTAACTACTTGTGGCAAGTCTTTGTGTAGTTGTATGAACTTTACTAGGTGTAGATACTTTGCCTTTGACAGAGTAAAATGCAGTATTACTTCATGAGCCAGTCTTTAGTTTTCTTTACTGCCAGACACACCTTTTCTTATCACCGTACAACAAAACCAAAGGTTAATGTGACTACACTGTTTCTAAAAATCCCTCTGTATTTTTACTGTGGTGGAGATACAAAGAATAAACACGAGGACACCACACCTAAAGCATAGACTGAACCATTAAGAAAGGCCGTAGTATTCATCATTTATAACCAACATTTCCACTTTAATATGTTTTAGTATTTTAAAAGGAATGTCTATTAATGAGGTTAACTTAGTACATGTCATTGACTAGAGGTTGGTGAGGTTCATACCCAGATCCTGTAATGATCAGCAGATAATACCCCCAACATCGCCAGTGAATGAATAGGTGGGACATGTCAGCTTAAACCCCTTTTACCCAAAGTGTAGGTCCAGGTTCTGCATTTGGGCAAGTTCCTCCTAACCCAGACATATTGCCGGTAAGTTAATGCCAGGGCTATGATTGGCTAGGGGGACAACCGGCAGCCAATCCTGCAATATGTCGGGGCCGGGAGGAACACGCACGAACAAGGAACCCAGACCTGAACCTCGGTTCTGCTCATTAAATAAATTAAATAAATATAACCCTGGTTTGCTTATATCCAGCACTAGAGCTCATTCTGTTCTATGTAATAGGCCTTTAGGCAAATGACTGCTTCAACCAAGCAGTGACATTTTGTAGTTATGGGTATGAATGCTACCTTTATGATTGGAACCGCCAGGATGAAGCATCACCATGTTCCATAATCACAGGCCTGTTGGTTCCTAGAGATATCATTCATAGCCAGTACTACCAAACATCACTGAATGGCTGTAGTCGTCATATGCTACTAGGCCAAATAAATGACTGGGAGAAACATAGGTAATGCAGCACCGAACAAAATAGGAACTTAACACAATAGCAAACAATAGGACTCGATAACACATATAATATTCAGATATGCAGCCGCATAGTTCTTATTTTCAGTTGTGATCAATGGTAAAAGAGGAATTCCACCAGAAAGGAGAAGTAATAGGACGACATTCCCAGTGATGGAATATCTGACACATACCTTCATTGACTGGTGTATAAAACACTATAGTACTTCCAATTTGGAAATCAGTGGGGGACCAAACTTACTGACCTTCCCCTCACCCAGCAGCCTTTTTTGACTTGTCACTGTGACATGGAAGCTTTTAAGGTGTATTTCCCCTTTAACGTGTATTAGGAGCAAGAATTAGAGCCAGGAGCACCAAGCAGACCTATGTACAGGTCTGCCACAAAATCAGTGTAAGGCTGCATGCCTACGAGCGCATACAGTCAGTGAAAAATGCTCCGTGTGCTGAAACGATCTCCCAACCTGAACCTCTTATCATTGGACTGAACTCAGAATATCAGTTCAGTCCAGTGATACCAGGTTTGAGACAGCTGATCTCTTAAGCGCATGGAGCATTTTTCTCTGACTGCAGTCGTAGGCAAGTGGCCTAAGCCAGAGAGCTCTGAAACGCAACCCAGGGTCTCATCAGTGAGGCCCAATCAAAGGTCTTATGGAAGAAGTTTTCATCCTGTAAATATCCTCCACCCTCCAGATGCATTAAATCAAAGTTGAGGATAGGAGATTTCTGCTAGAAATGCAGGTCCTAATCGCACTTAAACTTGACGGTAAATACATGTTATGAGGATTCAAAGTAGACGACCCCTCCCCCCTTATGATATTCCTAATACTTTTTCTAAACTGTGCAACCCTTAATATACATACATGTATCTTCTACAGTTGGGAGCCCATTCCTTCTGGACTAGATATACTGATTTAATGTGGCTTAATCCCACATCATGTTTTTAGACTTCTTGTAGGTCATACTTGGTGTTAAGGGGGGTGCCTTTTAAGATAGCAAAAGGAGCAATTGTTTCCCATTTAGCACCTTAAAACATGTATTTGCATACTTCCCAGAATTCCCTAGTAGAGCATCTATGGCTTTAAGGTGGCCTTAATTGGCAATCTCTCCATAAGGAGAACCGTTTGACCTTCTTCTATATACCGTAATATACTACATTTTGGTAAACATTAAAACTATTGGTAACATTTTTTTAAAAATCGCCCTGTGACACTGATCTGATACCAATAACACAAGTGTCCCGAACATTCTCACAGGCTGAATCTTTACCACCTTCAGAGTTCTGTGTGACTGTTCCTGAATATTATTTTTCATCCTTCATACAATGTTTGCACTGAGGGTGGAACACAGGGGTTGTTTAGTGTCTGGTGAAACATTTACTAGAAGCAATCGACCGTGAGTTTGAAGGGCATTCCATTACCAGCCTCGTTCTCTGAAGTAACAGGGTGAGAGGGACAATCTTGTTAAAAATATAGACTAAAAAAAAAGGAGAAAAAAAAACTTCGAAGGACACGTAGCTAGTACAACATGTCTCATTACATTATTGAGTGGATGTTCTAGTGATATTTTGTTTGTGTGAGTCTTAACTTACACTGACATGATAGAATGATATCATGACACACGTCATAATAGTATTTTCCAAATGGTATATCATGATATAGCTCCAATACACAAATATGACAATTCATCAATATCTCTATAATTAGTTGATATATTCTTACTCTAAAAAGCAGAGCCACCTACAAATATTCCCTGCACTATACATCACCAAATCCTTTATCTACATGGACTACAGGGAGACATTAAACCATATCTCTAGATGTCAAAATATATTATATCCCTCGATGGGTCTGAATCTTTCTGGCTGATCAGAATTTAGAATATAATAGGAGCCCATTTACTAAGGGTCCATTGGACGCATTTCCGTTGGGTTTCACGCCTTTTTCCAATTTGCCCTGAATTGCCCTGGGTTTTTGGCGCACGTGATCGGATTGTAGTGCATCGGTGCCGGCTTGCATGTGACACAAATTGGGGGGTGTGGACGTTGGACAACCCGACTGATTCGGAAAAACTGCGGAATTTAAAAACCAAATTGTGTCGCAAGATCAGCACTCACATACACGGGGAAGAAGAAGGTGAACTTCGGCGGACCTCAGCGGGGGAAGCGACACATGCAGGAAATTGGACGCACGATCTTAGTGAATAGCGGCAGATCCGAATCCTCGGCGGACATTCTGGATCGGCTGCGTCAACGGGACGGGTAAGTAAATGTGCCCCAATACCTTAATAACATGATATAATGTGACTTCAGTGATGATTAGTTAAATTAGACCCTAGACAATGGATGTCAAGATCAAACAACAGATCAAAATCTTATAGTCTAACTTCAAATGGCCAATGGTACCTGCAAGTCAATAAAGATGTAGCATTCATTTCTTAACCAAACCCCCCCCCCCACCACCACCTCCACCAATGAAGATCCCCCATGGCTGTTGTAGAGCTGCATGTAAAAGCTGAATCAGGTTTTCCCATGCTGCCCACTTCATGGCCCGTACGCCTTGTTTTTGCCATGGGTGCCCTAGACGATAACGGCTAAAATAGTAAAACAATAAAACAATAAATATCCACCTTTTGCTTTAGCCTGCATACTATTTCCAATAGAGAATGGGGACTATGTTGTTGTTGGAAACCCCAAGCAGATACATATCTACGAAGGGATCAAAAGTTGATATATGTTGAAAATCAACATGCCTGATCTCTTCTCACCCAATGACATATTACCAGATTCTACTTTTGGGCACTCCTTCCAAATTGGTGGGGTTTACTGACCTTTCATAATGCACAGACTAGTTTTTGTCTATTAAACTGTATTCTGTATACTATGGGGGGTATTTAACATACTCTGGTGCACCAACTGCCCCTTCCCCAGGGTAGCATAAACATCAGGAAGCTTAGACCTGTTTGTGGGCTTTAGAGAGGAACGCCGTGCACCAACCAACTCGACCGCCGACTGTGCCCTTTCATGCCCACTTGGCGTAGGGGGGATATGAAATAATTCCAATTACTGGGCGTTTGCAAGTTATTGTGATAATAATCCACTTTTTGATAACTCTCCACCTATAGGTTTATGTCATTTACCAACTGTCCAGTTATGATGCACTTGATGTTGTGCATTGTTATAACCCCTAATCTGGTAACTGAAATATATGATCATCTTTACACCGTGTACTTCTGGACCATGTATTAGACTTTTCCAGGAGGCTAAATGTTCCCATTAGAATTTAATAGATTAGATTTTTTTTACAAACCCCTGAAATCACTAAATATGTTCATCTAAATCTCCTGGCCCTGCAATGGTTCCTTATGTAGGTTTCTAGGTATACTGATCTTATCTGCACTGTTCTCATTTGTGTGACTACTTAAAGAGGACCTGTCACCCTGAAATAGCCCCCCACCAAATGTGCCCCCCATAACCCTCTCCCTAGCCTCTTTCTCCCCAGCAATTATTTTTAAAATCTATGGTCGGAAAGCTGGTTTAAACAGATCCGACCTCTTACAAAATAAGAGGTAAGATCCTCATATCTGGTGGGCTGCAATCAGCGTTATTCATAAGGGGGCCAGCCGACACTCCCCCAGCACGCCCCCTGTCAGCTAGGACCTATAGAAGAAGCCGTCAGCATGTATTGCGTAATCGATGCGGCCGCGCCGCCGCTGTTTCCGCCGCCAGTTTTCTGTCAGCCTTTGCATGTTCTTTTCAGTTCAAACCGTGCACCACATTTAACCTACAAAGTCAGACATAAGTGTGCACCAAATAAGCACGCCCCATGTAAAGATGCACCAAAAAAAAGTTGTGCACTCTGTCGGGCAGTGCAGAAGGCGCCAGATTCATGAAGAACATGGCCCACAATTCATGAATCTGGTGCCCTATGCACTATACACAAGCGAACTGCACACAGTGCAGATTGCACTATATTTAGTAAATGTGGGCCAATGCAGGTGTAATGTCCTGGAGTTGGGTCATTACTAAATCTACTTGGTGTTCATGCTAAGTGGACCAGGTTGGGACTGGCCATCCCACTGGTCCCAGCAACTCAGGTATTAATTCTACTGGCCACACTCTCCAGCCTCTAAAGTAAAGCTGCACTGCCAATTTATTCCTATCCCATTCTATTATATGCCATTGCTGAGCCCCACTTGCGATGTGACAACCCCACCAAGTGGCAGAAACCTGTAGGGTGCATTGTGTATGCATGAGTACAATCTTGTATTCTGTAAAGGTTAAACTACTTTGTGTTGACAATAAGTCTGCAAAACTTGTTACATTCACAGAACTATTGACTGGTTTCCCCCAGAATGTATCCACCCACCAAGGGTATATAAGTTAAAGCAAACCTGTCATCAGATAAAAATGACATTTCTGGTAACAGGTTGACTGTAAGCCCTGTCTGTAATGCTGGGTCTTTCTGATAGTTTGGTTAGTAGCTGTAAGCTTTCAACTATTTCAGGAGAGTTTGCTTTCAAGCCTCTCTCACCCCCTGTCAGAAGTCAGGTTGGGGGTCCAGCTTATTGTTCAGAGGATTATCCCCGACACCCACAAGCTTGCACCAAATTTAGCTGCCCATGCAGCAGAGACCTATCCAGCTCCTCTACAAAAACAATACAGATTCCAGCCACGCAGAGCCACACAATATCTTCAGCCCAGGACCAGTTATTTTACAAACCCTCTTTTTTTCTTTGCGTCACCCTGTTGGCCCTAGCGTGGATGAGGCCTACCCTAGGAAATAGTGCTACCATGACACAAGCTTTAGGCCACAGCCAAGCTAGCCAGTCCAGTCCTAGCCCACAAGCTGCCCTCCACCAACATCCCCAGCTAAATAAAGGCACACGCCTATTGAGGAAGCAGCTAGCGAAACATGCGTTGGGGCGAGGTGACAGTGGCAGCTGATTGCAGAGGTAATGATTGTTGTGCCAGCAATATATATTCAGCGTTAAACTTATACATAATATGACTTTTTTGGCAATATGTTTCCTTATGACCCTATGCATAATGAGATGGAATTTTCCAAGAAAGCCTAGAGACCTGTAGAGTCATGAAATCTATTACCAAGGAAATCTATTCTTTAGCGCCCTCTTGCAACAGTTTTGTTCATCCCTGAAAAATTTGGGACCATTTTTATTGAGTATGTCAATGTAATAATAAAAAAAAAATGAAATAAATATTTCTAACTTTTAAAAAAGAAAAGTGGTTATGTTCCTTATATTGTGGTGAAGTGCAAATAAATGTTCCTGTCACCTAAGTGTCGTTATTGCACAGGCAGCATGTTATAGAGCAGGTAGGGGCTAGCAAGATTGTACATAGTGTCCTGTCTGCGTGTAGCATGTTATAGAACAGGGAAAATTGTATATAGTGTCCTATCCACAGAAATCCTGCTTAAAACTGAAACCTATTTTTAGGAGCAAACAAAATTCACAATAGTACACATGCTCCATAGTGTCCTATCTGCAGGTGTCATGATATAGAGAAGCATGGGATGAGCAGATTATACATAATGCCCTATCTGCTGACAGAGTGTTATAGAGGAGGAGGCGCTGACAAGATTGTAGATAGCGTCCTATCTGCAGGCCGCATGTTATAGAGCAGGAGGGACTGACCAGATTGTACATACTGTCCTATCTGCAGAAATCTGGCTTAAACCCACATAAACCTATATATCGCAGAGCTCAGCTTCTCTTCCTGTATTCTATCCTGCTTTCAGGATATAATACAGACACCTCCTTACCTGATCACTTTAGTTGTCAAAGAAATCTTCTTCTATGCCGCAGGCCTCTGCTGATACAGTATGTGCAGCCTGCCCACATGCAGATGTCCTGGTTATCATCACAATGAAACCATCCATCAGTTATTTGCTGACTTTTTCCTGCATTCCTGTTATTGTACATTCTGTCAATGCAAAGAGTTAAAAAAATATGACGTTGAGAACAGAGGATACTTTTTTTGTCTGTATCTCCCACTGAGTAAAATCTACTCTTCAAGGCCATGTACATGTACAAAACATACTTGCCCTATTGGCCTCGGGGCTAGTTTCAATTCAACAATTCCTGATTTTGGAAACAATGCAGAGAGCCCTGACTGCTTCCCCTTTCTCCAACTGCAGACACATTGTCCTCTTGTTTGCATGAGAACAATATAAATGAAGACCTGAGCGTGGAGCAGACCCAGGTAAGTTCAGTACAATCCTCTGTAGGGTTAGGATACAACCCCCTGATCTTATCTGGAGCTGATTACTTTCATTTGGAATATGTAAGGTCATTTTGGGAGGCAAAGAATTTTCGTTGGTGGGAGTTTTTCTCACTTGTTTCATGGTGAATGATCCCCTGGTTGTATATAGAAGGATGGAGCTTCATATCCTCCATACACGAGTGTAAGAAGGCAGAAGACATGGACTACAGTGTGGTGTAAGTAGCTAGAATGTGGGCTGGACTTTTCTAGGCTATAGATCTGTTTAGCTTTATATTTGGGAACATATGGCACTCTACTTGTATGATATTGTAAAAGACCATACTTTGACACCCCTATGATGTCTTTATTCTAATGTCAGTATTATCTTTCATCCGTGTTTCTCTATAAACTAGGAAATAAACACATGCACAGACACACACGTACATACAAACACATACACGCTGCAAATAATAAGGAAATAAACACACGCACACACACACACACACACATACATATGCACACACACATACATATACACACTGCTAGTCACCAGGAAATACACACACACACACATACATACACATATACAGCCAGGAAATAAATACACATACACATATACACACGGTCAATCGCCAGGAAATACACACACACACATACATATATACACACTGCTAATCACCAGGAAATACATACACATATACACACTGCTAAGTAACAGGAGGAAATGAACAACTATACAACACGCTATGATAGGAATTACCTGACATTGATGACACACTGCTACTTCACCACGACTACACCACGCACTACACACACACACAAACGAATATACACATGTAATCCAACAGGAATACACACACAACACCACACAACATATTACACATGCTAATCACCAGGACCAACCACACCACCACACACACACACACATATACACACGGCTAATCACCAGGAAATACACCCACACACCCACAACATATATACCACTCTAATCAAGGAACATAACAAACACAAATTACCACTGGCTAATCACCTGGAAATGCACACACACACAAAACACACATATACACACTGTTAATCACCAGGAAATACACACACACACATATGCACACTGCTAATCCACAGGCAATACTACACACAGTACATCTAACATGATCACCAGGAAATACATAGGCATATACACACTGCTAATCGCCAGGAAATACACACACATACACATATCATACTGCTAATCACAGGAAAAAACATACACATATACACATATCACCACTGTGCAACTCACCAGGAAATATACAACACCTATACACACGCTACACACCACAAATACACACACACACACACATATACACACTGCTAATCACCAGGAAATACACAGACACACACACATATACACTGCTAATAACCAGGAAATACACACACACATATACACACTGCTAATCACCAGGAAATACACACACACACACACATATCACCCATGCTAATCACCAGGAAATAAACACACACATATGCCACACTGCTAATACCAGGAATACATACACATGTACACATATACCACACTGTAATCACCCGAGAAAACATAGACATATCCACACTGCTAATCGCCGGAATACCCACACATTACACTATACATACTGTACATCACCAGGAAATACAACACATACACATATACACATGCTAACACACCGGAAATACACAGCACTACCCATACACACATATACATACTGACGACACAGGAATCACACACACACACATACACATATACACACTGCAAACATCAGGAAATAAACACATATACAGACCACACACATACAACACATGCACACACTGCAGCATCAGGAAATATGGAACACACCAAGAAAAAACACATGCATACACACACACCGCGTGGCCGTTAGGAGCACTCCCCCCTGCTTCTAGATATAGGTGGTGCAGAGCCGAGGGTGAGACTGAGACGAAGTGAGCTGGATCATTCGCTCACTGAGGAGCCGGCTTCTTGTGGCTTTGAACTGCTCCTCTTCATATAATGTAGGGAGGGTCATTCAGGGCGGAGTCTACCATTAATGGTGGGGTTATTGGCTCTCTGACGGAGCCGACTAGTGTAGGAGGATATTTTTATTAGAAATAGAGACATGATAAGAGAGAAGTTAGGAAGGTGGGGAGAGCACCCCCCATTAACCCGGGATAATAATATCATAATTCTTATATAGTGCACACCAATTACGCAGCGCTGCACAGAGCGTGTGAAATTGGTCCCTGTCCACGGGGCTCACAATCTAAACAACCTACCACTATGTTTTGGAGTGTGGGAGGGAAACGGAAACCCGGAGGAGGAAACCACACAAACACGGAGAGAAACATACAAACTCTTTGCAGATGTGTGACCTGGGTGGGATTAGAACCCAGGACCCAGCGATGCAGGCAGAAGTGCTACCCACCCATCCACGTGCACCCCAACAAAATCAATGTCCTGTCTCCTGCGTGGCCCAACGCTTTTTACTGCAATTTGATGGAAACCTCTACGGATCAGCCTCTGGTGGGAGCGGCTCCCATCGTTATGTAAGAGTTGGCACAAACAACCCATAAACTTTAATAATTTTTTAACATGTGTAGTGACCGGTCAGAAGTTTGAATTGCTGGGGTCAGACTTTAAGGAAGTGGGGTACAGTCAGCAGTAGAGCTCTGCCCTTGCCTCAGTTTCTAAACTCCGTTTTTGAGAGCTATGGGGGCTAGAGTTTATTCCAAAGAGGAAGGTATGAAACTGCTTGTTTTATAAAGAGGCTCTAAAATATGAGAAGTCAGTTCCTAATCTGTGTTAGTAATGCGGGCATTGGCCTTACTGAAAGGGACTGAGGTGTAAGATAATCTTAGTAAGACCTAGTGTAAGCATATGAATAAAAGGATTTTAATTTTAAGTCTTTTTTTTACTTTTCTTATGTATATTCAGAATCCTCTGAGTTCTCCAGCTTTTATTCTCCATTCCAACCATATGGCATTGCCATAGAAGTGATGAGCAGGGTCAGGGTGTGCACTACTGCCTCCATCATTTGGAAACTTTGACCCCTTTCCACTTCTTGTTTCTATTCTCTATTGTCTTTAGTGGGAAACCCCTTCATTTGAAACTCCTAACAGTAACTTTAATGCATTAAAGACTGACTGGTTTTTAATTTTGGGGTTTGTTTTCACTTTCCAAATGGGTTGTTAAAGGATATTTTAAAAAATTGTATAAAAAGTTAAGCTCTATTGTACAATACTACAACTTATAACTACTGCACTATACGGCTGGTCCCCGTTTCTAAACACCCAACTTACAGATGACCCCTAGTTACAAACGAACCTTGGTAGTATTGGTAATTTACTTCTACTTTAGTCCAGTGGCGTAACAGGGAGAAAGGGCCCCTGTCAGGCTATGGCATGGGGCCCCCTACCCACTTGTAAAGATACACTGGAATAATATTCGTTACTCACACATGCGAGACACTCAACATATAAATGCACTCAGTTGCATTAACACACTACCAGTGCCCTATGCACATATTCACATACAGGTATACAGCCCATATAAAATCACAATACTGCAATATACATCACAGTATATGTTATATACATATTATGCTGGAAAATGTGCAGTACATAAATAGTATAATGGGTTGTACATCCCCTTTTTATTGTGTCAGGTCAGAGATTGTTGGGCCCCCTGACACTGCAGGCCCCATAGCGGTGCTTGTGCTGTACCGCTGTAGTACCCCCTGCTTTAGTCCTAGGCTACTTGAAACAGCCAACAGTTACCAAAAGTGTCTGCAAATAAGCTTTATTGTTAATAGTGGTTCTAAACATTTTTTAAACCAATTGTCACGAGACCAAAAAAAAAAATTTTGGATGGGGTTACAATTATTAAAATAGTACAGTTCCGACCTACATTAAATCAACCATAAAACAAACCACAAAACAACCGGGGACTGCCTCGTGTACTAGATAAACACTTTAACGCATAAATTCTGCTTTATTACCATTCGAATGTGGAAGGTCAATGAGGTCAGCTCTATAAAGTTACCCTAACCTCCCAGAACAAATCTATGTAGTAAATATTCCTTAGTGCTAAAATACGCACATAATACACGTGGACCATTTTTTTAAAAAAGGCCCTACCGATCTTACTCTGATTGTAGGACCTTTTAACTTGTGTCCATTTCAAGGGGGTAACTAAAAATGACTAGACCCCATGCAAAGCTTAAGTCACGGGGGACACCCCCTTCCAGTATGTTCATCCAGTTTACTGTTCGCTGGGTATGCAATATGCAGCTCCACAACGTACTTATCCCCTTACCCTTTGTTAAAATGTATTGAGTCCGTAAACCCCTGCTACTAAACCTACAAAGTGTTATGCCCATTTGTTCCTCTAGATGGAATAATGTCTTCTCTCTTTTTACAATTTCTTTAGATGGTAGATATGTTCTAAGTGTGTGGTATTGGAAGTGTTCGGGTAACATAAAACTTTGTCTTTCTCTATACATTATTAAATTGCGCAAAAAGGAAAGTGTGCCTGGGACTAAATATGATGCCTTACCAGAAAGCTTTTTACTGTAGGTTACTTGCTGGACTTGGTGGACCCCTATAAGGACCAAAGCATCCACCAATGTCTAAATTGTGCTTGCTGATCCTTTTTTTTTCCATCCTTGATTCTCTTTTGTGAACAATTATAAGTGCCCACTTATCAGTAGCCTCCCACATTCCATATGTAAACCTCTGTCTCTGGTTCCTCCCACTAAAATGTTCACCCTTTCGTAACCATCCTACCCATGCCCTCATTTGTAGCCACCCCACTTAATGCTACCTGAAGTAGCTCACTATGATCCTTACTGTGATGGGTCACCTTTTGTCAACCTTTCTGTGCTCCCAGCTAATGCCCCTTTGTAAGCCTCTATTTCCTCCATTTTGTAGCCAATTTCCCAACACCTAGTGCCCCCGCTTTTGGCGTTTACAACATTTCCTGTAGCCCATCCCTCATCAGCTTGTGGTGTTTTTTTTTTCTTTTTAGCTATTTGGAGTGGAACTCATCGATTGCAAATCCATTCGCGAAACGAATTGCCTGACAATTTTTCCCCTCAACTGGATACAGGTTATATAAGGTGATGGGTGTGAGACATTAGATGATGTGGATCTTACTCAGCCAAACTCCTCAGGGGCGGCGGTTGCTCAAACAAGCCATAATAAATCACCTACACAACATACAGTAGAAGAGAGAAGTCAGTGTTCATAACTTTTTGTGACTTTTTGACTCAATTTCAGGGTTTTTTTATCCTGGGGTTTTGTTCTTCTCTAGACCCCTGTGGGGAATACAAGAAACCATACACTACAAAGTAAATGCTTGAATGTATACTCCTCAATTATAACCCTGCATTCTCATTAAAGGGTTCTTAGGAACTCTAGAAGAAGCAAGTCCATTGTAGATTTCTAAGCTTGCTTAGCCGCCAGTCATGTAATCAAAGAGTGCACATCAGCTGCTCCTGGACAGTGTTCTCCCAAGTGGATTTGACGGTCATGAGAGAAGTTCTGGGTTCGTGTGTTGTAATTATTGTCAGCTGATGGCCACCTGACACAGTAAGATTTCCTGTAATGCAGATCCAGCAGCAGTCCGTGATGTGTTCTCTAAAGAGAGCCAAAACCGTTTACATCTCATACAGCTTACCTGCATGTATACACTGGTCGGTCAGGACAGTGTTATACGGTATATTGTAGAACTTCATAGTGAAATATGTGCAGCTATTATATAGTGTTTAGTACAATAGTGTATCTAAAATGTATACATCGGACCAAGTTCTACAATAGGTGGTTATGGGCAAAATCCCTCAAAAATTTATACGCATGGAAGGGGTCTTAAGAATTTTTTTCAGTCACATCAATAATATGTGGAGTCTTATGACTGTGTGAGTAGCCGTTAGTTTATATCAGGTCAAGTACACTGATGGTCCGTAGTATGAGTAAGAAGCCATTTCCGACAGTCTTAAGCGTCAAGTCTGAAGGTCTTTAAAGGAATCACCAACATCAAGCATGATAAACCAGGGACATCTACTCCTAGATCGGGCTCTGTGAATGCCGGTGATTTCTTTATATTGTTATCCAGGCCTCTTTTCTTGTTACATATCAATTTGAAAAAAACTTTTACAAATTATGCTAAAAAGAGCTCTGAGGGTGTTACCAAAAGCCCCTCCATGTGTAGCTTCACAGGCTGATTACACTACACCCTCCCTTCAGCACCCCCTCCCTCTCTGTGATGTATATCTCGCACACCGTGGGAGGATGAGCTGCTCGCACAGTGAACATGGTGATTTGATGGTAGATTTCCTTTAAGCGGATTACCACCCACTGGACACTACTTAGGGGATGGGACTCCATGCATGTGGTTATGGATGACTCCTAAGCAGTCCCAGCATAATTAAGTGTGCCATACTAAAAACATAAATACAGTGAGGTCCCGTGTGTCCCGGGAGGAGGAGCAGGGACTCTTGCATATTGTGGTAACTTGGACTAGGTTCATGTTGGAGTCACTTCCTAGGGAGAGGTTTGTCCAGAAATGTGGTCATGGTGAACACACAGTCATATGGTTTCCAATAGGTCTTTTTATATCTATATAGATATATACTATATATTATCATTTCTGATGTCTATGTTCAAAGTTTTTTTGTGTTTTTATTTCATTTATGGAGATCCATGTGGACCCCCCTGTTGGACCTATAAGGTGATCCTAACATTTTTTGGCTACAAGCACGTTCTTAGACGATTTTGGAGAGTCTTCTTTTCCCCATCTGATTTCAAGAGGGAATATGAACCTAAGGGGCAATTCTTTCTAGAGGCAGCACTATAGTATGGCTACATTGCATCACTTCGTCAGCCCGATGTAAGAGATATATTGAGGTGTATTCCCCAATATACCTTGCAATGGAGGGCTGAAATATCCCACTGTAGTTCGTTTTCATACAAGGAAATACGTCGTCCTGTTCCTTCCCCCCCCCGAAGGCGGAGGAAGGAAGTAGGAATTGGCTGAACAAGTGATAGTTGTGACCATTTTTTTGTTTTCGTGAGTTTCTTCTCTTTTTCCCCCTCTGTGCTTTTGTCTTTTCTGGTTCTCCTTGGGTCTTCCTTTTCGGCCCTTGGCTTGCTTTTCTTTGTTTCTTTTTTGCTTTTTATCTCTGTCCTTGTTGTATTTCTTTGCCTTTCTTTCCTAGTTCTTCTGTGCGGTCCCTTCTTTCTATTGCTGTGTTTCCTCCTTTCTTTTTTGTGGCGTTCTCCGCTTGTTTCTTATCCCTGTGTTGTTCTTTTTTTTTGCTGCTTCTCGGTTTCTCGCTTCCCTTGTCTTCTTTTCTTTCTTACCCCGTCTCCGCTGTACTCCGGACTTGTTTTTTTTTCTGCCTGCCGCTCCGCGAATGCCTTTCCTGGTTTCCCCCTTTTCCCTGGATTTTTGTTTCCGTTTCTCTTCGCTTGTCCTTGTCCTGCTTTTCGCCGGTTGTTTTTCTTTGTTTGTCGTTTTCGGCCACCTCTTTTTTTCTTGCTTTGTTGCGGTCTTTATTGCTTACTTTGCGTCTTTCCTTTTTTTACTTTCTTTTTCTGTTCTCTCTTCTTTTGTTCTCTTGTGTTTTGATTTCTTTTCGTGGTTCCCGGGTTTTTCCCTTTTTTTGTCTCCTGGTCTCTTTCTTCTTCGTCTGCCTTTCTTCCTGCTGTTGGTGTTCTTGCCTCTCTTTCGTCCTCTTTCTTTCCTTTCCCCCTTTTTTTTCCCCTCTTTCTTTTCTCCGTTGGTTTCTTACTGGCTGGTGCCTCCGGTTCTTCTGGTTTTGTTCCTCCCTTTCCTCCTTCTTTCTTTTTTTTGGTTTCTTTCCACTTTTGCGTCTTCCGCCTTTCTATGTTGTTCTTTTTTTCGTCTTTCTTTTTCGTGTGCCCCCCTCCTGTCTCTCCCCCTCCTGTCTCTTTTTTCTCTCTTTTGTCTTCCCCCTCTCATTATTTTTTGCTCTGTTCTTTCCCCTTGTTGTTTGTGGCTTGGCTTCATGAGTAAGTAGAACCGTTTTATTCCAGAACACTCCTGATAATTCCCCCATTCGACTTCTATTCTAGGTTCTTCCCATATTCACTTGTTTACTTCAAGTAAATTTCCGAAACAAAGCTAGTTTTTTTAGCCTTTGAACTCCAGCCAAGATGCTTTCTGTTGTTTCGTTTCAATGTATTTGTCTTCTTTTGGAAACTGATCCATAGTATTAACTTCACGGTACATAATAATAAAGCACCCATGTGTCGGTATAGGAGACCATGCCCAGGATGAGCCGTGGATGTTGAGGTCTAAATGCAATAAGGATGTTAAACATCGTCATTCGGCAAATTGAATGTAAACACCCAAAGATAACAACAAGTAAGTCTGTCACTACTTTTTCGACGCTGCCTTTAAAAATACGGGGCAAAAGGGAAAACTTGGAATAATCAATGTATTAGGCGCAGCTTTCTTTAGCAGATTCACGGTGTGGACTTGCGCTATTATAAGGGGTTGTCGCCATATTAAACAAAATTTGGGTGTAAGTATAGAGACCCCCATCCCTGTTTACTACCAGTGTAGCCACCGGGACCATCCGCCACAAGACCTGGTATGGGTCATGGAGGGGGGGTGATAAATGATTGCACTGGCCCCTCCTGTGCTTAGTAATTTGTGTGACCTGCCAGGCTTTGGCGGCTAATGACAACTTTTACCAGGGAAGTATATATGTATCGGTGACCCTAGTAGGTGGTATTATGAAAAGTCAATATAACACCAGAGCCGCTATAGGTTCAGTAGGCCCTGGGAACAGGCCACCTAGGCCCCTTTGCTCGTGAATTGTGTGGCGGCATTAAAACATTCTGAAACTAAAACAGTCTCCTGTTCCCAAATGTCCTCTAGTTCAGTGATTTTCACCTTTTTTGCGCGCGCGCACACTTTTTATACTTAGCGAATCCTCGGCACACCAACAAACCAATTACAACGAATTAACAAAAAGGACAGCTTTTGCTTCTTTCCGTGTTTTGTTTGTCTTCCCCTGCTTAAAACAGTCATATGTATTCCACTAGTTAATAAGTACGGAGATTCTAAATTTAGTTTATTCACTCAGTGTGAACTGGCCTGTTGTGCTTTTACACACAAAAGGGAATCTGCCGGAAGAGTGGAAAGACACACCCGCAGCTATTCCTAACAGTCTCCGTTTTCCTACCGCGTTTTTCGGCTTGGCACCTGCTCCTTTTTTCGTCTGCCTCTCTCTCTCCTCTAGTCTTGCTCCCCCCTGCATTTTTCTCCTCCCTTCCTCTCCTTTTTTGTAATGGTGCTGCATTATTATGGGCTAAATACTGCAAAATAAAGGGTGTACAAGAGAAGTACTGTTTCATGAGGCCAGAGTACAAGTGCCAGCTCATTATATCAGCATATACTCCCGCTCATGACTTATAGGATTTTCTCATTTTACTTGTAGGTTTGATATGCAGATACTGCTGGAGTACTAAAAGTACCAGTCTCATGCTGAGTATTCTGCAAACCGTCATATACTCAGGCAAAAGCTCATATATTCCGCATTATTCGTGGGTCCTTAACCTTGGCGGTGGGCATGATGCGGGAGTCTCTCCGCTTAGGATGATGCGCCTGGCCTCAGTGACATTTGTTCGCCGAGGTTCAAAGCTGGCGCATGTGTGATTTGTACACGTCTCCTACATTGTAACGAAGCCGTGATTGCGCATCGCTGCGCATTGCGGGAAAATAACATAAAAACACAGGGGGCCCCATTAGTTTGGGTGAATGTACCCGACGGCACACTCCGGAACTATGTGGCGCTGGCATTGTTTTTTTGTATCTTCACACTAGGTGCTCAGGCACACAAGGTTGAAAAATCACTGCTCTATTTTATCACCACCAAATTCCCCCTCATGGTTCTTATATATAATTGCCCCCTCACCCCGATCGGATTTCTATTAGATACAGCCCCCTTTAAACCGAGGATTCCCTTCTAGCGGGCCCACCAGAACTCTGGGCCCCTGGCAATTGACAGCCAAGTATGCCTAGTTGGCCCTGTATAACGCTGGGGGACGAGGCCCTGTTCATGTTCTGAGAACTAAGGCAACGCTTTAATAAGTTAGATACAAGAGCAAGGAAAAGGATTGGTGGCCTTGTAGTTGCTTTGACCTCCAGAATGGAGTTTTTAGTCCTTTAGCAAACAAACATATTATGGGGCCCGTATGCTAAACGTACTAAAACAGTAGCTAGCATATGGCTCAAAGAGTGACACCGTCAGAGCCAAGGCCATTTGTTTTGACAAAATAGACCGTCTTTTGACAGAAATACAGTGCAGTTTCACTTCTCCCTATGGTGAGTGGGATGGCTGAAGAAAAGTCCACCTCCCCTTCTCCCAGCTGGCTGGCCACATGCTCCGGCAGGTTCGACCCGCGGCATAGCGTACATTTATGTGCATGGGGCCTTATGGTGTACCAAAAGGGACCTCAGAAGGCTAATCCAGCGTCCTTATGGTTTCATAATAAAAGTTTACATTCTAGAAGACAGAGTGGTTGCCCAAAATCCTTGCACCCCATATAGGTTTTGGGGATTATTCCCTGGTTGAAGGTCCAGACTTCTCTAGTCTATGGTAACATCTAACATTGTGAAAAAATTCATAATAGATTTGCATTTGTATTGAATCCAATTCACTCCTCTCTACTTACAGCCTCTGAAAAACGGAGGAAAGGGAATGTAAGTAAGACTAAAGAAATGATGATATTGCCAGATATCCTCTGATTATCGATGTCTAAATGTTTATGGAGAAACTAGCATAATATAGGTGAATAACAATAAATGAAATTCCCCCCACATTCTGACACAGAGTGGCCCCATGACTTTTTGGAATCAGCAAACATAAATAGCTCCAATTAATCCATTGACGTACAATTCTTCAACGATTTCCAGCCTGGAGTTTGGAGTTAATGTACAGCTAAAAAACATTTGTGTACTGATCTGTCAACAAAATTAAAGTATCAATTTTAATATATTCAATGCAGTATACCTTATCTCCCACAGGATGGAAAAGCACAATAATGCACTAATGATAAAAATGAACCCTTCCGATAAGAGAGAGCTGTTATAAGCTATCATTTATAGGGAAACTTTCCAAAATACTCAATAAAATCCATGGAGTGATAACTTGGGTGGCGCAATGTTGGGATTCTATTATTTGTGATCTGCGTCTTAACAGGTGAGCACCGTCATGGATATGCAAAGGGGAGATCCATGTGGAACACTTTCAATCCAGTGTAGGGTAAAGGTCACACTAACGGTGTACTTTCCATTAAAAAAGGAAAGATCCTAGAAAGAGGTTCAATCGCATCAAAATTTAAAATCCCATTGAAGTCAAATTTTAAATTAATCATCTGATAATCCGTGGGGCTTACGAGCGCCTCTCTGTTCCTTACGGATGTGAAAGGACCAAGCATAGGTGCACAACCGAAAAAGAGTTTTATTTAGAGAAAATTAAACACAATTAAAACATCGTAAACAGATCAGTCGTTCTCCTCTATGGTTTGCGTTCCTAACCACTGGACGCTTCGTTGGGTCTATGTACATGGCATGCTAAGAGTTATCTATCAATTGTCATTGATCGCTGTATTTCTTTTTTTTTCCTTGTTTCGCTTCTCTCTTCTTTACAAACAAAAAAAGCATATACAAAATACATACAATTGGAATTAATACCCATGAACCTTATTTTACATGATGCAAGTGTTGTAGCAGTATGGCACGTTGCAGTAATGGAATATCCGCCTTATCTACTGTGTATTTTACAGTGTTTGTGTTCCGTTAACACTGCAATTGTGAAAATGCGTCGATGTCCGTATGTCCAGTTGTGAAACAACAACGTCGGGAAGACGCAGGATTGTCTGTTCTAAGTTTGAATGACGTGCACAAGATGTAGGGACTGGTGGGGTTTTTTTCAAAACTGCTGGTTGGCTTTTCCACGTGGATATAACGAATGATAATTTTTAACAATGAATCCAATGGGTAGACGCATAGTTAGCAAAAATGCCATTTACATCAGTAAAAAGGATAAAGAGGATAGAAAATTCCATAGAAGAAAGCTAGACGACAGACAGAACAGCAGGCAGATAGATAGATGATAATAGATATGATCGATAGATGTGTGTATTATCCCAATAGATGATATGATAGAATCTATGTATGTGGATGATATTATATATATTAACAGATCGGAACTCAATTAGATGGAAGCTAAGTGTTTTGTACGGGTAGTGAAGATGGATAGATATTGTACATAAACTAGTTAGATAGATAGATTAGAACAAAAAGCGAAATGTTTAGAGCAGCACAGCAAACCCGTGTGCTGTGCAAGTCGTAGAGCCCAGGCAGGGGACTGCAAGTATAGGTGTAGGAAAAGACGGCGAGCACTCCAAAAGGGTAATGTCTAAAAAAGTGGTGTGTCTGTTATCATAAGCGACGTTTCAACTCCTTACAGCCTTTTTCACATGCAGGTGAAAGGCAGTGGCAGCAATCAAACATTAAGGCTCTGCTTGCAGTTCATTGGTCCACATGGACCGTGGTGCATACTCCAATAATTACAAGGTGGTTACATCATATTTGTACTCTAATAGTGTTAAACATAAGCCATATCACAGTTACAACAGTGAAAATAACATAGTGAGAGTGAGATTATTCATTGTGAAATCTTACACCTATCGTAACTGACAACCAAATGGTACCGGATCCTTCCCTATCTCGGCAGGTTCCTTCTCCATTCCTCATTGATTGTATTTCCAGCTGACCCGTGTGATGGGGCGCGGGTTTGTCTCCAACTACCAGAGAGAGGGGTGTTCTGGATTAATTCCCCAGACGTGGGCGGCCCAAGAAAGCAAGTGTGCTGTAAACATGCCGTAAGATACAAGAATGGAGCCTCGTTGCGCTAGACATCTGTGTCGGCGGCTCTCTGAAGAGTGTAAATAGTGCTTAGGACCAAGTCCGGTGACCAGGTGGTCAAATTAGTGAAGCAAGGGAACCGTGTTTCCCATGGAAACGAGTGGCTGGGAAACAGGCATTTGCCTCTCCTGGATCCCGGGCATGTGGGGGGACATGGGCTTACTGTTAAATCACCGCCCGTGGTACCCTGCACGGATCCGGGCCTTGAGATGGCTCGCAGTCGGGGACTGTCGCCTTCTTTACTCGGTGTACTCCCGGTTCCCTACGGAGACTGTTGGGATCGCTGCTTGTACAATTCCACTCGGTACCGTTGACTGGGTTCCTACGGAGGTCCTGTATAGAACATGTGGACTTCAAACCAGTAAAAAAGTCAGAGCAATTGGCATTGTGGACAGAGAAAAAATGAAATCAAATAGGGCCACGAGACTGAGGGGATCTTGATCCTGGCAGATAAAGCTTGTCTGTTCAGTTTCATTCTACGAACACAGAGAACAGTGGAGAGTAAAAAATAAATTCAATACAAATACATAACGAAAAAATATGTGGTTTATATAGCTTGCACAGAGAGTTATTAACTCCTTACCAGCATCACACTATAGGTCGGACTGCAGTAAAGTAGCATGAGAAGCACAACTGACACCTGTCTATTGGACCACCATTACTAAAATTACTTACATATGATACTTCAGTTGTACTCGATGTTCAGGCATTGGGTTGTAACAGTAGTCCCAACGTATGACCAAATCCATCGAAGTTCTTCTCTGCGCAATTAGTGTTTCCCTATTGCTCTCTCGTCTAAGGGGGGGAAATCTGGGCAATAATCCTTAAATTTATAGTGCACCTTTCTTTAGGGACAGACTCGTGAAAGTTGTCTTCTTGCTCGACAGGTAAGTCATTCCTTATACTTTCTGTCACGGCTGTACCTATGTTTGTGTGAATCTCATTTTAAGTCGTACTACGTTGTCTCTTCAACGTGAGTTTTACGTCAAACGGGCATGTCAAGCAAATGTAAATAACAAAGGAACTAGGGAAGTATCGTTTCTTCCTCAGGAGAAGCTTAAAAGTACGAGGTTAAGGGGGATGGTATGTGGGTTAAACATGGGGTTCTTTTCTTTCTCTTTGGTCTCTCTCTCCTTTCTCCCTCCCTTCCGCTCTTTCTCCTTTTTCTTTGTTGCTTTGATTATCTCGTTTTCGCTTTTGGCTTCCTTATTCCTTTTCCTTAGGCGGAAATTATTCACCTGAATGACATAGGAGCCGTTGACGCAGGATCGGGATGGGGAACAACCTTTCGTGTAAGTCCAGTAATTACCTCGTTGTTATAGAGGTTTTTGTTGGACCCTATATCAGCGTTGACAGACGGTCTCTGATGTTCCTAGCTCTCCTTATAAGATAAATATTGGCCGTTGCCCTTTTTCGTCTTCCTTCCCTTTTTCTTTGGGGTTGTCAATATTCAGGTACCCTGTGGGGGTTCAATCCGGTTGGCGGATCCTCCAGTGTTCTACTATCGTGGCAAGTTTCTATGGCTGTCTTGTCACAGAATCAAGGTGGAAATAAAGGGAATCCTGGGGGGGGGGGTTGTGCATCGGCGAGTTTCTCTTGGGTCTTTGGCTCCTATTTTTCTCCTTGTTCCTTCCCTTTTTGGGCGCAGATATCTTTTGTTATGCACAAAGTTGTGCTGGCTGCCTGGCGCGGCGTATGCATTTGTTATTTTTATACACTTGTTGTCTCCCGTCTTCTCTATTTCCTCACTTTCCCGGATATTTATACTTCCCTCTTACTGGAGCTGGGTGGTAATTGGCACAGCGGGACTGCGGGACCGGAGATGACTCTCGTGGTGAAGTTTGTCGCAGCCTAGGTTCGCCAGTGAGTTCTGGAGAGGGAGTGTGCGGGGTTCATCTGGGTACTGTCGATGCAGTTTGACTCGGCCCGGAAGGGTGAGGTTTACTCTTTACCAGTGATGAAGCTGCGGACTGGTATCATGGTGGTTCCAGTGCCAGGCGATGACACTGTTAAAGATGATGGTAGTGTGTTTCTGTCGCGGTTTAGTTTAACACAAAATGCAGTGGAATTCCCTGGGGTGTATTCTCAAATGATACATCCAGGAATTTGTAAGACATTGTTTTGACTCGGACATGTTCAAACTTTTATATCCTGGCAGACTCGACGTGTTCACCAGATATGTCATGAAAGGGATATACCAATTGTTCAAAGACTGTTGTCACCCTGAGGCAGAGACGGCGATATATGTATCGCATCACCTCCAGACGTGCTAGGATCCAAGTTGGGTACTCCTCCCTTGCGTATAACGCGGATGTGGGACACATCGACGAAGTGCCCTCCTCAAGTTGGGCCAGACGATGTTGGCGTTATGATTGGGGCAATGGGCAGACCACATGTCCACAACCCTCACAATTGCATAAACAAGTCATTAGTCGAACAGGACGAGTAATCTTGGTATGGTCATGTCACCATGAATCAGCCCTAAGAGTTCAAGATATGAACAGCCTGTTTACTGTGTGTTGAAACTAGCATTTGAAGTGTGTGTCTAACCACCTTGGTTCTCTTCTTACCTCGAGGCACGCTCCCCCACTGGTGGGTGATTGTTCTTTTGTGTTCTTACTCTCACCTATCTAAGGGAGCACCCCCACCCTACCGTCCACCACGCGTTTATCTGACGTGTTTACTTGTCCTTATTCCTCTCCCTTCCGCCTCAAATGACCCTCTTTTTTTCACTCACTTTCCATGTCATTTTTCCCATTTTTTTATGTTGGTTCTTGCCTCTTCTCACCGTTGATCTTATGAAGTTGGCTCTCCCTGTTATTAGACCACATCGCATCTCGTAAAATTTCTACTCGGTTTCAACCTTTTAGTGGTTAGGCTGAGATATCGGTATGTGCAACATAAAATATACTCAGCCTGCTGCCCCAATATTGAGTGTGTAACTTGATAGAGCAGCAAGGGGCAGTATCTACACAGGAGACCGACCGGTGGACACGCATCACTAAAAAGTGCGTGGTGAATAGGAGTGTGTACAGTTTCCCATAGTTCCGAAGATATATTTGTGATTGCGGGGTTCCTGATGTATTTAAGAGGAAATTACACTGTGCTCGGTCTGGGTTGTTTTTTGACGTACAGGGCGGATCCTCGGTCGGCAAGGTGTCGTGCTGTGTATGTGATAGAAATATCACCTATAAGTTTGGTGTACTCCCCCGGTCGGCCGCGGTCATATTTTCTCGTGTCTCATTTCGCTCCTGGTAGTTTGGCGATCCCAGATCTGTGTTCGTATTTTTTCCACATGGTATATGGTTTTCTTCGTCTGTAATGACTTTCGGATCGGGTTCGGTTTTTTTTGCTTTGCTGGTTCCTTTTTTTTGGCGTTGCTCTATACCGTAGCTTTTTTATTTGCATTCTGGACTTTTCCTCTCTCTCCTTTTTTGCTTGCGTTTATCGTCTTTTATAATCCTATGGCGCTGCCCTTTAGCACCGTTGCCTCCCTACTTTGCTACTCTGTCCGCCCCTTTGTTTCTCCGGGGGTTTATCCTGCGATTCTACTCTCCTACCTTCCCCCCGTGGGGGGCCCGGCTGGTTCTGGGGCGAAAATCACATGGATCCTATGGCACTATAAACGTATGGGCACTGAAGATTTGGTGTAGATTGGGCGTTAGCATCATATAGGCTTCTTCTGCTTTTTTCTATGTTTCAGTATTTTTTCTCATTTTACGCTTCCTAGGTTGCAGGCTCTTCAGTACTTATGTTAGGACCTCTATCATTGTTGGGATACCTTTTATTTCACTATAATATTAGTTTGTCTCGAAAATAATGTTGTGACTGTTCTGTCCCTCTCTGTGTCTTGAGTCCGAGCTTCTCATAGTAGAATCTGGGGTCCACGAAAATGGCAAGATTGGACTTAGTTATGGCGAATAGAGTCTCTTGCCATGACACCAACTTCGTGGTATTATGTACGAACTCATCATATCGTGGGTATCCAGCGGCGGGTGTATTATCAAATTTCTGGCTTGTATTATTTTGGGCAGTGACTGATAATATAGTGTAATATTTGGTTCTGGCTAGCATCCTATTCATATTTGGCTCTGCAGCTAGTCCTCTGGCTCTTTGTAGACTTCTATCTAGGCTGGGGGAGGGTATAAAAAGATTGCGTGTTCGTCGGTGGCTTTCCCTCGGTCACTGGTTAACGGTTCAACTCTGAGTGATTTGAGACTGCGACGGAATCTTGCTGCAGTTCGGCACCTATAACTTTGCCTTTAGTCGCACTTAAGCCTTAGAGTACTAAACTAACCTGGCAATTCGAACTGTGATATAAGTTCAGAATCCACCGGAGGGGTCACAATGTTGATCGATTGGTTAATAACACGTCCTGCGACCGTCGATGTCATTTCCAATTGGTCGGTATAGATTCGATAAACGTAAATGTCCGATCTGCGACATCACTAACCACAATACTCTGCACCGCCGTATCCCGCTGAGGCCTTGTAAAGTAAAGGGACTCGTATGGTACACCAAGGTGCTCCTAGCCTTTTCTTGGTCTTGAAGGGCTGTTGGTTGTCGATCTCACCCAGCAAGAGCTCAAGGTTGGTGGGCCTGTATTGAGTTATACTCTATCTCTTCATGTTCTTACTCGGGCACCCTTAAGTATTTGGGACCAAAAAAAAAAGAACATGACCACTGATGCACAGCCACTTTATGATATGCTTACGAATGGCTTGGGCTTTCTACAGTTCGGGACAAAAAATTACTTCTGGGGGCGGACAAGACTTCAATTAACGCGTTTATGTGGGAGGTCATAGAATTTCATCATTGCTCCTGGGTAATTCAAGGGTGTTTGTGGAACCCAGTTAGTTTTGACAACCAACCACTACCTTGCCCGACTGGATGCTACAGGGTGAGCAAAAGGGCAAGGGCCACATATAAATGAGCTGATCTTTTTCAAAGTTCATTCTGATCAGAGCAGCTGCACAGTTAAAATTGAATCTCCCCTTGTAATATTCCCTTGAAAACATACTCCCAGGGTGTCCTCCTTGAGAGCAGACTGTGATCAGTTACGGATTTAGCTTAGGGATAAACCCTTCCTCAGTCGTGGTAACTTAATCGGAACCCAGTTCATTCTTGGAATAACTTTGTTTAGAGATATATTTACCACTACTGTGTAGACGCGTTGTTCCCTTATCCCCCACCTTCCCCATCCTCGGCGTCTGTTGTTAAACGCCTCTGACCCTCTCCCGGTAGCGCCTTCCCGGTGGTAGAGGTTCGGTTCCTGCATTAGTGATTTCTTTCCCCCCCGGTAGTGGCGAAAGCACGCCCAGCTCCGTTCGTCTCCGTCCTGACCTTGTCACCAAAACAAAACGATCGCCATCTGCGGCATTAGTCATGTTAGATTCTGCCGGACCTGCGTGCCTCTTGACTCTGGACTTGGGGATCGCTGTTCACTCTCCTGTGTTCTTCTTGGGGTGACCCTCGTCTTTCACTCTATCACCTCCGATATGGCAATTTTCTGTGGACCAGGCTCTGGGAGAAGTTCGACGAGTCAAAGGGGGCACAATCACTCCATTCGAGACCCCCAATGATTCTTCTGTGCAAACTTACGCCAACTTCAAGTCACTCGATACTTCTCAAATGGAAACCCTCCGTTCCTCGTCTCTGAATTCAGACTACAGTCTCCCTTAACCTAGACCGTCCACACTCAACCACCAGACGCTTAGGTCCTCTAAAGGTTTCCCTTAATCCGGTCCTGTGTTGAGTGACATCCGCCACTTCCGCACTTTCTAGTTTCACCCCCAGGATGGCTTGATTGGAAACGCTTTTCTATTCTTGACTTACTAATGGCGGCCGGATTCTTGTCCAGGACCCCCCTCTCCTTGTCCTACACTGATTTTACATAAACATACTTTCCGGTTCGGTAGATTAATGACTTTTTTATGCAATTGAGGGGTGTGGCAATGGGGGCCAACATGGCCCCCCCCAATACGCACAAACATCGTAATTGCCACACGTGCGGGGAATTCGTATATGGTGTCCCCACAACTTCAAGGCACGTCATGAGTTGGGTGGGCGATACATAACGCGTCTTCCTCTTGTGGCCAGGCAGTCTGAACAATGACGATCTGTCAGAATATCTGAAACCCTCATCGACCAGGATATAAAGTTTACCAATGTCCAGTCAAAAAATGTCTTACAATTACTGGATGTATCCGTGGACGAATACACCCCAGGGAATTTCACTGACGGTTTTGTTACAAAATACCGACCGAAACACAATACTTACTATTTTAACCGGTCATCCCCGACCCAGGATAAACTCACTTACTTAGTCAATGTACCGGGTCAAAGCATCTTCAACGTGACCAAAGACAACTAGAAAGAAACCACTAATCAAAATGCTGCTAAATTTAAACACAGAGGATATCGTCACGAGTCCTTAGAAGAATAAGCAGAGTCTAGCTGTAAAGACAGAGAAGAATGTTAATGTCTAACCCCCGACCTGACAAACAACAAGGATGCCCTTTATTTCCACCTTCTGTGACATAGCAATGAATATCAAGGCTAATAAGAAACACTGGACGGCTCCTCCCGAGTGACCCCACAGGGGTACCTGAATTTGACAACCCCCCAAATTTTCTTCTCCGGAGAGCTAGGAACTCCGAGAACGGCTAGTCAAAAAAACTGGACTATAGGTCCAAAAAAAACTCTATACAAGAGGGGTATTATGGGACTTACACGCACAGGGTGTTACCCAGCCGATCCGCGTCAACTGCTCATATGCCATTAAAGGGATATATTCACCCACAATGGTACCCACTACAGAATTAATTTTTGTTCTTGACTGCAATCGTACCTTTTTATTTATTTGCTGACATTGCCCGTGTTGATCCCTTTCTCCCGGTTGCCGCTTCGCGGCTGATCCACTGCCCCTGCCCCCCCGGTGACTTAAAATACGTTGGGAGACCAGTTAGACCGCATTTAAAACGAGCTTTCACAAAACGATAGGTACACCGTGAGAAAGAAAAGGAATGAGCTTACCGTGTCACGCGGGAAACACGCACACGAGCTGGACATAAAGCAAAGTGCCCTTAGAGTTTCGGATTATTGACCATAGTCCCACCCGCTGACGAGGGATCCGGCAATAGGGCACCACTATTGGACGCAAGAAAGGAAAACTTCGAAGGCGTCAGAGCGTTGGGTTACTTACAAACCACAATGGGCCTGAAGCATCGAGTCCAATTGGGAAGTACTTTGTAATATATGTTTATTAATGGTGGTCCAATAGAATGGTGTCAGTGGTCTTTTTGCATAACTTTACTGCATTCCGACCTATAGTGTGAGCTTGGTAGGAGGTAATATCCCTGTGGTCAATGCGATATAACAATCATTTTTTTGGTATGTAGTTGTTTTGATTTTATTTTTTTACTCTCTCTGTTCTCTTGCTTCTTAGAATTGACAACGGATACAGGACAATCTTTATCGGGACAGGATCCAACGATCCCCTCACAAAGTCTCGATGCACTATTTGGATTTCATTTTTTTGTATACTGTGCCACATGCCAATTCTTAGAAATTTTTTTACCTTTTGTCACAGGTTGCGCATTACAGGACCTCGTAACTGATAAACCCTCAGTCATCGAGATCCGAGGCTGGTGTGTACAGCGATGCTCACATACTCCGATAGGGGCACCGGGAGGACACCGAGAAGAGCGAAGGAGGGACCGTTTTCACGGAATGCGCATCCAAGGCACGTGACTCAGTGCACGGGTACCATGGAGCGGTAGTGCCGTCCACCTTCATAGGGGGGATTTAAACTACCCAGGTCCACCCACATGACCGGGATCCAGGAGATGCAGAATTTGTTTGTTACCTGGTTTCCTGGGAACCCGGTTCCCTTTTTGCTTCCTAATTTGACACATGGGCCGGACGGGTCCTAAGCACTATATACCCTTCTGTCAACAAGAACGTGAGCCGACCGGCTAATGGGCACCCACCAGACAGCCCCCAGGAGGGTTAGCCGAACGACAATGGACTAGCACGCCGCTTAATTGTGGATCATTCGGGGCTGTTTTACAGCACCATGTTCTTGGACCGCCCACTCTGGGGACTACCCGAAGATAAAGTCCAGACCGAAACAACTCGCCTCTCTCGTAGTCAGAGTTGTAAAGGAGCACAAAAACTCACCGCCAGGCCCCCTCAAACTCTAGCTGGAGGATACCACTACGCAATGAGGCCTTCATTAGATGACAACGTGCCGACCCGATGGGGGCCATCTATCCCGGGTAGATACACGATTTGGTTGTACATGTACTTAGGTGTGTAAGCATTTCACATGAATATATGCTCACTCTTCACTATGTAGGTTTAGGAATAGTACAGATGGTTAACTGGGAGTATTGATTCTTATGTTAACACCTAGCGATATTATAAAGAGCCTTTGGAAACACTGGTATTATTATGTATAGCACACAACGGAGTCCATGCCCTCCGGAACCAGATCGAAATGCACTAGCGAGGCACCCTATTTATATATGGTTGAATTGCCTTGAGCACTCCTTTACCTACTGATTGAAAACGGCGACGTTAAGCGAGGTGGAACACGCCGTCCGTGCATCTCTATGGCAGTGTGGCCCAGAGAGCGACAACCCCCCAACTTTTATGAAAAATTACCTTTTGGCGTGATGCCTTTCCTTAAACCTTAGAGTGATAAGTAGTAACCTTCTGAATTGGACCGTTAGATAGATAGATAGCTAGATAAGATAGATAGAGTAGATAGATAGCTAGATTGATTTAATGGACATAGCGTATGTACATAAATAGACAGATATAAGTGAGTAGTCAGCCTAGATAGATAGATAGACTGATAGATAGATAGATAGAGTAGATGGATAGGGATAGGCGGCGGATTACGCTGCAATGGGCTCACTTCCTCCCAATATCATTCCTAAATCTCGTAACCTCAACGCAAGTCAGCTTTTTGAGGAAATGGAAGATGTGTCCAACTTCTGTGCTATTCAAATCTGCGGTTCACAGACTCAGGGTCGGGGACCTTCAAAGGTGCTTGACAATGTAGCCTTTGTGTACATGTGTATGGAGAGAGGATTAGATGTACAAGGGTTTCTCAGAATAAAATCTTGGTGGGGTTTTCATGGCCATGGGCGCCGAGTAGGCTCTGGGGCCACGGACCACTCTTTCGCCTGGGCCAACGTCCCCATCCAACACCCCCAAAATCTCCATATAGTATAATTCACTACTACTAAGGTACATTCATACCACTTTTTTTGCCTACATTATATTGGAGACAGCAGACAGATCCAGGTGTGTTCTTAAGCAATAGAGGGGCCATGTATATATTCTACAAAGATGTCACTGACTCCTTATATGGACGTTACATCAGGTGAAGTCCATCCTGCTGGCAACAACGTATCGGCTCAGTGGAAGGTAGGACCTGCCAGTGGTTTACCAATGGGTATTAACGAAACAAAAGGGGTTGTCCAGGGTTGAAAAGAAATGTCTACTTTCTTCCAAAAACAGTGCCATGTTGAAATCAGCTTTATTAATCTCTATACATCCTGGACACAACTGTGATCAGATTGGATGCTGTTTATGCACCTAGAAAAGCCGCCAGTTTTCCACTCCTTGACAACCGTTAAAAACTCTTCAAACACCTAATTGTTAACTTAAAAGGGCACTATTCCCAGAAATAAGCATATTTATATCAAATGGATCATTAAAATATAAGCGTAATTAGTTGTGAGTAGTTATTATTTAAAATTTTGGTCCCAGTGTGTAGAGAATAGGAGTTAAATCGGCATGACAGTAGGATGGAGAATGAAAAATGCTACTGGACCCTTTAATCATGGTCCTGTGACTTTATCCATGTGAAGCAGACACAGAACAGCCGAGGGCGGATGCGTCACATGTCACCACACAGCCTGTTTCGACACCTGCTGAGCTGGTATGTGATCAGCACTATCTTTTGGCTGTAAATCGGTTTTGCTGAGTTGGTGCAATCAAGTTTTAGGTATTGGGGGTTGTGGGTGCGGAGTCCCTCTCAGTGAGTGGGTCATTGTGCACGTGATGGCAGTTACCGCATATTCTACCTATCCGCCGGTACACAGAGGCGACAGTCATGTAGATTCATCCTGGACAGCAGGCCAAAAGGGTAGGCAGCCCGTTACCTGAGAATTGCGAGCGTTCACCTGGGGCACAGTTGTCGTTGTAGATGGCGGCTCATTGGGAGCGGCATACTTAGATTTTATTTTTGAAAAAAGCCACAAACCTGTTTGTGCAATCCAACCGAGAAGCAAACCAATTAAGCTCCATTTGGTGATTAATCTACGTCTGAGTTGTTTTTCTACACTGCTAATCACCAGGAAATACATACACATATACACACTGCTAATCACCAGGAAATACATACACATATACACACTGCTAGTCACCAGGAAATACATAGACATATACACAATGTCATACCACGAAATAACAAACACACAACACCACACACACACATATACACATGCTATGATCACCAGGAAATACACACACACACACACATACACACTGCTAATCACCAGGAAACACACACACACACATATACACACTGCTAATCACCAGGAAATACACCCACCCAACAAAAGCACATGCTAACACAGGAAATACACACACACACACATATGCATAGCTCCCAACCGTCCGATTTTGACGGGACTTTCCCGTTTTTCGTAACCTCTGCCCCGCGTCACAGGCAAGCTATGAGATGTGTCACGGATTTCCCCCAGGTTCCCGCTCGTGTCCGGCGCTGTGTCCGCATAGTAAATTACTTTGAAAGCCAGAAACTCACAGTACAGAATGGCTTCTACAGACATCGGGAGGGAATCCTTTCAAGAAGTGTCGGCTTAGCGGAGAGAGCAGGGACCACGTCATCACTTCAGATAGCATCGTCCATATATGGTCACTGCATCTCCTAGGGTTCACCAGAGCATACATCGGGCAGGGAATCCTTTCAGAGAAGTTCGGGTAGCAGTAGAGAGCAGGGGGACCACGTCATCGGTGAGATCAGCATCTGTCCATATATGGTCTCCCAGGGCTTCCCAGACACAAGCTATTTATAATTAAATTACATAAGTTTTGGCCAGCTGAGATTCGAACCTGGGACCCGCTCAACCATAGACAGGAGCTTAACTAACTGAGCTATAGCCCAGTGATACAGAGCTGAGGATTCGGTAACTAAGAAGTGTTATCTGCCAGTGTTACACTGTGACACAGACTAATGCATGATATATAAGAGGGATTCTCAGAGATATATTGTAATTATTGAGGACTATTATTATTATTATTATAAATTTTATTATTTTTATTTTATGGAGATGTTATTAATAAAGGTAAAAATAATATAATCATCTCATAATAATAATAATAATATAATCCAATAGAAAAATATAGTCGCAATAATATAATAATCTGAGAAGATCCCTCCTATATACCAAGGCAGTATATAGTCATAGTTCTTAGTTACCAAATTCTCACCTTGTTAATCACTGAGATTATAGCTCAGTGGTTGAGGCGCTGTGTTATTATTGTACATGTACTGCAGGTTCTGGGTTCAAATCCCAATGAGGATAATTTTTTTTTTTTTATTGAGATGATTTTTATTATTTAATATGGCTAAAATTTGGGGCGTGGCCAGGGAGTGATTGGGGGTATGGCTTAGGGGGATCGCCTTGTCACTCTTTCCTTTCCACAATGTTGGGAGGTATGCATATTTTTTTGCACACTGCTAATACCAGGAATACATCACATATCACACATGTAATCGCCAGGAAATACCACACAACACAATTACATACTGCTAAGCACCAGGAAATATACACACGCACATCCATACAATATACATACTGAGACACCAGGGAAATTCAAACACACACACATACATATACACACTGCAAACCATCAGGAAATAAACACATATACAGACACACACATACATACACATGACACCACTGCAGATCATCGGAAATATGGATACACAACCAAGAAAATAAACACATGCATACAACACACACTGCGTGGCCGTTGGAGCACTCCCCCCTGCTCTGAGATATAGGTTGTGCAGAGCCGAGGTGAGACTGAGACAGAAGTGAGCTGGATCTACTTCGCTCACTGAAAGGAGCTCTTTTGGCTTTGAACTGCTCTCTATCATATATAATGTAGGGAGGCGTCATTCAGGGGCGGAGTCTACCATTAATGGGGGGTTATTGGCTCTCTGACGGAGCCGACTAGTGTAGGAGGATTTTTATTAGAAATAGAGACATGGACTGAGAGAAGTTAGAAAGGTGGAGGAGGACCACCCCCCATTAACCGGAGAATAATAATAATAATTCTTATATAGTGCACAACAGATTATACAGACGCTGACAGAGAGTACACTGCTAATCACCAGGAAATACATACACATATACACACTGCTAATAACCAGGAAATGCATACACATATACACACTGCTAATCATCAGGAAATACATAGACATATACACTGCTAATCACCAGGAAATACACACACACACACACACATATATACACACTGCTAATCACCAGGAAATACACACACACACACACACACATGTTGGAGTACCATTTCATAAAAAGGGGAAAACATTACAATTAAGAAAAGCTACCCACAGGGTCCTCATAGCCTTGGGATTCCAGTTGTCCCAAAATCCCTACAGTACAAAACAACTTCACGGGGGGGTAAACAATTGTGCTGCACTGGAGTAGGAACTAAGTTGGGTACAAGCTGATTAGTTTGTATTGCAGCCCCAACCTAGATGCATATACAGGTGATGTGGGAAAACTAGCAGGACACTTGTGGGTATTTTAGCATCCACAGGTGCCCTGACAAGTTAGCTGGCATCACTAGTTTAGGCTTGGATAAAGGATGTGTACAACCGCCTATTCCCCCTTACTTACATAAGGACACATGCATCTTAGCCCAGCCAATTGCATATGCAGAGAAGGGAGCACCACAGGATTAGGGCTATACACAATTAAGAAAGTTCTACTGCTGGAACCCCCACTGATATAAGCCAATTGACCCCCACGATGGAGAAAGGACTCCTGCAGTTTAAGAGTAACCAGACAACCTGCAGTTCAACAAGTTCCTATTCTCGGTAATTGAATGAAGACTGATGTGTACTTGCGACTCCAGTGAATTATATGTGAGTGTCATTAATTGACTAGTACTGGCCTTGGTTCTCAAAAATCCCATAGACAATGAATGGGACTGCCAGAAAATCTAAGTGTGGCTCGGCTATTCTTATAACCGCTATATTGAAGGAACACGTAAGCACACCATGCTGACCTTCCACTTCATAGTTACTGAGAAGGGGAAAAAAAAGAAGAAATAACACAGGTACAACCCTTAAACTTTTCAAAGGACTAGATGCGCAAATCACAACGATGCATGATTTTTTCTACATTCGTTGTTAGGGGTTCTAAAGGTGGGAAGCCCCCATACACACATAATTGTATGATAGCCTTCATAACGAACACTACTAGTCACTGGCATAGTAGAGTTACAGGACGTTCTTGACTTTATTTCGAAACGTTGACCATTACTTTAATATGTCTCTGCACCAATTACTGGAGAACAACTGAATTGATGACAAGAGAATTGGATTCTCTAGACAAATTGCATTCTTACCCTTACACAGTGATGGCGAACTTGTAGAGAAGCCGAGTGCCGAAACTACAACCAAAATCCACTTATTGTGGTGAAGTGCTAAAATGGAATTGGAGAATAACTTTGCTTTATTATGGCATAGAAATCTGTCCATGTGAATGGTGAGGACATGCAGGTGAATGAAACTTATCGATGAATGAGAGATAGGAGCGTAATGATACTGCGACTCGTGCAATGCATGCCATCACATCCAATGACAGTCCCTGGAAAGTAAAAAGAGAACTTTTAATACAGGACAGCAAGGCAGAGATCAAGAAGACATGAAGGTACTGAGACAGAAAGTTGGGAAAATTAAATTAATTACAGTTGATGGCGACCGCAGGAAGATTCAGTGTTGGTGAACGTTCCCGGTGGGTCTGTGCTGGTGCTGCAGAAAGGGCTCTGAGTTGCCACTCTGAGCCACCTGTGCATAGGTCGCCATCACTGGCCTTACAATATCAGAACAGCCATTAGAAGAACGGGACATGAAGCTTGTCTTTAGAGGCTCTCCTCAAGTCCGTGGCCTGTTTATGTTAAGCCGTGTGTCTGTACTCACTTACTGTGCTCAAAAGATTTATAACTTGTGCAAATTCTCAATTTGATATTTTATGGTTAGAAAGTAAGGATTGCAATTGTTAGTACCGTAATTATAAGCTTCATCTCTCTGCATAAGTAGCCCGCTGGGTAAATGTTTGTTTAAAACACGGGGTGAAAGTCCTTGTCTTGAAGTCCAACTTTTCCTACGGAAAGCGTACTCGTTCTTAGTGGTAGGATAGGTGGTGCTTGTTTTATAGTTGGTTTTATATTGCTGTGTAAATACAGTACTACTCTTCTCAGGAGGTACATGTGTAGGTTTCGCCCCCTCCCCCCCTTTGCCCCCCCCCCCTTCAGCGGCATAATGGGTGCATGGACCCTAGAAATAAAAACTAGACGTTAAAAAAAACATTGCACATTTCGACTTTAACCTTCAGTTCCTATGCCTTAGGGCCAAATATGTTTGTATTAGCTTCCCATTTGAACATGGATAGTTATATAACCCCAACCTTTATGAGAGATTAAATACGTTCAGGGACAAATTAGACCGCTATGAACTTGAAGATGTTGAAAATTGTGGGCCCTTTTATTAATGGTTTTACATTACTGCTAGATGAGCCAGAAACCAAAAAAAGCTTCTTGGACAATAATCCTATGCAGGTGTTTTAGTCTGCAGTGAAAGACTTTGAATGGGGGCTGACATTCTTGACATCCACACGATCGAGAAGGTCCCCGATACCAGATCAAGAGAGCCAATTAACAGGCCAAAAAACCTCGTTATACCACGTCACTACTAATACAAAGTGCACAAATGGGAGGTCCGTGTCCGAAAATCTTGCATGGCCCAAAAAATTTAAGTTGAGGCCAATGGTCATCTAGGTTAGTGGACTTCAGGGGGAGAAGCGTTAATCTGTTGTATCGGTTCAGTTTACAAAACATGCCAGACGCTTTTTATTATGATTAGAGATGAGTGGACCGAATTTAGTCCAGGTCTGGGTTCGGGTGATCCCAGGCGACTGGACATTATGTCAATAGATTGCCAGCTGCGCAGCCAATCTGGCCTATTGGCCCCCCTACTTCTAGCAATGGCTGTAACAACAACACAAACCCTCTGCACGGCTGCCTCACACGTCCCCGACTTACTGTCTGCGTTCATGCTTCAGCGCGTCGGTCAGGTCCCCACCCACCTCTAGGGTGCAGTGCACCAGCCTCCCGAAAAATTAAAGGGCAGCGCATCATGATTGGCCGCTGCCATCCAGAATTTTGTAAGCCAGCCTCTCCACTGCAACCACGCACGGAATCTGGTGCCCACAACCTTAGAAAGATTGTTTGATGCCCTGTCGTAGTATTATGAGACCAGTTGTGACCCCGATTCTGTTATTGAACTTCGAGCCTGTGCTGCCCATCTGAACCTTCCGCCTAACATCCCCGATTGATACGTGTTGTGCCTGTCTCATCCTTCTGCCTATCCCTGACCACTATCGGGCCTTGAATGTTTGTACTACATCCTTGCGACGACTCGCGGACAAAGTCGCACTGTGAAGCGACCGGTGGTTACCACGGGCAGCAAAGTCCAACCCACTTTGCTTGGTGAAACAAACGGAGGGATACCACTGAGACTTCGCCCAGGTTCGGGTTACAAAATCTTCCACGGGGATCCCACTTGGTCCATTACCCCTGGTGCCTGACACCCTGACCCCAACTTAAAAAGTAATCTCGCTCATCTACTCAAACACTTTACTTCGTGAAATAGCCTGAAATAAAAGCAACGTCTGAAAAACATACACACTTGTTATCCTAGACTTTTTAGAAAATGTAATCAACAAAAAGGAAAGGCACGACCTTCAGATAAAAGTCAGGAAACAAAGTGAAGAAGAATCAGCACACATCTATCAAAAGCTATTTTTACTAGAGAAAAAAAAAAACTCAGGACTCATTATCCATGAGTTTTTCATCGCGGGCACACAATGTGACATAAATATTAACATTAAATGTTCCTTAATCGAGGGACAACAAGGACACAGGAAAACCATGGAGGTCTGCCAGGAGTCTGAGGACGCTGAAGTTATTATGTCACTGTCTAGGAGGTAGTTAGGAAACATGGGTATGAAAGAATGGGATTTGATGACTACCATCTTGTCCCTAAATAGTATTCTTTATCCCAGATTGCTATACTATGATGATACTCAATGGGCAGATTTTATATCATGTTGTGCTAGGTTACAAAACAGGAAGAGGCTATGGCTAGTGAGGATGTGCGGGACAGGTACCCCCCCAACGCAAGCCCACTCAGGCTGGGGTGCACCATCACAACCCTACAACAACCAAGTGGCATGGAGGGAGGGAATAGGACAATTCACTGTTTTTCTCCTTTCATTAAAATGAAAGGTAGTGCCTATTTTTAAGAGAGTGGAGGCAATTTATTAAAGGGGTGAGCCATGAACACCTTATTCTTTTCCAATGTCTGAAAGTTGGGGGTCTAACTGCTGGGATCCGCAACAATCACTTCTGCAACATGTCCTAAAAGTCTCATCTTCCTAATTCCCACGGACTTCCATGAGAGGACTCTAATGCCAGTTTGGTCAATAGAGAGATCTCCAATCATTTAAATATTGTTAATTGTCAAACAATATATACAAATTGTGTTTATTTATATAAACAATGTTATTATAATGATGAAAGTATGTGGACAACTTACATGGCTTTCTTGATCATTATTACTTGGGAGAACACCAGTATAAGCTTAAAAGCCTCACATAGCAATGTTCTATAGTGATTCCTAGTGATTCTATAACAGGTCAGTTGTTGAAGTATGTGGCTGCCCTGCCCATCTTTGCTGCCCATAATCAGGCTGACGTCAACCATCCCTTTCTGTTTAAAACTGCTGAACAGGTGTGATGCTTTCAACCGAACTAGGCGGGCGGGGAATTTTTACTTGGTCTGGTTGAAGAGCAGTCAGACAACCTGTGATGGCAACAAATGTGACCCACTGTTGCCCTATAGAAATAGTTGAAGGCAAACATCCAACTTGCAATTGCATTAAGGATCTAAAAGATTGCACAGGTAGATGCTAGGGCTTTTAAGTTTTTATCAGTAGTTTTTAAAAAAACGAAAAAATAGGTTAAAAGAAGCAAAAGTAACGCAGACAGTATTAAGGGTGCTTCTTATTAAATGTTGCACATTCATTCAGGAGTTACCCCTTGCCTATGAACTTAGCATTGACACGTGTCCTTTAAACTGTGCATGAAAGCTGTGCATGGTTGATGCACTTACCTTTGCTTCAGGCTCTTGTCTCTGGACACTTTGTCTTCCCACGACGCTTGCAATCCATTTTTCAGCAGGGCCAGGCGTGAACGGATGCACAGAGTGATAGCTGAGGCTCCTCCCCGATTGGAAACATCTAACTAATAAGGGGTTATAAAACTTTTACATCCCATGCCAAACGGGCGCTGGGCAAAATGAGGGAAACTGGCCCATCAGTATATAGGAAGCACCTGTAAGAAAGTTTGGACTAGAGCGTTGTGACTTGAAATATATGACTCCCTTTCTAACTGTGAGTTAGTTGCAGTACTAATGACTGAGACCAATGGATAGAGAGATAAGAAACTGAAATTGACCTATTATATTGGAGTCTCTTTGCTAGTTTTGTTAATTGAACAGGCCCTATAGGCTTCATTAATTATTCATAATTTCTAACGTGGGCCATCACAAAATATCACATGAACGATGTTTTCCGTGTCCATAGATACTTAAATTGTGTGTGTTTTCGATTATTGTAAATCATCTATCGTTGACGTCACGGTGCTTTAATACCTCCTTTCTAATATCCATAAGCGTATGAATTCCTATACATTAAAGACAACTGAACATGATCATAGCTTACATTTTGCTGTATGATAATATGGTGGTCTTCTCGTTGTGTGTTGTTAGGACGGGGGGTTACTTCTTACTTTTGCTTTAAGTTTTTTTTTTTTTATGTTCCAGGGTATCACAGTGAACAGCGCAGTACAAAGGTCGGTCAGTGTAGAGCGGGTGTTGTGGTGGTAAGAGCACCTCCATCGACTGGTATAAGTAGAACATGGAGTACTCTTATGATGCCTGGAGCGTGTGAGCACGATGATGAAACTCAGTAGACTTGAGAAAACCATAGAAGGCCAACAATCCCATCGCGCCCTCTCCAGTCTCCACCAGTAAAACAGGATGCCAAACCACGCAGAAACCTTTCTATAATTGGACACATTGGACATTGAACTGCTTTCTTTTATTAACTATGAACATGGCTCATTAGTACGAAGGATGAACAATTTACTAACTTACAAGTACCTCGTTTGAGGAGCGCAGATCATTTCTTAGGTTTTAGTTTAGAAGGATTATCAATATGGTAAAGTAAAGTGGAAATGGCTTAAACCTTACCGTCGTGATGTGGTTTTTAGGTAATAGCGAGGTTACCTATTTGTTCATTTCTTCTGTATGTGTTGCTGAACTTTAATAGATGTAGTTAGGGTTTGAAGAAGGATGGACAATTTTAGCCCTATTTCAATTACTTGTGCACAGTCTTTGTAGTGTAGTTGTCAATGAACGTTACGTAGGTGTTAGAACTTTGCCTTGACAGAGTAAGTAAAATGCAGTATTACTTCATTGAGCCAGTATTTAGTTTTCTTTACTGCCAGACACACTTTCTTATCACCGTACAACAAAACCAAATGGTAAGTGATCTACCCGTTCTCTAAACCCCTCTGTATTTTACTGTGGTGGGAAATACAAAAGCTAAATAAAAACACGAGGGACACAACCTAAAGCCATAGACGGAACCATGTAAGAAAGGCTACGTAGTATTCATCATTATAAACCAAACATTCTCACTTTAATAGTTTAGTATTTAAAGGGAAGTGATAATGAGGGTTAACTTAGTAAATGTCATTGACTAGAGGTTGGTGATGGGTCATACCAGATCTTGTATGATCAGCAGATAATACCCCCAACAGTCGCCAGGAATGAATAGGTGGGACATGTCAGCTGAAACCCCTTTTACCAAAGTGTAGGTCCAGCGTTTGCTTTGGGCAAGTTCCTCCTAACCCAGACATATGCCGGGAAGTAATGCCAGGGCTTGATTGGCTAGGGGGAACAACCGGCAGCCAGCACTGCATATGTCGGGGCGGGAGGAACACGCCACGAACAAGGAACCCAGACCGAACCTCGGTTCGGCTCATTAAATAACAATAATAAATATAATCCCTGTGTTTTGCTTATATCCAGCACTAGAGACTCCTTGTCTTTTCTATGTCATAGGCTTAGGCAAAATGACTGCTGTTCAACCAAGCGTGAATTTGGTAGATTATGGTGTATGAATGCTTACCTTTATGTATGTGGAACCGCCAGGATGAGCATCACCAGTGTTCCAATCACATGGCCTGTGGGTTCCTAAGAATCATATAGCACGTAATTACAAACATCATGAAAATGGCTGTAGTCGTCATATGCTATAGGCCAAATAAATGATGGGAAGAAACATAGGTAAGCAGCAACGAACAAAAATAGAACTTACCCCCATATAGCAACAATTAGGACTGCAAGAAAACATATAATATTCAGAATGCAGCCGCCGAGTTCTTATTTGCAGTTGTTAGATCAATGGCTAAAGGTAAAAAAGAGGATATCCACAGTAAAGGAGAAGTAATAGGACGACATTCCCAGTGATGGAATATCAGAACACATACCTTTTCCATTGACTGGCTGTTTATAAAAACATATAGTACTTCCAATTTGGAAAATCAGTGGGGGCCCAACTTACGACCTCCCCTCACCCAGCAAGCCTTTTATTGAGACTTGCACTGTGACATGGAAGTTTTAAGGTGGTTATTTCCCGTTTAACGTATGTATTAGGAGCAAGAATTAGAGCCAGGAGCACAAAGCAGACCTATGTACGGTCTGACACAAAATCAAGTGTAGAGGCTGCATGCTACGACGCATTACCAGTCAGTGAAAAAGCTCCGTGTGCTGAACGATCTCCCAACCTGAAACCTCTTATCTATTGGATGAACTCAGAATAGTTCGCGCCAGTGAGTACCCAGTTGAGGTTGAGACAGCTGATCTCTAAGCGCACATGGAGCATTTTCTCTGACTGCAGCGTAGGACAAGTGGCCTAAGCCAGAGAGCTTGAACGCAACCCAGGGTGTCTCATGCGAGTGAGCCCAATCAAAGGTCTGTATGGAAGAAGTTTCATCTCTGTAACATATCCTCCACCCTCCAGATGCATAAATCCAAAGTGCGAGATTGAGGCGGATTTCTTGCTAGAAATGCACGGTCCCTAAGCACTTAAAAACTTGACGGTAAATACAGTGTATGAGGATTCAAAGCAGACGACCCTCCCAATTATGATAATTTCCTATACTTTTTTAAACTGTGCAACCCAAAATACATACCAGTATCTTTACAGTTGGGAGCCCATTCCTTCGATCAGTAATACTGATTAATGTGGCCTTAATCCCAATCATGTTTTTTAGACTTCTTGTTTAGGTCATTACTTGGTGTTAAGGGTGGGTGCCTTTAAGATAGCAAAAGGAGCAATTGTTCCATTTAGCACCTGAAAACGTGTATTTGACATACTTCCAGAATTCCTAGTAGAGCATCTATGGCTTTAAGGTGGCTTAATGCGGGCAATCTTCACATAAGGAGAACCGTGTTTGACCCTCTTCTATATACCGTTAATATACTACCTATAGTAAACTTAAAACTATGGTAACATTTTAAAAAAAATACGACCCTGTGAAAACTGATATTGATACAAGAAACACACAAGTGTCCTGACGTCGCCAGGCTGAATCTTACACCTTCCAAAGTCTGTGTGAGTGCCGAATATGATTTGTTCTCCTTCATACAATGTTTGCCACAATGAGGGTGGAACACAGGGGTTGTTTAGTGTCTCGTGAAACATTTAATGAAGCAATCGACCGTGAGTTTGAGGGACATTCCATTACCAGACTCGTCTCTGACGTAGAACAGGGGAGGGGACAAGCTTGTTAAATAATGACTAAAAAAAAGAGGAAGAGAGAAAAAAAAACTATGAAGGACAAGTAGCAGTACAAAACATTGTCTCAATTAACCGTATTTCAGGGACTATAAGGCGCATTAAAAGCAATTGGATTTCCGTGGAAATCCAAGTGCGCCTTTTGTCGGTGCGCCACTATGTATGGCGCGGGCACAGGGCAGCGGACCATACGTACATAGGTCCCCCGGCTACGAGAGAGACCGGAGACAGAAGATCTCCAGGGGAGATCTGCGTCTCCGGGTAGCGGGGGGACCTATGTAAGTATGGTCGCTGCCCTCCTCCCTCCCCCTCACTGTCCCCGCTCACCTTCCCCGCGTCACTGGTCGCGTATCTCGGCGTCGTCCCGTCCGTCCCGCCGCAGTAGTACGTCGGGTCTCCGCCACGCCCCGGACCTCCAGCCACGCCCCTGGACCCCGCGCTTATGTAGATGCGCCTTATATGTATTATTACATATAAGGGCTCGGGACTATGACGCCTTATGTCCGGGCAGGCCCTATAGGGCAAAAAAAATACGGTTACATTATTGAGTTGAATGTTCTAGTGATATTGTTGTTGTGTGAGTCTTGAACGTACAACTGACATGGTAGAATGATATCATGACACACGTCATAATAGTATATTCCAAATGGTTATCATGATATAGTCAACTATAACAAATATGACAACATCAAATATTCTATAATTAGTGTGAATATTCTTACTCTAAAACGCAGAGCCACCTACACATATTCCCTGCACTTAGACCTCACCAAATCTTATCTACAGGACTATAGGGGACATTAAACAATATCTCAGATGTCAAAATGATACTATAAATCCCCCGAGGGTCTAATCTTTCTGCTGATCAGGAATTTAGACATATAATAGGAGCCCATTATACTAAGGGTCCGTTGAAGCATTTCCGTTGGGGATTTACGCCTTTTTCCTGATTTCCTGAATGGCCCCGGGTTTTGTAGTGCCGTCGAGGATTGTAGTTGCATCGGGCGGCTTGATTGACACCAAATTGGGGGGTTGTGGAGTTGGGAGAACCCGACTGCTTCGGGAAAACTGCGGAATTTAAAAACAAAATTGAGAGAGGGCAAGATCAGCCTCACATACACGGGAGAAGACAGAAGGTGAACTTCGGCGGACCCTACGGGGGCAAGGAACAATGCAGGAAATGGACGCACCAGATCTGAAGTGAATCGCGGCAGAATCCGAATCCTCGGCGGAACATTCGTGGAAACTCGAGCTTGCGGTCAACGGGAACGGGTAAGTAAATGTGCCCAATACCTTAATAACATGATATAATGTGACCTCGTGATGATTAGTAAATTAGATAGACCTTAGGATAATGCGTGGTCAAGATCAAACAACAAGATCAAAATCTTATAGTCTAACTTCAAATGGCCAATGGTACCTGGCAAGTCATAAAGATGTTGTAGCATTCATTTTCTGCCCCCCCCCCCCCCCCCCACCACCCACCAAAACCCCCCCACCCCCCCCCCCCCCCCCACCCCCCCCCACCCCCCCCCCCCCCCCCCCCCCCCCCGCCCCCCCCCCCCCCCCCCCCCACCCCCCCCCCCCCCCCCCCCCCCCCCCCCACCACCACCACCACCAATGAAAATCCCATAGCGGTTGTAGAAGCTGCATGTAAAAGCATGAATCAGGTTTTCCCATGCTGCACCACCTCAGGCCGTACACCTTGTTTTTTCATGGGGCTTAGACGATAACAGCTAAAATAGTAAAACAATAAAAACTAAATATCCACCTTTTGCTTTCGCCTATGCTTATTTACAATAGAGAAAGGGGACTATGTGTTGTTGGAAACCCCAAGCGATACATATCTACGAATTTTTTGGATCAACAAGTTCATATCTGTTGAAAATCAACGTGCCTGATCTCTTCTCACCACTGACATATTAGCGCTCTACTTTTGGGCCACTCCTTCCAAATTGGTGGGGTTTACTGACCTTTTAATGCCACAGACTAGTTTTTGTTATTAAATGATTCTGTATACTATGGGGGGTATTAATAATACTCTGGTGCACCAATGCCCTCCAGATCAACCCTAGGTAGCATAAACATCAGGAAGCTTAGAACTGTTTGATGGGCTTTAGAGAGGAACGCGTTGCTGTGCACAAACCAAACGGACGCCGACGTGACCTTTCATGCCCACTTGCGTAGGGGGACATGTGAACATAATCCCACTACTGGGACGTTTGCAAGTTATGTGGGAATAACAACTTTTTTGATTACACTCTCCACCTATAGGTTTATGTCATTTACAATGTCCAGTTATGATGCCGACTGATGGTGTGATTGTAGTTGAGAACCCAATGTGGGTAACTGAAAATCTGGTCCATTACACCTTGTACTGTCTTGAACATGTACTTAGACGCTCCCAGGAGGCTAACATTTCCATACATGAATTTAATCATTAATTAGTTTTTACCTGAAATCACTCAAATATGTTAATCTATACTCCCTGCCATGCAATGGTGTCCCTTAGTAGTTCTAGGTATAGATCTTATCGCACTGTTTCTCATTATGTGTGACTACCTTAAAGAGGGAAAGGCCGGTCACCACTGAGAATACCCCCACACCAAATGTGTCCCACCATAAACCTCTCTCATAGCCTCTAGCCCCCAGCAATTCTCTTTTAAAATCTATGGTCGGAAAGTGGTTAAAACAGATCCGACTTTACAAAATAAGAGGTCCGATCCATCATATCATGGTGGGCTTGCAGTTGGCCGTTAGTGTACAGTAAGGGGGGCCGGCCGACACTCCCCCAGCCATACCCCCTGTCAGTAGCATAGGAACGTATACGCGTAGGAGTAAGCACAAAGAGTCAAGATGTCTATTGCGTAATCGATGCGTCGGAGCCGCCGTGTTTCCGCCTCCAGATTTTGTCAAGATTTGCATGTTCTATTTCAGTTTCAAATACTGTGCCAGGTATCAAGACGTGGTCCCACACCCAATCGACACCACAATTCAATGAAACACAAATTTCATCATGAAAGAGGTCTTGTGCTCCTTCGACACGTGCACCAACATTTAACCTACAAAGTCAGACATAAGTGTGTAGCACGCCCATGAAAGATTGCACCAAAAAAAGTGTGCACTCTGTCGGGCAGTGCAGGATGGCGCCAGATTCATGACGTATGCACTATACACAAGCGAAACTGCACCAGCGCAGATGCACTATTTAGTAAATGTGAGGCCAATTGCAGTGTAATGTCCTGGAGTTGGGTCAATTACTAAATTACTTGGTGTTCATGCTAAGTGGACAGGTTGGACTGGCCACATCCCACTGGTCCCAGCAACTCAGGGTATTAATTTACTGGCCACACTCTTCAGCTCTAAAGTAAAGCTGCACTGCCAATTTTTCCTATCCCATTCTATTAGTATGCCATGCTGAGCCCCACTTGCGAGATGTGTGACAACCCACCAGAGTGGCAGAACCTGTAGGGTGCATTGTGTATAGCTGAGTACAATTTGTATTCTGTAAAGGTTTAAATACTTTGTGTGACAATAAGTCTGCAAAACTGTTACATTCACAGAACTATTGACTGGTTTCCCCCAGAATGTATCCAACCCACCACGGAGTATAAGTTAAAGCAAACCTGTCATCAGATAAAAATGACATTTAGGTAAACAGGATCACTGTAAGCCTGTCTGTAACTGCTGGGTCTTTCTGATAGTTTGGTAGTAGCTGTAAGCGTTCAACTATTTCAGGAGGAGTTTGCTTTCAAGCCTCTCTCACCCCTGTCAGAAGTTCAGGTTGGGGGTCCTATTTGTTATCCCCCGAACACCACAAGCTTGCACCAAATTAGGTGCCCATGCAGCAGAGACCTATCCAGCTCTCTACAAAAACAAAGTACAGTCCAGCACGCAGAGCCACCATATCTTCAAGCCCAGGACCAGTATTTACAAACCCTCTTTTTTCTTTGCGTTCACCCTGTTGGCCTAGCGTGGATGAGCCACCTAGGAATAGTGTACCATGACACAAGCTTTAGGCCACAGCCAAGCTAGCCAGTGTCCCTCCTAGCCCACAAGCTGCCCTCCCACCAACTCCCCACTGAGAAGTAAAGGCACACGCCACTATGAGGAAGAGCAGCTAGCGAAAAGGTTGGGGCGATGTGGTGACAGTGGCAGCTGATGCAGTAGGTAATGATTGTTGTGCCAGCAATATATATTCAGCGTTAAACTTATACATAATATGGATTTATTGGCAATATGTTTCCTTATGACCCTATGCATAATGAGATGGATTTTCAAGAAAGCTGTAGAGACCTGTAGAGTAGAAATCTATTACCAAGGAAATCTCTTTAGCGCCCCATGCAACAGTTTTGTTCATCCCTCAAAAAATTTGGGGACCAGTGTTATGAGTATGTAAGTAATAAAAAAAATGAAATAAAATATTTCACTTTTAAAAAGAAAAGTGGTTATGTTCTTATATTGTGGGTGAAGTGTAAATAATGTTCTGTACCCTAAGTGTCGTTATGCACCAGGCAGCATGTTATAGAGCAGGTAGGGGTAGCAAGATTGTACAAGTGTACTGTCTGCGTGTAGAGATGTATAGACAGGGAAAATTGTATATAGGGTCCTATCCACAGAAATCCTGCTTAAACTGAAAAACTATTTTAGGAGCAACAACAAATTCACATAGTACATGCTCCATAGTGTCCTATTGCATGGTGTCATGATATAGAGAGCATGGGATGAGCAGTATACATAATGCCCTATCTGCTGACAGAGGTGTTATGAGGGGAGAGAGCTGCGACAAGATTGTAGATAGCGCCTATCTGCAGGTGCATGTTATAGAGCAGGAGGGACGACCAGAGTTACATACTGTCCTATCTGCAGAAATCTGGCTAAACCCACATAAACATATATCGCAGAGCTCAGCTTCTCTTCCGTATTATATCCTGCTTTCAGGATATAATACAGACACCTCCTTACCTGATCATTTAGTTGTCAAAGAAATCTTCTTCTATGCGCAGGCCTCTGCTGATACAGTATGTGCAGCCTGCCACATGCAGATGTCCTGGTTATCATCACAATGAAACCATCCATCAGTATTTGCTGACTTTCCTGCATTCCTGTTTGTACATTCTGTCAATGAAAGAGTTAAAAAAATATGACGTTGAGAACAGAGGATACTTTTTTTGTCTGTATCTCCCACTGAGTAAATCTTCTCTTCAAGGACATGTACAAAACATTGCCTATTGGCCTCGGGGCTAGTTTCAATTCAACAATTCCTGATTTTGGAAACAATGCAGAGAGCCCTGACTGCTTCCCCTTTCTCCAACTGCAGACACATTGTCCTCTTGTTGCTGAGAACAATATATAAATGAAGACCTGAGCGGGAGCAGACCCAGGTAAGTTCCGTACAATCCTCTGTAGGGTTAGGAACAACCCCTGATCTTATCTGGAGCTGATTACTTCATTTGGAATATGTAAGGTCATTTGGGAGGCAAAGAATTTTCGTTGGTGGAGTTTTTCTCACTTGTTCATGGTGAATGATCCCCTGGTTGTATATAGAAGGATGGAGTTAATATCCTCTATACACGAGTGTAAGAAGGCAGAAGACATGGACTACAGTGGTGGTGTAAGTAGCTAGAATGTGGGCTGGATATTCTGGCTATAGATCTGTTAGCTTATATTTGGGAACATATGGCACTCTACTTGTAGATATTGTAAAAGACCATACTTTGACACCCCTATGATGTCTTTATTCTAATGTCAGTATTATCTCTCATCCGTGTTTCTCTGTAAACCAGGAAATAAAAACACATGCACAGACACACAGTACATACAAACACATACACGCTGCAAATAATAAGGAAATAAACACACGCACACACACACACATACATATGCACACACACATACATATACACACTGCTGTCAACAGCAAATACCACACACACACACACACATACATACACATATACAGCAGGAAATAAATACACATACACATATACACACGGTAATCGCCCGGAAATACACGCACACACATACCAATATACACATGCTAATCACCAGGAAATACATACACATATACCACTGCTAATACACGGAAATGATACACATTACACATGCTAATCATCAGGAAATACATAGACAATATACACATGTCTCCACCACGAAATAACAAACACACACTACACAAAACCACCATATACACACTGCTAATCACCAGGAAATACACACACACACACACACATATATACACACTGCTAATCACCAGGAAATACACACACACACCCATATACACACTGCTAATCACCAGGAAATCACACCACACCCACACAATAAGCACACGGCTAATCACAGGAAATTACACACACACACACACATATGCATAGCTCCCACCGTCGATTTTGACGGGACTTTCCCGTTTTTCGTAACCTCTGCCCTGCGTCACAGGCAAGCTATGAGATTGTTCACGGATTTCCCCCAGGTTCCGCTGTGTCCCGGCGCTGTGTCCGCATAGTAAATTTCTTTGAAAGCCAGAAACTCACAGTACAGAAGTGGTTATACGAATCGGGATGGGATGCCTTTCAGAGAAGGTGTGGCTGTCTTTTGTATACTTTGGAGGAGAGAGGGATCACAGTTCTCATCGATTCAGATCAGCATCGTCCCTTATTGGTCACTGCATCTCTGCGGTTCACCGAGAGCAGAATCGGGCAGGGAATCCTTTCAGAGAAGTGGTCGGTGGGTTGTAGCAGAGAGAGCAGGGGACCACCCGTCATCAGGTGAGATCAGATCGTCCCCATATATGGTCTCCCAGGGCTTCCCCAGACAATAAGCTATTGTATAATTAAATCTACATTAAGTTTGGCCAGGCGGAGATTCGGAAACCTGGGACCTCGCTACAAATAGACAGGGAGCTGTAACTAATGAGCTATACGCCCAGTGATACAGAGCGAGGATTTGCGGTAACTAAGAAGTGTTTGCTGCCATGTGTTTACACTTGTGATCACAGACTAATGGCTATGATTATAAGAGGGATTTCTCAGAGAAATTGTAATTATTGAGACTATTATTTATTATTATTATAAATTTTCTTATTTGTTATTTATGGAGATTACTTATTCAATAAGGTAAAAATAATAGTATATCATACTCAATAATAATAATAATAATAATAATCCAATAATAAAATATAGTCGCAATAAGTAAGATGTATCTGATGACGACGATCCCTCCTATATACCAAGGTCAGATTAGTACATAGTTCTTAGGTTACAACAAGATCTCCACCTGTTAATAACTGAGATATAGCTCGGTTGGTTGAGGCGCGTGTGTTATTCTTGTACAGGTGATACTGCATGGTTCTTGGGTTCAAATCCCCAATGAGGATAATTTTTTTTTTTTTATTGAGATGATTTTTTAATTTAATATGGCTAAAATTTGGGGCGTGGCCAGGGAGTGATTGGGGGTATGGCTTAGGGGGATCGCCTTGTCATCTTCCTTTCCACAAATGTTGGGAGGTATGCATATGGGCACACTGCTAATTCACCAGGAATACATTCACATATACACATGTAATCGCCAGGAAATACCACACACCACACAATTATCATACTGCTAATCACCAGGAAATATACACACGCACATACCCATACACATATACATACTGCTAGACACCAGGAAATTCACACACACACACATACACATATACACACTGCAAACCATCAGGAAATAAACACATATACAGACACACACATACATACACATGCACACACTGCAGATCATCAGGAAATATGGATACACAACCAAGAAAATAAACACATGCATACACACACGCACTGCGTGGCCGTTAGGAGCACTCCCCCCCTGCTTCTGAGATTATAGGTGGTGCAGAGCCGAGGGTGAGACTGAGACAGAAGTGAGCTGGATCATTCGCTCACTGAAAGGAGCCGGCTCTTTTGGCTTCTGAACTGCTCTCTATCATATATAATGTAGGGAGGCGTCATTCAGGGGCGGAGTCTACCATTAATGGGTGGGGTTATTGGCTCTCTGACCGGAGCCGACTAGTGTAGGAGGATTTTTATTAGAAATAGAGACATGAACTGAGAGAAGTTAGAGAAGGTGGAGGAGAGACCCCCCCATTAACACCCGGGATAATAATAATAATAATTCTTTATATAGTGCACACAAATTACGCAGCGCTGCACAGAGCGTGTGAAATTGGTCCCTGTCCCCACGGGGCTCACAATCTAAACAACCTACCACTATGTTTTGGAGTGTGGGAGGAAACCGGAGAACCCGGAGGAAACCCACACAAACACGGAGAGAACATACAAACTCTTTGCAGATGTTGACCTGGGTGGGATTAGAACCCAGGACCCCAGCGATGCAAGGCAGAAGTGCTACCCACTCATCCACCGTGCCACCCCAACAAACATCACATGTCCTGTCCTCCTGCGTGGCCCAACGCTTTTTACTGCAATTTGATGGAAACCTCTCAGCGGATCAGCTCTCTGGTGGGAGCCGGCTCCCATCGTTTACTGTAAAGAGTTGGCACAAACAACCCATAACTATTAATAATTTTTTAACATGTGATAGTGACAGGTCAGAAGTTTGAATTGCTGGGGTCAGACTTTAAGGAAGTGGGGTACAGTCAGCAGTAGAGCTTCTGCCCTTGCCTCAGTTTCTTAACCTCCGTTTTTGAGAGCTATGGGGGCTAGAGTTTATTCCAAAGAGGAAGAAGTATGAAACTGCTTGTTTTTATATAGAAGAGGCTCTAAAATATGAGGAAGTCAGTTCCTATATCTGTGTTAGTAATGCGGGGCCATTGTCCTTACTGAAAGGGACTGAGTGTGTAAGATAATCTGAGTAAGACCAGTGTAAGCATTATGAATAAAAGGATTTTAATATTTAAGTCCTTGATTTTTTTACTTTTTCTTATGTAATATTCAGAATCCTTCTGGAGTCTCCAGCTTTTATTTCTCCATTCCAACCATATGGCATTGCCATAGAAGTGATGGAAGCAGTGGTCAGGCGTGTGCACTACTGCTCCATTCATTTGGGAAACTTTAGGACCCCTCCACTTCTTGTTTCTATTCATATATGTCTTTAGTGGGGAAACCCCCTTCATTTGAAACTACCTATAACAGTAACTTTAACTGCTTAAAGACCTGACTGTTTTTAATTTTGGGGTTTTTGTTTTCCACTTTCCAAAATGGGTTGTTAAAGGATATTTTAAAAAATTAGTAAAAAGTTAATGCTCTATTGTTACAATACTACAACTATAACTACTGCATATACAGGCGGTCCCCTTCTCAAGAACACCCAACTTACAGATGACCCCTAGTTACAAACGAACCTCTGGTAATTGGTAATTTACTCTACTTTAGTCCAGTGGCGTAACTAGGAGAGAAAGGGCCCCCTAGCAGGCTACTGCATGGGGCCCCCCTACCCACTTAAAAGATACACTTGGAATAATATTAGTATACTCACACATGCGAGTCACAATCACATATAAATGCACTCATGTGCATATACACACACATACAGTGCCATATGCAACATATTCACATACAGTGTATACAGCCACCATATAGACATCACAGATACTGCATATATACATCACAGTATATGTTATATACATATTATGCTGGAAAATGTGCAGTACAATATAGATATAATGGTGTACATCCTCCATTTTTTATTGTGTCAGGTCAGATGATTGGGCCCCCTGACACTGCAGGCCCCATAGCGGCTGCTATGGCTGCTACCGCTGTAGTTACGCCCCTGCTTTAGTCCTAGGCTACTGTAAACAGCTATAACAGTTACCAAAAGTGTCTGCAAATAAGCTTTATTGTTAATAGTGGTTCTAACATTTTTAAAATCCAATTGTCACAGAGACCAAAAAAAATTTGGATGGGGTTACAATTATAAAATATACAGTTCCGACTTACATTCAAATTCAACTTAAAAACAAACCTACAAAACCTAACCCGGGGACTGCCTGTACTAGATAACACATTTTAACTGCATAAATTCTTGCTTTTATACCATTCTGAATGTGAAGGTCATATGAGGTCAGCTCTAAAAGTTACCCTACCTCCCAGAAATCCATAATGTAGTATAAATATTCATTAGTGCTAAATCCAAGCATCTAATACACGTGTACCATTTTTTTAAAAAAGGAACCTACCTATCTTATCTCTGATTTGTAGACCTTTAACTTGTGTCCATTATCAAGGGGGTAACTAAAAATGACTAGACCCCATGGCAAAGCTTAAGTCACGGGGACCCCCATTCCAGTTACTGTTCGCTCCAGTTACTGTTCGCTGGGATATGCAAATATAGCAGCCTCCACAACGTACACTTACCCCTTACCCCTTTGTTAAAATGTATTTAGAGTCCGAAACCCCCCTGCTACTAAACCTACAAAGTGTAATGCCCATTTTAGTTCCTCCCAGATGGAATAATGTCTTTTTCTTCTTTTTACAATTTCTTTAGATGGTAGATGTCTATCATTGTGTCTGTATTGGAATGTTTCTCGTGTACCATAAAACTTCTGTCTTTTCTCTAAATTATTAAATTGCTGCAAAAAGAGAAAGTTGTGCCTGGATAACTTATGCATTGCCTTACAGAAAGCTGTTTTTACTAGTAGGTTACTTGGGACTTGGTGGACTCCCTATAAGGACAAAGCATCCACAATGTCAAAGTTTTGCTTGCCTGATCCTTTTTTTTCCTCCTCTGAATCTCTTTTGTGAACAATTATAACGTCCCCCCTATCAGTAGCCTCCCACATACATACTGTCAACTCTGTCTTGTCCTCCCACCTAAAATGTTCCCCTTTCTGTAACCTCCTACCCCATGCCTCACTTTCTGTAGCCCCCCACTTAATGCTTCCCTTGAAGTAGCCCCACCTATTGACTCCCTTACTGTGACGGGTCACCTTTTGTCAACCTTTCTGTTGCCTCCCAGCTAATGCCCCCTTTCTGTAGCCTCTATCACCTCCATTTTTGTAGCCGATTCCCACACCTATTGCCCCCCTTTTGGAAGTTTCCACATTTCCTGTAGCCCTATCCCCTCATAGTGTGTGTGTTTTTTTTTTCCTTTTTAGCTATTGATGGAACTATCCTGATTTGCAATCTCATTCCGAAACCAATTGCCCTGACAATTTTCCCCTTCACTGATCACAGGTTATATAAGTTGATGGGGTGAGCATTAGATGATGTAGGATCTTACTCCAGCAAAAACATCCTCATGGGGGCTGGTTGCTCAAAAAGCCATAAATCACCTACACAACATTACAGTAGAAGGAGAAGTCAGGTTTCCATAACTTTTTTGTGACTTTTTGACTCAATTTTCAGGGTTTTTATCCTGGTGTTTTGTTTTCTTCTCTAGAACCCTGTGGGGAATACAAGAACCATACACTAAAGTAAATGCTGAAACTTCCCAATTTATAACCCTGCATTCTCATTAAAGGGCTTATCTGGAACATCTAGAAGAAAGTCCATTGTAGATTTCTAAGCTTTGCTCTAGCCGCCAGTCATGTAATGCAAGAGTGCACATCAGCTCTCCTGACAGTGTTCTCCACAAGTGGCTTTCGAGGTCATGAGAAGAAGTTCTGGGTTGTGTGTTGTAATTATTTGTCAGCTGATCGGCCACCTGACACATAGTACATTTCCTGTAATGCAGAACTCCAGCCAGCAGTTCCCGTGATGTGTTTCTCTAAAGAGAGCCAAAACCGTGTACATCTCATATACAGCTTACCCTGCATGTATACACTGTCGGTCAGGACAGTGTTATACAGTATATTGTAGAACTTCATAGTGAATATTGTGCAGCATCTATCTATATAGTTTAGTACAATAGTGTATCTAAAATGTATACATCGGACCAAGTTCTACAAATAGGGGTTATGGGCAAAAATCCCTCAAAATTATTATCCGCATGGAAGGGGTCTTAAGAATTTTTTTTCAAGTTACACATAATAATATGTTGGAGTTTCTATTGACTGTGAGTTAAGCAGTCTTTATATTCGGTAGTAATATTAAGAAGGCCAGAGTAAAAGTCCATCCTGCAAGTCTCCTAAGCTGAAGAGTCTTTAAAGGAAATCTACCAACATCAAGCATGATAAACCAGGGACACTTACTCCTAGATCCGGGCTCTGTGACTGCGGTGATCTTCTTATATTTGTTATCCATGGCCTCTTTTCTTGTTACATCAACTTTGAAAAAACTTTTAACAAATTATGCTAATAAAGAGCTCTGAGGGTGTTACCAAAGCCCCTCCATGCTGTAGCTTCACAGGCTGTTACACTGCCCCCCTCCCTCAGCACTCCCCCTCCCTCTCTCTGATGTAATCTCGCACAGTGGGAGGAGAGAAGTGCTCTTGCACAGTGAAACATGTTTGATTTTGATGGTAGATTTCCTTTAAGGATTTACACCACTGGACACTACTTAGGGGATGGGACTCCATGCATTGTGGTTATGTATGATCCTACGAGTCCCAGCATAATTAAGTGTGCCATACTAAAAACATAACTACAGTGAGGTCCTGTTGTCCCGCGGAGGAGCAGGGACTCTTTGCATCATTGGTAACTTGGACTTAGGTTCATGTATGGAGTCACTTCCCTAGGGGAGGTTTTGGTCCATGAAATGTGGTCATGGTGAACACACAGTCATATGGTTTCCACATAGGTCTTTTTTATATCTATATAGATATATATATATATATATCATTCTGATGCTATGTCAAAGTTTTTTTTAGTGTTTTTATTTCATTTATGGAGATCCATGTGGACCCCCATTGTGGACCTATAAAGGTGATCCTCAACATTTTTTGCCTACCAAGCAAGTTCTTAGACGATTTTCTGGAGTAGCCTTTTTCACATCTGATTTCAAGAGGGAATATGAAACCTACAGGGGCAATTCTTTCTAGAGGCAGCACTCATAGTTAGGCTACATTTGCATCACTTCGTAGCCCTCAGATGTAAAGATATATTGAGTGTATTCCCAATATACCTTTGCAATGGAGGGCTAGAACATATCCCACTGTATGTTCGTATACAAAGGAAATACGTCGTCCTGTTCCTCCCCCTCCCCCCTGAATGCAGGAGGAGCAGTTAGCATTGGCTGCAACCAGTGATTAACTGCTGACAATTTTTAGTGATGTAACTGTGTCCTTATATGCAGGCCGTCCAAAGTGTATGCTCAGCTGAGGCTGGGAGTGGATGCAATACACTACATCCGTCCTTCATAAGATCAATTGGCCTCTGCTGAGTATATACGTCACTCAGCAAGAGGGAGCAGAATGCAAAGTTGTAGCTCTCTGCATCTTTCTATTTTATGTTTCCTGCTGGATGTGATATATACAGAGCAGACGGAGGCAAAAAAGGACGCCTCCATCTGTCAGTATATGTGTATGGATATACTCATCATATATGCTAGGAGCCAGGTGAATTTAGTCTAAGAAGGACACATATTTATCAGTAGACACAACCACCTCCAGTGCACTGACAAGCTCATTTGCAGCACAAAGATAAAAATTTTAAAATGTTTTTTTTTTCTCATTTATTCATTGCAATAAATAGAATCAACACTGATTTAAATATTGGAAATTGTTTTCAGAGAAAGCTGTAAATTATACAATTACCTGTACTACCTATCAAACGCCACAACCCCACCCCTGAAACTGCTTATTTGCTCAGCATCAAATAGTTCTTTTAATGATTTAGATTGTGCAATGACTTCAAAATAGATCCTTAATAAATCAAGTTGCCTTATTTTGCAACATATCCCCTGAACTAAGGTTAATGGTAAACTAATTATAAGTCTACATGGTTCTTTTTTTAGTTTTTAAAAAAAGCTATACATTTAAAGGGGTTGTCCACTTTCAGCAAATAATTGATATTGCTTGTGCAATGAATAGTTGTACAATTTTCTAATATACTTTCTGAATCAATTCCTTAAAGTTTTCTAGATCTCTGCTTGCCGTCATTTTATAGAAAGCTTCTGTGTTTACTTCCTGTACAGAAACCTGTCCACGGTCATGTGATGTCACACAGATGCATGGTCCATTATAACAAACAGCTCTGATTACTCTCTATGATACTAATGAGGTGTGAACCTGTGTGGTCACATGACCATGCCTCCGTGACTGTATACAACTAGTTTGCATCTCATTTTAAAACTTATTCTCTGGATGATGCTACCACATGGGGCTATGAAAGAAACGATAACTAGAAGGTGATTTGCTGATGACAGGTTCCCTTTAAGTTGCAACTTTAGAATTGAACCAACAAAACATGCAGTCAAATGATCTGGGAGGTGTTAATCTGCTTCACAACATACTGTAAATAGTTTTTTTGGGTCAATTTCTGCTGACAGGTTCCCTTTAAGCTATGCTGTGTTATAAACACTGGCTGTTTTTCTAATTGACATTTACAGTATTGTTATTGTGCGGCTTATGATTCTCTCGTCACATTCATGTTCCTGTTTTTCCAGTGCCCTGGCTTCTTCTCCCCCACCCCCAGCACTGACGTCCTGCTTGTCACCTGGCACTTTCCAGAGCACTGATTCTCTGTTTGTCCAGGCAGCAGGTACACAGAATGGGCCCATTGTGATTCATGATTTGTGCATACAGCCTAAGTGGTGTAATATAAACAGATGCAATGATCTACAACATTTTCTGTTTCCAGACGGCACTGAAATGGAAAGACGTCTTCACAAAAAGTCGGTGGTTAATAACTGGGACCGGTAGATTTCAGTTTTGTCCTTCTCGGAACAGGTGCACTTGGAAGGCTCTGGAGCCTAATGTGCTTTCGATATTCCTTGCTAAAAGCCTATGTGCCTTTTATAGCTGAACTACATAACATATAAAAATGGAGCTTGTTTGCAGATATTCCATTTTATGTGTACGGATCATATTTTTTTGTTTCGCTTAAAATTCACTCCAGACTTTCATGGGGTAAAATCGTGTCCCCAAATCCGCTATAAACTTAGGCTAGAGGTGAAGACCGGCCCGGTGCCTTCGTTTTATTGAGAGGTTGCAATAAATGCAGTATCTATTAATGTATCAGTGCCCATGGCGGTTACTTTAATGGATCGTTAAGTAGTAGGACATGTCCAAGTCAGAACTTCTCAGGGGTTTCGGAGGCGCAGTAAAAAAAAAAATGAATGTCAGACTGAAGCAAATTGACAGTGAAAAAGAGAAGTTAACATCTCTGTGAGATTTCGGCCACGTTCGTGTACAGATAGCCTCTCGCTAGACCGTCTAAAGATGCACCAGATTTAGAATCCCGGTTGGGTACGACGGAACCCATTCTCATGATCCCTGGGGGTCCCATCACTGAGACCCTCACTGATCAGAAAGGTAACCTCTATCATGTGAATAGGGGCTAACTTGTTGTCACAGGACAACCCCTTTAAAGGAAACCTATCATTTCAAATGGTAGGTGTAAGCTGTAAACACCGAGCACCAGCTCACTTTTTAAACTTTATAGCAGAAACTGCTTCGGCGCCTACATAGGAAATGGCGCAGGCGTTGTGCAGCTTTTGCTATAAAGTTTAAAAAGTGTTAAAACCGCGATACCGCGGTTTTAACACTAACGAAACTAAGCACCGGCACCAGCTCACCCTGAGCTGGTGCTCGGTGTTTACAGCTTACACCTACCATTTGAAATGGTAGGTTTCCTTTAATCTGGTGGATATTCCGATTGTCCAGTGGCCTCCAAATGAGTGTTTACATTACCCTCCCTACTAATCCTTATGTCCCAGATAGTTGACATCAGTGGACATAAAGATTAGAAAAATTAAAATTCAGCCTCCTGATTTTTTGGGGCCTTTAGAGAAAGGCCTTTGCTAGAGGTATCAGGTTTTGGCTGAGCTGAGCATGCATGTGAATGAGAGATCTAAGAGCATGTGGGCAATATGGTAATATGTCAATGAATCAGCCAATGTTTTTGAAAAACATTTCTATGTCTTATAAACTAGCACACACAGCCAGGAGTGACTGATACAATGAATTATTAATCTGGACCGGTACTTTAATGTTCATCTTTTGTGACAGTGAGCTGTCATCTTCTGACCTGGATTTCCCAGGTGACTAATAATAATCTTGAAAATGTCTCTACATGTCAAATGAGGATAACTATTTACCTTCTATGATGTGATATTATAACTTATAGAACACTCTTAGCAAAGACAGATGTGTAGAAAAATTCCCATTTACATGCAAATTCAACTTAAGAACAAACCTAAAGAACCTATCTTGTATGTAACCCGGGGTTATTCAGAATTAGCAAAACTTTTCTACTTTTTTTTCTAGAAACAGCTCCACATCTGTCCACAGTTTGTGCATAGAATTGCAGCATTAAAACACACATATTACTCCACATAAATCTCTGCGTTACAGTAAATCACATTGTAATAAGGGTTAATGGTCACGCTGAGGAAGCAAATTTTTATTTAAGTCGCTTCCTTCCCTTTGTCCTGATGTGTTAGTGTTTGTCTAGTAATGGTCATGTGCATAGTCATACCACTCTGAATAGTAGTGTATACACAGGGATAAACCTAACCTCTCTGTTGCCTAAGGTGAGCATTATAGAATTGCACCCCCCTTCTAGATCCAGAAAGAATATATCAAGTTATTTTTTTAGTAAGTGGGCTCCATGCAGTGTCTCAAACCCAAAGTCAACATGAGACACACTATTTTTAGGTGTCAGGTTCTGCTTTGTAGCTGATGACTGCATCCCTGATGCTGCCTCCCACTTTAACTATAGTTGGTGCTGCCTGAGGCAAGAGACTCAACTCACCTCATGGTGCACCCTTATGTATACAGCTATGAACGACAACACTAAGCATGTATTTCACTAGCTTTGTACCATCTACACTTTCACTGCTTTCCGTCTTGTAGAAAAGTTTTGTTGTATAATACATTTTACAATAATCCCAACATGAAATACTCTTGTAATACAAGCTGCCATCCTTGGGGTGTATACCAGCCTTGCCCATTTAGCCTACAGCATCAGAGGTGCCTTCAAATTCCAAAATGAGATAGCAATATGCTAATGATCGATATGCAGCAGCATACTCCCCTCTCATCATTAAGGACACACGCATGCTCAGCCAAGCCAAGTTCATTTTGAATATCTTTTGAATATGTGTGGACAACTTTAATGATTTTAAAAATGATTTTCGGCATTATGTCAATTTATAAGTGCTAGTGGTACCCACAAGTGTATGAAATGAAATAACTTAGTAAAGTATGAGAAGAAGCCATTGTACTGCCAAATATTGTTTAACATTGGTTCCCCAATTCCTTGTTGAGATTTATATGCCTTTAAAAAGGATCATGATCTATGACCTGTTTATTACATAAACATAACATTATTTCTCATACACTTTTTCTCTTTATCTTTAAGTACACCAGCAGATACAGACTAAACATGTATAGTATCCATTCATTGTTGGACTGGGGTACCTTGGGACCAGCAAATAAAATTATTTTTGGGCCCACCCTCTATCAACTCTTAGGAGATACATCGTAGTAGCTTCCAAATTTGGTTGTATTCTGTGAGCCTTCTAAGGTCCAGTATTAAGTTGCCGGCTGGGCCACCCGGAGGATCCTCTGGTGGGCCAGCCGGAGGATCCTCTGGTGGACCAGTCCCAAACTACACATATTTGGATTTCATTTACATATGTTGAAAACATTTCTACCATTAAAATAAAATGAATACATTCAGGATCTCAAGGGGCCATCCCCTTTAAAATGTGAATGATTCTGGAGGCTCAAATGCTAGGAAAGACCACTAGGAACCTCCAAATGGGGATGTCTTTTTCATGACCTTTGGGTCCCATTACTATGTTAGAGCCTGGTGACTAGAGGATCCTCGAGTACTCTAGCGGGCCACTTCTATCCTGTTTAACAGTAAAATGCATTCCAAAGGGCACCCTTAGAGGCATATCTTTAGCATATCTTTATTGCCCAGCCATGTAAACCATATTCTATGCATAATTCATAAATGTAAATGACAGAGGTCAGGAGGCCTTAATAAATATTAATTATTGTCTTATTTTATTGCAATGTTCAATTATTATGATTAAGTAGACGGATGCTAATGTGTTTTACCTTCTGGACTGAAATAGCATGCACGTGTGGCTCCCATTATATAAATTCCTATACCTTCCCCACCCTTGTACAAGAATCAGGAAGTTACAAAGATTTTATAAATATGGTACATAAAATCTTTGGCTTTCGATTCATTTAAAGGCGACATGTCACTTCCAGAAACCCTTTAAAACTACCAAAAGTACCTTATCTGGCATCATTATTATGCTTGAAAAGGTGATTTTATAACTGGACAATGCTGTAGCATGCCTGTAACAAGAACTTGTATTCCTTGCTATCACCCAGTCAAGGAGGTGAAAAGCTCGGCCAAGAAGTCACGCTGGCCCGCCTCCCGAAGGCCATTTTGTAGCCTTTTGCAGCGCTTTGCCTCCTATTTCATCATGTGACTCTCCGACTTGCCGTAGTTCTCCCCCATGCACAGAGCGCTCTCTGTGCTCCGACCCTGTGTATACCCAGCTAGAGTCACAGGCACAAGGACTTCGAAACACATCAATGATGCCACTTGTGGATTTACAGGGTTGTGAATTGTTTCTTATATTTTTTTATATTTTTTCTTGCCTTAGTGATTAGTGCTAAACTTTACAGCAGCCTCCTCGGCAGCAATGGTCTGCAGGTGACTCATTTAGGTCTGTGGAGAGTTTTTTTAGACATGACCTTTGCAGGTAGGTAGTAAAAATAAACAGTGACATCATTTGTTGTCATTAGTGGAGGCGATCATAGTGTTTTTTCTATAAAGGTATTATCTTCTATTGTAATCATCCAGAAACAATCTGTACCAGGTCAGGCCCATTTAGGAGACCAGAGATTTTAGGCATAGTTTTCTGGTGGAGACTATAACGGAGAAGGCATTGGGGCACATTTACTTACCCGGTCCGGAGGAGTTCCCGAAAGTGTATTGTCTGACGACAATGCACTTTGCCGCGATTCACTAAGATCATGCGCCCAATTTCCGGAATCTGTCGCTTCCCCGATCAGGGCCACCGGAGTTCACCATCTTCCTCCCGGTGCATGTAAGTGCATGTCTTGCGACACAATTTTTAAGTTAAATCACGCAGTTTGTCCGTATCCGTCAGATCGTCAGACAGCTCGCCCATCGATTTGTGACGCATGAAACCCGGCGCCGCTGGAACACAATGCCCTGCTAAATACCTGTCTCAGCGGCCCGATCCCCGAAAACGTTGGAAAACCCGACTGAAATGTGATCCGTGGACCCTTAGTAAATAAGCTCCCTTGTGTATCTGCCCCTATGTGTTTATTTTTCCTCTATGTAGGAACTCTGTAAGTAGGCTTAGTCATGCAAAACTACAGAGAAAGTTAACCAAGTTAAGTATAATATGTTTGACCCTATGTACCCTGGTCAACTTTTTAATTAGTCGTCAAAACCTTTAAGTTTTACAAGATAACAAAGATGGAATTATGAAAACCTTGAATATAAACAGCCAGCAATTAGACTACAATTTTCTACTATTTTTATAAATTAATTGAAGGAAAAATTTAAATGTTATGGATTTGATTACTTGTACACTTTTGTATCTGTACAATTAATTTAATGATGTATTCAAGGATATAAAGAGTTTTCCGATTTTAGTTTAAACTCTGGCTGGGACAAGTTTTGTTAAAAAAACAGCTCCAACATTTGCTCCTGGTCTCAGGTGCTTCCCTACCCGTTGGTCCATAAGATATCACTTTCCCATATGAGAAGATTAGTACTATAAACCCTACATTACAGTCGGGGCCTGGCACAGACCTTGCACTGGGGCCTACCATCTTCAAATTACGCCACTGGCTGGATCCCTCGCAATCAGCAGGGCAGGACTTCACTGTACTATAAGCCGTCATGTAAGACCCCTTGAAGTGGATGAAGCCATATTAGGCACCCCTATTAATTAGCATTGTAACACAGCCATGTCATCCGTATAAAAATCTCATGCAACAACCGTCAGCTTATATTATATGTAAGCAAATATTTTCATCCAAGGTCTGCTACACGGCATGTAACAAACAAGTGAAAAACTCAATAGTAAAACTACAAGCAGTCCTTCCTATCTGCCAGGATTATCTGCTGCCCCCCATGTTTATTTGTGTGTGCTCTCAGCAGAGCTCCCGTCTACTATTCTTAATGCAGATCACACTCCCATCCCTGTCTCCCGCTGGTTGGTTGCTGTGCCCGCTGAAGTGACAAATTGTAGGTTCATGGGGAGAGTTTCAGTTGGAGTCCCTTTATGTCGTTTTTCTATTAGTTGTGTGTAGGTGTGCTGTTTACTTTGCCTAAGTGCGTCCATAGACCACATGGTTGTTATGTACTAATTATCTTTTACTATGGAGGAACCTTTACAACAAGAGTAGTGATCTAGTTATGTCTAATATATACAAACAATGGATTAGGGCTTACCAGAGAGTGGAAGTATATAGTGTATGTATACAGCATATACATGTAGGAAAGAAGATTCCTAAGATTCTTTTTTGAGATGAGGTTTTATGAATGAGTTCTTATGGTCTATGCACAAGCTTATAGTGCAGCTGCAAGGTCAATAAAATCCCAATGTGTACGATAGAATTTATTTTCTGTAAATTTGCACACTTGAATATGATATCCATGACTTACCCTCTCCCGATTCTTCCCTGTACCCCGTTTTACTAATTAAACGAAAATAAAAAATCCAAACAACTTTAATATTAGTTACCCGTACATATGAGATGTGCATTGGTTGACTCCAAACCAACCCCAACATCAATTTTGAGAGGACAAGCAAACCATTTAATATTTATGGAAGCCTCCAGGGGCGTAACTTGAGGGGGTGCAGGGGGTGCGGTCGCAACCGGGCCCAAGAGGCTTTACTCTCCATTACTGGGAGATAAGTATGAGGAGGCTGGGGACTCAACTGCCTAGTTGTGTTTTTTTAGTGAGATAAGTCACTGCCAGAGTTGTCTACCTTTGCTCTTCTCATTTGGGACACAAGTACCACTTGGCCAGGCCGATCATACACGTAAATATCAGAATAAAGCAACAAGATCAGCATTGATCATGTGGTCAGTATGGTATGAGTGTATAGGCAACTGTAGGAAGCCATTGGGGCACATTTACTAAGGGCTTTGCATCACATTTTTGTCGGACTGTGCATGTTCTTCTAGGCTAAAACGCTTGTACAGGTATTTAAGAAATGTCTGCGCTGGGATTGTGTCCCACGCAACCCTTTTGTGGCACAGCTGGGCTGCCTTCCATGCAACACAAATTACGGGGCATGTTGTCGGTCGATCTGATTGATTCAGACTGAGCGCCGAATTTAACTTGCAAATCGTGTCGTACGCCATATGTTAAAGAAGCAACGCAAACAAGATGCAGAACTCTGTCGAGATTAATGATTTCTGGCGCACAATCTTAGTGAATCATGGAATTATAACGGCATTATGCATGGAAATAGCAGTTTTAGTGCATTTTCCGGCTTTCTAAGTAAATGTGCCCCATTATGTGTAGTTCAAATTGAGATAAGACTTATTAGTTCTCTAGACCAAGATTACATTGGTAGAAGGAAGCTGACCATACACACGAAACTTTTTTTTGCATTGGTTATTAACGCATCGCCATCAACCCGACAGACTACATATAGACATCAACGCTGACCAGTCACGTGTATTGTAACCCAACGATGGATTAGAAAGTTTGGCAGATCGCATTTTTGGCAGACAGTAGTCTACTGGCAAATAACCAAGTACATATTTCATATTATATTACCACATGGAGAGCTTTGAGACCAGTAGCGTAACTAAAAGCTGATGGGCCCCAGTGCAAATTCTATGCCAGGCCCCGACAATAATGTATGGTTTATAGTAATAGTCTTCTCATATGGGAAAGTGACACCATAAGGGCCCCCTAAACCTCTTGGGCCGGGTGCGACCGCAACCTCTGCACCCCCTATAGTTACGCCCCTGTTTGAGACGCTATGAGAGGCCACACAATAATATAACATTGGTGTCCATACCTCAAGCAATATGGGTTAATAATGTATGTAAAGTTAATAGATGACATCTAATACACCCGGTTATTCTTGCCTGGAGAACACAAGCAGGTTTATGGGGAACAAAGTGGTTACGAAGTGAAGAGTTATTATTTTGCAAATGCCTCCATATTCCTGAACCCAATAACCTCCCATGTGAAATCCTCCTAGTGTTACTATACATCCCTAATGCATGATGATGATTTCTTCTATTTTTAGAAATGAATATACTTTGGAATTAAATACTTGATGAAACTTGAGCATAAAGTATCACTTTAGGGTTCCTCCACCAAGGATGGTATTTTTCACGATAAGTATGACCCATATGTTTTCACTGTCCATCATATTAATTCACTGCTGGGTTTCTTTCCTCTATATTAAATCTGCTCTTACAGTATCTTTTCACTCACTGGACGCTTTATCTAATCTGCTAGGTAACACTGTTTGCACAACGCCTTGTGCTAGGGTGAAGTTGTTTGTACTTAAATCACTTCCCTGCTGACAGTCATTCTACCTTGAAAGGGTATATTTATACTAAATTCCAGGCTCTTTGGGAAATTTTATGGTTCTATCTAGGTTTCTTGTTATGGCAAAAATAGCAAACAGAATCAGTGTGAGCTGCACATTGATTGTACAGGTCCTTCCAATGTGTCCAGCATCTGGGGAGATGGAAGCTACGCCTTCCCGTAGTCAGCCACACCTACCTCAACTCAATTCAGGTGCCTTTAGCAAATACCTTCCAAGGAATGTAAATGGCCCTTTGCTTCTGACCAATAAACATATGCATGAGCTCAAAATCCTGTGACTGAGAGTGACTCCTCTAAGCAGAGGCGTATTGTGCTGGTGACCTGTCAGCAAGGCTTGAGAGGTATGGAAAAGCTTGTAGGCTGTAAGTTGTGTTATTTTCCTTTTTGACTACAACCTAAATTTTGTGTTGTATGGAATGGGAATTTTATTATTTAGGTTTATTACTAAATAATTATTTGATATAGCTCTCTATTATATAACATATTCTATTCTTTATGTTGATGACTAGAGATTTAATTGTGTTTTATGTCAAGTGGGCAGATTTTTCTATCGAGATTTGTAGGATTATGGAACGTGCCAAGAACGCGTAGTCCTACGACTGCTTTCTATCTAATCCTATGACCTTGGTGGTAGTAATGAGAATGGTTTTTTAGTATTGTATTAATGCGTCATACCTCTATGGGATATGCATAAATATTACTATGGAAGTGGATTTTTAAACCTTTCCCATATTTTTGGATGACCTTAAACGCCTTTGAAAATATCATAACTCCCTCCAATGAATGGTATTACGTTGGTCATTTATTAGGGCCTTTGTAGTGGAATATACATATGGCAGTTGCGTGACTTGCTTGGCAGGTAAGATGTTAATGTGATAGGGAACAAAGAAAGGCGGAATTGGAATTCCCGGAATATGAATGGGTTATTTTCTCTTGAATTATATGTTTGCGAATTCTTAGAGAATGAGATTTTTTTTTTTTCTGTTGCTTAAATTGTGGTCATGTTGATCTTCGTCTGGGGGGATATATGTGGTTATAGTTTTGTATGGGCCAAAATTTGGTTTCTACTATATAAATATTAAAATTAAACTAAGATGAGAAAAATTGTGTAACAAATTCTGTTGATTCAATTCATAGTTGGGCGCAGTTTTCGACACCACTATGACCGCCATTACTGTAGGCAGCCGAACATAAGGACAATTCTTAGAAATGTATTAGATGGAGATGTCTTAAACATATGGTTCTTGTAGAAAATTATACTAAAATAGGTTGAAAATTCTCAGGAAATGATGGTCATGTGGTCTGTACATGGCTGCCCACACAAATGGGGAAACGCCTGGTTATATTCACACTCCGGCCATCGCTGCTGTACAATGGCTTTAGTCACACACGGTAGATATGAAATTATAAAACAGTTTAATAGAAGATGTTGATCTCCTGGGGAGTGACTGGTACATGAAATCCGCAAGACATGTTTGTCTATGGCGTTGTTTTTACATGGTGTAGCACTTAACAACAGATAAGATAATGTAACCGATAGGAGGTTAGACTAATCTAAGGTGGAGTAAACTTTCTAATCTAGTAATTAGTTTCAATTCTGCTTTAATTTAGCTAAATCCATTCAGTGGTAAATAGTTTGGGTTTTCTTTTCAGTTGAATGAATTAGTCGGATGAACAATGGCTTGTGCTGCAGTGAGTTTCCTTACCTGTCTTTTCATTGAAGGGGTTAAGAGGGACAATGTATGCATTGTTCCTGGGTCTAATCCCATTATATGGCTCCCCTGACTCTGACATGTCAGGCTGCTAGTTGTTTGTTGTCTGTCTCACTTGCTTTGAGCCTCACAGCTGGTTGTAGGCACTTGTTCACATGACTGCTCTACACTGACACAGTAGTAATACAAGGACTATGTTATGACTATGTATATACAGGCGGTCCCCTACTTAAGGACACTCGACTTACAGACGACCCCTAGTTACAGACGGACCCCTCTGGCCACTATGACCTCTGGTAAAGCTCTCTGGATGCTTTACTATAGTCCCAGGCTGCAATGATCAGCTGTAAGGTGTCTGTAATGAAGCTTTATTGATAATCCTTGGTCCCATGACAGCAAAAAATTTTCAAACTCCAATTGTCACTGGGGCAAAACATTTTTTTGTCCGGATCTACAATTATAAAACATAGAGTTTCGACTTACATACAAATTCAACTTAAGAACAAACCTTGTACGTAACCCGGGGACAGTCTGTTTATTAATATATGATTAAGACAGCCATAGACCCTGGAATGTAGGAACATTGTGGGCCCCCACAACTCTTATTATTATTTTTAATGGTTTGACATTTACTGCTTAAATGGTACCAGAACCAAGTTTTTTGGGAATGGAGGGAAACCTTCTGCTAGCCTTTAGCTCTTCTGTTTACTGACCTTTGGAGGACCTTCAAAGGTCCTGTGCAGGCCATAACCCCCTCTAAAGCCCTGGACCAGTGCCCAAACCGCCCCATATTATAATACGCTACTGCAACTGGGTGTTGCCATCACAGTCCGATACTGGCAGTGGGGATTGAGCCGTGTTGGACACAACAACAACTGCTACAATCCAGCTGTCAATTGAATCAAATATTGTAGAATGAATAATAATGAGTTATCACAATGCAGAAATCCAAGAAAAAGATGTTCCAGAATAAGAGAATGGAAAATAGAGTTATTTATAATGACATGTCTTGATAGGATTTCTTTGACCTTCACTAGGTATTGGTATTCAGGAATTTTTCTTAGTTTAAAAAATATTGAAACACAGTGGAGGTTGTTTCCACTACAGTCAGCCCCCGGGTTACATACAAGATAGGTTCCATAGGTTTGTACTTAAGTTGAATTTGTATTCAAATCTGTATGTTTTATAATTTTAGTTGTAGACAAAAAAATTTTTTGTCCCGGTCACAATTGAAGTTTCAAAATGTTTTGTTGTAATGGGACCAAGGATTAGCATTAAAGCTTCTCCTTACAGCTGATCATTGCAGTCTGGGTCTATAGTAAAGCATTTAGCGAGCATGGGCAGAAGGGTCTGTCTTTAACTAAGGGTCGTCTGTAAGTCGGGTCTCCTTAAAGAGGGGAATTCCTGTATTATGGGATTCTGTAAAATAAACAAGGAAGAACTATTCGTGGCTCTTGTTACCGTCAGATTTTACAGCAGTGACGTCACATCAGGATCACATGATCGCTGCAGCCTATCACTAGACTCAGAGCACCTGTGAGGCCAGTGATAGGCTGCAAGTGGTCAGGTGCAGCCTCAGTATACGGGCAAGAGACAGAAGCTGGAGAGCTGTAAAGAAGGAAGGAGAGAAGTGAGTATGTGCTCATTTTTATTTTACACCCTCCCATTCTAGTAGTTACAAATTACTCTATAGTGGATGGCCCCTTTAATAATGGAATGGCTAGGGTTTCACAGAGCAATACTATATATTATTTCAAATATCCGTATCATGGACATCACACCATAAATCCAGGCAGTTCTACAAAACCAAAGTTAGATTATCAGAGAACCTATCAGAAGCTAAGTTTAGTCGAAGTGCTTGACTTTCTTCGAGGAAGTCGTTTGCAGAATTGTTCAACAGGAAACGAAATGGTTAAACGTTGGTCTGTTTTTGCTGATGTCTCGAAGAAATCTTATTGCTGTCATCTTAGCTATTATTGTACTATTTAGACATGTACGATTGCATGTTATAAATTTACCCAAATCACTCAAGGTGCAAAGATCTCCTGGCTTCACCCGAAACCCTAGTTAACCATTTGAATATTTTTATGACATTAACCCTGTGCAGAAGTCGGTGACGGTTCATGTAATCCTCAACAATCGCTGTAAAGCTTTATTTCACAATTTCTATAAAAGGGTTATACAAACATTTCGGATCAGAGGTCACTTTCAAATTGCTGCACTTTGCAGCTTCATTCTGACGATCTAACAGAAATACAGATATGAAGATTGGGCCTCTCCCCACCCCCTACCCTGAAATCAGCAGCCGGTGAAATGCTTGATTTGCACAAGTCAGTCATTGGTACCTGGGATTAATAAGTAACTTCAAAAGTCCGAGCTTTCTGCAGAGCAATACATACGTGGAAAGGTCAGATCTGAGAACATTTACTGCTAGGGACAAGATTGCACATAGAAAACAGACCCCCCCCCCTCCTCCTTAGATGACAATAATAATAAAAATCTTTTTCGAATCTATTTCTATAGCGCCACCATATTCTGTAGCCCCTTACAAATCATAGGGTACATATACAAATATAATGTTACATTACAGAGTACAAACAGTCACATAGAACAATAGGCGTGAGGGCCCTGATCACAAGAGCTTACAGTCTATGAGGATGAGGGGGGGGGGGGACACAAGAGCTTACAGTCTATGAGGATGAGGGGGTGACACAAGAGCTTACAGTCTATGAGGATGAAGGGTGACACAAGAGCTTACAGTCTATGAGAATGAGGGGGTGACACAAGAGCTTACAGTCTATGAGGATGAGGGGGTGACACATGAGCTTACAGTCTATGAGGATGAGGGGGGTGGCACAAGAGCTTACAGTCTATGAGGATGAGGGGGTGACACAAGAGCTTACAGTCTATGAGGATGAGGGGTAACACAAGAGCTTACAATCTATGAGGATGAGGGGGTGACACAAGAGCTTACAGTCTATGAGGATGAGGGGGTGACACAAGAGCTTACAGTCTATGAGGATGAGGGGGTGACACAAGAGCTTACAGTCTATGAATATGAGGGGGTGACACAAGAGCTTACAGTCTATGAGGTTGAGGGGGTGACACAGGAGCTTACAGTCTATGAGGATGAAGGGGTTGACGCGAGAACTTACAGTCTATGAGGATGAGGGGGTGACACAAATGCATACAGTCTATACCGTACAATCTTTTTAACTTCTGCTCTATATCATGATGCCTGCAGATTGTACATAGTGTCATCTACTTAACTTATCTTTCTCTATAACATGCTGCCTGCAGATAGGACACAGTGTACAATCTGCTCAGTTTCTCCTACTCTATAACACGCTGCCTGCAGATAGGACACTATGTACAATCTGTGTAACTTCTCCTGCTCTATAACATGCTGCCTGCAGATAGGACACTATGTACAATCGGCTCAGGTTCTCCTGCTCTATAACATGCCTTCTTCATGTAAACATCTATATTCAGAAATGTATGTATTTATGTTATTTGACTTTCCGGATTATTAGATACAGTGTTTCACTGATTATATTTGCATCTAATTTGCCAATGTAGTAAAACAGTTATTTTAATGGGAAAATCTAAAGCATTGCCCTCTAATTAGAAAATATGCATTACCATGAGAAAGTACCCTAGTGCTAGATTTCAATCAGGGTAAATTAGGAAAATCCAGTCTGACCTGGTACATTTTGCCTCCGGGGGGAAGAGGTTGAGATATTTGCCTCTTAATAGTGAACGTGATTGTGAGCTTCTGGTTCTAAAAGAAATGAGGTCATTTTATGGGTAAGAAAACAAGAGCAAGAGCTGTAAATGGATTACCCCTATGGATAATGGAGTGTACCTATGCAACAGGACTGTTTCTGGCAACAAAAGTTACAGTATTATGTCCTCTTTGGAAAGTAATGGTTATAAATATAAGGGTTTTTCTGCTTAGGGTTTATAGGTTGGACTTGATGAACCTGTGTGACCCTACATGGGTCATTGGTTTGAGCACAAATATAGGCTCTGAGTAGCATCTGCACACATGGTGATTGTTTAGTTGGGGATTTCCATCTAATACTAAATCTATGTACATGTTTTTATATCAGAGTTTCCTCATTTACATATAATATCGTAAAAATTCTCTTATGTTGGACATAGGTTATTACATTTGTCTAAGATTGGAAGTTAGCATCCACATAAGGCTAGCCATATACTTATATGCTTCCTTTCTAACTAAGGTGTTGGGAGATCCCATGGGGGAGACTAGAAGTAAATGGGAGGATGACCTGAGGAATTGGGGGAATTGACGGCTTCTCCTGAAGAGATTCCAGTTATTTTATTTAGTTAGATATAGCATATCATATGTCTCTGGTGCTTGGACAAATGGAGTTCAGAGAGGATGTGAGGTGCCCATAAATCCTAATGGAGGGAGAGAATGGCCTACACATGTTTTGGACATGTAATGAGTTGAGATGAGTTGGGATGAGGTTGCTGAATTGATACTTAGAGTACGTTTTAATATTAGGGTGACTGGAGACACGACGGATGGGTTAGAGTGAACAATGAATGCAAAATGAGCAACATCAAAGATTCTGTAGCATGTATGGAAATGTATAGCTGGTTGGATGCAGAATATGGGTGAAGGTCTGTCAAAAACCCCAGATTTGGCAGGTTCTGACCATGTAATATGTATTGGATGTTCAGCCTATGTTGAGAAAGGGTCAGACAGAGAATTACAAGTGACGTATGGAGGGTCGGAAAGATTAACATTCGGATGTGCAAACTTTTGGCCAACTGATATTGAATGTGTTTTACCATCTAAAGGTTACTATAGACTAGAATTTGGGGGGTCATTTATCATGGTGAGGTCTGTTTTCTGGTGCTTATTTAGCATTTGGATTTTTGTGCCATGTTAAATATGCTCAATCTCATGTTTGGTTTCGTTTTAAGTTGGCAAGGCCTCTGATCAAAAAGTCTCAATTTTTGCCTTTTTTCCTCCTTCTATGAAACAATTTTTCTTACGTTAAAGTTCTTCTGGCACAGCTGTGCACCTATTTTGGTGCAATTCAGCCGATTCGCTTAAAAAAGGGCAAATGTAACAAGCAAAACAACTTATCCAATTACGGTGATAGGAATAGGCGCAAAAATGCATAATAAATAATAATAATAAATAAAAACTAAGATAAATGACCCCCAGTGAATCCTACAAAAGATGGAATCAGCAGTGAGCCAGACTAAGTTCTCGAATGATGGTTAACCTAAGTGGTGAAAATTGTCTAAATTTTATCTTTTTGTCTATGGCCTTCTTTACATGGAGAGACATAGAATTTATGAAATACGTCCATACTATTGTACTAAGGGTCAGTTTATTTTTGACAACTGGGCCCGGGTGTAATCCATTATTAGTAAGTTACTGGTAAAGTTTATTCCAGTTGAGACTGTGACGCCATAAAGAATGTGCTGTAGCTCATTATGATGTGGCCCTCACCAAGACAACGTCATTGGAATAAACAAATTAAAGGATAATTGTGTCCTCCAACTTGTAGAACCAGTATGTCAACCAACTGTACCAGATCAGCTACATGCATTTCTATAGGTATCTAGATCAAAGAGATTACAGAAATTTCCCAAGAATAGAAAATTCCTGGGATGAAAAACCATAGCACTAAAAGAAAAAACTCACAGGTGTAAAGGTTTTCTGCTGACCCCCTCCTTTCATAAAGGCTGAATGCAGAGTTTGCCTTTCAATTATTTGGGAGCCCAATAAATAATAAGCATATAAATTGATATTTTCTGCACTACCATAGTCCTGAATGGAGAATGGCCGCTCATGTGTGGCAAGGTCTCCCTCCGTTCATGGTCTCCATTCAACTGGCCTCTGGAAGGAGGTCAGAAGAAACCAGATAGGTGTAAGTCCTAGAGGTGGGACTCACATCTATCATATTATATGTCATATCCTGTGGAGATGTCAAACATATTAAACATTAGGATACCCCTTAAACTGTGTAACAAACTTTTTTGGTTAGTTCTCATCCAATGGGATTAACCCTTTGAAGGTCAGCTACTAAACTAGGCAATACTTTCACCACCGTAGTTAACCCATATTCTATAAACTGTAGACTATTATTTATTTTACTCTCAGTAGATTAGTATTGTCACATGAGTAGGGGATAGTCATGCCATTTACACTGAGCATTGCGTCCCAGACTCACCTACTTTACCTAACACTTAACCCTTGTTATAAAGAAAATGGTAAATTACATAGATGGTAATTGGTAATGACCAATTATTACGGATATATAAAGTACAGATTCTCCATCCTGGTGTATCATCCCTATTAATCCCAGTTACACTCATGGCATACCATTTACAAAGTACATAGAAGAAGAGATCTCTGGTGGGCACTATCTTCACCCCGGCGGTATCCTTTCCATCATGTAATAAGACCAGGGACCGGGACCAGTACACACAGTACAGGACTATATGGCGTTGCTCAGTCAGCATAAATGGAAAATGACAGTTCTTAAAGTAGAGCAAAGTAGCGGCACTCACCAACACCATAATAGAGTGCTGTTACTGTGCTCTACTTTAAGACTTGCCGTTTACAAAGAGTATGCAATATGGAGCATTTCTGTCACCAGATTTTAACCGAAATAAACTAATACCACCCTCCATTAGGTTATGAAATATACTATCTAGAATATACTTTCTAGAATATACTTTCTAGAAAACATCACTTGTTTACATATATTAATTAGCAGAGAAGAGTCATATTTTGCCTGAGATGAGTCAAGTTTTTATACTATCTAAAAATATAGTGTCCTATTAAAGATAACAATGATCTATCAGATTGAATCAAATTCCAGCCAATTTATAACAGTCTGTACTTCCGGTTCTGTAACTCACATAAGCACACGTCCGTAGATTTGTCCATATGTCCACAGCATTGAGCTATAAGAATAGATAATCTAAAATTAGATAATGGGAATGCTTTAATTTACTAAAGCAGACATGTCATGAAAGGAGACAAGTCTACCTTACGAATATAAATTAGTAGGACATTATTATTCTGGCTTAGGAAGCTCTAAGTGTGTATGTGTATTCACGCCTATAGGTCATAGGGTGACATGTTACTGGAAGCTTCTACACAATTTTAGAACTTTCCTTCCTTGTATGAGGTAACATGCAAATCTCACTGCTTTACCATAATATTACCATGAACTACATTACAAACAACCATCAGTAATATAATATATATGCACCAGTGTATATATCAGATGTATAGTCCAGATGCACATACCTGAATGCTATACAGGTTCCTAAATCTTCCACTGCAAAAAAAGGACTGATATGACAATATCCAGTCTGCTTTTTAATGGGATGTCACTGTATTGGTGTAATCAGTAAAGATTTCCCATATAATTGAAAGAAGGCTAGGGGCGGAACTACAAGGGAAGCAGCCATAACAGCTGCAATGGGGCCCACAGTGCCATCTGGGGTATTGCATATGAATGTGCTGTATGTGTTTATATGTGATGTGTATATGCTGTATGTCTGTGTATATGGCACTGTATGTATGTGTATATGATCTATGTATGTATATATGGTGTGCATATACTGTATGTATATTTTTAAGGGTTAAGTGGGGTTCCATTGAGTTCGTTATGGGGCCCTGCCTCTCTTAGTTACGCCACTGAAGAAGGGTATCCTGATTTACGACAAAATAACAGGATGGCTTATAATGAATTTGTTGGGTTATTTTTGGGGGTCACGCATCTGAAAACTATTCATGTAATGTGTAATAGAGACTCCTCAAAGAGTAGATGTGAACAAACATAAGATACAAAATAACATTTTGATAGAACAAGTCCTCCATATCAGATTAGTAAGAGCCCAAAACCAAGAACCCTGCAGATCAGCTGATAAACAGAACAGATAGCTCCCTTCTCTGTGTAGTGGTCAGATCAAGTTACTGCGGATGAGGTCCCATTTATTTTCACTATAGATAAACTGCAATGGGGGTCATTTACTTACCCGGTCCTGTCGCGATCCAGCAAGGATTCGGGTTTTCCGGCGATTCACTAAGGTTGTGCACCCGATGTCCACCAGGTGTCGCTGCTGCGCCGAGGTCCACCGGAGTTCACCAACCTATTCCTGGTGTATGTGAGTGATTTTGCGACACAATTAGTTTTTTAAACTCTGCGTTTTTTCCGAATCCGTCGGGCTTTCCAACGGCCACGCCCCCCAATTCCTGTCTCATGAAAGCCGGCGCGATTGCTCCGAAATCTCGGCGGAATTCGGCGCAAAGCGGAAAAAGCCAGGAAACCCGACGAAAGTGCGGCCGCGTAGCCCTTAGTAAATGAGCCCCAATGTCTCTCTTTAGCCAGTACAAAGAGAAAGTAGCTGTTTGCTTCCTTTTCCATTCTGTGTTTAACAGATGCTGTGGGGTGCTGGGTGTTGGACCCCCTCTGATTTCATATTGATGCCCCATGCTTAGGGTAGGTTATCAAGGATTTAGGTCTGGAAAAAAATCCTTTTATAAAGTAGCACTATATTAAAGGAACACTCCAGTCAAAACTAATTCATGGTGCAGGACCTGATGGGAGGAGCAGGACTCATTTTCATTGTATTCCTAGAACTTGGAGTCCTGCTCCTCCCTCCAGGTCCTGCACAAGGTATAATTTAATGAATCAGCTGTTCCTTCAACATCACAAATCTGGTTTTCTCACTCTCTATAAAATAATGTGTATGAACTAATTTGAAGTATTTTTTTAATAGTTTTGTCCAATTACACTCCACCACACTAACTTTGTCTGTATTTTTAAGACACATTCTGATATTTCAGCGTTTATTTGATCTTCTTCTGAATATGTCTTGATGGCATCTCCTGATAAATTGTATATTTATTATTGTACAATTTATAATACAGATTTAGAATATTTTTAATAGTCTTCGCCATTCAGAACTTTGTATCCGAAAGAATGAATTGTGCTGTATATTTCCTTCCTAACTGTTGGGTGAGGGGTTGTACTGGTTGTGTTGTGCAAGTCACTGCTTGATAAGGAGTGTCTCTCACTACCAGAGTTGTATTTCTTCATATATTTGTGGTTCTGTTGTAGCCAAGTTTTGCTCTGGGAAGCAGTTTTAGACAAAGGGAGAGAGAAGATTTATCTTAAATGCAATTATTTTGTTTACGTCCTATCAGCGGTGCATCTATTAATTCTTTGCCATTCTTCTTCTTCAATAGGTTTCAGCAAGTACTGCATGACTTTGGCATAATGACAGCAGAGGATTCGATTGCCATGATGAGTAACGATTCTACTAATATGTCAACATCAAAGATCACAGAGGGAGTTGTCGGTGCCCCCAACGAAGCCGCTCTTATTGCACTCATGGAACGGACCGGGTATACAATGGTTCAAGAGAATGGACAGAGGAAATATGGAGGTCCACCACCAGGCTGGGAAGGTCTCCATCCCCCACGTGGATGTGAAGTGTTTGTGGGAAAAATACCCCGTGATGTGTATGAGGATGAACTTGTTCCAGTCTTTGAAAGCGTAGGTAGAATATATGAAATGCGTCTCATGATGGACTTTGATGGGAAGAACAGAGGATATGCCTTTGTCATGTATACCCAAAAGCATGAGGCCAAGAGAGCAGTCAGAGAACTTAACAACTATGAAATTAGGCCTGGAAGACTTTTAGGTGTTTGCTGTAGTGTAGATAACTGTCGACTTTTTATTGGTGGCATTCCGAAGATGAAGAAGAGGGAGGAGATTTTGGAAGAAATATCTAAAGTCACAGAAGGGGTCTTAGATGTCATCGTCTATGCTAGTGCTGCTGATAAGATGAAAAATCGAGGCTTCGCCTTTGTAGAATATGAAAGTCACAGAGCCGCTGCTATGGCACGAAGGAAACTCATGCCTGGAAGAATCCAGCTTTGGGGCCACCAGATCGCTGTTGACTGGGCAGAACCAGAGATTGATGTTGACGAAGATGTGATGGAGACAGTAAAAATTCTTTACGTAAGGAACCTGATGATCGAGACATCTGAGGAGGCAATTAAAAAGATTTTTGGCCAGTACAATCCAGGTTGTGTTGAGCGCGTCAAGAAAATTCGTGATTATGCATTTGTGCATTTCACCAGTCGAGATGATGCAGTCCAGGCCATGAGAAACCTCAATGGGACAGAACTGGAAGGCTCTTGTATAGAGGTTACTTTGGCCAAACCTGTTGATAAGGAACAGTACACACGTTACCAGAAAGCTGCTAAAGGAGGAGCACCGGCCACAACTACCACCACTGAAGTCACTCAGCCTAATTATGTTTACTCTTGTGACCCCTACACACTAGCTTATTACGGATACCCATATAATGCTTTAATTGGTCCAAACCGTGACTACTTTGTGAAAGGTTGGTAACTGTTACATATACATTTTTGTGTTTATCTGAATAGAAGTTCAGCTACGATTATTTCAGTCTCAGACAAGTTCGTTCAGTACTGAATTTTTCTGGAGCAGATTTGGGGATTCTTCATCCTCCAAATCTACATCAATTATCTACTCTATCCATATTTGGAAAAAAGTTCTGTCCTACCGATGAAGCTTCCATGGCAGAATCACCACAGAAACCGTGGCAGGTCAAGGTTGAGGCATATCTGTGTCCAAACCTGCTTTATGCTATGGATTCTTCATTGTATTAAACAAATTTAGATGCAGAAGAAAACCCCAAAATCTGATCCAAAACAACTCTGTATGAATGTATTCTGGAAGCTATAGTCTATAGTGGTATCAATTTTACAAAAAAATTGACCATCTTTTCAATTGCTTTTACTAACAAGGACAATATAGTCTATAAAACTATATAAGTCTATATAATCACCCATAGGCTATAATGGAACGACATGTCATCACCCTTTGGTTTGACATATAAAAATGTTTTCATAAAATCTAGAAATTTTTTAAATGGATGGAAGAATATTCTTTTATTCTCCATTAGGGAATGGGATTGATATAGATGGTAAATGTCAATATGAATAGGCTCTAATAGGGACATGCATGGAAAATAGGAAACAAAGTAAATGATTGTTGTCCAGTAACCAATAATATACCATAAAGCACATGTTGCATAGTTTACTACTTGGATTTTTTTATTTTACAAATTATTATTATTATTTTTTAATACGGAGTAAGTTCAGGCCTGTTTTTACTTTCCTCATTAAGGAAATCTAGATGTTGTATCTTTGATCTAACAAATCCTTCTGTCTTTCTTTCTGCAAATTTGCAAAAGATCATCTGAAATTTTTATGAAAAGCAAAATCCTGCAAAATGTTTGTATAGTCTTGAACTTCTGTAGCAAGCATATTATCATGTGACGTGATTTGTCATTGTTCTGCCATTTCCATGATTGCTGACTAGTTATGTGGTGCATTGTGACCCAGTGGAAGGGAAAGCAAACCAAAAGTGATGGATATGGGTGCAATGAGGCCTGTAAGTGTCCTGGTTGCATGGTAATTAATACAAAAAAATCCCTTTAGGGCTAATTCACACAGATGATTTTGGCATGGATTCTCCGTCACCCATTGAAAGTGAAGGGTGATATATATTGTGAGCATACTCCAGATAGGTGCTGCTTGGAATATATGATATATTAGTCAAAACCTATGTCAAAAAAGTTACCAGTGAATTGTGAACTAGACACAAATAGTTTCACAGTGTTATCATATCCTTAACTTTGGCCAAACTTTGTCTATTTCATTAAAAAAAAGATAACTATGTAATGTGGCTTAGGTTTAGTTGCCGATATTTCGGGCAATCTAGGTTAATTAATGTTGTCTGTGCTTGGCTACAATAATGGTTTTGGGGACGGAGTTGGTTGATGAGTATACCCATAGTGGTCTAAGTTGACTACTTAATATTTACACTAAATAGATACTAAATTACATTCAATCTAAAAATAAAGACAACATTTTAGTTTAAGGGGAACCTGTCAACACAAAGCGACCTAATAAACCACCACCAGTATGTTGCCAAGGAGCTGAACACCTCCATGTTTCTTTCATGACCCAGTGTGGTGGAATCATCCAGAAAATCAACTTTGATGTGAGTTGTAAATTGGTTGTATAAAGTCAAGGAGGAGGAGATTTTAACATTGAAGTCAAGCTCTCTTCCTCAGAAAACCTCCTTCACTGTTATTGATGGCCCTGTGTCCAGAGACATTACTGACCAGATCTCCTGAAGTCTGATGCGTGATTTCAATAACAGAGGAGGAGGCGTTAGGAGCTCCCACCTTGACTTTAGTGTTAAATTCTCCCCCTTCTTGACTTTATAAAACCAATTTACATCTGACTTCAAAGTTGATTTTCTGGATGAAGCCATCACACTGGGCCATAAAAGAAACAAAAACTAGAAGGTGTTCTGCTGCTTCACAATATTCTGGAAGTGGTTTGTTAGGCCAATTGCTGATGAAAGTTTCTCTTTAATATTGTAAAATCAGAGAAAATTTTTATTCTGAGAATGAGCTTTGATGACATAATAGATGTTATATGAAAATGTGGTTTTGTAGATGTATCCAAGTGTATGGGATGCCACCATGTACAAATGCATCTCTATATGTTCGGATCTATCTACTCTACCACCCGTAAAGCAGTGTCACTGACTAAATTCACTTTACATCTGGCCTTGTAACAGTTTTTTAAAGTCATCTTTTCCTAAAAAAAGATATGTAAATCATATGCTAATGACTGTAAGTGTTCTAGGGGAAGGGGAGCATGTTAATAGATCCAGGAGGAGCTCTGGTGACACCCCTAGAGCACTTGCAGCTCATTAGGATATTGAAGCACTTCTTTATAAGGTACAAATCAGGCAGTAGATTTTCTTTAATATTGAGAAAAAGATGGCCTCATCTTATCACATAAAGTATAACATACTATGATACAAAAAAGGTATCCACAATTAATCTACATCCAAATACCTGTACATTCCCCCTACTCTGTAGATTGAACTGTAAGACGTCAGACGTGGAGGCACATAGAAATGTCCTCTGCCCTTGTAATGTATGTGACGGCTGATAAGAGAACATTACCAAGGTCATCTGACCACTTTATTTCTCTCTGGTCACAGTGCACCTCATTTCTCGGTTATCAGTAATTCCTTGTTTGTCACCTGATTTCCTGGTGGTTCTACCTTTGACATGTCATTATGTAACCATTTGTTTTCCTATGCCTGGCATGTATTTTACATCCCACTTTCATACTAAAGCTGTGTACTCTTTCTAAGCTAAAATACAAGATTTCCATTTGCCTAAATTGCAAATTTGGCACATGCTAGATAACAATACTCCTAGACAGGATGCAAAATACATGAAATATCCGAATTTGACCATTTGCCTTCACCAAAATTATACCAACACTAGCTATACCCATCAATATTAGGAGAACTGTCCAACTTTTTAATGTACATCCAGGCTTCCAAACTCTTCCATGATGGAGGGATCAAGAGTATAAACTGTTCATCTTCAGTCCTTTAGTTCATAGGGAAGATGAGCCACCACCAAAGTATTTGGCAGCTGCTTTGCCCATCTACCCATCAGAACACACCAAGCTTGCACGTATATGCAGAGGTTGAGAGTATTTTGATGCTATCCCAGTATAGAATATCTCGGAATATAAAATCAAGTATTTTGCATTCTGTCAAGAGTTGACATCATTGTGCGTCAATGTCTAAGTCTACTTGTATCTTAGCTTCTATTTCCACAAAACTAAATTTCGATTAGCTGTGTTTCCATTTGGAAAATGACATTGCACCAAGATCTCTACAATCTTGGGAGGAGAAGTTTAGACAGTAGAGAGGATAAAGTTTTCCAAAAACATTCTTAACTTAGTGGTGGAGATATAACTTGTATCTGCTGAGCAGACTCTACATATGAAGACCCTCTGAGGCTTTCAGGCCTGGGTTCAACCATAGGTTATGTCCTTGCACATTGGCTTGGTTGACTGTAGGGTGAATGGAGAACGTGTAGAGAGGGTATGTGAATTTTTTTTTCCTCATTGCGTGTCATTGCCCAAAATAGAAACACCAATCTATTGCCCATCATATGCTCATGGAGGCTTTCGTTGTGATCTCCTGTGATTTCTGATTGTGTTATGTTGGTATTACAAGCAGGCAGCATAAGAGGCAGAGGGCGAGGTGCAGCTGGCAACAGAGCCCCTGGTCCCAGGGGCACCTACCTGGGGGGATATTCGGCTGGCCGTGGCATTTATAGCAGATATCATGAAGGGAAGGGTAAACAGCAAGAAAAAGGCTTTGAACTTGTACCCAACCTGGAGTTACCAGCGGTCAATCCAGTTGCTCTTAAACCCGGTACAGGTTAGTCTAACATTTTACACTGATCCCTAATAATTTAATTCATTCCTTTAGTGGAGAAAATGGAAGGTGTCTACGGAAGCTTATATTAAAAAGTGGAGTTAAAATTTAAAAAAAAACTAATAGAGGATGTAAAGAGTCCCTGGACCTACACTTAACAGGATTACTAACAGGAGGTCCAGGAAAATCCCTGCCCCATGATCACTACTTTATCATGTATAGCTTCATCTGTTCTATTCTTAACTTTGTACTCTAGGTTTAGTGCTACTTTAAAGGAACAGCCCGAAATAAGAAAAACATTGTTGCTTTCACCCTGAAACAGTGCCACTGTAGTATAGAGGCTGTCTGCAGTATTACAGTTGCTTCCTAGTGGAACTCCATCATAAATGGAGGTCAGTGGGAATGTCAGACAAAGCCCGTACCAAGGGTGGCGTTGTTTCCCAATTTAAGCAACAATGTTTTTCAAATCTCATACACCCCCGTAACATGGTCCATAACATAATCTAGAAAGGCCAATCCCATTCCCCTATATAAAGAGTACAGAAGGGCTCAACTACTAGTAGATGTACTTGTAACAAATTACTCCACAATCCATACTTCCTAACTAATGTATTGCTAATGAATCAGTCTTGACTGTACAGGGATCTATTCCTCTTATCTGAAATTGATCAATCATTTTGTGTTCCTTGATCATTATTTCCCAAATCACTCATTTGCGCCTTCTTATCTGCTAGACTAACATGCTGTATCTATGGTATATAGCTCCGTACAATGTGCCGAGGATAGTCATTCATATATGGAAATATCTTCATCTACCTATAAAAAGATAAACATCTATGGTTATTATTACTTATTATAATTACTAGATAGTGGTTTGTACCTGTTACTTATTATACATAGTAGAGGAATGCAATAGATCATAGAACATTCAGGATAACGGAGTGCCTTGGATTAAAAGGGTACCTAAGGGTGTGGTCGTCCCCCAAAAGTCTTTTGATAGTTATGACTTCACCTTAGAATAGGCCATCATTGGTTTTCAGACCCCCTCTAATATTTGTAGTTGGCCTACCCTAAGTATAGGGTATATCAAAATCCTCAAATCCTCAATAAATCCCTTTTAATGGAAATCTACCATGAAAATACAGCATGATAAACTAGGGGCACATACTCATAGATCCAGTCACTGTGACTCTGGGAATCTTCTTGTATTTGTTATTCGTTGTCTCCTCCCTATTAAAATTAACTTCAGGCAAGTGCCAAAAAGGGGAAGGGTGAGATGTTCTCCAGCACAGTGTAACAGCCTGTGAGGCTACAGCATCGGGGGACTCTGGTAATGTCCCTCATTGCAATTGGGGCACATTATGGCTCCTTCTAAAATAAACTTTTAAAATTATGCTTATGAACAAGAAAGACTACCCAAGCCCCTCTGTGTTGTAGCTACACAGGCTGTTAGTGGGAAGGAGCACTTCTCCCCAGCCCACTGTGCACTCACTGCTGATACGCCCTGCTGCACAGTGTAACAACAGTTTGTGAAGCCAGAGCACAGAGGGGCTAGGGTAGCCCTTCTTGCTCATTAGCATAATTGTAGAAGTTGATTTTAGAAGAAAGGAGGCCACGGATAAAGAATAAAATATTACCACAGTCACAGTGCCTGGATCTATGAGTAAGTGTCCCTGGTTTATCATGATGGATTTTGATGATAGATTTCCTTTCAGCTGCATTCCGAAAATTGTACGTTTTATTCTGACACTTCTATTCAGAACTCTTATGTTTCTGCTGAATACTTACAAAATTAAAGGATCTTGTCCTGAACTAAATCTGGCTTAGAAGAATGATAAAAAATTAGGTTCCAACTTTACTGTTATGAGATTTGTAGCTTACGTGACTACCTTGTAGATACAATAGATACATCTGCTGAATATAGACTGCTATAAACAGCAGCCTGTAATTTGCTGATGTCTATTAGGCAAGGACGGAGCTAAATACAGCACTTCCAATTATAGCATTCTCCCTGTTGACATATTGTCATTGCCTAATATGTCATATAAGGAATTTTTTTTTTACTAGCAAAATTACAAATATCTTAAGGTTATTCTACTGAACAATAAAAATTCAGCTTACATTGCTGCCTCCACTTATCTAATTTGTATATGTTTTAGTGGCCATTCCAACCATCGGCACCCAGTACTCCGTATTCCAGGCTGCATCGGCTGCCAAGCTTATGGAAGAAGGAAAAATCCATGGGATGGAGCACATGATCAACCCAATCACAGTACAAGCCGATCCCGCCAGTGCTGCGGCTGCTGCAGCTGCTGCTGCGGTTCTTCCATCCGTGTCCACTCCTCCACCATTTCAGGTTGGTATATGTAAGATATGGTCATGTGTGTTTAGTAATGATGTATAGGTATCAATTCATATTCCAATATCATATTCCTTGTTTTGTTCTATCAGTAATTTGTAGCAATGGTAATACGTTTTTTGCTTTCCTGTACATACATTTCGATTTTCTCTGATGTAATCACCATACAATGTTATTTCAGTCACTACTTCTGTCTCTTTTTTATCGTTCTCCCAAACCTGCTAGAACTTGAATTGTTATTGCACATTGCCATGGTATTTTATTGGATTGCAAAATCAAATGTTCCCCGCTGACTAGATAGGCGCAGCTTTATACATGTATTGTGCAAGTTTCACTTATTTGAATATATACAGTATGTCAAGTGTCAGTGATCTAAAGTGAATCAGAATTGCCACTCACTGACATTGAAGACTTGGTGCTCTATACTCCCAATAGTCCTATCTATTCCATAGCATATGACATACAAACCCCTTGGGGTGATAATAATGACATAATGGGGCAGATTTACTTACACGGTCCAGTCGCGATCCCATGGTGCGTTGTCCGACAAGGATTCGGGTCTTGCGCGATTCACTAACATCGTGCGTCCGAGTTCCTTCCTGTGTCGCTGCTGCGCCGAGTTCCGCCGGAGTTCACCTTCTTCTTCCTAGTGCATGTGAGTGCTTGATCTTGCGACACAAATCCTTTTTTAAATTCCGCAGTTTGTCCGAATCCGTCGGATTGTCCGTCGGCCACGCCCCCCGATTGCTGTCGCATGCAAGCCAGCGCCGATGCGCCAAAATCCGATCACATGCGCCAAAATCCCAGGGCAATTCGGCACAAAACGCATAATAAATATGCTGGAAATCCGTCGAAAATGCGGAGTTCGGACCCTTAGTAAATAAGCCCCATTGTGAATCAGCCTTTAATAGTTTAGGGAAGTTTTCCATGATGACAAATTCCCTGTTCACAAATAGTGCAATAAAAGTGACAAGAGATAAGAGTCACTTATCACACGTAAGGGAGTAAAGGAATAACTAAGAACTGAAGGGCAAAGTTAAAAGATAATGGGAAGTGTAGAAGAGGGAGATCATGTTTCCAGCGGCTGTAGATATAGATTAGTCGTCATCTATTACAATGTCTGATTTTATCCAATAGATCAGGGAGAGATGAAAAGTCGCTTTCCTATGGAGAAAGAATGGAATTGAACATGGAGAAATTTTTCCTCTTATATAAGAAATATTAAATCTTAATTTATTTATCACTTTAAAACTAACCATAATCTTTACTTCCAGTTCAGCAAGACTCCGTCCATCACTGGCGGCCTCTGTTGGTAGAGAGAGGCACTGCACTGACACCCCTTGGGGCTGTATCCGGTGTTAGGCTGTAGCGGTTGTCATGTAAATATGACATCATTACCAACAGAGGCGGGCAGTAATGGGAGGCACCATGCTGGATCGGAGCTAACATCGGAGGTATCCGTTAACTTCTGTATGAATGTGTAAATCATTAGCATTTTCTGTATTTCAGGGCCGTCCAATAACTCCAGTGTATACCATGGCTCCAAACGTTCAAAGGATTCCTGCCGCAGGCATTTATGGTGCAAGCTATGTCCCCATTGCAGCTCCGACCACAGCCACGTTAGCCACACTACAGAAGAACGCTGCCGCCGCCGCAGCAGTCTACGGAGGATATGCTGGTTATATACCTCAAGCTTTTCCTGCTGCAGCCATCCAAGTTCCATTACATGACATCTACCAAACCTACTAAAACTGTCATCTCAAGGAAGGGGGGCAGGGGACTGAAGGAACTCTAAAATATTTATGAAGAAGAAAAAAAAACCGAAAAAATATATCCTTAGAAGAATATTTTATATATGTGAATTTTATGTTCTTTTTTTGTTTTTAAGATGCATTTGTTCATACATTTCTCTTTTTTTTTTGTGTTTTTATGCTTTAACCATATAGTTTTATATTATGTGGTTCGGTTGCTTAGGTTTTTAACAGTATATACATAGGCAACATATCTGGTATGAAGGTTTGTGTTTGTTTTTTTTTTATAGCTATATAATTATAGTACACTGTGCACTAGAGATATAAATATATAAATATATCTGTATCATGTAGTACATTAAATAATATTGCAACTTAAGTGTATATGTCTGTAAAAGTACATGAGCAGCTATAGAATACAGAGTAAATATTCCATATTTAAGAAGTATATATAGAGAGAATATATAGATATTTGGAAGGTACTTAATTTATAAGGATGAACTGGAGGATCATGGGAATAACTAGGAATATATATGGCGTCCGCCATGATGTGTAAACTAGTCATCTCTTTGGAAGGAGGAGAAGAGCAGGCATGTACTATTGTAAATGTTTGTGCCAATGAATCCGATGCCACTGGAATTTAAAGACACCAATATTTTGGATATATTATTGTATAGGGTAGACCAACCATCGGGCATTACGGCAGTGTCTCAGGGCTCCTGGCCAGAGGGAACCCACAGACCCTTAGTTATAACTTTCCTTTAAAGTGCAAAAAAACTAAAGCAGTGGGTAATGGGCACCTCCATGTCTCAGTGTGTGCCCCTGCTTATCATCCGCTCCTGTATTATCCACATCGGATGCTTCACTTCTTTCAGCAAAGTGATGTGAGTGTTACAATCCAGTGCAAAATGATGTACAAGTCACCAATAATCTTTGGTTAAATATTCAATTAAAAAGAAAAACGTCAAAGACTGCCACAGGTAGACACGACACATGATAGACAAAGCCACATTCATGTTCTCCTACTACAATCCTGCAACATCCATCACTTTATCAGTTTTTACACTGTGGTCAAGGCTCATACAATCCTAGTTAATAAAAATCTACATTTTAAAAGTCAGCTCTTTCAAATTTAGATTTCAGTAAATATCAACGCTTCACAACACCTTTTCAACTGCTCCAAGCCATCTACTTACAACTGAATCAAACCAGTTTGCAACCACCACTAGAGGGAGCTCAGGAGCTTACAGAATACAGTAAAGCACTATGCTGTAAGTTCATTAGCTCCCTCTAGTGGTGGCGGCAGCAGGATTAAATTTTTCTAATTTAACTATCTCTCCTGACAGGCCTGTTTTAGTTAATCCTTTATATTCCCTATGATATAACAATTCTGGACAAAATCTCTTTTCTTTCTGAAATTTTGCTGTCCCTCATTCATTCTGTCTAGAAAGAAAATTTAGAACTTATAGTAGCCAACAGTCCCAAATTTTCTAAACACAATCTTGCTCCCTGCTTTAAAAAGAGCAGGATTTGTATCCCAAATTAAAAAATGGGCATTAAATGTCATGGCTGCATTCACACTACCGCAAAGGGGACGTATATTCACGGCCAACGTATATACGGCCGATATACGTCCCCCATAGACGGCAATGGGCGCGCGGCACCGTACTGCTCCGTGCCCCGTGAAAAAATAGGACATGTCCTATTTTTTTAAGGGCATACGGCGCCGTGCGCCATATATACCTACGGAGAGGGGCGGGGGTGAGCAGCGCTCTCCCCCTCCTCCTCTCCCCACGCGCTGCCGTGTGCCCGCCGTGCTACGGTACCGGTCGTGTGAATCCACCCTTAGTCAGTATGATAACAAAGTGTTAGCTAGTTTTCAAAAAGGTCTAATTGGACAATGTAAGGGACACCCCTCTCATTGGTGAAACCCAATACATTCATTAATTTCTTAGAGGAATGGCACAATGTGTAATTCTATTAAGAAATATTTGTTGTAATATAGGTGTCAAAAGCGCCATCCTTACAACTTGATCTATTTGGAGGAGCTGAAGCTGCGTTGTACCCCTAAGTAATATCTTGAGGTACAATGATATAGGCAGAAATTCACTTTTTAACACTGAATTTGGAAGTGCAGTAAAAAATGAGGTTGTGCGGTTATTGCAATTTTCATTTGTTCCATTGCCAAGACCCCGGCAAGGCCTGGTATCTACTGGCATAGTACCTGACACTGAATGATGGTATCTTTGATATTGGGGATGAAGCCACTTTGTGCCATTTGTACATTTTGCCTATAAAATGACTTTCCAAGTGCCTGGACTTTAGTACTTAGTTGCATTTACTATTAAGCATACAACTCAGGAATTGCTGCCCTTAGTAGATATACAACTTACCCAACTGCAATGTATAGGTGTAGCATCCATTCATTCATTTTATATTTCAACCTCTAGCTGCTGTGCTGCCGGCAGTCACGTCCTGGGAACTCGAAAAACTGGATTATTTACTCACCTTTTATATTGTGTTTGTTATTTGCATGCTTGTTTTGGGTATACTATTGGTGTCTTCTAGTATAAACCTGTTGTCTACCATAAGAGGTGGCATCGGCCCCTGACTGCTGTGCATTAGGGTTGCTGTTTTCCTTCACGGTGGATACTTGATAGTGTGTATTTCAGATAGCATGATGTGTATTTTTTTCTTTTGTATTTTTTTGCAGTTTTTTGGAGGTAGAACCATTTATTTCATATATGTGCTTAAACAAGTCCTTTTCTGTTAGTGAATATATTGTTGCAGTGTTTAGTTTTTTTTTTTTTGCTTTATTTTTTTTTACAGCCTGTTTAAAGGCTTTAGAACAATATTTAAGATTTAAATGCAGCATTTTCTTGTGTTTTAGGTGTTTCATATTAGTAACACGTTCTATTGTGCCATAATGCTGCGTTGGATTTGAAAAATAGAATATTGTTTATATCCTTTTTATGTTTATTTATTTGCTCTCCACAATATGCTCTTTGCTGAATGTTTGTGCAACTGGAGCACATGGCCGTATATGTCACATGGTTAAATCATTTGCCCCAATTTGCTATGTAGCCACTGCAATTCACAGCAATGTAATATGGAGATCAGCGCAGTAGCTTCCCCATGACACTTACCATGAATAAGAACCATGCAGTTCAAAACGTGTAGGTCTAGTCCAAAGTGACCATGACGTCTGTACAGCTTTTTAATCTGCTATGAAAATAAAGTTTTAATATTTTATGGAAGTGCTGCGACATTTTTTCCATACCATGACACTTTATGGTTGGGTTTAGATCAACTAAACCTAGAATCAACTTTCGGGACTGAAATCGGTTCTCAGGTGCCCCTGACTCCCTTGTCATGGCTACAATAAATTGAGAAGTCTTGCATACAAGTTTTGCACAGTTTTCTCACAAATTGATTTTGCTAATATAACAGCAGTGATGTCGCCAACACTGGATAAAATTCAGATTATAATGCAGATATATCAGGTGTTCTATTACTGTTAATAATGGATCAACGAAACGCACACCTTGTCCCGGCTGTAGTAGAATTTCTATCACACATTTTAGGTATTTGGGTATTACAAGGACGTCTTTGCTCTTAGTTACTGCAGCACCATGTAATACAGAAGTGTTGGAAAAGATAGAATCATCCTCAGGGTGTAGCTAGGCGAGGAATGCACCCTAAGTCGTGTTGGATGCCAAAGAGGAACCCCCTATTCAGTCTATAGTGTTCTAAGTAGAACCAGGACAGCAATAACAAGGCTCATCCAACAAGCATCAATGTATGAATTGTGTCCAAGATAGGGTTAGTATGTTTTGTCCCTAAAGTTGGCCAAACACATTACATTAACCTCTGTTTGGAGGGATCCAACAACCATTTAATACATAGAGCGGTGTTTCCAATGGAAAGGAGATGATTGGGCTATTCAATTTCAGTATGTCTGATCATAATAATAATAATTATTTGTTTATATAGCACACACAGACCAGTATTTTTTTGGAATGTGGGAGGAAACCGGAGGAAACCCACACAAACACGGAGAGAACATACAAACTCTTTGCAGATGTTGACCCTGGCACTTGAACCGAGGTCTCCAGCACTGCAAGGCTTTAATGCTAACCACTAAGTCACCGTGCCACCCTCAATATTTTCATTCTATTTAAGCCTCCATGAATAGCAGATTTCTCCTACCTCTCTTATTTATAACACATGCATCCTTAGCCTAGCCAAGTGTGAATGTGTATGGAGGAGTTGAGAGGAACATCTTTTGGCTAATAGACATCTGAAGTGTATGGTAATTTTAATAGTAAATTATACTGGAAATATTCTGGATGCTGAAAAGTAACTGTCCATCTGATAAATGTATTGTTATGTAGTATACAGAGTATTGAGTAGTGGGAACCACAGTCGGACCATATGCAGTCATAAAGGTTACAAATGTTGTAATACTAGTACAGGACACGGATCTGAGGAGCCTGTAGGCACAGTTAGACTGTGGCCTTAGAGTTAATGCGCATCAAGTCATGTACTGCTGAATTTACACTCTCATGTGTAAGTGACCTAGGAACCGATATAATCTGACCCAGTATTGCACCTCATAAACTGTTGTATGTAGATGCCCCTTGTGTTTGGAAAACTATCTCTGGGCTGAATGTTCTACCATCCGGAGGTGGCACTCGGAGCCCTTTCTGTGGGCACTCAGGCCATCACCAGAGACGACTCCAGGTATCTTCCTGCAGTCCCAGACAGCCCAGGACTTGCTGTGCACAGACTACTGGAGGAGTGGGAAGCTGAGGACAGATCTGGATTATCATTGTAGCTCCTGCTCCGGGACTGACAATTCTTCCTGTTTATGGGACCCTGGAAGGAAGCTACAACGATCATCCAAATTTCTTCTATTTTATGCTTTATTGGTGTCCTCAGGGGGCTGATATGAATGACAGCTGTGACTGAGCAGTGAGTATAAATCACAAATAAAATTTCTGTGTTGGCACTTTGCGATAAATAAGTGGGTCTTGGTTGTAGTTTGGGCACTCAGTCTCTAAAAGGTTCACTGCATTAGAAGATCCTGCTACCTAAAGGATTTGGTTAAATGTTTTTTTTATACCATTTCCCTAACACTACTGATAACAATTTTATTTTTATATTTAAACTTGAAATGTGAGTTTATGTCTTAAGAACAAAATGCACACAAGAAATGGGGAAATATGATAAGCCTTATTATTCTTCTCAAAGTGTTGACTGTGTGGAGTCTTATCTCACTCCCTTGCAGATACTGGTATTTGTGTTTCTAAAAGCCCTTATGTTCAATGTGAGTTTGTTTCTATATTTGCTTTGTATTTTTTAGAGTGTAGAAAATAAAGCATCTCTTAAAACCACATTGACTCATGGTTCTTTACCTCTAACAGAACAATCTACAGCTGTGCCCACATGTATTAGACAACAGTTATTTGTGGTATGTAGCTTTCAAAATAATTTATTTTGAATTCAGTCATCGAATTTTAAAGGGGATTTATAGAAATTCTGGGAAATTCCTTTGAGGGCAGTGCAGAGGTAGCAAACAAAATTCAATTGGTTTTGACCAAGTCATGGTGTCCTTGGTCCATGGAAAACCATTTCCTCTAATGACACAAGTGTCATCTGGTGGCCCGCGGATGCAATGTATTGTCCAGTCTGGGTCCGTTTATTAGGAGATTTATTAGATGTGTCTAAGAGTAGAACTGTTCTAGTTGCTCACTGGAACCAATCAGAGCTCAGCTTTCATTACATAAATAGCAGTGGGAAAATGAAAGCTGAGAGCTGATTGTTCTGGTGTAAGACACTTATGAGTAGTTTTGACTCTAACTACTGGTGCAACACGGTAAACAAAGTAGAGAAAGTATTCTTTGGGGGTCATTTATCTAAAACAGAAGGGCAGTTTTATTTGTTATTTTTTGTAGCAGTTGCGCCAAAATTAGTGACTTTTTTAAATGACATCATCTGGATTCCAAAGATCAATCAGGCAAAACACTGGAAAACTCATTCGCGGCAACCATAAAAAAGCTTTGCTGGGTGGCTGGAAAAAGTCACAAAAATAGGAGCAAATCCACTAGAATAGTCGCAAAAAGAAGCGCAAAGAAAGTAAAAATAAGGTGACAAACACCATTGTTTTTTTGTTAAAATTTTGTTTTAAAAAAAAATGCACCTCTTGTCTCAATACACCCAGAGTGAATGTCCGTGCTGTGGTTAGGTTTGGCCAAGCTCGACTGAGAAGTCACTGTCTATTTGTAGCTATAGAGAGACAGCATAGCCAGAAGGAGAGAACCTGCCCTGCAGATACTTCTTCATAGGAACTATTGTATTCAGGGAGAAGTCACTGTTTTGTGCTGTGCGTCGTTAGAGCTGTATGAAACTGATGACAAGTTCCCTTTAAATCTAGTCCACTTTGAAGTAATTGATAGAGAAAACTGTGAAACTAACTAGTTCAGCTCATTTTTATTGAGCTTTAAAAAAAAAGGTCTGTTTAAAGGTCTGGTAATTTTCCAGTACTTTGAAGGGGAAAGAAATCTGTATTATAGACTCTGTGCCAGTGTGTGTGACAAGCTAAAAGATTTACACCACAGCATGACAAATACTCCAGTAATAGAGAGACTATAAGACTTGTGTGGGAAAACAAAGCCATCCGTAGATAACATTAAACTAAGGTGGGAAGAAAAACATAGCCAATCCCAAAATGTATAGGGGGTCACGGAGCAGTGGGTCATATAGATGGTAATGATGGTGGACACTAGAGTATACTGACAAATATGAAAATACATTTTAAAGGATGGGATAAGAAAAGCATTGGCTACATTGTAAGGCAGCCCCTTTGAAATCAAGCATGACTTTTAGGAAGCCTAATGACATGATGCAGGATAAAAGCCAAACCAACATATCTATACCAAATGGAACAGACTCCCAATTGTTGATGGCACTGTTTCGATATCCATGCATCTCATCAGAACTGGATTACAAGGCAGTCAAGAGATAATGTTTTCCTTGTTCAATCCTGGAAAAAGTATTTGCATATTTTTCTAGAATCTTCCAGAGAAGCATCAATGGCTAAAAGACTTCCCACACCTGTAGAGATGAGCTTAAATGGCCTTGAATCACACCATCTCCATATGACCACACCCCCTTTCTCCAAAACCATGCCTCCTTTGGCGGATACGTCAGAAAACTGCCAAAAATGGTTTAAAAGTCTTCATAAATGTGTTGGAAGGCATTTTAGACAATTTTTGTTTGGAAATCCGTCATTTTACCGCGCAGGAGCAATACTGAATTCCCCCCATTATCTTAGCCCTCATGTTATTTTTCTTGTCCGTATTATATCTATTGATTAAACGGAAATTCATTACTTCCGGATCATACACGCGGCTGTGGTCTTCACTCATCCGTGTGTGACCTCAAAATTCAGAGCAGGTCGCATTCATGCCCATGAAGTCTACTCACACACCTATGACCAATAAAAGGGGACAGTAGTACGAGAGACATGGTTGGCAGTATGGTACATGTTGGCTAGCAGTATGATAGATGTTGGTTGGCAGTATGGTACATGTTGGTTGGCAGTATGGTACATGTTGACTAGCAGTATGGTAGATGTTGGTTGGCAGTATGGTACATGTTTGCTAGCTGTATGGTACATGTTGGTTGGGAGTATGGTACATGTTGGTTGGCAGTATGGTACATGTTGGTTGGCAGTATGGTACATGTTGGCTAGCAGTATGTTTACATTGTGTTGGCAGTCGAAGAGTACAGGTTGCGTAAGGCAGTTCTGGTACATGTAGGCTCGCAGTATGAGACATGTGGTTGGCAGTATGTACATGTTGTTGGCACAGTATGGTTACATGTTGGTTGGCAGTATGGTACATGTTGGCTGGCTTAGCTAGTATGGTATATGTTTGTGGCAGTATGGTACATGTTGGTTGGCCGTGATGGTACATGTTGGACTAGCAGTACTGGTGACAGTGGTTGTGGCAGTATGGTACATGTTGGTTGGCGTATGGAATGTTGTGCGCAGTATGTGTCATGTTTGGTTGGAGTATGGTACATGTGGTTGGACAATGAACGTTGGCTGCATAAGATGTTTGTTGGCAGTATGGTACATGTTGGTTGGAAGTATGGTACATGTTGGTTGGCAGTATGGTACATGTTGGTTAGCAGTATGGTACATGTTTGCTAGCAGTGTAATACATGTTTGTGGGCAGTATGGTAGATGTCCATAAGGACCTTCACCAACAACCCCCTCTATCAACGTCCTCAGTCCACAGAGAAGTTCAGGCCTGCCACAAGGGTGCCACCCCCTCCCTGACACTTGGAAGAGTACAAATCTTGGTATTTTCGCAGATTTAGGTATTTGTACTGGTTCAAGGACCTGAGATGACATTGTTATCCAGGTCCTTAAACCTAGGGACAAAAAAGCAAGGCAATTAAGGCTTTAAGAAGGCATGGACCACTTTTCAGAGATCAACAGCAGTGTTTACTGATACAGTATGTACATATGTGCTTTGTATATAAGTAAATTCACAAACGTTTCCCATAAAATACTTTGCGGTGCACATCGCCACTGAGTACGTGGTGCCATATGAATAAATGAGCCATAAAGAATCATAACAACAGAGAGTTACTGAATGAGTACCACTGATAACTTTCAATGAACTATCTATTATTTCATGCTGACAATTCACTACATTTGTTGTGTTGACATAACAGATGAAGCGGAACTTGGCAACACAGACAGGAACCATTATAAGATGTGGGATTGACATGTGAATACTAGAATTCCCATCTGCTGCCAGTGGCTTTTTAAAGGAGATTACAAATAAGCAAATGTCTCTATAAATAATCCAGCATACTGCATTAGATAGTGCTATAATTTGACATATAATGCTTGTTTCAGGTCCCAAACTATTTTGGTCCCGTATTATTATTGACCTATGCATAGGAAAGGTTATTAATGGATTATAATTTATTTATAGTAATGAGCGGACTGAAATCACAAATTTCGGGTTTGTACTGACTTTTGTGGGTACAGGACCTGACCCTGAACTTCATCAGAAACCCAAATCCACACCCCCAGCATTTGGGGCACTGAAAATAGCCAAAGCCAATAGCTCATTCCTGAGCGCTGTGACCAAGCCCCTAAGAGTGGTACCGATGTTACTGCCCTGATGGTGGCCCCTATGTTACTGTCCTGATGGTGGCCCCTATGTTACTGTCCTGATGGTGGCCCCTATGTTACTGCCCTGATGGTGGCCCCGATGTTACTGCCCTGATGGTGGCCCCTGTGTTACTGTCCTGATGGTGGCCCCTATGTTACTGTCCTGATGGCGGCCCCTATGTTACTGTCTTTATGGTGGCCCCTATGTTTCTGCCCTGATGGTGGCCCCTATGTTACTGTCCTGATGGTGGCCCCTATGTTTCTGCCCTGATGGTGGCCCCTATGTTTCTGCCCTGATGGTGAACAAACTCAGCTGTGCCCATGTATTAGACAACAGTCGATTGTGGTATGTAGCTTTAAAATAATTGAGTTTGAATTCAGTCATAGAATTTTAAAGGGGATTTATAGATTCTGGGAATTCCCTTGAGGGCCATGCAGAGGTCAAACAAATTCATGGTTTTTGACCAAGTCATGGTGTCCTTGGCCTGGAAAACCATTGTCCTCGAATGACACAAGTCATCTGGTGGCCCGCGGATGCAATGTAGTTGTCCGTCTGGGCCGTTTATTAGGAGATTTATTAGATGTGTCAAGAGTAGAAACTGTTTCTAGTTGCTCACTGGAACACAATCAGAGCTCAGGCTTTACATTACATAATAAGCAGTGGGAAAATGACAGCTGAGAGCTGATTGTTCTGGTGTAAGACACTATGAGTAGTTTTGACTCTACACTATGGTGCAACTAACACGGTAACAAAGTAGGACGAAGTATCTTTGGGGTCTTTATCTAAAACAGAAGGGCAGTTTTTATTGTATATTTTTTGTAGCAGTTTGCGCCAAAATTAGTGAACTTTTTTAAATGACATCATCTGGATTTCCAAATAGACAATCAGCAAAACACTGGAAAAACTCATTCGCGGCAACCTATAAAAAGCTTGCTGGGTTGCTGGAAAAAGTCACAAATAGGACAAATCCACTAGAATAGTCGCAAAAAGAAGCGCAAAGAAAAGTAAAAATAAGGTGACAAACCCCATTGTTTTTTTTAAAATTTTGTTTTAAAAAAAAATGCACCTCTTGCTCTCAATACACCCAGAGTGAATGTCCGTGCTGTGGTTAGGTTGGCCGCTCGACTGAGAGTCACTGTCTATTTGTAGGCTATAGAGAGACAGCATACCAGAAGGAGAGAAACTGCCCTGCAGATACTTCTTCATAGGAAACTATTGTATTCAGGAGAAGTCACTGTTGTTGTGCTGTCTTCGTTAGAGCTGTATGAAACTGATGACAAGTTCCCTTTAAATCTAGTCCACTTTGAAGTAATTATAGAGAAAACTGTGATACTAACTAGTTTCAGCATCATTTTATTCGTTTAAAAAAAAAGGTCTGTTTTAAAGGTCTGGTAATTCCAGTACTTTGAAGGGGAAAGAAATCTGTATTATAGACTCTGTGCCAGTGTGTGTGACAAGCTAAAATTTACAACCACAGCAATCAAATACTCCAGTAATAGAGAGACTATAGACTTGTGGGAAAACAAAGCCATCCGTAATAACATAAACTAAGGGGGAAGAAAAACATAGCCATCCCAAAAGTATAGGGGTCACGGAGCATGGTTCTATAGATGGTAATGATGGTGGAACACTAGAGTATACTGACAAATATAAAAACATTTTAAAGGATGGGATAGAAAAGCATGGCTACATTGTAAGGCAGCCCCTTTGAAATCACTGACTTTTAGGAAGCCTAATGACATGATGCAGGATAAAAGCCAAACCAACATATCTATACCAAATGGAACAACTCCAATTGTTGATGGCACTGTTCGATATCCTGCATCTCATCAGAACTGGATTACAAGGCAGTCAAGAGATAATGTTTTTCTGTTCAATCCTGGAAAAAGTATTTGCATATTTTTCTAGAATCTTCCAGAGAAGCATCAATGGCTAAAAGACTTCCCACACCTGTAGAGAGAGACTTAAATGGCCTGAATCACACCATCTCCATATGACCACACCCCCTTTCTCCAAAACCATGCTCCTTTGGCGGATACGTCAGAAAACTCCAAAAATGGTTTTAAAGTCTCTCATAAATGTGTTGGAAGGCATTTTAGACCATTTTTTGTTTGGAAACCGTCATTTACCGCGCAGGAGCAATACTGAATTCCCCCCATTGATCTAGCCCTCATGTTATTTTTCTTGTCCGTATTAATCTATTGAGTAAACGGAAATTCAATTACTTCCGGATCATCACCGGCTTTGGTCTTCACTCATCCGTGTGTGACCTCAAAATTCAGAGCATGGGTCGCATTCATGCCCATGAAGTTCTACTCAAACACACCTATGACCAATAAAGGGGACAGTAGTACAGAGACTGTTGGCAGTATGGTACATGTGGCTGCAGTATATAGATGTTGGTTGGCAGTATGGTACATGTGGGTTGGCAGTATGGTACTGTTGATAGCATAGGTATGTTGGTTGGCAGTATGGTACATGTTTTGCTAGCTGTATGGTACATGTGGGTTGGGAGATGGTAATGTGGTTGCAGTATCAGTACAGGATGGTTGGCAGTATGTACATGTTGGCTAGCAGTATGGTACATGTGTGGTTGGCAGTAGATAGATGTTGGTTGGCTAGCAGTCATGTTCACTGTTGGTTGGCAGTAGGTACATTGTTGGTTGGCAGTTATGGTACATGTTGGCTAGCAGTATAGTACATGTGTGGTTGGCGTATGGTACATGTTGGTTGGCAGTGCGTATGTACATGTTGGTTGGCAGTAATGTACAGTTGGCTAGCAGTATGGTATATTGTTTTGGCAGTATGGTCATGTTGGTTGGCATTATGTACATGTTTGGCTAGCATATGGTACTGTTTGTTGGCAGTATGGTACATGTTGGTTGGCCATATGGTACATGTTGCTAGCAGTATGGTACATGTTTGGTTGGGTAAGTATGGTTACATGTTGGTTGGCAGTATGGTACAGTTGTGGCAGAAGTATGGTTAAGTTGGTCATTTGGTTGGCAGTATGGTACATGTTGGTTAGCAGTATGGGTAACGGTTTTGCTAGCAGTGTAATACATGTTGTGGGCAGTATGTTATGATGTCCATAAGGACCTCACCAAACACCCCCTCTATCAACGGCTCAGTCCACAAGAAGAGTTCAGCCCTGCCACAAGGGGTACCACACCCCTCACCTGACACTTGAAGAGTACAAATCTTGGATTTTCGCAATTTAGGTATTTGACTGGTTCAGGACTGAGATGACATGTTATCCAGGTCCTTAAACCTAGGACAAAAAAGCAAGGCAATTAGCTTTAGAAGGCATGACCACTTTTCCGAGACCAACAGCAGTGTTTACTGAATCAGTATGTACATATGTGCTGTGTATATAAGTAAATTCACAAACTTTCCCATAAATCTTGCGGTGCACATCGCCACTGAGAACGTGGTGCCATATGAATAAATGAGCCATAAAGAATCATAACACAAGAGTTTACTGAATGAGTACCACTGATAACTTTCAATGAATATCTATTATTTCATGCTGACACTTCACTACATTGGTTGTGGACATAACAGATGAAGGCGGAACTTGGCAACAACAACAGGAACCATATAAATGTTGGGATTGACATGTGAATACTAGAATTCCCATCTGCGCCAGTGGCTTTTTAAGGAGATATCAAATAGCAATGTCCTCTATAATAATCCAGCATACTGCATTAGATGTGCCTATATTGACATATAATGCTTGTTTCAGGTCCCAAAACTAGTTGGGTCCCGTATTATTATTGACGCATAGGAAAAAGTTATTAATTGATATAATTTATTTATAGTAATGAGGGACTGAAATCACAAAATTCGGGTTGTACTGACTTTTTGTGGGTACAGGACCTGACCCCTGAACTTCATCAGAAAACCAAACCACACCCCCGCATTTGGGGCACTGAAAATAGCCAAAGCCAATAGCATTCCTGAGCGCGTGTACCAAGCCCCTAAGAGTGGTACCGATGTTACTGCCCTGATGGTGGCCCCTATGTTACTGTTCCTGATGGTGGCCCTATGTTACTGTCCTGAGGTGGCCCTATGTTAACTGCCCTGATGGTGGCCCGATTTACTGCCCGATGGTGGCCCCTGTGTTACTGTCTGATGTGCCCTGTTCTGTCCTGATGGCGGCCCCTATGTTACTGTCTTTATGGTGGCCCCTATGTTCTGCCCTGATGGTGGCCCCTATGTTACTGTCCTGATGGTGGCCTCTATGTTTCTGCCCTGATGGTGGCCCCTATGTTTCTGCCCTGATGGTGGCCCCTATGTTACTGTCCTGATGATGGCTCCTATGTTACTGTCCTGATGGTGGCCCCTATCTTTTTGCCCTGATGGTGGCCCCTATGTTTCTGTCCTGATGGTGGCCCCTATGTTTCTGCCCTGATGGTGGCCCCTAGTTTCTTCCCTGATTGAATACCAGGGGGTAAATAAGAAGATACGTGGATTGAGGGACTACCAAATGAGGGGGAGGCTAATAGTGTATGACAATAAGAGGGGTAGAAACTGGGGAGCCCATATATAGAGGGGGAGATTATTGGTGCCACAATAAAAGAGGGAAATGTCAGTGAACCCATAATTTAAAGAGGAAATAAGGGGTCACAATCAGTGGCGTAACTAGGAGAGGCTGGGCCCCATAGCAGTTTCTACTAACGGGGCCCCCCTTTCCCCATAAAAATATACTATTTAGGCAGCATTCACATAACTTGTGTCCGCCCAGCTATAGTGCGGCAGGCACACTCTGGTGCGCTGAGAGGAAGATATCTGCGGCTCACCCCTCCCCTCTCCATAGAGATATAGCTCATGGTCTCTCTTACGGTCCATAGATTGTTCAGGCTCTATCTCTTTTGCGGCCAGGCTCGAATCAGTGAGTACTCGTTGTTCTCACCGTACCAAGCCCAGGCTATAGACGCCTATGTGGAAGTATATTCCGCAGCAAATTGCAGCAGATATACGTCCTCATGCGTTCCTACTGAATGTATCTTTTATACATGTTTTTAACATTGTCCATTTTAAAACACGCTGAATATTAGAAGAACATTTTTTGCACCTAATGCTGGAGTGCTGCCTATTTTGGTGTTATACACAGTAATACACGCTATTAATACACATCTACACGTATATACAATACATATATACACAGTATATACACAGTACATACATATATACACAGTATATACACAGTACATACATATATACACAGTACATACACAGTACATACATATATACACAGTACATACACAGTAGATATATATACATACACATATATACATTTATACACAGTATATGCATATATACACAGTATATACACATATACATAGTATATTCACATATACACACAGATAAATACATATGTATATAGTATATACTTACCTTTTCAGATGTTTTGGGGCTGTATGGGTGAACACCCAGCCGTGGCTTCAGGCAGGTGTTCTGGCGTGTAGGTGGGTGATCGGATCAGTGCTTGTTCGTCCGCAGGGAAGGAGTGGGGTTCGGACGGGGGCTTGAACGGCCGGGAGGGGGTCACACACTCTGGGGGAGTCGGGCGGGTGCCTGTTCCGCGGCGCGGGGGGCCTTTGCTTGTTCGGCCCTGGGGGGGGGAGGGGGAGGTGGGCGGGGGGGGGGAGGGGTAGTTGGACGTGCGCTTGTTCGACCGCACACGGGGGGTTGTTCGGGCGGGGGGTGTGTTAGTGGGGCGGTTGCTTGTTTGACCGCAGGATGGGGTTTTAGATTGGGCGGTAGAGTGGGGAGGAGGGGCATCCCTGCCAGCACGCAGGGGGATGGCCGGGGGGCAGACAGTCTCCTGTGCAGGGGGCGGACAGCTCACCGAGGGGGCGGGTGGCTTCCGGAGGGGGTCAGTTTAGGAATGGACACAGAGGTAGGGGCCCGGGGGCACGATCCGGTAGGCAAAGACACTGCAGGGACACACGGAGTCCGTGCATCCCGGGCCCCTAACCTCCCGGGCCCCGTAGCAACCGCTACGGCTGCTATGGCGGTTGTTACGCCACTGGTCACAATATGAAGGGTAGATGAGAGGGGCCACAATATAAAGGTGGAGATGAAAGGTCACAATATGAATGGGAGTGAGGGGCCACAGTATAAGGTGGAGATGAGATGTCACAATATGAAGGAGAAACAATATGAGGGTCCACAGTATGAAGAGGAGATGAGGGTGCACAATATGAGATGAGAGGTGATACAAATATGAAGGGAAGCTGGAGGAGGCACCAATTGCTTTTAAAATGAGGTTCTGCTCAATGATAAACTTAAAGGCCATGTTCATAAGATGGGATTGAATAGTATTTTGAAACATATATCAAGAGCATTTGCAATAACTTTTCCCTAAACATGATGTCTTCAGACCTAGATGCCTGTGTTTGGTAAGTAGCAAATGTTTTATAATGTTAAGAAAAAAATTGTTGCTGCTTGTCAGACACAAGCATTCAGGTCAGCACACACCTGTGATCAGGGAAGAGATATTGCAGATGCACTTCATGTGCGATTCAAAACACAATTCTACCACAACTTGTGAACATGGCATTATGCAGCTTTTTCACAGAGGAAGATTTTTCAGAAGTGTTTGAGAGCAGAAGTGTTCTAGCTGCCTCTGGAGACAAATCAGAGCTCAGCTTTAATTTTGTAAACAGCTGTTGGAAAATTAAAGTTGAGCATCACATTTATTACTGACTGCTCTAGATTTATTACTGACCGCGTCACATTTATTACTGACTGCTCTACATTTATTACTGACTGCGTCACATTTATTACTGACTGCTCCACATTTATTACTGACTGCCTCACATTTATTACTGACTGCTCCACATTTATTTATGTATATAGTATATACTTACCTTTTCAGATGTTTTGGGGCTGTATGGGTGAACACCCGGCCGTGGCTTCAGGCAGGTGTTCTGGCGTGTAGGTGGGTGATCGGATCAGTGCTTGTTCGTCCGCAGGGAAGGAGTGGGGTTCGGACGGGGGCTTGATCGGCCGGGAGGGGGTCACACACTCTGGGGGAGTCGGGCGGGTGCCTGTTCCGCGGCGCGGGGGGCCTTTGCTTGTTCGGCCCTGGGGGGGGAGGGGTAGATGGACGTGTACTGGAAGGAGTGGGGTTCGGACGGGGGCTTGATCGGCCGGGAGGGGGTCACACACTTTGGGGGAGTCGGGCGGGTGCCTGTTCCGCGGCGCGGGGGGCCTTTGCGATGGTGGCCCCTATGTTTCTGCCCTGATGGTGGCCCCTATGTTTCTGCCCTGATGGTGGCCCCTATTACTAATGGAATACCATACAATAAAACTGCCCTAGTCTATATAATGTGAAGTGTCTCATTTCTCATTAAGCAATTTTATTCAAGATACTATCAGTTGCTGTTGCTGTAATAAAAAGGTTTATTACTTGGATTTTTATTGCCCTAGGGCAAAGTGACAGCCAAAGATCATTCGTGAGAGTATTTATTGTGCTGTTGATATTTGTTTGTTTTGTTTTCAACTCAGATTTATTAGGAAAAGGCAAAAGAAATTCACATTACAGAACAAACGCCTCCCATCCGGAGATGTATTTTGACAAGTATTATCCTTAACACAGGCAATGCTATATGAAAAAGTTAACAAATGAATAACATGCGATGTACATGGTGCAGATAACAGTATCAGTGTGAGGATTCCAGGAAGTCATATGGAAGGACAAATCAATTTATAAGACCATCTCACTGAGTGAATAAATTTGCTTCATCCGTTCCTGCAATTGAGTCAAGATAGACAGAAAGGTAGACCATAATTGATAGTGGACCACCAAAAAAAAGGGTGGGAGTGTGAAATAGGGTAGTGGGGGAGGGGAGGGGGATTGGTGAGCTGACCAGCTCTCCTCGACCCACCCTCTTCATTCCTGGACTCCTTAATTCCAAGGGAAGGGCAGTTATCCCATATAGGTTATCATCTGCGATTGCCAGGTATTCAAAATTTTGTCAAACTTGTTGACCGTAATGGCCAATAAATGACAATAAATAAGTTGGTCATTAATCATAATCCATGTCAATTTAGATGTCACAAATGCAAATGGGATAGTGGGGGACTACCATGCTCTGGCAATAGTTATTTTTGCTGCTATTTTTGTGGCTTTCGGTAGGTGTGCAAGCTCACCCTTAAGTAATGCTATGATAGGGGATTTTTCTGTGGTGAAACCAGTTAAGAAATGCATGTGATCCCAAACTTCTCCCCCGGAATTTATCTACTATCTGGCACTCCCACCAAACATTGAGAAAAGAGCCCACATAGCCACAAGAATGAAAACAGGAAGGGTCTCCTGAACCTGTGATTAATGCTAACCTAGTCCTGGCCAAGTACCACCTTAAAAGTACTTTATATCCTGCCTCTACCATTTTTGATGTAACCTGTATATTTCTGAGAAAGGTAAGCAGTGGGATTCTTGGAAAAATTGAAGTGAGTGAAGTCACCCACCCTGATTCTGTAAAATACCTTATTCAGCCACCACTGAAAGTCCTTGATCTGCATACCTGGGATGAAATCCGGATTACGGCATATTGTAGCTAAGGGTCTATGTGGTGATACTAGATTATGTCTCTTCAACAGATCGTCCCACAGAGCCAGAATCTGGGAAACTACCGGAACCATTATAGTAGGTCTGGAGGAGGGCCTCAACCATAAAACTGTTTCAATCAAGATCGGGTGACAGGCTAGTGCCTCAATATGGACCCACTGGGGATAGTATGGTCTCGATTATATGGACGTCATGTCGGCCAATCTAGCCGAATTGTAGAAATGTAGTAGATTGGGCAAGCCCAATCCCCCACCCTGACCTTGGAGCAAAAAGGTGCGTCTAGGTACTCGTGGGTGTCTCCCTCTCCTGACGAATTTCATCAATTTAGTCTGGAACTGTCTAATATCACTGTAAATGAATTGTATCGGTAGGGTGCGGAATGAGTCTAGAATTTTGGGTAATAGGGTCATTTTGACCACAGAATTCAGCCAAACCATGTTGAGTGATGAGGCCAACTTTTTGAAACTAGCTCCAATGTACAAAGAATAGCTGGATAATTGGCTTTGTATAAAGAGGTGATCAAGGAGGTCAAATTGATGCCTAGATACGGAAGATTGTGAGTCGCCCACTTAAAGCCAAAGTTTCATTTAAGCAATTTTTACCATGTCAGGGGCCAAAGTTTAAGGCTACAGATTTACGTCTATTTGCTGTTAGGCCTGAGAGGCCTGCAAAATTTTCTAATATGTTAAAGGGGTCGTCCACTTTCAGCAAATAATTGATATTGTTTGTGTAATGAAAAGTTATACAATTTTCCAATACACTTTCTGTATCACAGTTTTCTAGATCTCTGCTTGCTATCCTGCTATAGAAGGCTTCTCTGTTTACTTTCACTGGATAGAAATCTGTCCATGATCATGTGATGTCACACAGGCGCACAGCTCGTTAGTATCACAGAGCTGCGTGATATAACAAGCCACACCAATGTGACCATTTCTATCCACTGGAAGTAAACATAAAAGCTTCCTATAGCATTACAGCAAGCAGAGATCCAGAAAACCACAAGGAATTGATACAGAAAGTATATTGGAAAATTGTATAACTTTTCCTTTCACAAACCATATCAATTATTTTCTGAAAGTGGACGACCCCTATAAATGAATTTGGTACGGATGTCAGGGGGGCTCAAAAGAAACAGTAATATATCATCAGCAAACATTACATTTAGGAGGTGCAATGTAGTGACAATATTGTTTCTGCAGCTTTGAACCACCTACATCAGATCCTAGAGGAGAACTACTGCAAATGTCCATGCAGGAGTATTATAGAGGGAACAACAGTGTGGGGGCCACAAAATGAGGCAGGGGGGTGTATACAATGTTGGGGCCAAAAGAACCTACCTAAGTTGGGAACACAACAAAGACTATATGTAACATTGCTGGGCTCTTTACATTATCTGGAAGCTGGGAGCTATGGCACACTACCTATAGGCACACCGACCATCCAGCAAAATGCATACGACTGAAGGGTAGATGCACATGGTCAGAATATACAGAATATTACATGTGGAAAATGGTGTGGCCACTTCCAGTAAGTAACACTTCCTTCTATCTTTTAGATTGTATGTATGTGCCTGAGCTAATGAATTTCATGGCTTACAAGTACTTACAGATTGTTATAGAGTCGTAAAGATGGTTCTCTATGATAAGGGCCCGTATACTGTCCCAGAATCCTCTACTGTATGTGCCAACATTCGGAGACACAATACACAATGATCTATTTCCGCTGGGCTACAATAACAAAACAAACTCAAGGTTTTAGTAATATTTTGATCAAATTGTATAAACCAACTGACCACTTCACGGTGACCTTGTTTTTGTGGGTCCTTATGCGGCTGGGAGCGGCATCACATGCTGTTCACAACTTCTGCAACACAGAACCAGCAAGAACCAAGACCCAGCTGCCCCCCAGTACCCATACTGGTAGACTAAGCCCCCATGGCTCTGGGCCCCGGGTCCCCACTACAGAAGCAGCAGACACCATGTAGCATCGCACCATGCGAACAGGTCTTGAATCCCCCCCCCCTTCCTTGTGGTGGAACTGACTGAGAGCAAGGAGGCGGCCGCTATATGCAGTGTACTCCTCCACTGTCTGTGTTGGCCACTAGCTGTGGATTATACAGAGTTACAATATTTGTGCTGCAGAAATTATCCACATAGAGATTGACATGATATTTCGATTTTATAATCTGTCCTGCTCAGATCTCTCCTCTCTCAATGGCAGAGGAATAATATGGAAAAGGAGTCGCAATATCCAGGCCGAGTTTACTAGGGGGGTGCGGAGGCTGCAGAGGCAGTGGGATAATAGTCGCTGCTGAACCAGAGATTAAACAGGTGCAGTATTTAACAATTTCATGTGTAAGACGTGCAAACACAGGTGTGGCGTATTTCCTCAAACACCCTATCACTTCTGACAACACCACAATTTCAAAATATAATAGATCATAAGAAAACGCAGTAACCAGTGTATGACCCCAATCCTGATCAAAATTTTTTTTTTTAAATTATGATTTATGTTAGAAAAACATTAGGAAAAAATATAGAGTAAAAAGAGAACAACCAGAGACAATTTAGTCCCTGACCTCATGATATACATTCAAAATAGGACGGATACGTTTAATATCCTAGTTACGTGTAGCACAATCTTTGTTATATTGTACAAACCAACTTCTTTGCGTAAAAAATTGCCCCGGGAACTGGCCTGTGCACTAGCAAAAGTTTTGGGCAAATATAAAACTGCTGGTAAGGGGCTCAATGACTGCAATGAGTATCTATCTTTTTTTCATCTCAGATTTGTGCTTATTCATTACGGTAGTTAAAATATCTTTAGAATGGTCAGAGTTCCATTTTTCTGAATCAGAACCCCATATCCATGCACAGAAGGGATAACAAGGGGCCTTCATTCTCACAAACAGTGCCTAATGGACCTACTGGTCCCACAGTGGCAGCTGTCACCTTCAGTGTAGTCTGGCCTGTACCGGCTACCACTAAGGGAGAGCATTGGTGCTCTATGTACTGTGATATTATATTAGTATTATGGTTGCGTTTAATGGGGCTTATTTACAAAGAATCCCACGGATCGTACTTTTGTTGGCTTTTAGGGATTTGCACCGCTGACAGCTATTTAGAAGGGGATTGTGTCGCACGCGATCGGATTATGGCGCAATTTATATTTATATGAGGGAGATGGGCCGTCGGATCATCCAACAGATTCGAAATTAGCGCGGGTATGCACTTACATACACCGGGAACAAGAAGGTGAACTCTGGCGGACCTGTGCGGGGAAGCGACACATGCAGGATATCAGGTGCAAAATCTTAGTGAACCGCGGCAGAGTGCATTCTCGTTGGATAACGCACAGCAGGGATCGCGCAGGTCCAGGTAAGTAAATGTGCCCCATTGTATAATCCAGTAATGTAGTGTTGTACCTCCTAAACAAAAAATGCATACCTCCAAAAGAAGAAAACGAACGAATCCTCATACACCAATGAAAAAAAGAGAGAATGGCTACGGCTGGACATGGGGGCTCCCAACATATTATTGTATGTTATTATAAAGACATTTATTGGTTCAGAGACTCCTTTTCTTGATAAGGTCATCATGACCATAGACATAATCTTATAGGTACAACAAATCCTATAAGTTGTTTTCCTGCAATTAAAATTACAATTTCTAACATTTATGCCAAATTCAGTATAATATTATACATGTTTCCACTTGTGTAACAACTAGGTCAGTGAGAGTATGGCCATATGTTCTGGTAACCTCATGCACGTTGGCGTATCTACCACTGTTGAAGCATAGTGGCTTCTATGGAGCCCAAGACATCAGGGGGCCGGCAGTTCACTCTAGTCAGCACACAATAGTGATCAGTAGAGGATGTACAGAATTACACACTGTGCTTGTACACCCTTACATGGCAGATGTGTAACAATGTGCATTTCTGTCATGCTTATGTGGAAGGGTCCTGATCACAATTTTGCTCAATGTATTTGACCTGGTTTTTACGGTATCACCCCCAAATAAGTGGCCAACTCCTCATCATTTCTGGCAAACTTGTTCTGTGATCGGCTAGCACAAGTTGCACAAAATTTCCATAATAGATGTCCGTATCCATCAAAAGAGGGGTTTGTTGTGGAATATTCTCTTATCTACATTCTAACTTGTCCACTATTAATGGGGCCACATGTAACTTCATTATCAGCCTTCACTCTTAGGGAATGGCCACACAGTATGGCATCTGCCAGAGGCGTAACAATCATGGTCACATGGGGTTCAACCACAACTGGGCCTGGAGAAGGAGGCACCAGCCATCACTTTAAATATCCCACTGTATTTATTCAGGGAACATAGTAGATAATATAATATATTGAAGGATCAATGTGTATCATTTGGTATACATGCGGACCAAAAGATGGTCAGTTGTGGAGAGTATGTATTATTTAGAACCACAGTGTGGGACATGGTTGTTATCCAGAAGACAATGTACTGTAAGTGACTTTAGTATTTTAGGGGAGCAGTGTGGGGCGGTGCTGCACGGAGATGAACACATCTGGTAGTGGATTTTGTCCCATGATGATCCAAATCCGATGTCACCTGTGAAAAGACCACATATATTGCATATACACACCCAATACCTCATATGCCGGGTCCCCTCCCACTGCGGGCCCCATAGTGATTGCTATGGCTGCCACTCCTGTAGTTACGTTAGGATTCTTAGATGTTCCAAGAGAGTTGGCAGGTATTATTTATAATAAGGACATATGTCATTGTTTGAGGAGTGAAGTTTATTTACAGTATTACACATCTTAATTGCTAATATTATTACTAATGCTAAACACAAAATGATTGAATGCAAAAGTATTCAACCCCATTACTACGACACACCCGATGTTTAACTCCAAGAGGTGTAACATTAATTGTTACAGGGGGTTCAACACAAGCCACCTATTAAAATAATGAATTGCATTTATCTAGGGAATCTAGAATATACTATAATATATCAAGAGGGTCACAGTGTATTATTTGGTATATGTGGTGGGGGAGCAAAGCATGGTCAGTGGTGAAATGCATATATTATTTAGGAGCACCGTGTGGGACATAGTTATGCAGGGGACACTTTATTGTAAGTAATTGTATTTTTTAGGGAAGCAGAAAATTACCAGTCTCTGTCTACTGTTCCTGAATGTCAGGAGGTCTACAACTTTTGTGGGAGACACATACATTCCTGCATAATTAGCATGTTTTATTTATAATGATGACATATGTCATTGTTTGAGGAGTTGAAGTTTATTTATTACACATCTTTATAGCTCATATTATTACAAATGCTAAACTCAAAGTGATTGTATGCAAAACTATTCAACACACACCCAAAATTATTGCTGGAGCATCCGGTCAGGATTATCACGTACTGATCACCTGTTTGTACCTCAGTTATAATAAGTAATTGTATTAGACATACAGTAGATCTACATATTTAGGCTGTTAACATAAGAAAATTAGGAACCGCTGTCATAGATCCCATTAAAAACATCAGATAAAAAAAGTGCGGCCTTACTTTGTCCAATTGAAAAATGGCCTTCAAAAGATCCGACCAGCCATACCTCCCCATGTGCGCCAATAAGATATAGGGGGTCATTTACTAAGGGCCCAATCCGCGATTGGATTCTGGCGCATAGGCGCCGGCATGCACGCAACGGAAATCGGGGGGCGAACGAAAACCCGATGGATTCGGAAAAACCGCCGCATTTAAAAAATAAAATGTGTCGTGAAAATTGCACTTACCTTCACTCAGCCCGGCTCAGTGTATTCCAGTGTGTTCCGATGCTCTTCAGCGCAGCAGCGCCACCTGCTGGACGTCGGAGGAACTACCTTAATAAATCCCGACCGGACCCGAATCCAACGCAGAGAACGCGCCGCTGGATCGCGAATGGACCGGGTACTCGACCGAGCATCAAGCTCGGACGAGCATGTTCGCTCATCTCTAATAAAGACCTCTTTCCTCCGACACTGCAAGATACCACATCTCCATTTAAACGGTCACCACCAGCCTTATCTCAAATCTCCATAGTCAATAATCCAAATATACCACATCTCCAAACGTACCACATTTCCATCCATGAGTTACATCAACCCTTTTTCTCTGATACTGATCTAGATCTAATCACCCCCCCACAGTACCCCCATTATATCCCCCAGTGCTTTTTCATTAATTCTTATTACAGTTCTCCACTGATAAAACATTTACACCTATCCACCCTCATATCAATACTTACGTCACTCTATACAGTTGGTCCTTCACATATCCTCAGTCGGGCAATACTCGTTTTAGAGCCGCCCTCTCATACCGTCTCCTAGACAACCAAACATTCTCCATCGCGTCTGACAGCGCTCTTCTTTGAACTGCGCATGCGCAGGTCCGCTCCCGGACGGCGCTCATCCTCCCCTCCCCTACCCTCATGGGCGCATGCGCGCACGCGCGCATTTAAGAGCTGTCAAAATAAGGAATGCACCATACAGCGCTCCTTACCCAGGCAGAGGAGACACCAAACACAACGCTCCTCAGCTAACCGGACCCCGGCTAAGTAAGTCCCCTTTACAATAGACCACACGCCATTGTATCATACCTTCTAACACCTTATACCGTATAGGGACGGACCACGATCATCCTCTTTACAGAACTAACACAGCGTCATATATTTGTACTAACGCCGCTAGGGTAAGCTACCTCTCTTTTCTCCCCAATTATTTCTTATAAAATGCACTACATCACCATGTTCATTTCCCCCAACTTTAGAATTAACATCATCCCAGGTTAGAACCTCTATCCTTTACCATCGGGATAGGATAGATCAAAGTCATAGGTTAGTATTTCATTTCCTGTTTACTCTATTCCTTTTTTAAATTGATAATAGGTGGTGTCCCTCTTATCCTATCACTATGTACTACTACCTACCAAATTTTCTACTACTGCACCATACTTCTCTATATGTCATGCACACATATACCATACTTGTGTACTTTTACTTATGTACCTATATTTGTGTACAATGGTGTACAATGAATGATATTCTCCACATTGAACAAAACGTTGGGAACTATTTTACTTATTTTATCTATTTTATGAATGCACCTTTTATTTATGAATTTTCTTCGTGATTACACATCCATGTCTTAATTATCTTTATGTATTAATTTTACTCCATGTATTTCTGATGTACATTTTTTATGATTTATCTCATATATATATATATATTTTTGTATAATAGAACATTGTGTAAAAATCATACGGACCTGAAGAAGGGAACGGTACGCTCCCGAAACGCGTCGTCCTCGCATGCAATTAAATAAAAGCCTTTTCTACTCTGAGAAGCGCGGCTATTGGCCCTGTTTTTTCCCCTATGGAGAGAGGAGGGGTGAGGAATGCTTCCCCTCCCTTCTCCAGCCGGTCAGGTGCTTCAGCCTGGCTTATGGCCCAGTGAAACACACAATGGAGTGCATGGCACTTTAGAAAACATAAGCAGCATTATTAGTGTATGTATACGCTGGCCTCTTATAGTCACCCTAACGCATAGCTGTGTAAGCAGCTTTTCACCTGACACGAGGAAGAATTTGTCTCAATTCAGGAGAATTGCAGCTGTCTCCTCCTCGCACCGCCTAGGGGCCTGCTATCTTAATAAGTGGAACAGGTAGAAGTCACATCCACCAAAAGCATTATGAGATTTTACTATGGTTAACATATATTCATTGGATGACTCAATAATAAAAACCTCCTATCATTCTTATGTATTTATCTATATCTTTTCCTCATTTACTATATTTTCTCTCTTTTTTTTGCTCTCTTACATTCCATTATTATTATTTTTTTCAAAAAATGCAATTATTCCATCTACAGAACTATTCGAGGGCTTGTATTCTGCAGGACAAACTGTACTTTCTAGTAGCTCCATACAAACAAAAAAATTACAAAAGCAGTAAAAAAAAAGGCAATTTTTAATGAAGAAGATACCAGGCGCACTATTATTTGTCTTTACTTTGGGGATAGGATTAATCCCAGCTTAAGTTTTAGGGCTCATTAACATGGCAGTACTGGGGGGCTGTGATCTGGTTTTATGATCCAGATCAAGGCCCCCATAGACCGCACACCTAGGTAAAGGACTTGTTCTATATTTTGGCAGATATGCATCGCATCTGCTTGTCTGCCTATGGAAGGAGAAGGGGTTAAAAAGAGCTCACCCCACCACCTCCTCCTTCCGGTCCCGTGCTCGCCGGGATCCAGTCGGCCGTGGTAATATAGCCTGTTGAAGTCTCGACCTTAATACATTTTGGTGGCGCTCTATCTCTGATATGCACCGTACCTACATACTTGATGAAAAATAGTAAAAAAAGGGAAAGGGTATACATACAGTGGGATCACACATCCAAGCCAAGAAGAAGAGCGTTCATAGTACGAAACAAATCGTCCCTGAGGTGTGATCCCACTGTATACCCTCTCCCCTGTGTTGTGTCGCATGTTTTTTAAAAGGATGAAACAAAAAGAAAATCACACAGTAAAAAAGGCATTTTCTCCATTTACGTAGAATCTTTGTGGACTGTGCGGTGGACTGTGCGGTGGACTGTGCGGTTGACTGTGCAGTCCAAATGACAGATCACTTATAGTTTAGGCCAGTACAATGACAGAGATACCAAATTTATATAGTTTTGATATGTTTTAAAGGAAACCTAGGAGCAGGATTCTACCTATTGAGGTACATCCGATGGAAGGTTTCTACTAAAATGCTTAGCCCTAAATTATCTTTCACTAATTCTATAACACTTTCTAACCTGGTCTACACTTTATATAACTAATATCCTAATATTTGGCAGAGGCTACTAGGGCGTGGAATAGCATCTACGGGCTGTGGGAGCAAAGGCTACTCCACGCCCCAGAAGTCTCTGCCATATCTCCTACCTGCACATCCTTGACCCTCTCCTTCTCATTGGTGGCCTATTTAAGCTCTGCACATGCGCAGCAGCTCCTTGCTCAGAGCTGCTGGCAGGGCGCACACATATCGCGGTGATAAGGAGCTCGCTAACAAACAGCAGGGGTGCTCAGGCAGGAGGGATGTCAGAGGTTACTGTCCCTGTATTAATGTGTGCACAGACAATGGTCACTTTTTTTGAGTATTGAGTTATCAGTCTCTTGGTGCCTCTCCTTGGAGTCCTGTAAGCATTTACTCCTGTTCCACCTTAGACATTCTGTGACACCGGTTAAGGCTTTGTCCCATTAAGTTTAGGCTAACCTTTGGCAGCCCTCGCTGACTGATGATATACCTTTACATGCATTGGTGACATGTTTACGGCTCCTGTTTATGGTCTCTGCTGTGGTATTTTTATGGGCTCTTCACTGACATTGATGAAATATACAGAAGTGATTTTTATGATTCCACAATGTGCTGTTTATGAGGCAGATCTAGTTTTGCGCATGTGTTTTACTATCTGTACAAAGTCTCATCTGGGTGATTTTGTTCTAGTTCTGCTCTTCGATTGATTGAATCGCTGGTCATCTGATAGCATTTCATTTGTCTCGAGTCGACTCTTTGGTTTAAGATGGAGATACATTACAAAGTACTGAAAGGAAAAGAAATCTATAGAGACAGTGACTGTAGCAGCCCTGGTTAGATGCTGTGTTCTCTGTTCTCCTGCCATGAGGCCCTGTTACAGTATAGATCATGTATGAGGGGCCCAGTATCTACCCAAAGCTTTTTAACCCTTTACCATTTGACATCTTGGACCATAAGCATTTTTATTAGTTTATAATCGTCACTTTTCAAAAGACATAGGGGCAGATTTACTTACCCGGTCCATTCGGGATCCAGCGGCGCGTTCTCTGCGGTGGATTCGGGTCTTCCAGTGATTCACTAAGGCAGTTCCTCCGTAGCCCACCACGTGTCCCTGCTGCGCTGAAGTCCGCTAAGCTCCGCCGGAGTTCACGATCCTATTCCTGGTAAAGGTAAGTGCGTGTACAGCAACACTTTTTTTTTTTTAAATGCGGTGTTTTTTCCGAATCCGCCGGGTTTTCGTTCAGCCACGCCCCACGATTTCCGTCGTGTACACGCCGGCACCGATGCGCCACAATCCGTTCCCGTGCGCCAAAAACCCGGGGCAATTCAGGAAAAATTGGTGCAAATATTCAGGTAACGCATTGGGAAAACACGAATCTGGCCTGACGATTTCTAATTTGCGCTGAATTTTCCCAGGATTTCGGCGCATGTGATCGGATTTTGGGGCATCGGCGCCGCCTTTCACGCGACAGAAATCGAGGGGCGGGATTGGCCATCGGACAACCCAACGGATTCAGACATACTGCGGAATTTAAAAAAGAATTTGTGTCGCAAGATCAGCACTCACATGCACCAGGAAGAAGCAGGTGAACTCTGGCGGACCTCAGCGCAGCAGCGACACCTGGTGGATATCGGCCGCACGGACCTTAGTGAATCCCGGCAGTACACGAATCCTCGTCAGATAACACGCCGCTGGATCGCGACTGGACGGGGTAAGTAAATGTGCCCCATAACTTCTTTATGCTAATGCAGGCATGTGACTACTTGTTTTTTGCAGCATGAGTTATATTTTTCAATGGCAATATGTTTTCTATCAAAAAACAAGTTTTAAGGGGGCCGTATTACCTGTGTTGTAGGATACGACTGTGGTGTTTCTGACACTGTAATAGATTATTGTGGCACAGATGTAATTTATTTAGCAAACGGCAGTACTATATGTGTGGCAAAAAAATGTTTATTATTATTATTTTTGGAACACAGCAATAAAAAATGAGGCAGAAGGACCAGATAGTAAGTAGTTATGTCAGAATTTTAACATGAAGAAGTTTAAGGGACATCTACCACCAAGATGAACGTTTGTAAACCAAGCACACTGATATACTTGTTTGTGCCACCTCTGGCAGGATCTGCTCTACTTTAAGCTTCCTATGCCCTTGTCTTTAAGAAAAAAAAAATAATTATGCAAATGAGCCGGAAGGGCTCCTGGCTCCATTAACACCTACCGTATATACTCGTGTATAAGCCGAGTTTTTCAGCACAAAAAATGTGCTGAAAAACCTCACCTCGGCTTATACACGAGTCAAGTAAAAATAAAAAAACTTAGTACTCACCCTCCGGTGTCCGGATCGATGGCGCGGGTCCCGATCTTCAGCGCGCGGGTCCCGATCTTCAGCGCGCGGTACCAGGTGGCGGCGGCTCCTCTTCTTTCTTCTATGGCCGGCAGATCGCATCCATGCGATCTGCTGGCGGGCGCACAATAAGATGCAGCGGTGTCGCGGCTGATGGTAGTAAAATGAGGGGTCTCGGCTTATACTCGGGTCGGCTTATACTCGAGTATATACGGTATTTATTTTCTTGTTAAAACTTTTTCATCACTCACCATACAGTATAAATAAAATGCTAAAATTATCATGTGGATCAGTACAGTTATATCAAATATGTATACGCTTTTTTTTTACTTTGCAAGAAAAAAGAAAAAAATAGAAAAAAAGCACATTTGCTGTTGTGCCATATTTTGAGAGTGACAAAGTCAGTATTTTTCCATCAGATGTATTGGGGCTTAATTTTTTGGGATAAGTTGAAGTTTTGATTGGTATTATTTTAGAGTACACTGATTTCTTTTTTATTATTGTTTTTGGAAGCAGGATGCACAAAAAAATTTATTGAAATTATAATACAGAATAATTTTCTATACAAGCAGTCTCTGAGTGTTTGTACTTAAGTTGAATTTGTATGTAAATTGGTTCTGGTATATTTTATAATTATAACCTCAGAATTGGGACCTGTGACAATTGGAGTTTCAAAATTTTTTGCTGTAATGGGACCAAGGGTTATCAATAAAACTTCATCACAGACACTTTACAGCTGACCATTGCAGCCTGGGACAGAATGACATTGAAGCAGACACTGCATGTAAATGCGCCACCTAGTGGCTACTTATTGGAATGATGAAACTGTCAAGAAAAGTTTGAAAAAATATAGTATAGTAGGGCTTTTGCGCCACACTTTATTCTTCAGTTTTATTAGCCACTGGAGGAGAAAAACTATGAAAAATATGCTGTAATTCTGTGGTAAAGACTGGTACCACAGCTCACAGAACCCCAGCCATAATGAATTCTCCATCAATACACCAGAACCAGAACTATAGCCATTAAAGAGCCTAAGATAGGGACACTTGAAATGATGCGGCCTCTAAAAGTGAAAAGTGAATAATTTCTCAGCTCATTTACATATATGCGTTTAGAGGTGTTTTTTTTTCTAAGCACATGCATAATTTTTAACATAAAAGAGTGAATTCTAGAAAGGACATTTTAGTTTAGTGGTGTAAAACCTGGGTACCGAGTCCCCTTAGACTTTAATTCATCATTTTATTATTTTGAATGATAACAAGCCATACAAAACTAATATAGGTGTAGATGTGTAGCAGTATGACCAGGGTCGGCTCCAGGTGTCAGTAGGCCCCTGGGCGACAGAGCCTCAGTGGGCTCCTTTGCAGTAAACTAAAAATTCAGAAATGAAAACAGTCTCCTGTTCCCTAGTTTATCATAACAAATAGCCTCCTCATGGTTATTTTATATAAAGCCCCCCTCATCCCCTATGGAATCATAAGATACAGCCCCCCTCACCTCGTGGATTCTTCATGTGGGTCCCCCCCCCCCCAGCAGCTCTTGGCCCCGGCACTTGCCCAGGTATACCCAGTGCTAGCACCTGCCCTGTGTATGACTGTCTATATAGGACGTGTACAATCCCTTGACTTATACCATATTGCCCTGTGGTGGTGTGTGCCAATGTGTCAGCATAAAAGCTCTGCGAATCCCCCGTCCATTGAAATTACTTTGAATGGCAAATATTTGCAAATATCTCATTACTGATAATGAAATTAACTTCTGATACTTCTGAGAGCTGAATACGTTTTTGCGTTTGGTCTTATGAAAAGAGCAAAATGGCGAAGAATACGATAATTACTTTTTTTCACTAGGGGGCGCTGTTTACTCAGTGACAACATGGAAGCAGAAATCACCACGTTGCAAAGTAAGGATTTTGGTGACTGGTGTTGCTTACGGTTAATATGACTACTTATAAAACGTTTAGTAGCTCTCTTAACAACACGCTGGTGTGTTTGGCAATTATCACCATATATACCCCTAGATGGATAAAGGCGATCAACCGGTGGAGAGTCTTGACAAGAAGAGTGCAAAACTGACTTATTTTACTAACTACAGTAGTCAGCTAAAGATTATATCAACTAAGGACTGGACTGGACTTTATTTTCTACTATTGCTACTACTACTACTACTACTACTACTACTACTATTACTACTACTATTACTACTACTACTACTACTACTACTACTACTACTACTATTATTGCTGCTATTATGCAATGCACATTGAACCACTTATATTTCTTATATTTTTGCACGAAAGAAGACATTTTCGCCTTGCAGGTATGTTCCTAGCTCGCTTTGATTTCTCTGCATTGCTTTTTCCCACAGGATACTCAATCTGCTCATAAATATTCAATACATAGAACCTTTGTATGGAAAATATGTAACAAATGAGTTAAAATGTAACTGCAGGAATAAACATTCTGTATATCATCACAAACTGCATCTTTTTCTGAATACATAAGGATTATAGAATTACTCCCTGCAGGAAACATGTTACATAGTATATCAGATACATTAATCAATATTTATATACAGCTGATATAACTGATGAACAAAACATATTTGAATTGATAAGCAAATTATGTGGATTCATGCAACATAAATACTTTTCTTTGATTGCCATATTAAGTACATGGAAGCTGCATTAATAACTCAACAAGTGCCAATTTTATGTATATTTATACATTTTATTTTGTTTTTATATATTATAATTTGAGTACAAAACAAAACACTTGGAATATACAGACCTGCACATATTTGGTTTTCTGTGTATTGTTTATTAATAAGATACTCTTGTAATAGATGAGTTATGGAAATTGAAGAGGCACCTATCCAATAATAACTTCAATTTTCCACTTTCACATCAAGTTGGGGGAAACAAAGTAGTATGTGAGGGTTTTTTAATCACTATATATATATATATATATATATATATATATATATATATATAATCACAGTACTTCATGGGAGCAGATAGTTGAATGATGTGTTTCTTGCATTATTCAACAACTAAATGACGTAGAGGTGGATACATTGTGGTTACAATAGTGTAAATTCACTACCTTATTATTATTTTATTACAGGATCACATGTAATTCAGTGTGACCGAGGATTTTACGGTGCATTTACATTATTTATTACTTTACTTATTATTTCTGGGAACAAATTACAGGCGGTCCCCTACTTAAGGAAACCCGACTTACAGACAACCCATAGTTACAGACAGACCCCTCTGACCTCTGGTGAAGCTCTCTGGATACATTACTATAGTCCCAGATTGCAATAATCATCTGTAAGGTGTCTGTAATGAAGCTTTATTGATAATCCTTGGTCCCATTACAGCAAAAAATGTTTAAACTCCAATTTTCACTGGGGCCAAAAAATTTTTTGTCTGGAACTGCAATTTTAAAATATACAGTTTCGACTTACATACAAATTCAACTTAAGAACAAACCTCCACCCTATCTTGTACGTAAACCGGGGACTGCCTGTATATGAAAAAAAATACACATATTTATTATATGGGTACAGTAGAAATTTTATGTATCCAGCACTATAGAATATGTCAGTGCAATAATAATAATGGGATATACCATGATATTTTTTTTTCAAAATATTTGATTTGATTTTCCAATAATATTATTACAACACAATTTAGATACATTCCAAGCTCAATGTAGGTACATTATCATAGTATAACATTATCACTTTATTTTTTACTTTTCTTGGAGTTCAAGGGCTAAATATAATCAGAGGTCAGAGGCAACAGCGCTTCATATAGAGAATTATAACCATCTTCTCCATCTTGCTCTGAATTACGGAGTGCAACAAGGGGGAGGCCTAATGTTTTTGGACAGTGTCGCCTACTTGGCACTGTGTCCCATATTAGCTGCCAATATGCAGTGCTTTGTCTCATTATGTTAGGGCAACCATTAGTTTAAGCCAGTTAGTCTTGACACTAGTTATGTGCTACCTATATTAACCAAAGAAAAAGAAACTTATTTTCTTGTGGTCCCCAGGATCTGATAACTCTAACAGGCAACAAACATAGACAAAATCAAAGATTTCCCAGTGCATGAGCTTAAAGTATGTCTCCCTCCATTTTTCGTTGGTAATCACCTGTCTAACTATCTCCCACCCTTTCAAGATTAAAGCTTGTGTGTTTGGAACTCCTAAAGGTTTCTCCCATCGTTTGAATAACGTTCTTGGCACTTCCCCAATGATGCTTTTGGAGAGAGCTATATAGTTTTGTGATATTGATTTTCATATATTGTTATTCTCCATACAAATGGTTTCAACTTCCCCCGAATACTATCAGGAAAGACAGGTTAATTAGCAGTAGTTAAGTAACCTTTGATCATCATTGGACCTCCTATACAAACCTTAGCAGACCTGATCCTTATATTTTTATTTTCTCTCCAGGTTGTAGGATAGGATCCATGCACCACAATGTCCAGGGAAGAGCAGAGTCATATACTGAGTCAGTCACATCTGAAGGTTTAAGTCTTTGCGGGTACAGTATATAATTGACATCCCCCCAAATATTAACTGTAGTTCAGATCCCATTTGTGTGTGCATACTGAGGACGAACAGAAAAAAAACGATATTTACTTACCGAAATGTTCATTTCCTGGAGACCTCAGGCAGCATAACTTTCCATCTGTATGATAATTTTTACTGCTACAGATAATACAATGATTGTGTGGTCTGCGGGGCCTTATATAGGTGGACCAATGATGATCAAAGGTTGTGCTTAACTACTGCTAATTAACCTCTATCCTAATAGTATCCTAGGATAATTGAGACCCCCACCGATCAGCAAGTTAGGCCCTATCCTGTGGATTCGTGGGCAAAACCCCTTCAAGATCTATGTTAATAGACATTGAATACTGGACATGAGATGTTCATACAGGGTAATGTTTGCAGCCCATTTTGGGCTGTTGGAGAAGGAAGGAGCTGAGTGGCTGAGTCGCAATACAGGCAGGAATAGGGTGTGGAGCGGTGAACTGTGCATGTCCGGTGTACCCCCTATGGGACCTCATTTTTGTGATATGTGGAGGTCTCATCACTGAGACCTCGATTGACCCACAAGTTAGATCCTATCTTGTGCAATACCATAGGAAAAAACAAGGAGTCACTCAATTCTCCAATAAAATCACAGTTTTTATTTCATTAATATGTTAAAAATGATTACAATGGATATTAAATGGAAGATATCCAACAATATTGGTCTGAATTAGCTGCCCACCTCACTAACACAAAGGGTATATTCACCTATCACAGTTAATGCTTTTTTTTCAATCAATTTAAAAAGTGCATAATTTCATAGAATCCACCTACTATATATGGTAGTTAGCCTTGGTGAAAATTCAAGTAAAAGTACAGTGTCTTACCCATAATGTGGTGTAGGTAGGGGCAGCTCACAGACACCCCAACGCGCGTTTCGCCCGCGCTTCCTCAGGGGGTACCTTGTGGATGGGGCCTAATTTGTTTTGTGGGGAAAACCCCTTTAACAATTACTTAACAATTAAATATAATAAAATATTTAATTGTCTGCTTTCCTGGCCCTAAACACGTTTGCATCTTTGAAGAAGGTATGTAAAGGGCTTTATGAGTAAGACAATGGGGATTATTTCTCTCAGAGGAATGGAGTATGTAGTTAGGATGTGTGTCCCTGTATATGTAACACAAGTAAGAGTAATTGCTTTAATTATTTAACCCAGGGTTACTAGGATATAAAATGAGATTTGCAGCTTGCGCACATTGTGATTGTATCCTATTACAGTCACATCGTTCATTCGCACGGCTTGCATTACAGAAGCCACTAAATAGTCTGAAGTCTTGGGTCTTACAGCAAAACACCGGAAAGAAGAAGTTGATAACTACATAGGTCATATCCAACAATGTTTCCAAATTGGGTCATAAGTATTTTGAGCCGCGTCGTATAAAAAGCAAATTGTTTCCCAGTTCCTCTCTCATTCACTTGGCTTGTAATAGAACAGGAGCAAATTACCATGTATACAAAAAATGTGCTGAAAAACTCCAACTCAGCTTATACACGAGTATATAAAAAAAATAAACTTACATACTCATCTTCCAGTGCTCCCCGATACTCCTCGCAGCTCCTCTTCGTTTTTTTGCATGTAACAGCGGGCAGAGACGTGTCTATGTGCTCTACCCGCCAGCTCACACCATGATGATGTCATAGTGTGCGCCGGCAAGCAGAGTGCATGGTCATGTGTCTGCCTGCTTTACACGCAAAGAGAAGAAAGAAGAGGAGCTGCAGGGATCATCGGGCAGCGATGGAAGGTGAGGATGTTTATTTTTTTATACGCCAGGGGACATTTCATTAGAGGGGAGGGGGGGGGCGGAAAGCTGCCTGGAACATTATATCAGTGTGGGGGCTAGTACATTTCATCATTAGCGGGGGGAAGGGGGGGGCTGGCTGCAAGGGGTATTTCATTACTGGGGGAGGTTGTGACCAATGCATTTTCCCCCTACACTTATACTCAAGTCAATATGATTTCCCAGTTGTATGTGACAAAATTAGGGACCTCGGTTTATACCCAGGTTTGTTTGGAATATTTCTATGTCAGGATAATAATAATATATCTATGGTTTAGCAGGGGTTCTGGGCAATGGGTATCTCCAGGATAGGACAAACATGGCTTCTTACTTTCTTTCAAACATGATACAATAGCTTCATAATTCCAAATAACCTTGATGGAGAATAGATGCAGTACCAGCAACAACCAAATGGACATATGTGGCGCTGTTTTTTTAAATAAATGAACTACGTATGTGTTTTTAATCCTGGAAAAGCTTCTTGATACTGTTCATGATTCCGAATAATCTAGATTAGTGATAGTTCAGAATGGTCGCAACACTTGAGGGGTCAGTTTTCCCATATAAACACCAAAGTAATAATTTAATTGTGTTCCTCTAAAATCCAGTGAACATTAGAAATAATGGAGGATACGTATATTTTGAACATCCCTGGTTCAAAAATTGCACACCAAAATAAATGACAATGTTGTACAACTCCTGTATTGGGTTCACATGAAACTGAAGGATAAGACTATGTTCACATGACCAAGAGTAACAATGTCAATTAATTGACATGGATGGAACATTTTTGAGCACAGAAACTTTCTATCTTTGCCACTTTCATAGAAAGTGAATGATAGAGAGGGAGAACTTCTTAGCAATTTCTGACACTCCCATAGTATTGAATGAAGTGGCAGGATGCATGCTGGACCTCACTCAGTGAGCACGGGTCCCTTATTCTAGCCGAATTAAATAATAACACAGCAGATCCCCTCCCACCCTAAATAATTGTTCCAGTATTCAAACAGTGCAAGTACATTGAAGAAATCTTACAATCCAGTGCACCAGAGTGCTCCTAATACAAATGCATTTTCCACAGTTCTGCTGCTACTAACCACAAACACAAAGGTATAACTAAACAGAACTTCAGAGCACTTTCTGCAGCCCTGGAGATTTGTATCATCACTACTGATAGTTTCCTTTATGCAGTAATATTAGGATCATCCAATGGACAAGTGTTACAGTGTTTTGAAATAAAGGATTCACGGAAAGGACTTTTTGTATATGGGATAGGACATCCCACCTCTAAAGTTAGACTTAGCTGATATGTACTAACTGAGGACTTCTTGCAGGTCACGACTGCAGCCTCCATGTACATGTGCTATTTTAAGGTAGTGATACAACATGTAGTCCGAGACAAACCAGTCCACATCCTCTTTCTTGACCTCATTAGTATCAGAAGCCTACTACAGAGGCAAGACATGTCACAGCTATATTTGTAGCTCCAAATATCAAAGACAAATGGAGCTTCATGGAAACATAAGGGTTCATAATAAATATAGATATCAGAGCAAGAGCCTGAAAAAACATAATGCGCTCACCTGGAGGAGTTGTGTCAGATTGGCACAACTCTAGTTATCGTTATCGGGTTCCATGTGCTTAAGGATATGGGATGGGATCATGTAGTAGTAGGATCGTCCTGATTGAGATACATAATTTAGTTGATCAAATTTTCTGGCGTACATGTGGCTTTTGCATATTTTTCTTTTTGGTTCTGATCCACCGCATAATGCCGTTTTATTGTAGTAGGGTGAGTGGAATAAACCACCATCGTATACCTCTGTCAGTGTGATTGGACATAAATCCAACACACCTGATCCATCTTTTCTCCGGATTTGAAGGCCTTCATACACATTGCATTGTCTTCAGATCTGGGGAATGTTTAACCAGACTTTGCCAGTGTATGAGGTGATCTTTGATCGTCTGTTCGGCCAGGTTTTGGACAATGGGTAAGCCCCCCCCCCCTACCATGATTCATGTATAAAAAGTGCAGTACAGTTCAAGGATAAGACTTTTTGTTAAAATCAAATTCAGGTAATGTCTATAAGTTATGTCCTTGTGCTTTCAGTGCCCTTTGTTGGAAGTTTCATGAGCAATCATTGATTTAATAGACAAAGAACAAATAGAACAAAATCCTTTAAATGAAGGGGTTGAAAATCGCTAAAGTAAAATCTAAAATCCTACAAAATTTAGGCTGGAACACATAAAAAATTCATACATTGTATTAGCGTTGTATTTTAATGGGGTCTGTACTTTAAGGATATGGAGTTACACTGCCTTTGCTATAATTAAGATGCTCATAAAGAAGACCATGCTAAAAAAGACCCACATGAAGAACCGATCCATTACCTTGGCCACCTTCTTCCACTCAATTCCCATGGCACTGATTGATTTCTGTTCCCGGTACCAGTTAGTTATGTATTCAATGTTACTTGATAAGGTTTTGTAGTGTATGCAGTGGTTACAGTATTGTTGATCTAAGCCGGCCTTGTTTCCATCAGGGTGACCGTTGAGTTTAGCATTGATGTCAATGTCACATACAAAGTCCGTCCTTATAGAAAGTGGGCGCCTTAATGTGTCGTAGACAACCGGTTCTCTCTCATAATCATCATAGGAATGAACACTGTCCTGGGAAATAGTATCGCAGTCATTGCGTGAGGTGGTACAGTTCTCACCAACGTCATATACAAAAAATATTTTAGACATGTAGTCGAGTATGATGACCCTGGCCCAATGAGGGATGGGCTTTGCTTCTGCTCCACAAAGATGTATATTCATGATGATGATGGTTAGAGCTGTGGACGCTGTGATCATGGTCATGGTAGCAATATAGTATTTACCTAAAATATGGATGAAGACATTATGTCAAAATTCCTTATTTACACCACATGCATACTAAAAGAGAGAAACATCCGATCAGAGCTGCCTTTTACGTGTGGTGTGACTTACTCATGGATGATATTTAGGACTTACCTATTAATGGCACACTTTCAGAGGGGGGCATGCTTTCGGCTACCATTAGCTGAAAGACAGTAAGAGCCAACAACACGGTAACTCCCAAGGAAACTTTTTCCCCTGAATCTGCAGGAAGATAGAAACCAAGCGGAGCCAGGAAAGAGATCATAACACAGGGGATTAACAAGTTAAAAATATAGAAGGAAGATCTCCTCTTTAGGATCAAAGTAAAGGTGACGTCAGGGTAAGGCTCTGAGCAGCAGCCATAGGTGATGACGTTCTTCACTGCTGGCATACCCTGCATTTCCCATTCCACATTTTCCACAAAGTCGGAGAGGTCCCCAGTGTCCATAGCATTAATGATGTCCACCTGATTACCATTGTAGGTCCATGAGCCAAAGGTCAGGTTACATTGTTGGTTGTCAAAGGGGAAATAGGAGACATCCACTACACAAGAGCTTTTTGTTATAGCTGGAGAATCCCAAGTAATTTTTCCATCGTAACGGAGGACAACATTCGTGTTCACCGGCTCAGAAAATTCATCATCTGCCCTGTCAAATAAAAAAGAGAAATACATTCATGTGCCTATATTTTTCAATTTTACTTGAATAATCATGGAAGTTGGATTCTCCTGCTTTTTTATTAGGTTCCTGAAAATATCCCAGAAAATAAATCCATAATATTGTCCACTTACTTGTTATACAGGACTATATCTGGTCTCCATACCATGTTGCTTGGAATACGGATTGAATCTAGACCATCATACTCATCCTTGTCCCACGTCAGGTAAGCATCATACCAGCTCTGCCTGATCCATATGTAAGCTGTTAATATCTGGTTCCTTTCATCCTGGAAATAAATCAGTAAGAAGGGACCATAAGAAATTATTCGGGAATATATTGGTGCTATGTAATCAAGAGCGATAATTAATGGAACCAAAAAAAATATAGTAGAACATACTTCTTACTGGAGTGGAGCGATCACCCTACTGTTCTCCACATTCACTTCAATCCATGACCAACAGGGTATTATTGATATACACATATGATCAATGGACCAATGCAAAATCGCACAATGATCCAGCAATGACATACCAGAGGATATCAACAATAATTGGCAAAATTCTCACCACATCTTTGATCTGAGACAATGTTATCTGTAGAGTAACATTTAGTGCTCTGTCTGTGTCCTCCACCGGTCTCAGGGCGTTAGAATATTCTTCAAATAAGTCTCGAAATAACATCTGGGCATATTTTCCTTTTGCTGATTCTACACCTTCAAATACATGGAAAGAAAATAATAAATATAAAATTTAATATAATAGTGTTATGTGCATTATTTAGATAACCAAGTTACCTGTGCCAAGGCATAAGCATGAAATAATATAACCATAAATTATAGTAATTGATTAACCATGGCAAAATTATTTTAAGAACTGCATTCAAATATCCCATGCACCAGTCCAAAAACAAAGAAATGAAATATAATTGCATATATCCATAAAAAATCACTGGGGGTCATTACTCTTAAAGGGGTATTCCCATTTCTGCAAATAATTGATATTGTTTGTGTATTGAAAAGTTATACAATTTTCCAATATACTTTCTGTGCCAAGTCCTCACGGTTTTCCAGATCTCTGCTTGCTGTCCTTCTATAGGAAGCTTCATTGTTTACTTCCTGTGTACAGGAATCTTACTATGGTCACATAGGTGCACGGCTCGTTAGTATCACAGAGATTAATCAGAGCTGTATGTTATAACGAGCTGTGCACCTGTGTGACCATGGTCAGATTTTTATCCACAGGAAGTAAACATAGAAGCTTTCTATAGAAGGACAGCAAGCAGAGATCTAGAAAACCGTGAGGAATTGAAACAGAAAGTATATTGTAAAATTGTATAACTTTTTATCATACAAACAATAACATTACTGAAATGGGTATATCCCTTTAAGTCAGGACATTTGTATGTGTCTTTTTTTGGTTATTGGACCTGTTTGATTTATCTTAGAGGTTGTGTCTGTGGGGCTATTTTATTATAAAGTCGCACAAAAAGGTACATCTCCAACTCATCTGCTACTTCTTCTAAAGTTTTTCTTACACCTGAACGGGACCAGAGTTTATCTGCAACTTTTTAACCATAATTTGCGCCAAAATTTACTACTTTTTCATATACCAATATATATATATATATTTTAAAAATCTATCAGGCGCAACACTGAAAACCTCTTGAAAGACTATGTTTGCCAGGCGTGTGGAAAAATTTTGTTACAAATATACAAATGTGCCAAATAAAGTCACAAACATAAGAGGGGAAAAAAAGAAAAGTTAAGAATAAATTACCCCCAATTACTTGTTAGACATGTATGTGCAAGCCATTTCCCGCTCTTAATTGTCAAATTTATGTAAGTTTATACCACATTTGTTATATTTGTTATTTATTTTGCTATTTCTGCACAGTAAAAAATGTTACATTTTTATTTTTCTGTCATCAGCTTTCTGTGTGGGTATTTTATTTGCAGGAAGAGACATTTTTTTACTAATCTCTATTTTTTGGTACCCTACAGCAATTCTTGCAAGTTTTTTTTATAGGGTTCACCAAATGGGACTCCTCACGGGACGGTTGCAGGCCTTAAATTTTTACATTATACGCTATGTAATGACACTGGTACCAAAGAATTCCATTTACTGAGGGAATCCTTCCCTCTATAACCTCTTAAATGGTGTGGTCAAATAGATCTATGAATACAAGAGGTTAACAGTCCAAGGTCAGAATTTCACTGATCCTTGTTCCTCTCGAAGTGCACACAGTGTATAAACAAGTTTAGAACCTATAAACTGGGATGTTTTGCCTCCAGATGCTGCTCAGTGATTCCCATTGGACCTTCAAGCTCTGTGCATTACACTGCACAGAGCTAAACCTCCCTAACATTTCAGGACATAGAGGTCTGTCCTTGCACAGATATGAATGGTATCAAATAGGGGTATTCTTTATTTTAAGTTATCCCCTAATGCAGTGATGGCGAATCTTTTAGAGACCGAGTGCCCAAACTACAACCAAGACCCGCTTATTTATCACAAAGTGCCAACACTAACGTATGCCCCCGGCTGTTCCAATATGTTACATTAGGAGATGGAAATGCTATAGAACCAGCCACTCCACTCATATAACTATACAAAGGACCCCTATTCTGATAATGCAACAAATAGGTGTTACATAACTTACAAATATTGTAATAACAATTTAATATACAAGTCAAAAAGTAGGTTTTCCTTCTTACCCCTATTTTTATGTTTACATTTACATTTTGATTTGCTTTTTGCAGCAATACAGATCAATACGGACAATACAGATCAGTAACAAAAGCAGAAAATTATAGAAAAAAATCAGTTTATTTGCCTATAGAGGGAATGATTGAGAGCTCTGTAGGAACATTGTTTTATCTTCTTCCTGCTTTGGATACTTTTATTTCTATTTCTCTGTAAAGGCGATAAGCAACAAGATTGTGTATTACTTGCTTTTTCTTACTTTGTTATGTTGGAAGATATACATCATATTGCTTGTTTTTATCCAACTGTTGTTGTTGCAGCAGCAATAAAACATGTTGACCAGGGGCGTAACTAGGAGAGGCTGGGCCCCATAGCAGATTTCTATACGGGGCCCCCCTTCCCCATAAAAATATATACATATTTAGGCAGCATTCACATAAACGTGTGTCCGCCCGGCTATAGCGTGGCAGGCACACGTCTGGCGCGCTGGAGAGGAGGAGAGATGATCGCAGCTCACTCCTCCCCTCTCCATAGAGAATGGAGCCGCATGGTCGTTCTTACGGCCATAGATTGTTCAGGCTCTATCTCTTTTGCGGCCACGGCTCGAAACAGTGAGTACTCGTTGTGCTCACCGTACCAAGCCCAGGCTATAGACGCCTATGGGAGAAGTATATCCGGCAGCAAATTTGCAGCCAGATATACGTCCCTCATGCGTTCCTATGAATGTATCTTTATACAGACATGTTTATACAATTACACACATTAATACACTCCTATTTACGTACATTTATATACTTATATACAAACACATACATTTCTACACTCGTATACTTGCACCTGTATACATACAAGTATACACTTATACACACACATTTATGCAGTATACACTGTACCATACACTTCTGCATATACATACAGACTATACACACATACAGCAAATACACACACATTCAGTACATACAGCATAAGCACACACATACGGGAAATACACACACATTCAGTATATAGAACATATACATGCATACCATATACACAGCATATGCAAAAACACACATACATCATGTATGTGCATATATTTAAATGTGCACATATATATGCTTATATAAATATGTGCGTCTATAAATACAGTAGATGCATATGTACACATATACACAGTATATACTCAAGGAAAATACAAACTGCACACAAAAGTAGAGAGTAGCGGGTGCAAGCTCAATAGGACCAGGCCCTAGGTCCTTCAATATATAATCACAAAAACAGGCAGCACTCCAAGACGTCCAGCTTTAGGTGAAAAAGATGTTCTTCTTTATTCCATGTTTGAAAAAGGCTCCTAGTGAGCCGAAACGTCGCCGTACTTTGTTGTATTTTTTAAACGTGGAATAAAGAAGAACATTTTTTTCACCTAATGCTGGAGTGCTGCCTATTTTGGTGATTATACACAGTATATACATATATACACAGTATATACACAGTATATACACATGTAATATATCAACATAACAGTATTAGTCACACAGTATTCATAGATACACAGTATATACACAGTATATTACACGTAATACTATAAACAGATATACACGTATTAGTACATACACAGATAGACCTATATACCAGTATATTACACATATATAACAAATACACAGTATATACATATATACATATATACACAGTATATACATACATACACAGTATATACACAGTATATACACATATACATAGTATATACACATATACACACAGATAAATACATATGTATATAGTATATACTTACCTTTTCAGATGTTTTGGGGCTGTATGGGTGAACACCCGGCCGTGGCTTCAGGCAGGTGTTCTGGCGTGTAGGTGGGTGATCGGATCAGTGCTTGTTTGTCCGCAGGGAAGGAGTGGGGTTCGGACGGGGGCTTGATCGGCCGGGAGGGGGTCACACACTCTGGGGGAGTCGGGCGGGTGCCTGTTCCGCGGCGCGGGGGGCCTTTGCTTGTTCGGCCCTGGGGGGGGGAGGGGTAGTTGGACGTGCGCTTGTTCGACCGCGCACGGGGGGTTGTTCGGGCGGGTGCTTGTACGTCCGCCGGGGCGGGGGGTGTGTTAGTGGGGCGGTTGCTTGTTTGACCGCAGGATGGGGTTTTAGATTGGGCGGTAGAGTGGGGAGGAGGGGCATCCCTGCCAGCACGCAGGGGGATGGCCGGGGGCAGACAGTCTCCTGTGCAGGGGGCGGAGGAGCTCACGGAGGGGGCGGGCAGCTTCCGGAGGGGGTCAGTTTAGGAATGGACACAGAGGTAGGGGCCCGGGGGCACGATCCGGTAGGCAACGACACTGCAGGGATACACGGAAGAACGCTACTACACTTAACTTAGTGCAGGCTGGGACCGAGTCTGACCCTGGGGCTGGTCATATACTGCCGACGCAGAGAATTGCGGGGCCTACCTCGGTCCAGGTCTCAAAGGCCTACTATACCTCCTCCCACCCCTCCTCCACCTCCTCCTCCTCCGAATTACCATCCGTGGGCATGGCGCCATCAGTCGGTAGCTCTAGGCACAGCAGCAGTGCCGTCGCTAAGCGACAGCAGGCGGTGCTGAAACTGCTGAGCCTAGGCGATAAAAGGCACACCGCCCAAGAGCTATTACAGGGCATTCCACATCAAAGTTGTTAACTTTGTCGCCACCCTGCTGTGTAATCCGTCCCCTTATCAAACGAGCTGTGTCAGGCAGAATTTTGGATTGTTTTCATGGCTTCCATGTTAACTTTGTCGCCACCCTGCTGTGTAATCCACAAAATATACTGGCAAACTTTTATCGTGTACCGATATTATTTGAGCGCTTCTTGCTCACCTCCTTTGGTTCCTTTGGATGTTTTAGATGCTATCTAGCCTCATCCGGTCACTCTGTCATCTCCATGCTGTTGCCCATTATTTTGGCATAATGGTGCGATTAAGCAGCCTCAGAGGCATCCATGCATGCTGCCCCTGCTGTTTCCTGTCCATTTCCGTGGTGTTTCCATCCTTTTCTGAAGTTCCCAGGTGTTTGGCCAAGCTTCCCTGTGCAGAGCCTTGGTCCCCTTGAAAAATGCTCGAGTCTCCCATTGACTTCAATGGGGTTCGTTATGCGAGACAAGCACTCGAGCATTGGGAAAAGTTTGTCTCGAATAACGAGCACCCGAGCATTTTAGTGCTCGCTCATCTCTAGTAATGAGTGTTAATTAGAGAATTGCTTATTCTGGCTTAGTGCAGAGTTGGGCAAAAGTTTTTATACTTTACAGTCGTACATTAAAATTGAATGTCACTGCTCAGGGTTTGAATACTTATGACTGTACGATATATCAGTTTTTCTTGTTTAATAAATTAGAAAAAAACATTTCAGTTTTTTTCTGTCAAGATGGGGTGCAGATTGTATAATGAGCAAAAAAGAACTTTTTTGATCTTACCAATTGGCTGCAATGAAACAAAGACTGAAAAATAGAAAGCGATCTGAATACATTCACTGTACACTGTACATACACTGTAGGTTGTAATTTCTAGAAAAATATTGTATACAGGTCATATTTTTATATCACACTGTATTTATCGGGAAAAGTTCGTCTCGAATAACGAGTACCCGAGCATTTTAGTGCTCGCTCATCTCTAGTGATGACCCAAAGTTGATTCAACCCTGAACTGTATCTGCTTGCCATGACCTTTTGTCTATATACCTGGACTTTGCTTGATCTCTACTTTCCCTGACCTTGGCATGTATGTGACTATTCTTTCCTAAACCCCTTTGCACCAATATTTCCTGTAATGACTTCAGTTGGTAGTAGCCTTGTGATCCGGTGGCACCAAAGTCCAGATGCTGGCTGGACCAGGTTCCAGATAAATTAAGGGGTTTTTTTCTAAACTTTGCTCAATTTCATGCATTGGGTGGGTGATGGAAAAAATGGACAAACATGTTGGAGATACTTAAAAATATGTCAAATTTGGCCCAAAGAGCTATAGATAAATACAGTTCCAATACCAGCGCAGGTTGTTACTGAAATGCAGTGTACAATTCCGCAAAGTTTTGTTAAATACTGCGGCATTGTCGGGATTCATGACCTCTTCCTATTTAAGATTTTATATGTAATGCTGGAAGCTATCTCAATTAGGTCATTATAATGGCTTTTTTGATTGCAGTCACATTCTTTTTGCTAACTTTCTAATGTTGTCCTGCCATAGGAGTGTTTGGATTTTTGCACTGAATCCTATTAATTATCCAACTTGAAAAAAAAAATTTGAAAAATGTATAAACAACATGCAACATTTTGGTAAATTTGATGTTAAAAAATAACAAGTGATGATCTGTCTATAACAAAGTGTAACAAGTGATGATCTGTCACCTCTCTGGACATGTTTGTTGTAGTAAATAATTCTATTCTTCATAAAATAAAAATTATACAGCGCTCATAACTGTATTGTGCCTTTCCTTCTATTATTCCTTCTACAAATGTTTTTTAAAAAATTGAGAAAAGGTTTCGTCCAATGAGATCAGACAACCTCCAATTTAAGATCAATCACATGATGAGATTAACAAATAGTTATTTTTGGTAAGTATTCCACATACAATAATTCTGTGTATCTCAGCTCACCTTTCAGATCCAGGATCGTGGAGATAAGCCATAATAAGCAACAGAGAATAGCTGCACCAGTCTTCATTCTGAATATACAGGTCTCTGTAGTATACTGTATCTATTGACTTCTCCTCTTGACTATCATTCAAGGCTTGAGCATCTTCTCATAGCGATTCATTCTTCTTACCGTAGTAAGGATAGTCTATCTATAGTACTTCAAATGTACAAGCAATACATCCAGTGTACTGTGACCAGGAGTAACTGATACCGAAGGGATCAAGCAACTTACAAATGTGATCTAACAGTGTCACGGCTCAGTGATATCTAGTCCACCATCAGCCGGTGTCTTCTCATGTGTCAGCCGGTTCAATGAGACGGTGTACCGCAACTAAGACAACATGGATATTATTTAATTGCTAATAAAGAATGTATTACACCGAATGAAGGTTTTTATGCAATACTTAAATTATTCCACTGTTCCAGCAACTGCTACTAAGAGGAAGCTGTTAAAAGGCATCATACAGGCCATCAGATATGATCATGTTATTAGTCCTAAATGATAGGTACCCCTATCCTGTGATAGCTGCCCCTGATTTAATAATTGTGCAGTTTTTAAATCTGTCTACCTGTTCGAAAGATACGGTACTAAGGAATTAACTATTACTAGACTTGGGGGTGTTTGTCTGTGCACTGTATAATACAGGTTAGTATGAATTAGTTCACATATAAACTTCCATATATTTAAAGGGGTTGGACACTTTACTTTATGCTTTTTTGTAATTTTTGGGGTCAGAATATTTACCAACATACCGAATATACTTGAGTATAAGCCGACCTGAAAAAAGCCAGAGGCACCTAATTTTAACTAAAAAGAATGGGAAAAATTGACTTGAGGGTAAGTCTAGAATGTGAAATGCATTGGTCATAGCCTTCCCTTGCAATGAAATGACCGTCAGCCTCCCCCACTAATGAAATGCCCTGCAGAAGCCTGGGATCAAATACTTATTCCTCCTACTGTAGGTTAATCCAGCACCTACCACCAGTATGTTGGGTAGCCCAGCAAATGCCCCCAGTATATAGATGTAACAGCACAAAATTAACAAATGAATACTCACCTACCCGCACTCCCTGTAGCTTCCTTGTTTTCCAGGTGGTAGAGACAGGTCCATGTGCTCTGCCCATGTGCACACTGTGATGTCATCAGGTGGGGACACCACCCTGTCATAGTGTGTGTGCAGGCAGAGTGCATTCTCTACATCTAATATACTTTTTACATCCTCAAGATTAGGTTTTTACCTTGCCTGCTGTATACATTAGTAATGCATGACCTGTCTACACTTTCTTGTGAATTGGTCTCAAGAAACTGTTCATACTTCCAAGTCAGAAAAGTAAACACAAATTAACCTTTACATTTGGATCACTCATGAAATTGCACCAAATAGTAATACAAAGTAAGAAGAAAGTGAACATTTGCTTTTGCAGTTCTGTACATCAGCTCCATCCTACATGCAGGATATATATACTTGGTGACTAATGTAGAAAATTAGTGCTCGTCAAGGACACATAAATAGATTGAGTAGGAGTGTGTAGACCTGCAGTTGTCAGTATAAGACACTTATGGGAGTTCTCTGGTAGGTAAAACACCTTTAGCTTTTTCACAGTTCATGGAAAATGTTTGTTATGAAAAGGTCAATCGGACAAATGTAAACTTCACTAAGGGTTAAAAGCAGTCGTGCAGCTTTCCTTTCACACATATAAAACTTTCTTTAAATCTTTTATCAAAGAGGATGAAGAATCACTTCAATGAACATATGAGGATGTAATTCACGGACTTCCCAGACTGCCAGAGTTTCTCACAATCTACAAGGGCCAAAATAGTTGGAGCAAAGAAAATAAGGACACTGCCGATTTTGCACGTTTTCCCACCTACAAAGAATGGAGGCATCTTTCATTTTTATGCCTCCAGTGAGCTGACAGCTCACTTAACTCTGCCCCTAATTGACTCACCACACTGATAAAATTGGTTTAAGAGTGGAGTGGGGTACTGGCAGGACTGAGACTGCCTATTATATATTTAATAGGGAGCAATCCAAGAGCCAGATGAGCCGGCTCACTAAGAAGAGACGGATGTCCTGAACATTTTTCCTGTAGTTTGCACACACTGCAGCAGGGATTTTGGCCAAGTCCTCCATACAGATCTTCTGCAGATCTTTCAGGTATTGTGGGTCAACATTAAGTTACAGCTCCCTCGCAAGGTTTTCCATTAGGCTCATGTCCAGAGACTGGCTAGACCACTTGAAATGCTCCTCACAGAGCTGCTCTTTAGTTGCCCTGGCTGTGTGTTTCAGGTTATTGTCCAGCTGGAAGAGCCCGCCACCACCCTTCTTTAATGCTCTTAATGAAGGCAGGAGGTAATTGACCAAAATCTTGTCATTTATGACCCAATCCATCCTCCGTTCAATATGGTGTAGTTGTCCTATCACCTTTTCAGAAAACTGCCCCCAAACTTATGATGTTTCCATGGTTGGGAAGGTCTTCTTGGGGTTGTACTTATCCTTCTTCCTCCTCCAAGCACTCTGAGTGCCTCTTCTTTGACATCAAGATCAAGTTCATTGTTGAACTTCAAACAGACCTGGACATGTGCTGGCGAAGGCGGGGGGGCCTTGCATTTCATGATGGATTTTAATCCATGATGGTATAGTGCAGGGGTCAGGAACCTTTTTGGCTGAGAGAGCCATGAACGCCACATATTTTGAATTGTTATTCCGTAAGAGCAAGACAATATGCACATGCCTCCCAGTAGATAGGTAGCCCCAGCAAATGCCTCTCAGTAGATAGGTAGCCCCAGCACACACCTCCCAGTAGATAGGTAGCCCCAGCACATGCCTCCCAGTAATCTACATATCCCCAAAAAACACATTGCCTCCCCAGTAGATAGGTAGCCCCAGCACATGCCTCCCAGTAGATAGGTAGCCCCAGCACATGCCTTCCAGTAGATAGGTAGCCACAGCACATGCTTCCCAGAAGATAAGTAGCCCCAGCACATGCCTCCCAGTAGATAGGTAGCCCCAGCACATGCCTCCCAGCAGATAGGTATCCCCAGCACATGCCTCCCAGTAGATAGGTAGCCCCAGCACATGCCTCCCAGTAGATAGGTAGCCACAGCACATGCTTCCCAGAAGATAAGTAGCCCCAGCACATGCACCCCCATTATATAGGTAGCCACAGAACATGCTTCCCAGAAGATAGGTAGTCACAGCAAAAAAAAAAAAGAATATTCACCTACCTGCGCTCCCTGCAGCCAGCTCCTCATCAATCCCGCGCTCTTCTTTTTGACCGAGGCTTAGACAACGGTGGCGATGGCGCCTGGGTTGGTCAAAAGACTTAGGCAACGGTAACATCGCTGCCTGTGTCCTGTGATCAGTCTAAGACACACAACAGCCATCACTATTTATTAAAGATCTGTCTGAGAGCCAGATGCAGCCAACAAAAGAGCCACATCTGGCTCCCGAGCCATAGGTTCCCTACCCCTGGTATAGTATGTTACAGTAATATTTGAGACTGTGATCCCAGCTCACTTCAGGTCATTGATCAGGTTCTTCTGTGTAAATTTGGGCTGGCCTTTCTCAGAATCATCCTTACAAGCCAATCAGTGACTAATGTAAGTAAATGGACCTGCATTGGCTCGTACATGAAAATAATGGAACCGCATCAGAACCAAAGTCCAGCAGGAACACTCCAGTCACAGCTAGTTCATTGATTACATGGTGCAAGGCCTGATGGGAAGAGCAGGACTCATTTTCATTGTATTCCAAGAACCTTGCTAGAACCTAGAGTCCTGCTCCTCCCTTCAGGCCCTGCACAAGGTATAATGCTATGAATCAGCTATGGAGTTTAATATTTCTGTGACTAGCAGTTGTTGTTACTACTCATGATGGAAGTGACTCTATCATATCATATTAACTTATGTTTGTGAAGAACTTGTTGAGCAATATAGAGAATAGCCTAACACAATAGATATGGTAACTTTATAGGTTGTAGCTTTTTTCTGGACAAGACTTTGTAACTATGAACATAAAATCAGGACAGTTTTACAGATGGGACATATTTGGAACCTAATACTTGCCCACAGATAAATTGCTTTGATGTTCCCGGAAACAGAAGAACCACTCCCAAAAACCACAGCATAGTTGGCAAATAATGGGGTTCTAGAAAGCACAAAACAAATAACAAATATTTACACAAAGATTTAGACAAAGATTTCAAAACTTGCAAAATAACTATAGATGACTTGGAAAGGAGGGGAGCTTACCATGAGGTTACCATGCAAATCCAAACTATTCTGTGACCACATTTGTCACAAATACGGCTAATGGCAGGTTCCCATAAAGACCTATTAACTAGCTGACACCCTTCTTTTAGCTAAAATTGTTTCCCTCAGTTCCCCATATAATCATCTTTATAATTTTGTCTGGTATTCAGAGATATCTATAGTGTGTCAAGGGTAATGTGAATCCAGCAACATAACTTTCTTGGCATGCAGCAGTAATGTCATGTGACCAGGATGACATCATTTCAGGTCCTTTATCCTTCTACATTAGAAAACTGTACCCTAGGAATATATCTGATCAGCAGAATACTTGCATGGGCTTATACTCCTCTCCATGCCTCCTTGAGGGCTGCTGTGATTTCATGTGATCATATATATGCATGATGTACTGTTTGCTAATTTTAGGAGGCTTAATAACCTGAGTTGATGTCACCCTGGCCACATGACATTACTGCTGCATACTGAGAAAGCATGGAGATGAGTTGCTGGATTCCTACCAAGGAGGCCACCCCTCCACCCCTCGAGTATCTATAGATATCCCTGGATACCAGGTAAAATTATTAAAATGATTTATGGGGATCTTTCCAGTAAAACATAACAATATGCAAAAGGGCACAGTAGGGCGGCAAAGGGCTGACTACTTTAAGATACATTTTTGTTTTACTGGAGAGGTGTTTTTTTTTCTTTGCACTTCAATATTTGGGCTATGCGCAGTATTATGTAGTAGGTATTGTATGGTATGGGTTTAATGTTTCTGTATGACATTATTATCTGAGGGAAACCCCTGCAATGTTTTTCTCACCTACCTACATACACCTTTGGTCTGACTCACTAAAATGCCTATAACTATATATGGTTACTATTCAGAGTTGCTGGAAATGCTGACAACTGATATTTACTGACAATGTGTAAAGGCTGCCATATTGTTTTTCATCAAGATGCAGATTTTTCAACTTGAAAAAAAGATAATCTCTAATGATTTTCTAAAATATTTTCTTACTTTATGGTAATATATTATATAATAAAAACCAAATATGCTAGTTCCCCAAGATTCTGTTCAGGAAAATTAGATCAGTGCTATCTCAGTTCATTTGTTGTTTTATATAATTCACTACTTGATATTTATACTTATAGGGATTTTCCCACGAAGCAAAGTTAAGCCCTAGCCATGGGATAGGGCCTAACTTACTGATCAGTGGGGTCTCAGTGCTGATCGCGAGAACGAGGGGTCTGACCAACCCCTTGTCACTCCAGACGGGCGTGCATGACCGTTAATCCATTAATCCATTTGGAGCTGACGGAAATTGTCGAGATCCTCACTGATCAGAAAGTTAAATTGCCTTCATGGGAAACCCCTTTAAGGGGAGTTTCAACTTGGCATTTTTTTCAGTGATTTTTCACCCAGTTTGGCTTCTGGATACACACAAGTTGGTTCTCTCTGCCTGGCTTCAGTGATTTTTCACTTATGCCTTACTGACCCATTCTTTTCAATGGGCTTTTTCACACTTTAGTTTTTTTCACTGATCAATGGTCAGTTTAGAACCTGTTCTTTTTGTGTTTATTGACAACAGTGGGTCAGTGGAAAAAACTGTAGTGTGAAAAAGTCCAAAGAAAACCAATCCAAAACCAAGCCAAAATGGTTTCCGTGAAAAATCACTGATGTGAAAAAAACCACCAATGTGAAACCACCCTAAAATTTATACAATAATTGTTCTTGTTGTTACCTACAATTTGCAAATATCCCCTAGACCCCCTGTTACTTGCTAAGAGAATTATTCTATGGGTTTCCTGTTTAAGGAGATACATGAGAAAGATGCACAAACAACTCTGCAGATGTGAAGAAATGTCATAAATACTATAATACTATGAACAAAAGAAATTTTTCAACTATGTAAATTTCTCCATATGTTATCGAAACCTTCAGAATGTAATACAGGCAGTCCCAGGGTTACATACAAGATAGGGTCTGGAGGTTTGTTCTTAAGTTGAATTTGTATGTAAGTCGAAACTATATATTTTATAATTGAAGTTCTAGACAAATTTTTTTCTTTTGTCCCAGTGACAATTGGAGTTTCAAAATTTTTGCTGTAATTGTACCAAGGATTATCAATAAAGCTTAATTACAGACACCATACAGCTGTACATTGCAGTCTGGAACAATAGTAAAGCATCCAGAGAGCTTCACCAGAGGTCACAGTGGGCAGAGGGGTCCGTCTGTAACTATGGGTTGTCTGTAAGTTGGGTGTCCTTAAGTAGGGGACCGCCTGTAGTTTTATACTTCTATTGTATTTCTTGCACAATTAAACTATAGAACACAACATGTAAATAATCTATATATAGTTATGAAGATGTGTTTTGACAAACAATTTTAATTTTGCCTAATAGTCAGTGGTCATATTCAGTATAAAAAAGGGCATTTAAATTGTAAACTTGGAGACATAAAATAAAAAAATTGCACACTTTTATATTGTACAGTACAGACAAACAAGTATAGGATACTATAACATCCAAATTGGCACTGAAAACAATTTATACAATATTAAAACTGCAATCGGTGCTAACAATGATCATGGGTGTTAACTAGTGATGAGCAGACCCACCACAGTCACTGATCGTGAGTGCTACCGATGGGTGTTCAAGTCTGGATGTCCAAACTGAACCTATGTTCAAGCTTCAGCTTAAAGGGCACCTACCACCCCGATTCTACCTATAAAGGTAGAAGGGGTGGTAGGTGGATGGATGGGACGTGAGGATAGCCCTTTTTTGGGCTAATCCTCAAGTCCCGGGTGTCTTTTAAAAAACTTTATTGTAGCTATATGCTAATTTTTTATGCGGCTACTGGGGTGGGGAGTAGCCGGACATGAGGCTACTAGTCGCGGCTACTCCACGCCCCAGTAGCCACGTTACTCCGCCTACCAGATAATCTTCGGCGCGCAGCTACCAGGAGCTGTCCGAGTCCCCCGTCTACTGCGCATGCGCAGTAGTTCCGGCCCCGGAGCCGCGGCCGCGCAGCCAAAGGCCTGCATTCTGCATTCTACCAGGAGCTGCGCGCCGAAGATTATCTGGTAGGCGGAGTAACGTGGCTACTGGGGCGTCCCATCCATCCACCTACCACCCCTTCTACCTTTATAGGTAGAATCGGGGTGGTAGGTTCCCTTTAATACAGCAACCTAAACGTCAGCTTTTACTTTATATCATTGACCTCTGTTCCTTCTTTATGATTCCAGACTACCCTAAAGAGTTGACTTTCCTGATAAATTGTTACAACAAAATAATCAGAGATAATCCAATCAGTGCTGGCACTTTGTATGGACACGCCACCACCTCCATCTAAACTCCACCCAGATGTCAAGAAAAATAACAGGAGAAGCACAATGGGAAGTATGCTTCAAAATATAATATCTATAGAAATTTTGACCAAACTTTTAATTTTGTGTGAAACCTTGTGTATTTATATGATTTCTGAGTTATTCAATGATGAATTGGTGGAATGTAATATTACATGAACTAGCTCATTTGAAAGCGATAGTAAAAAAAATAAAAAATGATTTTACTATTTGTGCCCTTTGTTTTATTTTACACTTTTATTCCTATTTTCTCTTCCTATTACACTCTGCTCACTTCTTTTATTGTAACAGATTTGCCTTCATATGGAATATTTGCACTAACAATTAATTTATATATTACAACGTTTATAGTATAAAGTGTGAGAAATAACTACCTGCCATTTGCCATTTTTAGCATAGACGCAAACATAACATCCTAAACAATGCTATGTGTATAGACAGTAAGCAGCTAGGGGCAGAGGACATTTTTACACTATTACAGTTATTACTATGCTCCAACTACTCAGAAATCTCAAACAGCTTTATATTATATTAGTATAGTTTTATACTGTATTTAATATAACTGACATTTTTATCACATTTTAGATTTTACATTATTACATTGATAATAATTATAATTGGCAGTAGTGATTACTGAGTTATCTAGGTCCAGAAATAAAAAAAGAATAAAAAAAAATCCACTGCTATTGGTCCTTCAAGTTTCAGCTTACATGTATATGGTATATGGATTGAGTGAGCAATGATTAGATGCCAAAGTCATAATAATAATAATTCCTTTATTTATATAGTGCACACAGATTACGCAGCACTGTTTTGCCAAATCAGTCCCTGTCCCCAATGGGGCTCACAATCTAATCAACCTACCAGTACATTTTTTGGAGTGTGGGAGGAAAGTCATATAGGAATGTATCTCACAATCCCCAGCGAATGGACAGTTGAATCCTTTTATCTTCTCAATTTTCTTTATTGTAGACAATAAAATTACCAAATATTTAGTCAAAGAAAGAAGCAAGACAAAATTAAAAATTTAAACTAAGTTGTATGTTATTATATCTAACTTGTATGTACCAATATCATATCTAAAATAATCTCATCCCCCATACAGTAAAACAAGGCATAAAAAAGTATATACATATTTCTCCAGATAATTGACATGCATTTACAAACAAGGTCATGTGTATATATATATATATATATATATATATATATATATAGAGAGAGAGAGAGAGAGAGAGAGAGAGAGAGAGAGAGAGAAAGATTAAGAGGGTCTCAGCATGGTTCACCTGGTTTGTAAATGTATATATATATGTATATATATATATATATATATATATATATATATATAAATATATATATATATATATATAGTGCCACAATATACTGTACCGTTGCACTTTACAAATTATGGGGGACAGATACAATTAAATAAGACAGTGCAGAGTAAAACATATGGACTAATCAGAGTGAAGCTACTGTATCACCAGATCTTGGTCTGAACATTATATTGAAATAAATCCCCCCTGTAAGTTTTTAAGTTTTACGGAAATGTTTGATGATCTGGTAACCTGCAGAACTTACCTAAGTCTGGATGGTACACGACCTATTGAGGATACCCAGTAGTCTACTATCTGAATCTCATGGATTTATCTCTATGTCTAACCTTCATAACAACAATATATTATAAAATATAATAGACTACTGGGTAGCAAAACTAATGTAATACTAATAGTATAATTCTGCCGAAACAGAGCAATATTTTAGCTTTCATGGAGAAATATTTTTCCCTAGCCACAAGCATATATTGTGGCTGTAGAGTATGACTGAGCTTGTCTCCATGTTCTTCAACGTGTGTAGCATCTTAAGATGTGAGGGAGATAAGGGTAGATTAGTACTTGTGACAGAGCATCTCAGCGCTTTTCTGGCAGGTGCTTCCTGTCAACCAAGAAAAACATAAATGTGGTTTATTGAAGTAGAAACGCGTCGAGCTCGATATAGGCAGAAGTTTACTCTTCAGCAATACAAAGGTGCACTGCGTGTGATTGGGACATAGAGGTTTATAGAAGACTGATAAAAAATAGAAGAAAAGCTCAAAATCTCATTTGTGTATTAAAAAAAATTAACAATTTGGGACACTCCCAACAACTATAGTGTACATTAAATCAGAAGATACACAATGTACCTGTAATACATGTGCTATCACCTTAAATTACATCTATAACCAGATTACTGGTGGTAGAGTGTCCTAATTAGGCTGCTCGTTCCGTCTAGGGCAGTGGTGGCGAACCTATGGCACTGGTGCCAGAGATGGCACTCGGAGACCTCTCTGTGGGCACACGGGCTGTCTACCAGGCACAGAGTTTGCCTGACATGGCATCTTCCTGCAGTCTCAGGCAGTCCAAGTAGTGCCCTGCTATTTTAAGGTGATCCATCCAAGATTCTGGTAGCAATAAGTTTGTTACTGCCTAAATTGCCGTGTTGGCACTTTGGGAAAAGCTAGTGTGTTTTGGGTCTCATTTTGGGCACTCGATCTCTAAAAGGTTTGCCATCACTGGTCTAGGGGATGGCAGGGACTGTTTTTAACATGTTTTTCTTTATTAATGAAATAATAACTTTGTAAAACAGCCGGAACGAGCAGTCTAATTAGGAAACTTTATAACCGGTAATCTTCTTATGAGATATCAGAGTCCCGGTCTGGAAAGTGATTGGACTGGCCCCCTGACTTCTAGACAAACCAAACTTACAAGGGAGGAATGTATGTGCCGGAGGCATCTGTCCTTCGCAGCTAGCTTTATTGTCTGTAGCCTATAACAAAGTCTAGAGGAGGCAGACTGGTGTGGAGGAAATCAATTAAGAAAGGCAAGAGTGAAATAAGGCAGTGTTCAGACTGCAGGACAGAATGCAAACTAAGTACAAAATGCAAACTAAGTGGCTCTAAATAGGCACAGATGTTACAACCAATCCCAATCATTTTAATTCTCCTATTGGTTTCTTCTTTCTGACACAGTGATGTCTTTCCAACATTGGAACATATCACTGCTGCTATCAAGACCTTTGGCAAAGCATAAATTGGCTGCAGTGGGGGATTCCTGGTATTTAATGCACACATTGCCGCTAAAGTACTGGATGCTATATTTTGCTTATTCATATTATCATACCTTAAGAGTGGGGCTGGCTGTAATATTTATGTTGGCTAAGTTTTTGCCTAGGATTGTTTATAATAGTATAAAGTGCTACAGAATATATTGGCGTTTATATAAATAAAGATTTACATTATCATGATTACTGTCATTTTTATTATTATAACCAATTATGTTTTTTATCCACCTAATTGTTTTAATCTTTTATTGACTTTAATGACTTTGTGTTTAATAAAGTTTAAATATTTATCATAACTTTATTGGTCTGGCATTTTATACCAGTTATAGTTATCAAATTGAGAGTAGCATACTTTCTACTCTAAATAGTTTAGGAAGACAGAGTTCTCATTGAAGTGGATATAAAATGTAGTTGCAGCATACGGCCACTGTGCAGGGGCCAGGTTTTGTCCTCCTACCTATCTGATATTAATGGGCCGTCATGAGCTCAGGCCATCAATAGAAAATGATTAAGAATCCCTTTAAGTAGTTGCTAGTACTATTTCTTAGGAGAACTGTTTAACTTTAATTTGAGCTTATGCACCAATTTTTTTGGAGTAAAAAGCATTAAAAAAACACTATTTCTGGTGCCTGGGCCAGAGATTTTCTGCCTTTTTGCGCCTTGCATTGAACATAGCAGCTTAACGCCTGAAAGGCAGGGACGCCTTGATCAACCAAGTTTACAATAAACTGTGCCAAGTGTTCTGCAGGATCTGGGAATGGACAAAGACAGTGGACTCTGAGATTAAACTCTAAAGTGCAAAACACAGCGACAATGACAACACAAACATAAAGGAATAGTCACCAAATATTGTTTACAACTAGAAAGACAATGCACAAAATAACCTGACACATGGATAGCCAGGGATACAGGAAAAATTATCAAAGATACTGTCAGGGTCAGAGGAGGGTGGCCAAGGTGAGGTACAGAATCAACAGGAAAAATCATGGAGTTGTGGACAGGCAGAAAGTCAGCACAGGCGGCATAGGATCAGAGTCAGGGATGTAGCAGAAGGTCAAGACAGGCGGCAAGGAATCAAGGTCAGGAATGTAGCAGAAGGTCACAACGCATAATACACAGAAACGCAATAGGAACGTTTTCTCTAAGGCTATGAGGCACGAAGATCCGGGAAGGGGTCACAGGAAGAGGCTGGCTACTTATCAGGTCAGGCGGCCGACAGCACCAATTAGCAGGCGCTGACCCTTTAAATCTCACAGAGCCGGACCAGAGGAGCCGTTTCTGGAACGCAGACACGTGAGGCTGCAGCTGGCATGGTGGGGCACACGGAGCCACACAGGTGCGCCCGTGACAGATACCAGAACACAGATAACAGAATAAATACAGCTAGTCAAGTACAAGACTATAGGAGGGAAAGTGCCTCGGTCCAGAAAAACTTATATGAGATGCAGAACCCTGGTGCGGAAAGTGACTATACTCAAAAGTCTATTCCCCACAGGCTTACACTGTTTGTCCCTTATTACTACATTGTTGCTACTCTTAACCCCTCTGTTGTAGGTAAGGTATGACGATATGAGAGCAAAGGAGATCCCAAGAGCAGAAGGGAGAATATACCATTTACTTAGGTGCTAATTCAATATAAACATTTGGGAGGATATGAAGCTTTCAGAACTATTTTCTGGTTAATCTTCCATTGTGACTCACATGTTCTAGACGTTAGTAATTCCCCAAGAGATGAAACCAGAAGAGCAATATCGAAAAAATAGAGAAAACCTGCAAGTTCGTACAGTATCAGAAGAAACTCTTGTGTCAAATAAGCAAATCCTTCACCAAAATGTTTTAATGTTTCACTGCTCATGTACTGTTTTAGTAGTTAGAAGAACTTTTAGGGCTCCATTCATATTTGAGTTGGGGGTTCACTTTACCTCTTAGATTCATGTGTGACGGGCATCTGGTTCCACAATAGAGCCGTCACTTACAGAAAAGGGGAAGAACTTTGGAACAGCTGAACGCAAAGATCTCTTCAAGGCCATTGTAACATCTGTACCCATTTGGGCTTCAGCACCATCCTCTGTCCGTAAAGTACTACTAAGGATGTACTGATGACTGTTATTTTGTCCTTAGGTTACATTCTGTCTGTTCTTAGGTTACATTTCTGTCTGAGCACTCCTTATTTTTCTTCCTATTTGACTTAATTGAATTCCACTACAAGCGGTCCCCTACTTAAGAACACCCGACTTACAGACGACCCCTAATTACAAACGGACCCCTGGATGTTGGTAATTTACTGTACTTTAGACTTTGGCTACTATAAACAGCTGTAACAGTTATCACAGGTGTCTGCATTTAAGCTTTATAATTATTTCTGGTTCTTATGACAACCCAACATTTTTAGAATCCAATTGTCACAGAGAACAAAAGAATTTTGTCTGCAGCTATAATTATAAAATATACAGTTCCGACTTACATACAAACTCAACTTGAGAACAAATCTACAGAACCTATCTTGTATGTAACCCGGGGACCACCTTGTATTCCAATCTGTCCGCTCTTGATTTTGCTTTTCATTTCTTACCATTCAGTTAGCTACAGTGGAGGGATAATTCCCCCTCTCACTACTCTTCCTTTGCTTTGTCTATATGTCAAAGAACTTGTCCAATGAACTCTCGTATAAGGTTTGCCCGCCATTTTACCTGTGCTTGCTATTTCTCTTATTTGGAGCTTACTGGCATCTATTATGAAGTCTACATTTTGGACTGTTTTGTTTCCTGACCCTTCATTTGTCAATTTGATTCTGTACTGCGTTGTACTATTGGTTCAGACCTGTATTTGTCAACTCTTAATTTTTTGTATTATCCAAGTCTTTGGGCCAGATTTTCAATTCTTCACTGTGTATCTGTCTTTCTTCAATAAATCGCTTATTTTATCTTAATCAGAATGTGTTCATGTAAGACTACAGCAGCGTCCACCTTAAACAACATGAAATTGCAATAAAGATAAGAACAGACCTTGGTAGCAAAATTCAATAAAAATATATAATAAACAACATGTGTTACAAAAATCACATCAATATCAGACAGTTTTCCCTAAAAGCATTGTCCATGTTTTACAGACCAGAATCTTCCCATAGTTTATGGAAAACCTTAAAGCGAACCTGTCACAGTAATGGGATTTTTAGCTGGCTCCATTAGCCTATGCTATGCTGATTTTAAAATGCCTTTATCATCATTCTGAATTATTTCAGTAGTTTATAAAGGTTTATTTCACATTACCTGGCTCCCTGCCAGCAGCATGTGGTGAGTTCCAAGGAGGGGCACCTGCAGCCTGTGTCTGCCTGTGTCTCCCCATAAATTCTTCCTTTACTCCCCACCATCCCCTGCTCAATGCAGGACGTGGGTAGGGGGGGAGGAAGATGCATAAGAGAGGAGTATATGAGACTGACACAGGCGCACACAGGCTGCAGCTGGGGCGCACAACATGCTGCCGCCAAGGAGCCATGTAATGTGAATTAAACATAAAGGGGGAGATTTATTATAAGTCTCTTAGAGCAGAACTGTTCAAGTTGCCTATAGCAACAAATCAGAGCTCAACTTTCATTCTCCCACAGCCATTTATAAAATTAAAACTGAGCTCTGATTGGTTTCCATGGGCAACTAGAACAGTTTTACCTCAGAAACTTGATGATAAATCTCCCCCATAGGGTCAGATTTATCAGAAGTGAGAGCAGAACTGTTCTAGTTGCCCGTGAAAACCAAAAATATCTCTGAACCCCATTATGCTTACAACAGAATTAGGGCTAAAGCACAGAAACGTGCTGGATCCATGGATAGCAGATCGGTCCACATTTATTAAAGCGTTTCCACCAGTTTACTGTCTGACTTTGTGGGCCATTGTGTGGTGACTGCATTCTATGAAGAACTCTGTCCAATAACAGGACTCCAAGCATGATAATTTTATATGATGCAAGGATTCCCTGCTTCCTGTGGGACAATCATGCTACACTGGCAACATGATTACAGTGCAGTGATGTTATCCAGAGGTTATTTAGTGGTTCATTGCATCATCCATAACTATGACGCTTGGACTTCTGTCCTCAGAACACTGTTAATTCGGTGAAATGCAGCCACTGCATGATCCGGGTTTCATTGACCAAGCATGTTTTTGCTTTAACCCAAAAAATGGTCAGCAAGTGTAACTATAAAAGTAAATGCTTGTATTCAGAGTTTCTAGTAGCTGAATTTAGATCAGAGTCTTCCTGTTTACACAAATGATGCTTTTCTCTATTTCTACATAATATGCAGGCTGAGGCAAGTGAATCTGGTAATACATTATTTATTTTATTATCAAAAGGCCATTTGTGCTTATTTCAACAGTCAGTAGAAATAGTAATTGTATTTGTAGTAGTAGTTGTAGCAGCAGCAGTATTATAAAACAGCCTACAGCTATATCATTAACATCCACTGAGCTGCGCAAACATAATGGATATGTAAAAATTTTCCTTGATTTGGATTCATTTTGTCCACTTTCAGCAAATAATTGATATGATTTGTATAAAGAAAAGTTATACAGTTTTCCAATATATTTTCTGTATCAATTCCTCACCGTTTTCAAGACCTCTGCTTGCTGTCCTTCTATAGAGCTTCTGTGTTTACTCTAAGTGGATCTTACCATGGATCTTACCATGGTGATGTAATGGACATGCATGTGCACAATCCATTATTATCACTGAGAGTAATCAGAACCGTGTGATAATAACAGCTCGTGCACCTGTGTGACATCACATCACCATCGAGACAGATTTCTATCTGCTAAACATGGAAGCTTTCTAAAGAAAGACAGCAAGCAGAGATCTTGGAAACGGCGAGGAATTGATACAGAAAATATATGAAAAATTGTATAACTTTTCCTTACACAAACAATATCAATTATTTGTTGAAAGTGGGTGACCCCTTTAATTTCTTCAGTAGCAAGTTTGTCACCCTTTATTATAACAGAAGCATGATAGGTTTCAAGTTCCCGTCTATGTCATGTAATGTATAATAATTGGATGCTATTACAGAATCCTTCATTTCCATCCATTATTTCTACAGTTTTTTTTTTTAAGATCTAACAGTTTTTATTACTTTTTCATATAGAACAGAAACAGAGAAAAAAAAAACTGTTCAAACAACTTGCAATTCCTCCTGGTTTGTAAAAGGGGACCAATAAAACAAAAGTATAAGAAAAAATTAAAATGAAAACATAAAAAAGAAGCATAACAAATAATAACTAAAATAAGTAGTAGGTTATTTGTCTTATTTTTATAGATACGTAGATATACAGACGGTCCCTTACTTAAGAACACCCGACTTACAGCTGACCCCTAGTTACAAACAGACCTCTGGATGTTGGTAATTTACTGTACTTTAGCCTTAGACTACATTAAAGAGCAATGATAGTTATTAATGGTGTCTGTAATGAAGCTTTATGTTAATCCTGGTTGTTATGACAACCCAACATTTTTAAAATCCAATTGTCACAGAGACCAAAAAAATTTGGCTGAGGCTACAATTATAAAATATACCAGTTCTGACTTACATACAAATTCATCTTAAGAACAAACCTACCGAACCTATCTTGTATGTAACCCGGGGACTGCCTTTATTCTTGAATGTATAACTTTACTTTCAGTTTACCGTATTTCACTTTAGCATCAATGATATATGTAACAGTTTGTAATAAAAACAGATAAAAAGTATTTAATGGAAACCCTGAAACCCTTCAAAAGGAGAGAGGACCATGTGCCATAGTGTCGCTGTATATCATAGATAATAACAGATGGATAGATGGATATATATGGATAGACATATGTTAAGGTTATTACTACATGAACTAGTTCTATGATTCTATGAAAAAACTGCATTGTGTTGTTGCATTATATGGAAAACTGGGATTCTTCTCTTATTCCATTAATGAGGAAAAAGATTTAACAAACAAGCCTTAAGATGTGACTCCAAAAAGCAAAAGCAAATTATAATGTGCAGTACAATCATTCCTATGTAAAATGGGAAACATTCTTCTATTATCTCATCGCTGGTGTTTTCTTCTGCCAAACAATATCACAAAAAATGACAAAACTCTCCATTATTTTTGCCATGTTATTAAGGTTTTTTATTTCAGACATTATTTGGTTAGTTATTTTGCATCTCTTGGATGGTTGCTCCTTGTTTCTTGCATTTGGCTGCTCTTGTACCAAGTATATTTTTTGGTGTTCCTGTGTTTTATTAGGTCTCCTGTACATTGTAACTTACTGAAGTTGTCACTGGCTCTTACTTCTTAGATACCCACATATGTACCTTATATACTCGAGTATAAGCCTAGTTTTTCAGCACAAAATTTGTGCTCAAAAACCCTAACTCGGCTTATACTCGAGTCAACTAAAACATAAAGACAAAACTCACCTTTCTGACGTCACCCGTAGGTCCTCTTCTGTCTGAGACAGTCTGAGACAGAAGAGGACCTACAGGGGACGTTGGAAAGATGAGTACAGTGTTTTTTTCCTACTACAGGGGCTGGGCAGGCTGTATGCTACAGGGGCTGGGCAGGCTGTATGCTACAGGGGCTGGGCAGGCTGTATACTACAGGGGCTTGCAGACTATATACTGGGAGGCTGTGACCAATGCATTTCCCACCCTCGGCTTATACTCGAGTCAATAGGTTTTCCCAGTTTTTTGTGTTGAAATAAGGGATCTCGGCTTATACTCGGGTCGGCTTATACTCGAGTATATACGGTATCTATTCTGCAGAGAAATTTTCATATCTTGTTACACAAAGGTTTTTTTGAGAGAGATAATTTAACATTACAGAATTATATAGTATCAGATCTTACAAAGATAATCATAATGTAATACAGGCAGTCCCCGGGTAACATACAAGATAGGCTCTGTAGTCGGGACTGTATAGTTTATAATTGTAACCCCAGCCAAAAATGTATTGGTCTCTGTGACAATTGGATTGTAAAAATGTTGGATTGACATAAGAACCAGGATTAACAATAAATCTTAATTGCAGTCACCATTGATAACTGTTACAGCTGTTCATTGTAAATACAGTAAATTACCAAAATCAAGAAGTCCGTTTGTAACTAGGAGTCGTCTGTAAGTTGGGTGTTGGACCGCCTGTACCCACTAAACCTATATTGTCCCTAATAGGAATTAGATGTCTCTCCAATGCACTATTATAATACTTAAGCAGTTCTACAAAGACAGAAACTACTGTGAAATAATACATATTCTATGCAAAATGAAAACGAGAATGTATGAATGTACCTGTCTTGCTGTTGTTTTCACGTCTTTCTCTTTCTGTGGTTATGTATTTCTTTGCTATGGAAAGGTACCAGTTATTACTAAAAAGTATTCCACCTACCTGGAATTTTATATTGTCACCTTCATATAAGGGAGACCCACCTACACATGAGTCACAAGAACAATGCTGAACATTATTATTGTACCAAAATATGAGACATATATGCTTCTGTTTAAATAAATCCTTCATAATGACTCTGTATGGTGCATTGTACTGAGCAAATATAATGCTGCCATACTCAGGGCCGGTGCAAGCACTGGGCATACCTTGGCAAGTGTCGGGCCCAGAGCTGCAGGGGGGCCCACATATAAGGAATCCTTGGGGATGAAGGAGGATATATCTAATGAATTTATAGGGGCTGAAGGGGTCTGTATATAAAATAACCATGAGGGGGCTGTTTGGAATTTATAAAGTAGGGAATATTTTAGGGAACAGGAGACTCTGTTCAAAATTTTTTATGCTGTCATTGCAAAGGGGCCCAGTGAGAAACTGTCGTCCAGGGGCCTACTGAAACCTGTAGCCTACCCTGGCTATACTGCACCAACCATGGGGGGAGGGACACCGATCCTACTGCACCACATGCCAGTTCTATATTTGTGCAGAAAATATAATTAAACAACATAATAAATACAATGTAATACTATAAAGACACAAGATGTGTATCCTCCAGAGAATGATCACTTCATGTCACCTTGTACAACTAAGATTACCTATTTGGGACATCATTGGGGGACAAGAGGAGGAGATCAGAAGATATTAGGCAGAGCCTGGAGTGGGCTATAAGGGTATCTTATCATGTTACGGATTGTCCTGTGGAAAATCAGCACAAAATCAAATATAAAAAGTTTTTTTTATGTTGATTTGTGTTATTTCTAGAGCATTTCTGATGCATATTTACATGGCGCTTTTCCTCATGTGTTTTAATACCTGCTTTGGTTCACATGATCTGACATTTCTAGCAAAAAACTGCATCATATCCATCATCATGGTGCTGGAATTTGATTCTGCTGATTCTGATTCTGCTGGCTGACTGCACTGGCAGGCTTTTTGTCACTCTTTGGAGGTTTTTATTGTCCTACTATCTTAGGGGCTCAGCAAATGTGACACAGCACCTGAAATCTGTTCCAACAAAATCCACCTCCCAAAAGCAAATAGATGCTCCTTCCCTGGGGTAAAACTGGGGTAACAAACTATGGGGAGCGTTTTCTTCTTTTCCCCCTTTTAACCCCTTCACGCTCTGTGATGGATATATGCGCCACAGAGCTATGAAGGGTGTATGAAGATGGCTCACGGGCTGAGCCCTCTTCATATAGAGATGGGCTTTGCTGCATATCGCAGCAAAGACCCATCGCTATCACCCACGGTCTGTGCTTGCCGGCGGCACTAAAAGCATGGCGCCGCCATCTTACCTCCGCATGGGCGCCACCATCTTACCTCCGATCGTCGCTTCCCCGAGCATCATCTATACACTCACACAGCTCAGCTATACACAAACAGCTCAGCGTATATACACAACAGCTCCAGCATCACACCACAGATCAGCTATACACATACAAGATTTGCACAGCCAGGACACACACACAAGCACAGTATGCCCACCAGCTCAGCTATAACAATAACTCGCAGCTATACACACATAAAGCTAGCCTATACACACGCAAGCCTTCAGATATTACACACACACAGTCAGCTTCTACACACAAGCCTTAGCTATACACACAACTCAGCTCAGCTATAAACACACAGCATAGCTCAGCTATACGACACACACAGCTGAGCTATATACACACACAGCTCCGCTATACACACACACAGCTCAGCTAATACACCCAACACACACAGCTCAGCTACACACACACATAGCCAGCTATGCACACACAGAGTCATCTTACACACACAAAGCTCTGCTATCACACAAGACGTAGCTATACACACAACTGCACAGCTATACAAACTAACAAAACAGAGCTCAGCTCTATACACACAACAAACATAGATAGGATCAGCTTATACACATACAAGACACGCGTCTTGGATATGATACGTGTTTAATATATATTGTTTGGTGTACAATAGCACTGTATGGGTGCTGCGGTTGTGGTGATATGAATTTATTGCCCAGCTACACACAAACAATACAAACAGCTAAGCGATATACACAACATAATATACAAACACTCACACAACAGATAGGTGGTGGCGCGGTAGAGAGCGTAGTAGACAGGCCTCTGCACCCCTGCCACGATGAAGGGGTGGTGTAGAGCCCCCAGGAGAAGAGTAATTTAAAAAGAGAAAATTAATATCACATGTAATGAAAGGAGAAAATTCCCATATGCGCCCATACGGTAGTATGGCAGTATCTTGATAGGATCGCTCAGCCAACCTAGGGTAAAGTAACCTAGGGAGTCTGAAAATAGTTAAAATAAAAATAAAAAAAACGTTTAAAAAAAACGTATAATAAAAAAAACTAAATTTCAAATCCCTCCCCTTCCTAGAGAATGGAATAAATAATTAAACAGAAAATCAAAACACAGTCAGGTATTGGCGCGTCCAAAAATGCGCAGATCTATCAAAGATATCATAACGGATCTTTTCAAATGAAGTTTTAAACTTCAGTAAGCAGGAATCTAGCGCTCAAGTCGAAATGCACTTTTTGCCACATTTTGAAAAATATAAAAAAAATCTATCATAAAAAGTCATTAAAAAGGTTTGTACAGTCCGTAAAAGGGTATCATTGAAGATATTATCAAATTTTGCAAAAAAAATGACAACCCCCACAGCTCGGTACACAACGTATAAAAAAAGTTTTTTATTAGAGGCGAATTTGGGCAAAAATAAAAAAATTTTTTGTATAGGGGTTTGAATTTGGTTAAATGTATGAAAACATATAAACCTATACAATTTGTGTACACTGATCTTCCCTTAATTAGCGTACTCGACCCAAAGAATAACGTAGACATGTATTGGGGGGGATTTTAGTGAAAGCGTAATAGTCCCAGCCACAGAAAGAAACATGGAGCACCTGCGTTTTTCACCTTTTCCCTGCATTTGGAATTTTTTTCCCGCGCCGCGTACCTGGCCTGGACTATTCCTACCCATCCCTATGCATTGCAGATTTGTTCTGCCAACCAACCACGCCATCCCACAGCTCTTCCGTGACACAAATCAACACCGTTCTCGATTTTTGCCGGTGCGGGTGTGTGCCAAATGGACCTGAAACAAACAAACAGGAACGGGCTCCCTACCGCCCGATCCATTCACCAGTGGTCGTCCATAGGGTATGTAAGACAAGGTTTCCAATATTACTTTCGTATTCAAAGGGAGGGAAGCTTCATTTTACTTCCTGTGTATAAAAACTGCTCACTCCTGGACACTCCCGGATACTTGGCAGCTACCCCCGCCCTCCCCCTTAAGTCAACAATACGCACCAGGTGTAACTTATATACACACAGAAATACCTAGGGGCTCAGTTTGGACAGTACCATATGTACATCATGAGATGTCAGGGGATGGATGGAGTAATCGGATACATATGGGAGCCGTTAGTGTGTCACATCGAGCACATGACCATGCGATACGCGCCATGTTCAAATATTTTGTTGTTGCCTACAGATGTCCTCGCTTGTGACTCTATGGAGAAGTAGCTCGGTCCTTCCTTCTATCAGCACATAAAGGACATGCCGCAGCAGAATACTGCGTAGTTTATTAAATACATTATATTATTATCACATAACCCTTATATGAGGGTTTATTTGGTCAATCAATTATTCATGGATAATTTAGGACAAATGACAATACAGCCACAAAAACCATACAACCAGCGGACTGACCTTCGCCCCCCACTACACAAACATCCCCATTCCAACTTTTTTATCCTTGATCTTCCAATCCTTGCTTAATCTGTATATAGTAATGTAATTATGTGTCCATTGTCCTGCTGGCCCCTAATGACCTCCGTCCCCCCAAGTCCCCCCAACCATACTGTAGTAATAAACAATATGTTATCTTACGTGTCACAGATCACACTCGCGTTAGGCTAGACAACGCATTACACAAATGTCATAAGTATTTCTCAACAATCCATCTTCTATCATACTGAGTTGAGGCGCCAGCGCTGATCTCCTTTCCTCATTCCTTATAGTTTTGCTTAGAGTAGGAGGGCCAGAAAAACAAACCGAATTGGGCTTTATATCATGAACCCCGCATTTGATGCTGTCCATTGATTATATTTGAGCATCAGTTAGTGCACTGGCAAAGCAGATCGGGTTGGACCTGTGAAAATAATACGGAGTGCAGAAGTGAAAAGAGGAAAAAGTCCGGGGTTAACAAAGTGATATAATTATATCAGGTTGACCTGGCGCTTCTTTCTATTGGCACAGAGTGCAGACGCCATTCCAAGCTGCGTTGTCCTAGGTGGGTGGTGTGGTTACATTCAAATATTCCAGGACTGTATGTAATTGATTTTGTGGCCCCCAAGCCCAAGAGCTACGAGGTTGGCGGCCCAAGGTGCTTTCCGCTACCGCTGCCTAGCCATCAACCCATCTGGATTACTAACAGAGCTGTCTGTTGTTAGCACGAAACATGCATCTGTGTGACATCACCTGACAGCAGTGCTGGTAAAACATTCAAGCTTCGCTTCTTTCTATGGTAACAGCGGAAGCAGAGATCTAGAATACAGATGAATTATTACAGAAAGTAGATGGAAAATGGTAGAACTTTTCAGTACAAAAACCAATATCAAATATTTTCTGGCTGACGGATGGACAACCCCTTTCGATGGGGATGCTAGGAAGTACAATTTGTCCCTCAGATAAATATTGAGTTCAAAGGGTTTCAAAGCTCAAAGTTTCTTAAATATGGTTAATTCCTGCTGCCCAGTTGTAGTGCCCCGCTCCCGCCCCCAGTTTAGTGCCCTTCTTTACTTGCCCCCAGAGTTTTGTCCTACACTCTGCCCCATTTCTAGTTTCACGCTCGCTGCACACGGTTCTAGTGCCCCTCCTCCATGCCCCACTTTTGGTCCCCCCCTAGCTTCAGTTTGATTCCTCCGTTTGACTGCCCTGGTTGTAGTGGCCTCCCTGCCCTGCGTCCCCCCTTGAGCTGAGCCCACTCAGTGCAATACCACTACGCTGTGCCACCTACCAAAGTTGTAGTGCCCACACACCTATTGCCCACCCAGTTTTAGAGTTTCCCCCCTCCACCCCCCTGATGGTCCAGTTCTAGTCCCTCCGCCCCTGCTGAGTCCCATCAGTACTAGCCCCCCCCCCGCTGCGGTCCAGTACTGTCTCTCCCCCTGTAGTGCGTCCAGTATAGTCCTTCCCCCGCTGGTCAGTTCTAGTTCCCCCTGCTGCCCCCAGTTTTTGACACCACAACCCTCCTGCTCCCAGGTTCTAGTTCCCCCTCCTGCCCCCAAGTTCTAGTTCACTGCTCGTGCTCCACCGGTTCTCGTGCCCCCCCACCGGAGGCCCCCAGTAGGCCTCCCCTGCCTCCAGTTTGGTTCCTCCCATTTCCTTTATGCCCAGTTGTAGTGCGCCCCGCTGCGTGCCCCCAGTTCGGTCCTTTCCCCCCTGGCTCCCAGGTCTATTTCCCCCGTTCTGTGCCCCCAGGGCTGGGGCCCCCCTTCACTGCCCCCGTTTTGGTTGTCCCCCCTGCGCTTAAGTTCTGAGTTCAGTATCCTGTGAGCAGAGCAGCCCTGTCCTCGGGTAGTGGTATAAGGAGAAGCCAGGAGGAGTCATGTGATGATGACATCACCCACAGGTCCTCCGAGCTTCCCCCTGCATACAGCAGCATAGGTTCTCAAGCAGTTTTGTGCTTATTGCACACATGTTTTATTCGCGTTTTGCCAGCGAATCGCGGCAAAAACGTGATAGGTCCCGACCCCCGTGTTTTGTGTTGGCGTGCGACCCCCGCCGGGTTTGAGTGCGGTCGAGAATCCATACAGGTGGTGAACAATTGTTTGACTTCTTTGTATTTCAGTTATTAACGTTTGGTTGAGTTTTGGATTTTCTGTGAGTGTCGACTTGAGATCATCACGACTTACTAATGGATTGTTGTGTTCAGACACTCCAATCACCGATTTGTTGATGGTGGGACGTTTTGGTGCGATTGTTTTTAATTTCGCGTTTGAGTATTAGATCAGTGTATTGAGAGGGGTTTATTAGACTTTCTACACTATCCGTGCCCTTGGCTGACCCGGCCAAGGTTTATATATTGATGACTAAGTTAAGCAAGCCGATTTTAGGTTGGGATCCGATTTCGTGTGTTTTTGTTTTATTCTGAGATGACGTATTACATTGGTTGTATTTTTGGTGATCTGTTTTTTGATTTGGGAGTGAGCCGCCATTTGTTTTTGCATTGATAGTGACTGATGCATTTTTGAGTTGTTGCGTTTTTTTGTGACATTTTGTGGATTCATGTGTTGGGTTTTTACTCAGAGTGGAGAAAGGGCGTGAGCAAGAATGTATAGGGATTTTACATTGGGCCTCCTGTGGGGCGGTGATTCTAACAGAGTTCAGCCATCTTTTTTGTGGGTGTCATTAGGGCTAGGGCTTGCGACACAATTTTGATAAGTAAATCCTGCGCTAAGTGTCGATCTAATCAGACTCAGGATACATTCGCCTGCATGGCAAGCAGTACCGCCTAAAATGACGTTGTCCTGGTTAGCATCACTGGGCAGCCTGTGCCAAAAACACTTGCGCGTTGCTGCAAGTTTCTACCGACTTTAGTGTTTGGCATTTTTGGGCTTCTTAGGCTGTATCCGTACATATACTGGACAAGAGTCCCAAACTAAGGATTTTTTCAGCGATTATGATGCAGCCTCTGCCACAGCTCTGACAGGTCCAATAATGTCTCGGCATTGTTGTACACTCTGTGGGAGCAGTACCAACGTGCAATTTTATATATATGTCCCGATGTTCTATTGTGTGCTGCCTGTTACTGTGTTGTCTTTGTGGTGGTTATCATTGTTTGCAGCAGCTAGAATTTCTGCGAGTAGTAGTGTCCGACCCTGTTTTTGTTCGACGCCAAGCTTTTTCAGTTTTGCAATCTATAAGCCGTCCAGGACATCAGCTGGAAACAGAATAATCATGACATCATCACTGAGAGGAATCTGGTAAATCCTTGTATCCGTCATATACAGCAGAGATCAGGCGACCCGACCGTTATCACGATATATGTGTAAGGAATCCCAGACTGGCTCCACAGTATTACTATAAGCCTGTCTGTGAGGTTTGTTTTGTACCTATGGTCATCACATGTTGGTGTGTGAACTACGTGTGTCCTGATATTATTATTGGTGTCATGGACAACGACGTAAGTATTTCCTAGAAAGCGTCTTCATTCAATCACTCAGTCTGTTGTTCTGAGATTTCTAGAGGTTACAGAGATAGTAAGATAGACTGATTTTAGTTTAACCAACCATAAAAACTTAAATCAAAGAGAAAGAGAAGATTATAAGCAAGTATTTCTGTGCCATGGAGATCCCCACACAAGTCTTGCCAATGCTAACCCTTATGTCTTTAACTCCTTAAAGAGGGGTGTAGCGCCAGTTTTCAGATAAGTTAGGGGGTGTTCATCTAAGGGCATTATTTGTAGTATTTAACGAATTATGTGTATTTGCTCCTTTTAGAGCTAGCCCAGCACATGTTTCCTCTGTTCATGTGGTACAAAGGGCTGTCTTCGGCAGGGTTATATTTCAATTTTATCCTTTTTCATAGCTCTAGGCCATCCTGTATGGCGTTCCACTACTCTATCTTCTTAGTACTAGCTTCCCCTCCTCCACCAGACCGAGACTGTTGCGGGGAAGCCTCGAGATATGATTTCTAGTAAATGATTCTCGATGGTATAGCTCATCAGCAGACGCATCAGACCCATGATTAACATGAACAATCACAGAGGTATGGCAGCAAATCGACAGAAGATAAGGTACAGGACATGCTGAATCATTTGGAATGAACATTCAGAGGGAAGATTATTCAACAAATCAATCAATGGCATGAATGGGCAAACTTATGGCCAATCCATTTCTGCTTAAAGGACACAACGTCAGTTTTACCTAATTACACATCCCTATTTTTCAAATCTGCCAGGTGTCACTATATGTGGTTAGCCTTTTAAATTATCCAGGAGATTTTCAGATTGACTTTCTTGACATTTTGTACTAATGTGTAATTTTTGGTCATAAAGCCACCAGAGATTTAATGATAATTATTGCCCGGCATAGTTTTAGTCTATAGAAGCAGGCATTCGTCCAAAAAATTTTAGACTCCGACCAAAGGCTCCATCAAAAGGGTATCACGACTTAATACGGACGAGTGCTGCCATTTTACTTTACGTTAAAGGCGGTCCTGACTTGAAGAACACAGATCACCGAGTTCCAGATGAGCCCCCATAGTCAGACGGGCTTCGGAGTTGATAATTTAATGTTATACTTTCAAGTCCCAGGACTTTACAAATGATGCTGATTAGTCACATGCGTCACGGTTAACAGTTATAAGAGGTATCTGCACTTCCTATTGTATGGTAATCCTGTGGTTTCTGATGGACTCAACCCAACATTTTAAAATCCAATTGTCACAGGAGACGCAAAAAAAATGTGTGGAATCTAAAACAGTTCCGATACGGGGCTTACATACAAAATCCCTTAAAGAGCAAACCTGCAGAACTATATTGAGTGTAACCCTGATTGCGACCCCTTATTTGAGCATTTAAAAACCAACAGTGTTTTATAGAAGAGTAGCAACACAGGGTTGCTTATTAGTGAAATTTTTTCCAAAAAAACTTGATTTAGCACCATGTTGAAATACTATATTTTAACCCCTTAAGGAAAGAAGGGTTTTTACGCTCATTTCTCGCTCTAACTTCAAAAAAATCCAAACTTTTCTTTTTCCCTGTAAAGAGCTGTGTCCGGGTTATTTGTGGGTAACAAATTTTTACTTTCGTGAGCTTGGAGCCTGTCATTTTTTGCGAAAAGGAGGTAGCCCGACGTCCTTTATGAGGGCTAAAGTGGACATTTTGAGCTAATTTTTTATTAACCAATTACACTTATAGGTCACTGTAAAGTAAAAGTGCGCTGAGTATTGGCACCTATCAGTGTTAAATAGTTGCATTTTGGATGTGGGCGCAAGTTTCGTCGCGGGAGGGGTCCACCGTCGGGCTAATAGCAGGTTTGTATCTTACATTTGAATAGATTACCTCATGAGCGTAATGTTGGGATCGGCAGATGACATAATGAGTTCGTGCACAGTTCTGTTATACCACTGGTTTATTATATTTTATATCAGTTCTAGGGAAAGGGGTGGGTTTGGTTGTCTTGAGTTCGGAGAATGTTTAATATTGTTGTGAATATATTGTGATCTTATTGTGTTTTTAAAATTTGTCATGGTTTTTCTTGTGCGTTGGCGGCCAAGTTTATAGTTGGAGACCTTCGAGTCGGTACTATTTAACCCGTGAGGCAGCGGTAGCTCAGAATGGGATTTCTTTTTTAGTCGCATTATACTTGTCTTGCTAAGAGACGAGAATTTAGGAGTTCATTTGGCTGTTTTATATGGTAGTTTTGGGTATTTTGACGGGCATTTCAGTACTAGAAACTTGTATCGCTTGTCTTGGTCAAGGGATCACTTGTTTGTATCACGACGTTAGGGGGATTTGACGTTGCCACGAAGCGTTTACAGCATCGGGTAGACGAGAGGATCCCATCCTCCCTCTACTACCTATTGATATTTATTTCATGTTTATTGTTATTGTTTTTATTTTTAAGTGCCCCCCATTTATTTACGTTTGTGATTTGTTTGTTATATCTCGTTTTTTTTGTGTTTTCTTTCTTTCTCTTTTTCTTTAGTGTTTTGTGTTGTGCGTATCATCTCTTCTTGTTGACCTCGTGGTGGTGTGTCTAATGTCTTCCTTTCTCTTTTTCTCCTCTTTTTTTTTCTCTTTTTTTCTATTTTATTCTTTTTTTTTCTATTTTTCTTCTCTTCTTTTTTTTTAGTTTCGCTCGGTTGATTTTTTTCGTTTTTTTCCTGACTTCGCCGGCGGCCCCTGTTGATTGATTGCTCTGTTTGGGTTATTTGGTAGGTTTTCTGGGGATTTTTTTCCTCCTTTTTCTTTGCTAGCGTGTTATCGGACTCGGTCCTGTTCTTCTTGTGGATTTTGTGAGGTTCTAATCTATATATTCAAGTTCGGAAATGATCAGGGAGTTTGGTCATATATGCCCCATCTGCGGACATTAGTTGTCTTTTAATCTGTGATGGCTAGGGCCGACATTGCTTTTGCTTTTAGTGCGCCGGCAAGCACAGAGTTCTCTTTTTTGCCGCTTTCTGGTAGGACGGTTGGTGTGGTGGGTTTTGACTCCTTTTTCTTTGATGTTGTTGTGCTTCGCGATGTGGGTCTTTGCTGCGATATGCAGCAAAGAGCGCAATCTCTATATGAAGACGGGGCTCATGCACGCGGAGGCGAGTATGCGCAGACACAGAAGAAGCTACTGGGGCAAGGGAAGAGAGCCATCACAGAGAATTTTATCAAGGTTGAACCTTGTTATTTCTTCTTCGAATTGATGAAAGGAGTCGACGGTTGTCTAGATTTGGTTTTTTGGTTGGTATATATATGAAGGGGGTTAAAAGGGGAAGAGAAAACGGCTTCCCCTAGTGTAGTCACTCAGGCGTCTCTAAATCTTCTGATGTCCTCCGTAGCTTGTCCCCCACATGATGTCCCAATAGGTAACTAGTTAGTACAAGGTGACATGAAGGGTAATTAGTCTGGAGGATACACATCTTGTGTCTTTATAGTATTACATTGCATTTATTAGTGGTTTACTTATTTTTCTGCCCAAATATAGAACTGCATGTGTGCCTGCAGTGAGGTCGGTGTCCTCCCCCATGGTTGGTGCAGTATAGCCAAGGTAGGCTACAGTTTCAGCTAGTCCGGACGACAGTTTCTCACTGGGCCTTTGAATGACAGCATAAAAAATTTTGAACAGAGTCTCCTGTTCCCTAAAAATATTCCCTCTTTATAAATTCCCAAACAGCCCCCTCATGGTTATTTTATATACGACCCTTCAGCCCCTATAAATTCATAGATATACCTCCCTTCATCCCCAAGGATTCCTTATATGTGAGGGCCCCCCAGCAGCATCTGGGCCCGACACTTGCCAAGGTATGCCCGTGCGGCACCGCCCTGAGTATGGCAGAGTATATTTTGCTCAGTACATGCACATACAGAGTCATTATGAAGGATTTATTTAAACAGAAGCATTATGTCTCATATTTTGGTATACAATAAATGTTCAGCATTGTTCTTGTGACTCATGTGTAGGGGGTCTCCCTTAGTACAAATATAAAATTCCAGTAGGTGGAAATCTTTTTAGTAATAACTGGTACCTTTCCATAGCAAAGAATACATAACCCACAGAAAGAGAAAGACGTGAAAACAACAAGAACAGGTACATTCATACATTCGTCGTTTCATTTTGCATAGATATGTTTATTTCACAGTAGTTTCTGTTTTGTAGAACTGCTTAAGTATGATAATAGTGCATTGGAGAGAGACATCTATTCCTATTAGGGACAATATGGTTTAGTGGTCAGGTACAGGCGGTCCAGACACCCAACTTACAGACGACTCCTAGTTTACAAACGGACTTCTTGATTTTGGGAATTTACTGTATTTACAATGAAAGCCTGTAACAGTTATCAATGGTGACGAAATTAAGATTTATTGTTAATACTGGTTCTTATGTCATCCAACATTTTTACAATCCAATTGTCACAGAGCAATACATTTTGTGGGGGTACAATTATATCAACTATACAGTGACTACAGAGCTTGTCTGTATGGTTACCCGTGGGACTGCCTGTATTACATTATGATATGCTTTGTAAGATCTGAGACTATATAATTCTGTAATGTATTATCTCTCTCAAAAAAACCTTCGTGTAACAAGATATGAAATTCTCCTGCAGAATGATAGATATCTCGTTATAAGCCGACCCGCAGAGTATAAGCCGAGATCCCTTATTCAACACCAACAAACTGGAAAACTCTATTGATCCGACGTATAAGCACGTGAGGGTTGGGAAAGCATTGGTCACAGCCTCGCCAGTATATAGTCTGCAAGCCCTGTATGTATACAGCCTGCCAGCCCCTGTAGCATACAAGCCTGCCCAAAGCCCCTGTAGATCACGAGCCTGCCCAGCCCCTGTAGGCATACAGCCTGCCTAGCCCCTGTAGTAGGAAAAAAACACTGTACTAATCTTTCCAACGTCCCTGTAGGTCCTCTCTGTCTCAGACTGTCTCAGACAGAAGAGGACCTACGGGTGACGTCAGAAAGGTGAGTTTTGTCTTTATTTTTAGTTGACTCGAGTAGAGCCGAGTTAGGGTTTTGAGCACAAATTTTGTGCTGAAAAACTAGGCTTATACTCGGTAGATATAAAGGTACATATTGGGTATCTAAGAAGTAGAGCAGCAGTGACAACTTCAGTAAGTTCAATGTACAGGAGAACCTAATAAACACAGGACCCAAAAAAAATATTACTTGGTACAGAGCAGTCCAAATGCAAGAAAAGGAGCAACCATCCAAGAGATGCAAAATAACTACCAAATAAGGTCTGAAATAAAAACCTTAATAACATGGCAAAAATAATGAGAGTTTTTGTCATTTTTTGTGATATGTTTGGCAGAAAGAAAACACCAGCGATGAGATAATAGAGAATGTTTACCCTATTTTACATAGGAATGATTGTTCTGCACATTATAATTTGCTTTGCTTTTGGAATCGATCTTAAGGCTTGTTTGTTAAATCGTTTTTCCTCATAATGGATAAGAGAAGAATCCCAGATTTTCCATATAATGCGCAACACAATGCAGTTTTTTCATAGATCAATAGAACTAGTTCATGTAGTAATAGACCTTAACATATGTCTATCCATATATATCCATCTATCCACTGTTTATTATCTATGATATACACGACACATGGCACATGGTCCTCTCTCCTTTTGAAGGGTTTCAGGGTTTCCATTAAATACTTTTTATCTGTTTTTATTACAAATGTTACATTATCATTGATGCTAAAGTGAAATACGGTAAACTAAAAGTAAAGTTATTTACATTCAAGAATAAGGCAGCCCGGGTTACATACAGATAGGTTCGGTAGGTTGTTCTTAAGATGTATTTGTATGTAAGTCAAACTGGTATATTTATAATGTGAGCCTCAGCCAAATTTTTTGGTCTCTGTGACAATGGATTTTAAAAATGTGGGTTGTCATAACACACCAGGATTAACTAAAGCTTCATTACCGACACCACTTATAACTATCATTGCTCTTTAATGTAGTCACAGCTAAAAGTACAGTAAATTACCAACATCCAGAGTCTGTTGTAACTAGGGGTCAGCTGTAAGTCGGTGTTCTTAGTAGGGGACGCTTCTGTATATCTACGATCTATAAGAATACAATAAGACACATAACCTACACTTATTTTAGTATTATTGTTATGCTTCTTTTTATGTGTTCATTTTAATTTTTTTCTTATAGCTTTGTTTTTGTAGTTGGTCCCCTTTTGACCAAACAGGAGGATTGGCAAGTTGTTTGACCAGTTTTTTTTTTCTCTGTTTGTCTGTTCTATAAAAGTAGATAAACGAAGTCTAGTTCACAAAGACACTGTAGTGGATGGCTGAAGGAGTTCTGTCATAGCATCCGTCTTCTACCATTACATGACATAGCGCGGACTTGAAACCTATCATGCTTCTGTTTAATAAAGGGTGACAACACTTGCTCTGCAACTAGGGGTCACCACGTTCAAAGATAATTGAATTGTTTGTGTAGGAAGAAGTTATACACTTTTTCATATATTTTCTGTATCAATTCCTCGCCGTTTCCAAGATCTCGCTTGCTGTCTTTCTTTAGAAACTTCCATGTTTGCAGATTAGAAATCTGTCTCGATGGTGATTGAGTTACCACAGGTGGCGAGCTGTTATTATCCACGGTTCTGATTACTCTCGTGAGAATAAGGGTTGTGCACATGCATGTCCATTACTCTACCATGGTAACTGATCCATGGAAGTATCCACTTGAGTAACACAGAAGCTCTCTAGAAGGACAGCCAGCGAGGGTCTTGAAACGGTGAGGAATGTGATACAGAAATATATTGGAAAACTGTCTAACTTTTTTTTACAAATCATATCATTATTTGTGCAAAGTGGCAAATGCACTATCCAATCAGGAATTTACATCTCCATTTGTTTGCGCAGCTCCGGTGTAACTTGTAATGATTGCTGGTGTTTCTTTTTAATCATGACTGCTGCTGCTAACAACATACCTCGCCACATACAATACTTTGTCCTCGTACTGTTGCAATCCAGCACAATGGCCTTTGATCATAAACTAAATATGGTATTACCACTTGCCATCCTCCTGCTGGTCGCCCACGCCCCAGCCTCGCATTTGTACCCAGAGAGAAAGAGCATCAGTTGATTAAGTAGCTAAGACGATAATTTCTCCAACTGAATGCTATACAAGCATTTACGTTTATTGTTACACGTTGCTGACACATTTTTTTGGGTTTAAAGCTAAAACATGACTTGGCTCCAATGAAACCGCCTTATCATAGTGGCTGCATTTCAGACCGGAAATTAACAGTGTTTCTGAGGAAGAAGTTCCAGAGTCGTCTAGTTATGGATGATGCAATGAAACCACGTACATAACCTCTGGTCTGAAGCATTCTGCACTGTAATCATGTGCCAGTGTGCAAGTGATTGTCCCAAGGAAGTCAGGGAATCCGTGCAATCATAAAATTATCATGTTTGGAGTCCCTGTTTATTGGACAGAGTTCTTCAGAGAATGCAGTCACGCACACAAGGCCCAGCAAAGTCCGAACAGTAAACGGTGTGGAAACGCTTTAATAAATCTGGACGCGATTGCTATCGCATGGATTCGCAGACCGGTTTCTGTGCTTAGCCCTAATTCTGTTGTAAGCATAATGGGTCTTAGAGACGTATTTTTGGGTTTTCACGGGCAACTAGAACAGTTTCTGCTCTACGACTTCTGATAAATCTGACCCTAGTGGGGAAGATTTCTCATCAATTGTTTGAGGGTAAACTGTTCTAGGTTTGCCCATAGGAAAGCCAATCAGAGCTCAGTTTTTAATTTTATAAATGGCTGGTGGGAGAAATGAAAGTTGAGCCTCTGATTTGTTGCTATAGGCAACTTGAACAGTTCGCTCTAAGAACTTATAAATAAATCCCCCCTTTAGTTATCATTCACATAGCATGGCTCATTGGCGGCAGCCATGTTGTGCGCCCCCAGGCAAGCCGGTGTGCGCTGTGTCAGTCATCATATACTCCTCTCTATAGCATGCTTTCCTCCCCACCCTACCCAGTCCTTGCCATTGAGCAGGGGCTGGTGGGGAGTAGAAGAAATTTATGGGGAACGCAGGACACACAGCTGCTAGGTGCCCCTCCGTGAACTCCCACGCTGGTGTGGCAGGGAGCTCGGGTGTAACTTGAAATACACTTTAGAACTAATGAACATATATTCAGAATGATGATAACAGGCATTTGTAAAACATCAGCATAGCATAGGTCTATTGAGCCGCTAAACAATCCCTTACTGTCACAGTTGTCGCTTTAAGGTTCTCCAACATGGGCGAAATTCTGGTCTGTAAAACGTGGCACGTGCTGTTAGGACCAACTGTCTGATATTGATGTGGAACTTTTTGTAACACATGTTTGTTATATACTTATCGTTTGTTATTGAATTTTTGCTACCAAGGTCTGTTCTTATCTTTATTGCACTTTCATGTTGTTAGGTGGACGCTGCTGTCGTCTTACGATACACCTTCTGATTAAGATAACTCAAGACGATTTATTGACGCAAGACAGATTACACATTGCGAATTGAAAATCTGGCCCCAACGATTTGGATAATCCAAAAAATTAGAGAGTTGACAACCAGTACATCTGAACCAATAGTACAACGCTGTCCGCATCAAAATGACAACTGAAGAGGTCAGGAGAAACCCAAAACAGTCCAAACTGTAAGACTTCATAATAGATGCCAGTAAGCTCCGCTAACGGAGAAATAGCAAGCACGACAGGTACAATGGATGGGCATAACCTTATACGCGGAGTGGCATTGGACAAGTCTTTGACATAATGACAAAGCAAAGGAAGGAGGTACGTGACGAGGGCGGGATTACCCTCCATGTAGCTAACCCTGAATGGAGAAAGAAAAGCAAAATCAAGAGTCGCGGGACAGGATTGGGGAATACAAGGTGGGTAACCGGGTTCCTGGGTTACATACAAGAGTGTTACTGTAGATTTGTTTCAAGTGAGTTGTATGTAAGTCGCGAACTGTATATTTTAATCATGTATAAGCTGGACAAAATAAGTCGGAACTGTTGTAGATCCAGCAAACATTTTTTTTGGTCTCTGTGACAATTGGATTTTAAAAATGTTGGGTTGTCATCAGAACCAGGATTAACAATAAATATTAAGTGCAGATACCTCTGATAACTGTTACAGCTGATTATTGTAGCCTAGGACTAAAGTACAGTAAATTATCAACATCCAGAAGCCCGTCTGTAACTAGGGGTCGTCTGTAACTCGGGTGTTCAGTCAGGGACCGCCTGTATAAAGTAAAGAAAATGGCAGCACTCCGAGATTATAGTGTGATACCTTTGATGGACTTTGGTCGGAGTATAAAAATTTTTTGGAGAATGCTGCTCTATAGACTAAAACTATGCCGGGCAATATATATATTAAATCTCTGGGGGCTGTACATGAGCCAAAATGGTACAAAAATGAAATACAAAATGTCAAGGAAAGTCAATCTGAAAATCACCTGGATAATTTAAAGCTATAACAACATAGTGACACCTGGCAGATTTGAGAAATAGGGTTGTGTAGTAGAGGTGTTTTTATAGCTTAATTATCCGAGGTGATTTTCAGATGACTTTTCCTTTCCTTGACATTTGTATTTCATTTTGTACCATTTTGGATTCTATACAGCCCCCTAGATTAATATTATATTGCCCGGCATAGTTTTAGTCTATAGAGCGGCATTCTCCAAAATGTTATATTCTGACCAAGGCCATCAAATGTATGCATTAAATAAATGGCAGCAGCACTCCCCGAATTATAATGTGCAACAGCTCTGTTGTAATAATCAGTACTTTTGTTTCACACTATAAATCCCGGAGTGCTGGCCATTTTCTTACTTTAACACGGCTTCCCTTACTGAACACCCGATTACAGACGACCCTATTTACAGAACGGGCTTTCTGGATGTTTGATATTTACTTGTCTTTTAGTCTAGTCTACCATAATCATCTGTACATATTCACAGGCGCTGCACTTAAGATTTTGTTAATCCTGGTTCTGATGACAACCCACATTTTTAAATCTCATTGTCACAGAGAACCAAAAAAAATGTTTGCTGATCTACCAGTCCGACTTAACCCCTGTAACCCCTGATTGCACCCCTTATTGAGCATTTAAAAACCACAGTGTTTCTATAAAGTACTACTACTGGCTCTTATTATGACTTTTTTTTTTTTTCCAAAAAAACTTGATTTAGCACCTTAAATATATATTTTAACCCGTTAAGGACTCAGGGTTTTTTCGCTCATTTCTCACTCTCCCCTTCAAAAATTCCATAACTTTTTTTCATTTTTTCCATTACAGAGCTTTGTCCAGGGCGTTTTTGTGCGTAACACTGTTACTTTTCCGTGATGTTTATTTCATTTAGTATTCCCATGCCAAATAACACCTCTCTTTAATTCTTTGGTTCGGTGCTAATCGCGGTGATACCAACTTTATACAGGTTTTTATTGCATTTTTAAATAACTTTTAAAAAAAATTAAACAAATGTGTACGAAGAATGGGAAAAAATGTTGCCATCTTTTCTACACTATAACTTTTTTTCATACTTTGGGCACGGAGCTGTGTGGATGTGTCATTTTTTTTGCGAAAGGAGCCGACGTCCATTTTGAGGGCTAAGTGACATTTTGATAATTTTTTATTACATTTTTTAATGTCATTTAAAATGGTGTAAAAGTTCGCATTTCGGACATTTGGGCGGCCATTTCCCATCTCGGAGGTCAGCCGTCGGCATAATTGTTTTTATATTTTGAAAGATCGGGCCATTTTGGGACTCGGCGATACCTAATGTGTTTTGTGATTTTTCCTGTTTATTAATTTTATATGAGTTCGAGGAACGGGGGGGTATTTGAAATGTTAAGATGTATACATTTTTTAAACTTTTTTTTTCTTTTTTTTTTTCCACTATTTTCTTAGCCTTCTAGGGTACATTACCCTAATGGTCAGATTGTTCCTACCAGATCTCCATACTTCTGTATTGTCACTATATGGATTTTTGCAGCTCATTAATTACATAGTCACTGGCTGGCTCATTGTACCGAAGTGCATAAGCCTTCATCTCGGGTCAGACGAAGACCCAGGCTGTCATGGCACCGATCATCTCCGCCCCCTGATGCTGCTCGGGTAAGCGCGACGAATTTATATGGTTGCCCCCATGCGGAGGTAGAATGGCGGGGCGCCATGCTTTTAGTCCGGCCCAAGCACAGCCGTGGGTGATAGCGCTGGGTCTTTGCTGCGATATCAGCACAGCCATCTCTATTGAAAGAGGGCTCAACCGTGGCCTTCTTCAGACAACCATCACAGCTCCTGGCGCATATATCCATCACAAGCGTGAAGGGGTTAAAAGGGGAAAGAAGAAAAACGCTCCCCATAGTTTGTACCCCGTTTTTTTACCCCAGGGAGGAGCTCTATTTGCTTTTGGGGTGGATTTTGTTGGAACAGTTTCAGGTCTGTGTCAACCTTTGCTGAGCCCCTAAGATGTAAGACAATAAAAACCTCCAAAGAGTTGCCAACAAAGCCTGCCATGCAGTCGCCAGCAAATCAGAATCGCAGAATCAAATTCCACACCATGATATGTATAGAATGCAGTTTTTTGCTAGAAAGGTCAGATCCTGTGAACCAAAGCAGGTATTAAACACATGAGGAAACGCGCCATGTAAAATATGCAATCCGAAAATTGCTCTAGAAATCACAAATCACACATAAAAAAAACTTTCTTATATTTTGATTTTGTGCTGATTTTCCACAGGACAATCCGTAACATGGGAAAGATAAACCCTTATTAGCCCCTCCAGGCTCTGCCTAATATCTCTGATCTCCTCCTCTTGTCCCCCACATTGATGTCCCAAATGGTAAGCTTAGTTGGTACAGAGGTGAGACATGACAGGGTAATTATTGGTCTAGGATACACAAATCTTGTGTCGCTTTATAAGTGTTACATTCGTTGTATTAGGTGTGTTTTAATTATATTTTCTTTTGCCACAAATATAAACTGTCATGTGTGCACTTGCAGTGAGCGTCTTTAACCCTCCCCCATGGTTGGTGGCAGTATAGCCAAGGTAGGCTAAAGGTTTCAAGCTAGGTCCGTGACGACAGTCCTCACTGGGCCCCTTTGTAATGACAGCAAAAAAATTTTGAACAGTCTCCCTGTTCCCTAAAAATATTCCCTCATTTATAAATTCCAAACAGCCCCCTCATGGTTATTTTATATACGACCCTTTCAGCCCCTATAAATTCATATGATATACCTCCTTCATTCCCCAAGGATTCCTTTATACTTGGAAGGCCCCCCCAGAGCTCTGGGCCCGCACTGTGCCAAGGTATGCCCGTGCTGCACCGCCCTGAGTATGGCAGAGTATATTGCCAGTACAGATGCACATACAGAGTCATTTATGAAGGATTTATTTAAACAGAAGCATAATGTACTCATATTTTGGTAATCAATAATATGTTCAGCATTGTTATTCGTGACATGTTAGTGGGGTTCTCCATTATACACAAGGTGACTAAAATTCCAGGTATGGAAATATTTTTAGAATAACTGGTACCTTTCCATAGCAAAGAATACATAACCACAGAAGAGAAAGACGTGAAAACAAACAAGAACAGGTACATTCATACATTCGTCGTTTCATTTTGCATAGATATGTTTATTTCACAGTAGTTTCTGTCTTTGTAGAACTGCTTAAGTATTTATAATGCATTGAGAGACATCTAATTCCTATGAGGACAATATGGTTTAGTGGTCATACAGCGGTCCAACACCCACCTTACAGACGACTCCTAGTTTACAAACGGACTTCTTGATTTTGGTAATTTACTGTATTTACAATGAACACTTAACAGTTATCAATGGTGACAGCAATTAAGATTTATTGTTAATCCTGGTTCTTATGTCATCTCCAACATTTTTTACAATCCAATTGTCCCAGGACAATACATTTGGTGGCTGGGTTCAATTATATAACTCAGTCCGACTCACGGCCACTTGTATGTAGTTACCCGTGGGACTGCCTGTATTACAGTTATGATTGCTTGTAAGATCTGAACTATATAATTCTGGTAATGTTATTATCTCTCTCAAAAACCTTGTGTAACAAGATTGAAATTCTCTGCAGAATAGAGACGTATATACTCGATGGTATAAGCCGACCCCGAGTATAAGCGACGATTCCCTTATTTCAACACAAAAATACTGAAAACCTATTGACTCGAGTATAAGCCGAGGGTGGGAAATGCATTGGTCACAGCCTCCCCAGTATATAGTCGGCAAGCCCCTGTATACACCTGCCAGCCCCTGTGCATACGCCTGCCCAAAGCCCCTGTACATACAGAGCCGCCCAGCCCCTGTAGCCATACAGCCCTGCCCAGCCCCTGTAGTAGGCAAAAAAACACTGTACTCAATCTTTCCAACGTCCCTGTAGTCCTCTCTGTCTCGACTGTCTCAGACAGAAGAGGACCTACGGGTGACGTCAGAAAGGTGAGTTTTGTCTTTATTTTTTAGTTGACTCGAGTATAAGCCGAGTTGGGTTTTTGAGCACAAATTTTGTTGCTGAAAAACTAGGCTTATACTCGGTATATAAGGTACATATTGGGTATCTAAGAAGTAGAGCCAGTGACACTTCAGTAAGTTACATTCAGGAGAACCTAATAAACACACAGGAACACCAAAAAATATACTTGGTACAAGAGCTCCAAATGCAAGAAACAGGAGCAACCATCCAAGAGATGCAAAATAACTACCAAATAATGGTCTGAAATAAAAACCTTAATAACATGGCAAAAAATAATGAAGAGTTTTTGTATATTTTTTGATATTTTTGGCAGAAAGAAACACACCGCGCTGAGATAATAGAGAATGTAGAATACTTCCCAATTTTACATAGGAATGATTGTCCTGCAACTTAATTTGCTTTTGCTTTTGGATCGATCTAAGGCTTGTTTGTTAAATCTTTTTCCTCATAAATGGAAAGATAAGAATCCCAGTTTTCATATAATGCACAACACAATGCAGTTTTTTCATAGAACATAGAACTAGTTCATGTAGTAATAACCTTAACTATGTCTATCCATATATTCCATCTATCCATCTTTTATTATTATGATATACCGACGACCATGGCACATGGTCCTCTCTCCTTTTGAAGGTTTTTCAGGGTTTCCATTAAATACTTTTTATCTGTTTTTATTACAAACGGTTACATTATCATTGATGCAAAGTGAAATACGGTAAACTGAAAGTAAGTTTATACATTCAAGAATAATAAGCAGCCCGGGTTACATACAATAGGTTCGGTAGGTTTGTTCTAAGATGATTTGTATGTAAGTCAAACTGGTATATTTTATAATTGTAGCCTCAGCCAAATTTTTTGGTCTCTGTGACAATGGATTTTAAAAATGTTGGTTTGTCATCAACCAGGATTAACTAAAGCTTCATTACCGACAACATTATAACTATCACTTGCTCTTTAATGTAGTCTAGCTAAAAGTACAGTAAATTACCAACATCCAGAGTCTGTTGTAACTAGGGGTCAGCTGTAAGTCGGGTTCTTAGTAGGGGACCGTCTGTATATCTACGTATCTATAAAATCAAGACACATAACCTACTAATTATTTTAGTTATATTTGTTATGCTCTTTTTTATGTTTCATTTTAATTTTTTTTCTTATACTTTGTTTGAGTTGGTCCCCTTTTAACCAAACCACCGGAGGAATTGGCAAGTTGTTTGACAGTTTTTTTTTTCTCTGTTTTCTGTTCTAATATAAAGTAGATAAAACTGTTAATCTTACCAACAACAATGTCGAACTATGATGGCATGAAGGAGTTCTGTCATAGCATCCATTACTTATCCATTACATGACTAGACGGGACTTGAAACCTATCATGCTTCGTTTATATAAAGGGTGACAAACTTGCTACTGAAGCAGACTAGGGGTCACCCACTTCAAACAGTAATTGATATTGTTTGTGTAAAAAGTTATACACTTTTTCATATATTTTCTGTATCAATTCCTCGCCGTTTCCAAGATCTCGCTTGCTGTCTTTTCTTTAGAAACTTCCATGTTTCATATAGAAATCTGTCTCGATGGTGATTGATGTCACACAGGTGACGAGCTGTTATTATCCACGGTTCTGATTACTCTCGTGATAATAATGGGATGTGCACATGCATGTCCATTACTCATACCATGGTAATTGATCCATGGTAGATCCACTTGAGTATAACACAGAATCTCTAAGAAGGACAGCAGCGAGGTCTTGAAACGGTGAGAATGTGATACAGAAATAATTGGAAAACTGTCTAACTTTTCTTTATACAAATCATATCATTATTGCAGGGGGGTAAAGGGGTGTTGTAACAAAATGAATCCAAATCAAGGAAAATTTTTACATATCCATTATGTTTGCGCAGCTCAGGGGCTATACACTCACACAGCTCAGCTATACACAAACAGCTCAGCGTATATACACAACAGCTCCAGCATCACACCACAGATCAGCTATACACATACAAGATTTGCACAGCCAGGACACACACACAAGCACAGTATGCCCACCAGCTCAGCTATAACAATAACTCGCAGCTATACACACATAAAGCTAGCCTATACACACGCAAGCCTTCAGATATTACACACACACAGTCAGCTTCTACACACAAGCCTTAGCTATACACACAACTCAGCTCAGCTATAAACACACAGCATAGCTCAGCTATACGACACACACAGCTGAGCTATATACACACACAGCTCCGCTATACACACACACAGCTCAGCTAATACACCCAACACACACAGCTCAGCTACACACACACATAGCCAGCTATGCACACACAGAGTCATCTTACACACACAAAGCTCTGCTATCACACAAGACGTAGCTATACACACAACTGCACAGCTATACAAACTAACAAAACAGAGCTCAGCTCTATACACACAACAAACATAGATAGGATCAGCTTATACACATACAAGACACGCGTCTTGGATATGATACGTGTTTAATATATATTGTTTGGTGTACAATAGCACTGTATGGGTGCTGCGGTTGTGGTGATATGAATTTATTGCCCAGCTACACACAAACAATACAAACAGCTAAGCGATATACACAACATAATATACAAACACTCACACAACAGATAGGTGGTGGCGCGGTAGAGAGCGTAGTAGACAGGCCTCTGCACCCCTGCCACGATGAAGGGGTGGTGTAGAGCCCCCAGGAGAAGAGTAATTTAAAAAGAGAAAATTAATATCACATGTAATGAAAGGAGAAAATTCCCATATGCGCCCATACGGTAGTATGGCAGTATCTTGATAGGATCGCTCAGCCAACCTAGGGTAAAGTAACCTAGGGAGTCTGAAAATAGTTAAAATAAAAATAAAAAAAACGTTTAAAAAAAACGTATAATAAAAAAAACTAAATTTCAAATCCCTCCCCTTCCTAGAGAATGGAATAAATAATTAAACAGAAAATCAAAACACAGTCAGGTATTGGCGCGTCCAAAAATGCGCAGATCTATCAAAGATATCATAACGGATCTTTTCAAATGAAGTTTTAAACTTCAGTAAGCAGGAATCTAGCGCTCAAGTCGAAATGCACTTTTTGCCACATTTTGAAAAATATAAAAAAAATCTATCATAAAAAGTCATTAAAAAGGTTTGTACAGTCCGTAAAAGGGTATCATTGAAGATATTATCAAATTTTGCAAAAAAAATGACAACCCCCACAGCTCGGTACACAACGTATAAAAAAAGTTTTTTATTAGAGGCGAATTTGGGCAAAAATAAAAAAATTTTTTGTATAGGGGTTTGAATTTGGTTAAATGTATGAAAACATATAAACCTATACAATTTGTGTACACTGATCTTCCCTTAATTAGCGTACTCGACCCAAAGAATAACGTAGACATGTATTGGGGGGGATTTTAGTGAAAGCGTAATAGTCCCAGCCACAGAAAGAAACATGGAGCTCCTGCGTTTTTTCACCATTTTCGCACTGCATTTGGAATTTAGGTTTCTTGCCCGCGCGCGTCGTACACTGGGCAGGACTATTCTATCCATCCGACTAGATTGCAGATTTGTTCATGCAACCAACCACGCCATCACACAGCTCTTCCGTGCAAAATAACACAAGTTCATCGATTTTTGCGGTGGGGAGTGCAAATGGACCATTAAAAAAACAGGAAGGGCTCCTCGCCCGATCCATTCAACCGGTCGTCCATAGGGAAAGACAAGGTTATTCCAAGATTCTTCTGCGTATAGTCAACAGGAGGAGCTTCATTTTCGGACTTCCCTGTGTATAAAAACTGCTCACTCCATGGACAATCCTCCCGGATCTGGCAGCTAACCCCCCCCTCCCCCTTCATCAACAATACTGCACCAGATTGTACTGAATACACACAGAAATACCTAGGGGCTTCAGCTTTGGACAGGAATTGTACACATCCAGATGTCAGTGGATGGATGGAGTAATCGGAACATATGGGATCCTTAGTGTTCACAGAAGCAATGACCATGGATAGCGCCATGTTCAAATATATTTGTTGTTGCACTACAGATTCCTCGCGGGTCTACTCTATGGAATACTCGGTCTTCCTCTCTATCAGCACATAAAGGAATGCCGTCAGCCAGAAACCCTGCGTAGTCTATTAATAATACATATATTCGTTATCACATAACACCTTATATGACGGGTTATTTGGTCATCAATATTCATGGATAATTAGGACAAATGACCAATACGCCAAACATACAACCACGGATGACTTCGCCTCGCCCACCTACACAAACATCCCCATACCAACTTTTTTCATCCTTGAATCTTCCAACTCCTTGCTTAATCTTATAGTAATGTAATTATGTGTCCATTGTCTGCTGGCCCCTAATGACCTCCGTCCCCCCAAGTCCCCCCAACCATACTGAGTAATAAACAATATGTATCCTACGTGTCCACAGATCACACTCGCGTCTAGGCAGCACCATCTACACAAATGTCATCAATCATTTCTCAAAATCCATCTCTACAACTGAGTTGAGTGCAGCGCTGCTCTCCTTCCTCATTCCATTTATTTTTTGCTTAGATTGTAGGAGGGCCAGAAAAACAAACCGAATTGGGCTTATCCCATGAACCCCGCATTGATGCTGATCATTGATATATTTGAGCATCAGTTTAGTGCACTGCAAAGCAGATTCGTGTTGGACCTGGTGAAATAAACGTGAGTGCAGTAAGGTGAAAGAGGAACAAAGTCTCGGGGCTTAACAAAGTGATATACATTATATCAGGTTGACCTGGCGCTTCTTTCTATTGACAAGATGCAGCGCCATTCAAGCTGCTTTGTCCTAGGTGGGTGGTGTGGTCATTCAAATTTCCAGTTAACTGTATGTATTGATTTTGTGGCCCCCAAGACCCAAGAGCACGAGGTTGGGCCCAAGGGTATCCGCTACCGCTGCCTACCCATCAACCCATCTCTGGATTACGTAACAGAGCTGCGTGTTAAACGAAACCATGCCTGTGTGACATCACCTGACAGCAGTGTGGTAACATTCAAGCTTGCTCTATGGAATGCGGAAGCAGAGATCTAGAATACAGATGATTATTACAGAAGTAGTATGGAAAATGGTAGAACTTTTCATACAAAAACCAATATCAAATTTGTTCTGGGCTGAGGAGACAACCCCTTTCGATGGAGATGCTAGGAAGTACAATTTGTCCCTCAGATAAATATGAGCTCAAAGGGGTTCTCAAAGCTCAAAGTTTCTTAAATATGGTTCCTCTCCTGCTGCCCCAGTTGTAGTGCCCCCCTCCTGCCCCCAGTTTATGCCCTTCTTTCTATGCCCCCAGTTTTGTCCCCCTACCACTCTGCCCCATTTCTAGTTCACCGCTTCGTACTAGGCTACACGGTTCTAGTGCCCCCTCCCTCCTGCCCCAATTTTGGTCCCCCCCGCTTCAGTTTGATTCCTCCGTTTGCTGCCCATTTGTAGTGCCTCCCTCCCCTGCAGTCCCCCCTTGAGCTGGCCCCTCAGTGCATACCACTACGCTTGCCCCTACCAAAGTTGTAGTGCCCCACCTATTCCCCCCAGTTTTAGTTTCCCCCTCCCCTCCCCTGCTGGCGTCCATTCTAGTCCCTCCCCCCTGCGGTCCCATCAGTACTAGCCCCCCCCCCGCTGCGGTCCATACTGTCTCTCCCCCTGTGCTCCAGTTAGTCCTTCCCCCGCTGGTCCAGTTCTAGTTCCCCCTGCTGCCCCCAGTTTTTGTCACCACCACCCTCCTGCTCCCCCAGTTCTAGTTCCCCCTCCTGCCCCCATTTCTAGTTCACTGCTCGTGCACCACCGTTCTCAGTGCCCCCCCGACCTGAGGCCCCCAGTATTGGCCTCCCCCTCCTGCCAGTTTGTGTGTCTCCTCATTTCCTTATGCCCCAGTTGTAGTGCCCCCGCCTGCTTGCCCCCAGTTCGTTGTCCTTCCCCCCGGGCTCCCAGAGGTCTATTTCCCCCCTTCTTGCCCCCAGGTGCTGGTGCCCCCCTTCCCTGCCCATGTTGGTGTGTCCCCACCTGCTGCTTACAGTGTCTCGGGTTTAGTACTCCTGTGACAAGCAGCCTGTCCTTCGTGGTAGTGGTATAAGGAGAAGCCAGGAGGAGTCAATGTATGAATAGGCCATCACCCACATGTTCCTCGAGCTTCCCCGTGCATACAGTCACCATGAGGTGTCGTCAAGCAGTGGGTTTGTGCTTATTGCACACCTTTTTATTCGCGTTTTGCTGCAGATCGAATCGCGGCAAAAACGTGAATAGAGTCCCGACGCCCGATTTTGGTGTTTGGTCGTGCGACCGACCAAGCCCGCCGGGTTTGAGTGCGGTCGAGAATCCATACAGGTGGTGAACAATTGTTTGACTTCTTTGTATTTCAGTTATTAACGTTTGGTTGAGTTTTGGATTTTCTGTGAGTGTCGACTTGAGATCATCACGACTTACTAATGGATTGTTGTGTTCAGACACTCCAATCACCGATTTGTTGATGGTGGGACGTTTTGGTGCGATTGTTTTTAATTTCGCGTTTGAGTATTAGATCAGTGTATTGAGAGGGGTTTATTAGACTTTCTACACTATCCGTGCCCTTGGCTGACCCGGCCAAGGTTTATATATTGATGACTAAGTTAAGCAAGCCGATTTTAGGTTGGGATCCGATTTCGTGTGTTTTTGTTTTATTCTGAGATGACGTATTACATTGGTTGTATTTTTGGTGATCTGTTTTTTGATTTGGGAGTGAGCCGCCATTTGTTTTTGCATTGATAGTGACTGATGCATTTTTGAGTTGTTGCGTTTTTTTGTGACATTTTGTGGATTCATGTGTTGGGTTTTTACTCAGAGTGGAGAAAGGGCGTGAGCAAGAATGTATAGGGATTTTACATTGGGCCTCCTGTGGGGCGGTGATTCTAACAGAGTTCAGCCATCTTTTTTGTGGGTGTCATTAGGGCTAGGGCTTGCGACACAATTTTGATAAGTAAATCCTGCGCTAAGTGTCGATCTAATCAGACTCAGGATACATTCGCCTGCATGGCAAGCAGTACCGCCTAAAATGACGTTGTCCTGGTTAGCATCACTGGGCAGCCTGTGCCAAAAACACTTGCGCGTTGCTGCAAGTTTCTACCGACTTTAGTGTTTGGCATTTTTGGGCTTCTTAGGCTGTATCCGTACATATACTGGACAAGAGTCCCAAACTAAGGATTTTTTCAGCGATTATGATGCAGCCTCTGCCACAGCTCTGACAGGTCCAATAATGTCTCGGCATTGTTGTACACTCTGTGGGAGCAGTACCAACGTGCAATTTTATATATATGTCCCGATGTTCTATTGTGTGCTGCCTGTTACTGTGTTGTCTTTGTGGTGGTTATCATTGTTTGCAGCAGCTAGAATTTCTGCGAGTAGTAGTGTCCGACCCTGTTTTTGTTCGACGCCAAGCTTTTTCAGTTTTGCAATCTATAAGCCGTCCAGGACATCAGCTGGAAACAGAATAATCATGACATCATCACTGAGAGGAATCTGGTAAATCCTTGTATCCGTCATATACAGCAGAGATCAGGCGACCCGACCGTTATCACGATATATGTGTAAGGAATCCCAGACTGGCTCCACAGTATTACTATAAGCCTGTCTGTGAGGTTTGTTTTGTACCTATGGTCATCACATGTTGGTGTGTGAACTACGTGTGTCCTGATATTATTATTGGTGTCATGGACAACGACGTAAGTATTTCCTAGAAAGCGTCTTCATTCAATCACTCAGTCTGTTGTTCTGAGATTTCTAGAGGTTACAGAGATAGTAAGATAGACTGATTTTAGTTTAACCAACCATAAAAACTTAAATCAAAGAGAAAGAGAAGATTATAAGCAAGTATTTCTGTGCCATGGAGATCCCCACACAAGTCTTGCCAATGCTAACCCTTATGTCTTTAACTCCTTAAAGAGGGGTGTAGCGCCAGTTTTCAGATAAGTTAGGGGGTGTTCATCTAAGGGCATTATTTGTAGTATTTAACGAATTATGTGTATTTGCTCCTTTTAGAGCTAGCCCAGCACATGTTTCCTCTGTTCATGTGGTACAAAGGGCTGTCTTCGGCAGGGTTATATTTCAATTTTATCCTTTTTCATAGCTCTAGGCCATCCTGTATGGCGTTCCACTACTCTATCTTCTTAGTACTAGCTTCCCCTCCTCCACCAGACCGAGACTGTTGCGGGGAAGCCTCGAGATATGATTTCTAGTAAATGATTCTCGATGGTATAGCTCATCAGCAGACGCATCAGACCCATGATTAACATGAACAATCACAGAGGTATGGCAGCAAATCGACAGAAGATAAGGTACAGGACATGCTGAATCATTTGGAATGAACATTCAGAGGGAAGATTATTCAACAAATCAATCAATGGCATGAATGGGCAAACTTATGGCCAATCCATTTCTGCTTAAAGGACACAACGTCAGTTTTACCTAATATAGTGACACCTGGCAGATTTGAGAAATAGGGTTGTGTAGTAGAGGTAAAACTGAGTTGTGTCCTTAAAGGGGTTGGCCATAAGTTGCCCATATGCCATTATTGATTTGTTGATAATCTCTGAATGTTCATCAAGTGATTCAGCAGTCCTGCTACTTATTTTTGTGATTTGTGCAGATTTTTTTTTGTTTACATGGCTGAGCTCTGCTGATGAGCTACAACAGGAGCATTATGAATCATCCAGCTTCCTCAACTGTCTCTGTCTGTGATGATGGACTGTTATAAGAAAGATATAGTGGGAGACGCCATAAGGATGGCCTAGAGCTGTGAGAGGGATGAAGTTGAGTATATATGCAGAAGGCAGCCTGATGAGAACAGGGAAAGGCTGAGGCTCTTAAAGGAGGCAAAGACACAGATTCGTATACTGCAAATGCCTAATGGAACACATTTATTGAAAACTGGCCAACCCCTTTAAGGAGTTAAAGACATAGGGGTTAGCATTGCAAGGCTTGTGTTGGGGATTTCCATTGACAGAAATGACTTGGCTTATAAATTTTCTCTTTCTCTTTGATTTTGTTTTTTTTTGGTTGGTTGAGACTGAAACATCTTCTTACCTCTCTGTGACATCTCAGAACACAGAAATTATTGTGGAATAAGAGCTTTCCTGGGAAATACTTCTTGTCATGACACATAATAATATCAGGACACAGATATTTCACACCTAGTGTGAATCATAGGTACAAAACAACCCTCACAGACAGGCTTATATATAATAGTGGGAGGCCAGTCTGGGGATCCTCACAGACAGGCTTATATATAATAGTGGGAGGCCAGTCTGGGGATTACCTTACACAATAAGATGTGTGATAAAGGTTGGGTCTCCTGCTGTATAGTACTGATACAAGGATTTACAAGAATTTCCTCTCATTGATGATGTCATGATTATTCTTTTTCATCTGATTTCCTGTACGTCTTTATATATTATACATAAAAAGCTTATTATTCAACAAAAACATGGTCTGACACTGCAGAATTCTAGCTGCTGCTACAATGATAACACACAAAGACAACACAGATACCGGTAGCACAAAGATAGAAACAATAGGGGCAGATATTGTAATTGCAGTGTAATGCCCCCACAGAGTGTAAAACAATGCTAGAATTATTGGACCTGGTTCAGATCTGTGTCAGAGGCTGCATCATAGATCTCCGAAAAAATCCTTAGTTTGGGACTTTGTCCAGTATAGTTACGGATACGCTAATGGAAGCCAAAAAGTCAAAATTAAAGTCAGTAGAATGTAGCACGCGCCATTTTTTTGGCACAGCTGCCCAGGCTACCATGTGACACAATTTAGGGGGCGTGCCATCAGGCAGTCCGACTGATTCGGACTGAGCGCAGGATTTAACTTTCAAATTGTGTCGGAAGCCCTAGCCCTAAGATGCACCACAAAAAAGATGGTGAACTCTGTTAGACCTGAGCGGGGAAGCAACACATTCATGATATCTTGCGCACAATCTTAGTGGACAATGCACTTTCTGTGAACTTGGGGGCGGGGTAAGTAAATGTGTACCATTATGATCCCTCTAGTGCAGCGGTTCTCAACCTGTGGGTCGAACGACCAAAACACAGGGGTCACGACTCTATTAAGTTTTTGGCGCGATTCGCGGCAAAAACGGAATAAAACATGTGTGCAATAAGCACAAACTGCTTGAGAACCTGTGGCTGCTGTATGCAGGGGAAGCTGGAGGACCTGTGGTAATGTCATCATCACATGACCCTCTGGCTTCTCCTCTATACAGACTCCCGTGGAACAGGCTGCTCTGCTCACAGTGAGTAGAAACCAGAACTTGAAGCAGCAGGGGGGACACCAAAACTGGGGGCAGGAAGGGGGGCAGGGAAGTAGATGGAAAATGGTAGAACTTTTCAGTACAAAAACCAATATCAAATATTTTCTGGGCTGACGGATGGACAACCCCTTTCGATGGGGATGCTAGGAAGTACAATTTGTCCCTCAGATAAATATTGAGTTCAAAGGGTTTCAAAGCTCAAAGTTTCTTAAATATGGTTAATTCCTGCTGCCCAGTTGTAGTGCCCCGCTCCCGCCCCCAGTTTAGTGCCCTTCTTTACTTGCCCCCAGAGTTTTGTCCTACACTCTGCCCCATTTCTAGTTTCACGCTCGCTGCACACGGTTCTAGTGCCCCTCCTCCATGCCCCACTTTTGGTCCCCCCCTAGCTTCAGTTTGATTCCTCCGTTTGACTGCCCTGGTTGTAGTGGCCTCCCTGCCCTGCGTCCCCCCTTGAGCTGAGCCCACTCAGTGCAATACCACTACGCTGTGCCACCTACCAAAGTTGTAGTGCCCACACACCTATTGCCCACCCAGTTTTAGAGTTTCCCCCCTCCACCCCCCTGATGGTCCAGTTCTAGTCCCTCCGCCCCTGCTGAGTCCCATCAGTACTAGCCCCCCCCCCGCTGCGGTCCAGTACTGTCTCTCCCCCTGTAGTGCGTCCAGTATAGTCCTTCCCCCGCTGGTCAGTTCTAGTTCCCCCTGCTGCCCCCAGTTTTTGACACCACAACCCTCCTGCTCCCAGGTTCTAGTTCCCCCTCCTGCCCCCAAGTTCTAGTTCACTGCTCGTGCTCCACCGGTTCTCGTGCCCCCCCACCGGAGGCCCCCAGTAGGCCTCCCCTGCCTCCAGTTTGGTTCCTCCCATTTCCTTTATGCCCAGTTGTAGTGCGCCCCGCTGCGTGCCCCCAGTTCGGTCCTTTCCCCCCTGGCTCCCAGGTCTATTTCCCCCGTTCTGTGCCCCCAGGGCTGGGGCCCCCCTTCACTGCCCCCGTTTTGGTTGTCCCCCCTGCGCTTAAGTTCTGAGTTCAGTATCCTGTGAGCAGAGCAGCCCTGTCCTCGGGTAGTGGTATAAGGAGAAGCCAGGAGGAGTCATGTGATGATGACATCACCCACAGGTCCTCCGAGCTTCCCCCTGCATACAGCAGCATAGGTTCTCAAGCAGTTTTGTGCTTATTGCACACATGTTTTATTCGCGTTTTGCCAGCGAATCGCGGCAAAAACGTGATAGGTCCCGACCCCCGTGTTTTGTGTTGGCGTGCGACCCCCGCCGGGTTTGAGTGCGGTCGAGAATCCATACAGGTGGTGAACAATTGTTTGACTTCTTTGTATTTCAGTTATTAACGTTTGGTTGAGTTTTGGATTTTCTGTGAGTGTCGACTTGAGATCATCACGACTTACTAATGGATTGTTGTGTTCAGACACTCCAATCACCGATTTGTTGATGGTGGGACGTTTTGGTGCGATTGTTTTTAATTTCGCGTTTGAGTATTAGATCAGTGTATTGAGAGGGGTTTATTAGACTTTCTACACTATCCGTGCCCTTGGCTGACCCGGCCAAGGTTTATATATTGATGACTAAGTTAAGCAAGCCGATTTTAGGTTGGGATCCGATTTCGTGTGTTTTTGTTTTATTCTGAGATGACGTATTACATTGGTTGTATTTTTGGTGATCTGTTTTTTGATTTGGGAGTGAGCCGCCATTTGTTTTTGCATTGATAGTGACTGATGCATTTTTGAGTTGTTGCGTTTTTTTGTGACATTTTGTGGATTCATGTGTTGGGTTTTTACTCAGAGTGGAGAAAGGGCGTGAGCAAGAATGTATAGGGATTTTACATTGGGCCTCCTGTGGGGCGGTGATTCTAACAGAGTTCAGCCATCTTTTTTGTGGGTGTCATTAGGGCTAGGGCTTGCGACACAATTTTGATAAGTAAATCCTGCGCTAAGTGTCGATCTAATCAGACTCAGGATACATTCGCCTGCATGGCAAGCAGTACCGCCTAAAATGACGTTGTCCTGGTTAGCATCACTGGGCAGCCTGTGCCAAAAACACTTGCGCGTTGCTGCAAGTTTCTACCGACTTTAGTGTTTGGCATTTTTGGGCTTCTTAGGCTGTATCCGTACATATACTGGACAAGAGTCCCAAACTAAGGATTTTTTCAGCGATTATGATGCAGCCTCTGCCACAGCTCTGACAGGTCCAATAATGTCTCGGCATTGTTGTACACTCTGTGGGAGCAGTACCAACGTGCAATTTTATATATATGTCCCGATGTTCTATTGTGTGCTGCCTGTTACTGTGTTGTCTTTGTGGTGGTTATCATTGTTTGCAGCAGCTAGAATTTCTGCGAGTAGTAGTGTCCGACCCTGTTTTTGTTCGACGCCAAGCTTTTTCAGTTTTGCAATCTATAAGCCGTCCAGGACATCAGCTGGAAACAGAATAATCATGACATCATCACTGAGAGGAATCTGGTAAATCCTTGTATCCGTCATATACAGCAGAGATCAGGCGACCCGACCGTTATCACGATATATGTGTAAGGAATCCCAGACTGGCTCCACAGTATTACTATAAGCCTGTCTGTGAGGTTTGTTTTGTACCTATGGTCATCACATGTTGGTGTGTGAACTACGTGTGTCCTGATATTATTATTGGTGTCATGGACAACGACGTAAGTATTTCCTAGAAAGCGTCTTCATTCAATCACTCAGTCTGTTGTTCTGAGATTTCTAGAGGTTACAGAGATAGTAAGATAGACTGATTTTAGTTTAACCAACCATAAAAACTTAAATCAAAGAGAAAGAGAAGATTATAAGCAAGTATTTCTGTGCCATGGAGATCCCCACACAAGTCTTGCCAATGCTAACCCTTATGTCTTTAACTCCTTAAAGAGGGGTGTAGCGCCAGTTTTCAGATAAGTTAGGGGGTGTTCATCTAAGGGCATTATTTGTAGTATTTAACGAATTATGTGTATTTGCTCCTTTTAGAGCTAGCCCAGCACATGTTTCCTCTGTTCATGTGGTACAAAGGGCTGTCTTCGGCAGGGTTATATTTCAATTTTATCCTTTTTCATAGCTCTAGGCCATCCTGTATGGCGTTCCACTACTCTATCTTCTTAGTACTAGCTTCCCCTCCTCCACCAGACCGAGACTGTTGCGGGGAAGCCTCGAGATATGATTTCTAGTAAATGATTCTCGATGGTATAGCTCATCAGCAGACGCATCAGACCCATGATTAACATGAACAATCACAGAGGTATGGCAGCAAATCGACAGAAGATAAGGTACAGGACATGCTGAATCATTTGGAATGAACATTCAGAGGGAAGATTATTCAACAAATCAATCAATGGCATGAATGGGCAAACTTATGGCCAATCCATTTCTGCTTAAAGGACACAACGTCAGTTTTACCTAATTACACATCCCTATTTTTCAAATCTGCCAGGTGTCACTATATGTGGTTAGCCTTTTAAATTATCCAGGAGATTTTCAGATTGACTTTCTTGACATTTTGTACTAATGTGTAATTTTTGGTCATAAAGCCACCAGAGATTTAATGATAATTATTGCCCGGCATAGTTTTAGTCTATAGAAGCAGGCATTCGTCCAAAAAATTTTAGACTCCGACCAAAGGCTCCATCAAAAGGGTATCACGACTTAATACGGACGAGTGCTGCCATTTTACTTTACGTTAAAGGCGGTCCTGACTTGAAGAACACAGATCACCGAGTTCCAGATGAGCCCCCATAGTCAGACGGGCTTCGGAGTTGATAATTTAATGTTATACTTTCAAGTCCCAGGACTTTACAAATGATGCTGATTAGTCACATGCGTCACGGTTAACAGTTATAAGAGGTATCTGCACTTCCTATTGTATGGTAATCCTGTGGTTTCTGATGGACTCAACCCAACATTTTAAAATCCAATTGTCACAGGAGACGCAAAAAAAATGTGTGGAATCTAAAACAGTTCCGATACGGGGCTTACATACAAAATCCCTTAAAGAGCAAACCTGCAGAACTATATTGAGTGTAACCCTGATTGCGACCCCTTATTTGAGCATTTAAAAACCAACAGTGTTTTATAGAAGAGTAGCAACACAGGGTTGCTTATTAGTGAAATTTTTTCCAAAAAAACTTGATTTAGCACCATGTTGAAATACTATATTTTAACCCCTTAAGGAAAGAAGGGTTTTTACGCTCATTTCTCGCTCTAACTTCAAAAAAATCCAAACTTTTCTTTTTCCCTGTAAAGAGCTGTGTCCGGGTTATTTGTGGGTAACAAATTTTTACTTTCGTGAGCTTGGAGCCTGTCATTTTTTGCGAAAAGGAGGTAGCCCGACGTCCTTTATGAGGGCTAAAGTGGACATTTTGAGCTAATTTTTTATTAACCAATTACACTTATAGGTCACTGTAAAGTAAAAGTGCGCTGAGTATTGGCACCTATCAGTGTTAAATAGTTGCATTTTGGATGTGGGCGCAAGTTTCGTCGCGGGAGGGGTCCACCGTCGGGCTAATAGCAGGTTTGTATCTTACATTTGAATAGATTACCTCATGAGCGTAATGTTGGGATCGGCAGATGACATAATGAGTTCGTGCACAGTTCTGTTATACCACTGGTTTATTATATTTTATATCAGTTCTAGGGAAAGGGGTGGGTTTGGTTGTCTTGAGTTCGGAGAATGTTTAATATTGTTGTGAATATATTGTGATCTTATTGTGTTTTTAAAATTTGTCATGGTTTTTCTTGTGCGTTGGCGGCCAAGTTTATAGTTGGAGACCTTCGAGTCGGTACTATTTAACCCGTGAGGCAGCGGTAGCTCAGAATGGGATTTCTTTTTTAGTCGCATTATACTTGTCTTGCTAAGAGACGAGAATTTAGGAGTTCATTTGGCTGTTTTATATGGTAGTTTTGGGTATTTTGACGGGCATTTCAGTACTAGAAACTTGTATCGCTTGTCTTGGTCAAGGGATCACTTGTTTGTATCACGACGTTAGGGGGATTTGACGTTGCCACGAAGCGTTTACAGCATCGGGTAGACGAGAGGATCCCATCCTCCCTCTACTACCTATTGATATTTATTTCATGTTTATTGTTATTGTTTTTATTTTTAAGTGCCCCCCATTTATTTACGTTTGTGATTTGTTTGTTATATCTCGTTTTTTTTGTGTTTTCTTTCTTTCTCTTTTTCTTTAGTGTTTTGTGTTGTGCGTATCATCTCTTCTTGTTGACCTCGTGGTGGTGTGTCTAATGTCTTCCTTTCTCTTTTTCTCCTCTTTTTTTTTCTCTTTTTTTCTATTTTATTCTTTTTTTTTCTATTTTTCTTCTCTTCTTTTTTTTTAGTTTCGCTCGGTTGATTTTTTTCGTTTTTTTCCTGACTTCGCCGGCGGCCCCTGTTGATTGATTGCTCTGTTTGGGTTATTTGGTAGGTTTTCTGGGGATTTTTTTCCTCCTTTTTCTTTGCTAGCGTGTTATCGGACTCGGTCCTGTTCTTCTTGTGGATTTTGTGAGGTTCTAATCTATATATTCAAGTTCGGAAATGATCAGGGAGTTTGGTCATATATGCCCCATCTGCGGACATTAGTTGTCTTTTAATCTGTGATGGCTAGGGCCGACATTGCTTTTGCTTTTAGTGCGCCGGCAAGCACAGAGTTCTCTTTTTTGCCGCTTTCTGGTAGGACGGTTGGTGTGGTGGGTTTTGACTCCTTTTTCTTTGATGTTGTTGTGCTTCGCGATGTGGGTCTTTGCTGCGATATGCAGCAAAGAGCGCAATCTCTATATGAAGACGGGGCTCATGCACGCGGAGGCGAGTATGCGCAGACACAGAAGAAGCTACTGGGGCAAGGGAAGAGAGCCATCACAGAGAATTTTATCAAGGTTGAACCTTGTTATTTCTTCTTCGAATTGATGAAAGGAGTCGACGGTTGTCTAGATTTGGTTTTTTGGTTGGTATATATATGAAGGGTTAAAAGGGAAAGAGAAAACCGGCTCCCCATGTTAGTCACTCCAGGCTTGCTGCCTAAATCTTCGGATAGCTCCTCTGCTTGTCCCCCACATGATGTCCCAATAGGTAATCTAGTTAGTACAAGGTGACATGAAGGGTAATTAGTCTGGAGGATACACATCTTGTGTCTTTATAGTATTACATTGCATTTATTAGTGGTTTATTATTTTTCTGCCCAAATATAGAACTGCATGTGTGCCTGCAGTGAGGTCGGTGTCCTCCCCCATGGTTGGTGCAGTATAGCCAAGGTAGGCTACAGTTTCAGCTAGTCCGGACGACAGTTTCTCACTGGGCCTTTGAATGACAGCATAAAAAATTTTGAACAGAGTCTCCTGTTCCCTAAAAATATTCCCTCTTTATAAATTCCCAAACAGCCCCCTCATGGTTATTTTATATACGACCCTTCAGCCCCTATAAATTCATAGATATACCTCCCTTCATCCCCAAGGATTCCTTATATGTGAGGGCCCCCCAGCAGCTTCTGGGCCCGACACTTGCCAAGGTATGCCCGTGCGGCACCGCCCTGAGTATGGCAGAGTATATTTTGCTCAGTACATGCACATACAGAGTCATTATGAAGGATTTATTTAAACAGAAGCATTATGTCTCATATTTTGGTATACAATAAAGTGTTCAGCATTGTTCTTGTGACTCATGTGTAGGGGGTCTCCCTTAGTACAAATATAAAATTCCAGTAGGTGGAAATAGTTTTTAGTAATAACTGGTACCTTTCCATAGCAAAGAATACATAACCCACAGAAAGAGAAAGACGTGAAAACAACAAGAACAGGTACATTCATACATTCGTCGTTTCATTTTGCATAGATATGTCTTATTTCACAGTAGTTTCTGTTTTGTAGAACTGCTTAAGTATGATAATAGTGCATTGGAGAGAGACATCTATGTCCTATTAGGGACAATATGGTTTAGTGGTCAGGTACAGGCGGTCCAGACACCCAACTTACAGACGACTCCTAGTTTACAAACGGACTTCTTGATTTTGGGAATTTACTGTATTTACAATGAAAGCCTGTAACAGTTATCAATGGTGACGAAATTAAGATTTATTGTTAATCTGGTTCTTATGTCATCCAACATTTTTACAATCCAATTGTCACAGAGACAATACATTTTGTGGGGGTACAATTATATCAACTATATCAGTGACTACAGAGCTTGTCTGTATCGTTACCCGTGGGACTGCCTGTATTACATTATGATATGCTTTGTAAGATCTGAGACTATATAATTCTGTAATGTATTATCTCTCTCAAAAAAACCTTCGTGTAACAAGATATGAAATTCTCCTGCAGAATGATAGATATCTCGTTATAAGCCGACCCGCAGAGTATAAGCCGAGATCCCTTATTCAACACCAACAAACTGAGAAAACTCTATTGATCCGACGTATAAGCACGTGAGGGTTGGGAAAGCATTGGTCACAGCCTCGCCAGTATATAGTCTGCAAGCCCTGTATGTATACAGCCTGCCAGCCCCTGTAGCATACAAGCCTGCCCAAAGCCCCTGTAGATCACGAGCCTGCCCAGCCCCTGTAGGCATACAGCCTGCCTAGCCCCTGTAGTAGGAAAAAAACACTGTACTAATCTTTCCAACGTCCCTGTAGGTCCTCTCTGTCTCAGACTGTCTCAGACAGAAGAGGACCTACGGGTGACGTCAGAAAGGTGAGTTTTGTCTTTATTTTTAGTTGACTCGAGTAGAGCCGAGTTAGGGTTTTGAGCACAAATTTTGTGCTGAAAAACTAGGCTTATACTCGGTAGATATAAAGGTACATATTGGGTATCTAAGAAGTAGAGCAGCAGTGACAACTTCAGTAAGTTCAATGTACAGGAGAACCTAATAAACACAGGACCCAAAAAAAATATTACTTGGTACAGAGCAGTCCAAATGCAAGAAAAGGAGCAACCATCCAAGAGATGCAAAATAACTACCAAATAAGGTCTGAAATAAAAACCTTAATAACATGGCAAAAATAATGAGAGTTTTTGTCATTTTTTGTGATATGTTTGGCAGAAAGAAAACACCAGCGAGTGAGATAATAGAGAATGTTTACCCAATTTTACATAGGAATGATTGTTCTGCACATTATAATTTGCTTTTGCTTTTGGAATCGATCTTAAGGCTTGTTTGTTAAATCGTTTTTCCTCATAATGGATAAGAGAAGAATCCCAGATTTTCCATATAATGCGCAACACAATGCAGTTTTTTCATAGATCAATAGAACTAGTTCATGTAGTAATAGACCTTAACATATGTCTATCCATATATATCCATCTATCCACTGTTTATTATCTATGATATACACGACACTATGGCACATGGTCCTCTCTCCTTTTGAAGGGTTTCAGGGTTTCCATTAAATACTTTTTATCTGTTTTTATTACAAATGTTACATTATCATTGATGCTAAAGTGAAATACGGTAAACTAAAAGTAAAGTTATTTACATTCAAGAATAAGGCAGCCCGGGTTACATACAGATAGGTTCGGTAGGATTGTTCTTAAGATGTATTTGTATGTAAGTCAAACTGGTATAGTTTATAATGTGAGCCTCAGCCAAATTTTTTGGTCTCTGTGACAATGGATTTTAAAAATGTGGGTTGTCATAACACACCAGGATTAACTAAAGCTTCATTACCGACACCACTTATAACTATCATTGCTCTTTAATGTAGTCACAGCTAAAAGTACAGTAAATTACCAACATCCAGAGTCTGTTGTAACTAGGGGTCAGCTGTAAGTCGGTGTTCTTAGTAGGGGACGCTTCTGTATATCTACGATCTATAAGAATACAATAAGACACATAACCTACTACTTATTTTAGTATTATTGTTATGCTTCTTTTTATGTGTTCATTTTAATTTTTTTCTTATAGCTTTGTTTTTGAAGTTGGTCCCCTTTTGACCAAACAGGAGGATTAGCAAGTTGTTTGACCAGTTTTTTTTTTCTCTGTTTGTCTGTTCTATAAAAGTAGATAAACGAAGTCTAGTTCACAAAGACACTGTAGTGGATGGCTGAAGGAGTTCTGTCATAGCATCCGTCTTCTACCATTACATGACATAGCGCGGACTTGAAACCTATCATGCTTCTGTTTAATAAAGGGTGACAACACTTGCTCTGCAACTAGGGGTCACCACGTTCAAAGAAATTGAATTGTTTGTGTAGGAAGAAGTTATACACTTTTTCATATATTTCTGTATCAATTCCTCGCCGTTTCCAAGATCTCGCTTGCTGTCTTTCTTTAGAAACTTCCATGTTTGCAGATTAGAAATCTGTCTCGATGGTGATTGAGTTACTCACAGGTGGCGAGCTGTTATTATCCACGGTTCTGATTACTCTCGTGAGAATAAGGGTGTGCACATGCATGTCCATTACTCTACCATGGTAATGATCCATGGAAGTATCCACTTGAGTAACACAGAAGCTCTCTAGAAGGACAGCCAGCGAGGGTCTTGAAACGGTGAGGAATGTGATACAGAAATATATTGGAAAACTGTCTAACTTTTTTTTACAAATCATATCATTATTTGTGCAGGTGGCAAATGCACTATCCAATCAGGAATTTACATCTCCATTTGTTTGCGCAGCTCCTGGTGTAATTGCTAATCGATTGGCGTTTTGCTTTTAATCATCTGCCATGCTTGCTCACAAGCATACCTCGACTCAATCTTTTCTGTACTGTTGCATCCAGCAACAATGGCCTTTGATTAACTAAATACTGTATTACCCGACGCTCCCTGCCTGCTGCGTGCCCTGCGGCCCCACCTCCCTTGTGTGTACCGTCTGGAGAAAAGCATCAGTTTGATGTAAGTCAGCAGAGCCGATCTAATTTCTCCAGCACTGAATCCAAGCATTACTTTATTAGATTACACGTTGCTGACCATTTTTTTGGGTTAAAGCCTAAAACATGATTCGGCTCAATGCAAACCGCCTGTACATAGTGCGCTGCATTTCAACCGAACAATAACAGTGTTTTTGAGGTAAGAAGTTCCAGAGTGTCTAGTGTTATGGATGATGCAAATGAAACCACTAACATAACCTCTGGTGAAACATTCATGCACTGTAAGCATGTGCCATGTCAGCGAGTGATTGTCCCACAGGAGCAGGGAATCCGTGCAATCATAAAATTATCATGCTTGGAGTCCTGTTATTGGACAGTAGTTCTTCAGAGAATGCAGTCACCGCACACAAGCCCACAAAGTCCGACAGTAAACGTGGAAACGCTTTAATAAAGTTGGACGCGATACTGCTATCGCATGGATCGCAGAACGGTTTCTGTGCGTTAGCCCTAATTCTGTTGTAAGCATAATGGGTCTAGAGAGTAATTTGTTGGTTGTTTTCACGGGCAACTAGAACAGTTCTCTGCTCTCGGACTTCGGATAAATCTGACCCTAGTGGGGAAGATTTATCATCAAGTTTTCTGAGGGTAAAACTGTTCTAAGTGTTTGCCCAATGGAAGCCAATCAGAGTCTCAGTTTTTAATTTTATAAATGCTTGGGGAGAAATGAAAGTTGAGTCTGCTGAAGTTTGTGCTATAGGCAACTTGAACAGTTCTGCTCTAAGAAACTTATAATAAATCTGCCCCCTTTATGTTTCATTCACATTACATGGGCTCATTGGCGGCAGCCATGTTGTGCGCCCCAGGCAGCCCGGTCGGTGCGCTGTGTCGGTCATCATATACTCTCTGCTTAGCATCTTTCCTCACCCTACCCTACCCGTCCTTGCTTGGAGCACGGGGCATGGTGGGGAGTAAGAAGGAATTTATGGGAGAACCGGCCACACGCTGCAGGTGCCCCTCCGTGCGAACTCCCACCTGGTGCGGCAGGGGAGCTCGGGTGATAACTGTGAAATTACACTTTAGTAACCTATGAACATAATTCAAATGATGATAACGGCGTTTGTAAACATCAGCATAGCATAGTGGTCTATGTGTAGCCCAGCTAAACATCCTCTTAACTGTTACAGGTTCGCTTTAGGTTCTCACTATGGCGAGAATTCTGGTTTGTAAAACAGCTGGCCGATGCTGTTGGGACAACTGTCTGATCATTGCTGGGTTTTTGTAACACATGTTGTTAATTATTATTTTTATTGAATTTTTGCTACCAAGGTCTGGTTCTTATCTTTTATTGCAATTTCATGTTGTTTAGGTGGACGCTGCGGTCAGTCTTACGATAACCTTCTGATTAAGCTAACCCAAGACGATTTTGAGAAGACAATTACACATTGCGAATTGAAAATCTGGCCCAACGACTTGTAATCCAAAAAATTAGTAGAGTTTGACAAACCATTACATCTGAACCAATAGTACAACCTGTCACAGCATCACAGATGACAAGAAGGAGGGTCGGAAACCAAAACGGGTCCAAACATGTTAGACTTCATATAGATGCCAGTAAGTCTCCCAAAGAGAGAATAGCAGCACGACAGGTACTAATGGATGGGCAAACCTTATACGGAGTGCATTGGACAATTCTTTGACATTTGACAAAGCAAGGAAGGATGTAGTGACGAGGGGGAATTATCCTCCACTGTAGCTAACCTGAATGGAAAAGAAAAGCAAAATTCAAGACGCGGGACAGGATATGGGATACAAGGGGTAACCGGTCCTGGTTACATCAAGAGTGTTCTGAGATTGTGTTCTCAAGTGTAGTTTGTATGTAAGTCGCGAACTGTATATTTTATCAATGTATCGCTGGTACCAAATTTTTTGTTCTCTTTGACAATTGGATTCTAAAAAGTTTGGTTGTATAAGAACGAGAAATTTTATAAAGCTGTAAAGGCAACACCGTGATAACTGTTACGCTGTTTATCGTAGCCAAGTCTAAGTTCAGTAAATTACCAGACTCCAGGGGGTACGTTTGTAATTAGGGGTCGTCTGTAGTCGGGTGTTCTTAAGTAGGGACCGCTTGTAGTGAATTCAAATGAAGTCAATAGAAAAACAATCAACGGAGATGGCGTCAGAGACAGAGAATGTAACACAACAGAACTGCAACATCTAAGGACATTGAATAACAGTCATCAGTATGATCCTAGAGTACTTTGGACATGAGGGATGGTGCTGAAGCCCAATGGGTACAGATGTTACAATGGCCTTGAAGAGATCTTTGCGTTCAGCGTTCCAAGTTTACTTCCCTTTTCTGTAGTGACGGCTATTGTGGACCAGATGCCCGTCAACATGAATTAAGATGGGTAAGTGCAACCCCCAATCCAAATATGAATGGAGCCATAAATGTTCTTCTAACTACTAAAACAACATGAGCAGTTGAAACATTAAAACCATGTGGTGAAGGATTTGCTTATTTGACACAAGGTTTCTTCTTGATACTGTACGAACTGGATGGTTTCTCTATTTTTTTCGATATTGGCTCTTCTGTTTCATCTCTTGGGAATACTAACTTCTAGAGACATGTGAGTCACAATAGAAGATTAACCAGAAAATAGTTCTGAAAGCTTCAATCCTCTCAAATGTTTATATTGATGAGCACCTAAGGAAATGTATATTCTCCTTCTGCTCTTGGATCTCCTTTGCTGGCTCATATCGTCATACCTTACCTACACAGAGGGTTAAGAGTCGCAACAATGTAGTAATAGGAGGGACAAACAGTGTCAGCCTGTGGAGGAATTAGGACTTTTGGTGAGTATAGTCATTTCCGCACCAGGGTTTGCATCTCATATAGTTTTTTCTGACCGAGGCCACTTTCCCCTCCATGAGTTTGTGACTTGGACTAAGCTGTATGAGGTATTGTTATCTGTGTTCTGGTTAATCTGTCGGGCGCACCTTGTGGCCCGTGTGCCCCACCATGCCAGGCTGCGCCTCACGTGTCTGGTTCCAGGAAACGGCTCCGGTCTGGTTCGGCTGCTGGTAGATTTAAAGGTCAGCGCCCTCTATTGTTGCTGTCGGTCACAGCCTGATAAGTACACCTATTGGACCTTCACCGGATCTCGTCGTTCCTTGTGTACCCCTTTCTCCTTTTTTTGTGCCTCATAGCCTTAGAGGGAAAACGCTCCTATTGCGTTTAGATTGTGTATATGCGTTGTGACCTTCTGCTACATTCCTGACGCTTGATCTCTTGGCCGCCGTTTGACCTTCCTGCACAATGCCCTGACTCTGATTCCTTCCGCTCGTGGCTGCTTCTGCGTTCCTGACACTCCATGATTTTTTCGTTGAGTTCTGACCTGCACTTGGCCACCCCTCTGACCGGACAGTTATTCTTTGATACTTTTCCTGTATCCCTGGCGTATCAGCTAGCTGTGTCAGTTATTTTGTGCATTGTCTTTCTAGTGTTTGTGAACATTATTGTGGTGACATTCCTATGTTGTGTGTCGATTGTCGCTGTGTTTTGCAAGCTTGGTAGGAGTTTAATCTAGAGTCCAGTCGTTTGTCCATTCCAGTCTGCAGAACACTTGGCACAGTATTTTATTGTAAAATTGGGTGATCAGGCGTCCCTGCCTTTCAGGCGTTAAGTCGTGCTAGTTTCAATGCAAGGCGCAAAAGGCAGAAATATCTCTGGCCCGGGCACAGAGAAATAGGTTTTTTAATGCTTTGTACTCCAAAGGAAATGGTGCATAAGCTCAAATGTAAAGTTAAAAAGTTCTCCAGATATTACTAGCAACACTTAAAGGGATCTCTTACATCATTTCTATGAGGCCTTGAGCTCATACGGCCCCATATATCAGATAGTAGGAGCAGACAAACCTGCCCGCTGCACAGTGGGTATGCTTGCAACTACATATTTATAGTCCACTCAAGGAGAACTCTGTCTTCCTTAAACTATTAGTAGTAGAACGTATGCTTATTCTTCAATTTGTAACTATACATGGTATAAAATGCCAGACCAATAAAGTTTATGATAAATATTTAACTTTATTAAACACAACGTCATTAAGTCAATAAAAGATTAAAACAATTAGGTGGATAAACAACATAATTGTTGATATAATAAAAGCGTATATCATGATATGTAAATGTTTTTATTTATTAAAACGCCAATATATTCTTAGCACTTTATATAATTATAAACAATCCTGGGAAAACTTAGCCAAACAATATTACAGCACAGGCCCCACTCATAGGTATGATAAGTATGAATAAGCAACATATAGCACTCCCAGTACTGTAGCGCATGTGTGCATTACAATCCACGGATTCCCCCAGCAGCCAAATTTATGCTATTTGCCAAAGCGAGTCTTGATAGCAGCACATGATAATGTTCCAATGTGGAAAGACACATGTGTCGAAAAAGTAAGAAACCAAGTAGGAAATGTAAAGAATGTGGAGGATTTGGTAGCATCGGTGGTATTGTAGAGCCACTTTTGCGTTTAGTAGACCTTAGTTGCATTGTGAGTGATCTGTCCTGCAGTCTGAACCACTGCCTTATTTCAATCTTGCCTTTCTTAATTGGATTTCCTCCATACACCAGTCTGCCTCCTCAGACTTTGTTATAGGCTACAGACAATAAAGCTAGATGCGAGGACAGATGCTCCGGCCATAATCCTCCCTTGTAAGTTTGGTTTGTATGAATCAAGGAGGGCCCGTCCACATACTTTCCAGACCGGGACTCTGATATCTCTAAGAAGATACCGGTTTATAAGTATGTTCCTAATTAGGACGTCGGTTCCGGGCTGTTTTACCAAAGTTATGTATTTCATTAATAAAGAAAAACATGTTAAACAGAGCCCTGCCACCCCTAGCCCAGGTGATGGCAAACATCGTTAGAGATCGCGTGCCTCAAAGAGATACCAAACACACTAGCTTTTTCCCAGTGCCAACACGGGGCAATTAGGCAGTACAAACTATTGCTACCAAATCTTGGATGGACCCCTAAAAGTCGCATGGGCAACTTGGACTGCCTGAGACTGCAGGAAGATCCATGTCGCAGGCAATCTGTGCTTCTGGTAGAACAGCCCTGGCCCAATAGAGGTTCTCCGAGTGCCATTCTCTGGCCACCGGCCAAGGTCGCCACCACTGCCCTAGACGGAACGAGGCAGCAACTGACTTAGGACACTCTACCACAGTAAATCTGGTTTAGATGTAATTTAGGTGAATAGCACTGTTATTAGCCGTACTGTGTCTCTTCTGATTTCAATGTCACACTATAGTTGTGGGAGATGTCCCCAATTGTTAATGTTTTTTAATACACAAATGAGATTTTGAGTCTTTTCTCGTATTTTTTATCGTCTTTACTGCGAAACCTCTCTTGTCCCATCACGCAGTGCACCTTTGTATGGCTGAAGAGTAACTACTCTGCCTATATCTGAGCTCGACGCGTTTTCATTTCAATAAACCACATTTATGTTTTCTGCGTTGGTTGACAGGAAGCCTGCCAGAAAAAGCGCTGGGATAGAGAGTGCTCGTCACAAGTACTAATCTACCGTTATCTCCCTCACTCTAAGATGCTACCACGTTGAAGACCATGAGAGACACTCAGTCCATACTCTACAGCCCAAATATGCTTGTGGCTAGGAAAATATAGTTTCTCACATGAAAGCTAAATAGATTGCCTCGGTTTCGGCAGAATTATATAGTAGGTATTGAATTAGTTTTGCTAGCCCAATAGTAAGTCTATTATAATTTTTATATAATTTTTTTGTAACGTTAAGACATGGAGAAAATCCCGAGATTCCAATAGTAGCCTACTGGGTATCTTCAAAGGTAGGGGTGTACCATCCAGACTTAGGTAAGTTCGGCAGGTTACCAAGATTCATCAAACATTTGCCGTAAACTTAGAAAAAACTTACAGGGTGGGGATTTATTTCAATATAATTTCTCCAGACCAAGATCTGGTGTATACAGTAGCTTCACTCTGATTAGTCCATATGTTCTAATCTTGCACTGTCTTATGTAATTGTATCTGTCCCCATTTATTGTAAAGATGCAACGGTACAGTATATTGTGGTACTATATTATATATAGATTGATTTTATATTATATATATATATATATAATATATTAGATAATCTATATATACATACAAACCAGGTGTGAACCATGTTTGAGGACCCTCTTAATCTTTCGCTCTCTCTCTCTCCTTCTTTCGCGCTCCTCTCTCTCTCTCTATATATAGCTATATATATATTATCTATATATACAAGCCCGTGTTTGTAAATGCATGTCAAGTATTTGGAGAAAAATATGTATATCACTTTTTATGCCTTGTTTTATGGATGGGGGATGAGATTAATTTTAGGATAGAATGGACATAGTCAGTAGATTATAATAACATAAAACTTATTAAATTTTTAATTTGTGTCTTGTTCTTCTTTGACTAAATATTTGGTTAATTTATTGTCTAAAAATAAAGAAATGGAAAGAGATGAAAAAGTGTTCACATGGCTCATTTTCGCTTGTGGGATTTTGTGTGAGATAATTCTATATTGACTTTCATCCAACACTCTAAGAAAAGTACTGTAGGTTGATTAAGTGTGTGAGCCCCATTGGGGATCAGGGACCTGATTTGGCAAAACAGTGCCTGTGCGTAATACTGTGGGTGCACTACAATACCGGAATATATTATTATTAGGACTTTGGGCATCTAACTCAGTGCTCACTAATCCTGATCCCCATATACACGAGTACGCTGAACTTGAAGGACCAATACGGCAGCCCGTTGGATTTTTTTTTTCTTCTTTTTTATATTTCCTGGACCTAGTAACCAGTTCCAGCATTCATCCGCCAACGCATATCAGATTGTCAAATGTAAATATGTACATTCTAAAAGTAGATAAAAACATGTCAGTCAGTCTCTTCGAGTTTTATATACATAGTCTCGCACGGGTTGCCTGGGGCTTTGCGTATCACGAGATCCTTTTGAACATAAGCTAATGCTACTTTACAAGTCTGTCTCGAAGCTTTTATGCGTTAGGTTGGGAGCCCTTTAGTATATAACGGTAATTAGTGCCACATGTCCTGCCCTAGATGCGTTACTTGATTGCTATCGAAATCGGACCATGTTCGGATGTGTTTCGCGTCTATGCTACAAAATGGCACAGGCAGGTAGTTATTTCTCACACTTTATACTATGTACCACGTCTGTAATATATAAATTAATTGTAGTGCCAAAATATCTCGTGAATTGGCAAATGTTCATCAAGAGTGAGCGAGTGTAATAGGAAGAGAAAAGAGGGAATAAAAGTGTAACATCCAACAAAGGGCACCAAAATCGTAAATCTGTTTTGTTATGTCGCTTTACAATGGGCCTGTCCCCTGAGTAGTTCTGTCCTTAATCCATTCCACAATTCTCTTCCCTCAATTGGCCTCCCTCAGAACTTCACTCTCATCACAGTTTCCACCCCCCCCTTACCTAGTTTGGTCCAACTTTTATAGCTATTATCTTTTGCGCATTACTTCCCATTGTGCTTCTCCTGATTTTTTTGACCTCTGGGTCGGAGGTTAGATGGAGGTGGTTGTGCGTGTCACCCTACCACGTGCCCGCCCTGAGTGGATATTCTCTGATTATTTTGTGTGTCGACCCAATTTATCAGGATAGTCCCCTACTCTTCGGGGTCGTTGGAATCATAACGGACGGCCCACCGCGGTCCCTGATGATAAAGTAAAGTGAAGTTTAGGTTGCTGGATTAAAGGGAAACCTACAACCACGATTCTACATATAAAGTGAAGGGGGGGAAGGTGGGATGGATGGGACGCCCAGTAGCCATGTTATGTCGCCCTACCAAGGTAATCTTAGGCGCGGCAGCTCCTGGTAGAATGCAGAATGCAGGGCCTTGGCCTATGCGCAGGCCCGTTGCTCCGGGGCCGGAACATATGTGCAGTGACGCAGTAGGCCGGGGGACTCGGACACAGCTCCCTGGCTAGCTGCGCCCACGACAGATGTATTGTCTTAGGCGGGAGTAGAGTAACGGGCTACGGGGGCGTGGAGTCCGAGCGCGACTAGTAGTAGCCTCGGCTGTCCGGCACTCCCACCCAGAGTAGCCGCGCATAAAAGATTAGCATATCCTCACTAAAGTTTTTTAAAAGACCCCGGGACTTGGGATAGCCAAAAAAAAGGGTATGCCTTACGTGCCATTCCATCACCTACCACCCATTCTCTTATAGGAGAATCGGGGTGGTGGGCGGTGGTCGTGGTTTGGGGGGTTGGGTTCGGGCCCTTTCCGCTGCCGCTTGACCATAGTTCGTTGGACATCAGCTTGACACACCTTCGGTAGTCGCCCTCACGATCCGTGCCTGTGGGGGGTCTGTCACCCTCGTACCCCCTGCTCCTTGTTAGCACCCGGATTGCAGTTTTAATATTAATAAATTGTTTTTAGTGCCCATTGGATGTTATAGTATCCTATATTTGTTCGTCTGTAGTACACTATCACTGTGCATTTTTTATTTCTGTTTAGTTTCAATTCCATGCCCTTGTATACTGCTATGACCACGAACTATTAGCAAAATTAAAATTGTTTGTAAACACATCTTATAACTATATAAGATTTTATGTTGGGTTCTTATAGTTTAATGTTGCAAGAAATTTTCATAGAAGTATAAAATCGCGGTCCCCCTACTTAAGGACCCCCAACTTAGACCAACCCTAGTTAAGAGGACCCTCGCCCACGTGACTCTGGTGAAGCTCTCGGATGCTTTGCGATTGTCCAGGACTGCAATGTACCGCTGTGTGTCTGGATGTCTGTAAATTAGTTTATGCTACTCCTTGTTACATACCGCCCCACCTTTTGAAAACTCTCCATTGTCACTGGACCAACACGAACAAAACTTTGTCTAGCCACTTCAATTTATAAACATCTTCGATTTCGGCTTACCTACCAATTCCACTCGAGAACAACCATCCAGGACCCTCTTGTCTGTACCTGGGCCTGCTGTGTCATTTGCAGGTTTCGCTAACATATGAGAACTTTTACCTAGTTGAAAACCATTCTGTGTTATTGTATTATAGTATTTATGACCAGTTCTTCACATCTGCAGCGTTGTTTGTGCCTCTTTTTCATGTATTCCTTAAAACAGGAAACCCATTAGAATAATTTCTTAGCAAGTAACAGGGGGTATGGGGTATTTGCAATTGTATGGTAACACCAAGACTCAATTATATTGTATACAATTTAGGGTGTTTACTTGGTGGTTTTTCCCATCAGTGATTTTTCACGGGCAACCTTTGGCTGTTTTTGGATGGTTTTCTTTGGACTTTTTCTCATACAGTTTTTTCCACTGCCCCACTGTTGTCAATAAACACAAAAAGAACCGGTTCTAAACTGACAATTGATCAGTGACAAACACAAAGTGTGCAAAAGCCCCTTGACAGAAATGGGTTCGGCCGGTCGAGGTCTAGTAAGCGCATAAGTGAAGAAAATCATGAAGCCAGGCAGAGAGGGACACCAACGTGTGTGTATTCCAGGGAAGCCAAAATGGGTGAAAAAGATCATGAAAAAAATGCTAAGTTGGAAAATCCCCTTAAAGGGGTTTCCCCTGAAGGGCAAATTTAACTTTCTGATCAGGAGGATTCGACAATTTCCGTCAGCTCCAAATGGATTAAGGGATTAGCGGTCATGCAGCAGTTGGGTGACAGGGGTTGGTGGACCCCTCGGTATCTCGCTGGATCAGCACGCGCCACCAGCGGATCAGTTAAGTTAAGGGCCTATCCAGGCTGGGCTACTTTGCTGACGTGGGAAAAACCCCTAAGTATAACTATAAGTAGTTGCATTATTCTAAAACAACACAATGACCTGACGATCGCACTGCTCTCTTTTCCTGCCCCCAGACATCTTGGGGGTGCAAGGCTGCATCTTTGGTTTTCTTATCTAATATCTCCATACCAGTACATGAAGACAAATATTTCGAACCTCCTTCGAGCTTATCTTTATTTCCAAGTTGACCATTCTGCAACTCTTGCCTGAATACACCCTCGTGGCAGCGATTTTCACATTGTGCAGGAAATCTAGTTTGTACCGCCGTTCCGCCCTCTGCATAGTAAACCATCTATAGTTCTAGGCATGTTAGTGAGGCAGACCAAAGGTGTCTGTAGGTATGGTGGAGACCAACCATTTGCCGCGGGTTTTCCCTCAGATGATATAATGTCATCCCGAAACATTCACCCATACATCCATACCTATATTACTACTGCGCATAGGCCAAATATGAAGTGCACAGAAAAAACAACACACCCTCGCAGTAAAACAAAAATGTATTTAAAAGTTGTCAGCCCTTTGCCGCCCTACTGTGCCTTTGCATATTGTTTATGTTTTATGGAAAGATCCCCATAAATCATTTAAAATTTAACCTGGTATCCCCCCCCCCCCCAGGGAATACTATAGATACTCGAGGGGTGGAGGGGTAGGCTCCTTGGTAGGAATCCAGCACCTCATCTCCCTGCTTTCTCCAGTATGCCGACCCGTAGGTCCTGTGGCCCGGCGCCATCCCCTCGGTTCTTCAGCCTCCTCCAAATTAGCCCACAGTACCTCCGCCTATATCTGCTACATGCCCTCCCCGCCGCCCCCGTCCGGCGGCCTGGCGCGGGAGTATACGCCATGCAGTAGTGTGCTGCTCCGATATCTTCCTAGGGTAGCCGTTGTCTCCATGTCGAAGGGCCCGGACCTGAAAGATGTCATCTGGTACCTGCATTCCTGCTGCATGCAGGCAGTTCTGTTGTGGATTCCCTTACCTTGACCACACCCTCTTAGCCTTCTCTGGAATACCTCGCCAACTATACCGATGATATATGGGGCCCTGAGGGCCAAAACAATTTCGCTCCACGACGGGTGTCAGCTAGTTACTAGGTTTTATGGGAACTGCCCTTGCCGTATTGGGACCACCGTGGTCACCGAATAGTTTGGGTTTGCCCCATGGTCCCTCATGGTAACGCTCCCCTCCCTTGCCAGTCATTATAGGTTATTTTGCCCAGTTTTGCACTCTTTGTCTGTCTTGTGTTGTCCCTCTTGGTATGGTTTTGTGCTTTCTCGCCCCCCCCTTCTTTGCCCACTATGCTGTGGTTTGGGGGTGGTTTCTTGTTCCGGGACAAGCAACGCACTTTAGCTGGTGGGCCCCGTCTTCGGTTCCCAACTATTGTCCCTCATGTACAACTGTCTGATGTAGTCCTCTTCCCACGTCTTGTCCAGACCACGGCTACAACGTATACAGTTCCCCTATTCTCTTGTGTTTAGGCTTATTAATGATATATGCTCCAACCAGTCTCTTCCCCCAAACATCCGTTCATCTGCTTACTATGCTAAGGCGTTAATGTCCTTCCCTCTTGAGTAGTACCACACCTGCTCGTCTCCCGAAGATATTCCTCTCCCTAGCCTGTTCATCGCCTTTATACTTGTGCAGGGCTACTGCCGGGCGGACGCCGGACTCTCCGGTTCTCGCACGGTTCTTGGAATCACAACTTGGGGGGAGAAAATGGAGTCATGCGCACTTCCCCTCAGGCCTTGCCCCATGTAATCCATGAACATAGCCTGTGACGGGCGTGTTCTCTGTGGACTTTGGTTCTGAATGTGGTTCCATCTGTTCATGTCCGCGCCCATGAAGGTCAATTTACGTACAGTCGTCCCTGATTTGGCTTGGTCAGGATGATTCTGGGGAAAGGCCAGCCCAAATTTACACAGAACGCTCTCTCCGCGACCTGCTCAATGAGCCATGAAGGTGAGCTGGGATCACCGTTCGCAAATATTACTGTCACATACTATACCAGGGGTAGGGAACCTATGGCACGGGAGCCAGATGGGGCTTTGTTGGCGGCATCTGGCTCTCAGAACAGGCTCTTAAGAATAGTGATGGCTGTTGTGTGTCTAGACTGGATCACAGGGCAAAGGCAGCGATGTTACCGTTGCTACGTTTTTGACCAACCAGGCGCCACGCCACGTTGTCTAAGCCCGGTCAAAAAGAAGAGCGCGGGATTGCTGCGGAGCTGGCTGAAGGGGCGCAGGTAGGGACTAGGCTTTTTTTTTTTTGGTGACTACCTATCTTCAGGGAGCATGTTCTGTGGCTACCTATATATTGCGGGGTTGCATGTGCTGGGCTAGCTATTTCTGGAAGCAGTGTGCTGTGCTACCATCTATTGGAAGGCTGTGTGGGGCACTATCTATGGAGGGCATCGTGTCGGGGCTACCTATCTATGGGAGGATGGCTGGGCTACCTATATACTGGAGGCATGTGCGGGGATCATCTGGGGAGGGATGTGCTGTGGCCTACCGATTACTGGGAGGCATGTGCTGAGCGGATACTTATCTTTTGGGAAAGCATCGTGCCTTACACTGTGGATACCTACTTACGGAAGAGCATTATTATACATCGCGGTGGGGCACTAACACTCTACTGGGAACGGCATTGTGCTTGGGGACCTATCTTCCTGAGGAGGCCATGTGCTGGGGCTCCAGCTACTGGGAGGCTGTGCTGGGGTTTTTTGCTTACTATCTATGGGAGGTTTGTGTTTGGAGTCTCTTATCTACTGAGAGGCATTTGCTGGGGCATTGTACACTACCTACTGGGAGGCTATGGCGCAGTATTGTCTTGCTCTTAAGGAAATAATAACAATTCAAGACACCTAGTGGGCGTTTCAGCTCTTCAGTCCCAACCAGGTCCTACCCCATGCCACTATACCCTCATGGAAAAATCCAATCATGACATGGCAAGGTCCCACCCCCGCCTTTCGCCAGACATGTCCCGGTCTGTTTGCGTTCAACACTGCCTGCTCTTGTATGTCAACGCCGCACGCGCGCAACTCCGAGTGCTTGGCGATGGCGGAGAGAACGTGTCTATTTAAGTATCCCCTCAAGTAAGTGCCCTCCCCCACCATGGACACATCATCAGTTTGGGGGGCCGTTTTTGCCACAGGGATTTCCTAGGCCCACGACCCTCCATCTTGCACGCGAGGCGGCACTTGGGTCCTACCTGGCCCAAGCTTTTGGCCCTTTTCCTCCTGCCTTCCTGTACGGCATTAAAGCCGGTGGGTGGCGGGCTTCTTCAGTTGAGACATAGACTGAGAACACACCGCCCGGGCCACTTTAAAGAGGCAGCTCTGTGGAGGAGGCATTTCCAGTGGTTATCGCCAAGTCTGGACATGATGTCTCTGGAAACTTTGCGAGGGGCGCTGTCACGTAATGTTGCCCCACACTACCTGAAAGATTGCAGAAGGATCTGTAGGGAGGGACTTGGCCAAAACTCCCTGCTGCAGTGGGTGCAAACACAGGAAAAATGTTCAGGACATCGTCTCTCTTAGTGCAGCCGGCTATCTGGCTCGGGGATTACTCCCTATTAAATATATACTAGGCCAGTCTCAGTCCGGCCAGTACCCACTCCACTCTTAAACCATTTCTCAGTGTGGTGCTATTAGGGGCAGAGTTAAGTGCGTGTCAGTCATGGAGGCATCAAATGCAGATGCCTCCATTCTTTGTCGGTGGGAAAACGTGAAAAATCGGCGTGTCCTTATTTCTGTGCTTTCAAACTATTTTTGGCCTGGTAGTTGTGAGAAACTCTGGCGTTTGGGCCGTCGTGCATTCACCCTCCTCTGTTTATTGACGTGCTTCTTCCTCCTCTTTGCTATCCCCGCTTTACCGCCCGTTTTCTCTGTGTGCCCGGCACGCTGCCCGCCTGCTGTTAACCCTTAGTGCAGTTTCCAGTTTTTCGCGCTGCCCTTTCCTCCCACCCCTTTTCCTGACTGTTGCCAAGCTCACGGTGTTTGCCCTCACCCGAGAGACCTCCCATCCGTGTTTATCTGAAGAGACAACGCAGGTTTACCCACTTCCTCCTCCCTCTATGTATGTGTCCTTGACGAGCACTCATTTTCTACATTTCGTCCGGCCCCGTATATCTTCCTGCATGTCGGATGGCGCTGATGTGGCCAGAACTGCCCCCGCCACCCTGTTCCTTCTTCTTCTTTGTCGTTACCATATTTGGTTGCACTTTCCTGCGTGCTCCCCCATGTGACGGTGCTGTTGGTTCCTTTTCTGACTTGGCGTGAATGAAAAAGTTTTTGCGCGCCCACTCACTCACAAGCAAAGGTGACGGTCAGGCCATTACTACGGTCTCCGCAGGCCATAGATCTACTCACACCTCCATCATTGAGGTATTGAGATCCAAAGATATTAGCTGTCGCGACTGCACTCTGCCTAAGCATGCACACACTATGACAGGGTGGGTTGTCTCCACCTGATGACATCACAGGTGCAACATGGGTCATACAGAGCACATGGACCTGTCTCTCACACCTGTGAAAACAAAGGATGTATAGGCGAGTGGGCGTAGCGGAGTATTCATTAGTTAATTATTTTGTCGCGTTACATCTCCTATTACTGGGGGGAGCATTTCGCTGGGTATCCCAACCATGACTGGTGGGAGGGTGTGGATACACACCCATACAGTAGGAGGAATAAGTATCTATGAATCCCGGGCTCTGCGGGAGCTTTCTTAGTGGGGGGGCTTGACGGTCATTTCATTGCAAGGGAAAGGCTATGACCCAAGGCATTCACATTCTAGACTTACCCTCAAGTCAATTTTTCCCATTCTTTTTCTGTTACAATTAGGTGCCGCTGGCTTTTTTCAGGTCGGGCTTATACTCAAGTCAGTCGGCTGTTGGTAAATCTTCTGACCAAAAATTACAAAAAAGCATAACGTAAGTGTCAAACCCCTTTAATAATGGAAGTTTATGTGAACTAAAATTCATACTAACTGTATTATACAGTGCACAGACACCACCCCCCAAGTCTGTAATAGTTAATTCATTATGTACCCGTATCTTTCGAAAGGTTAGCGATTTAAAAATCTGCACCATTATAAATCCGGGGCGCAGCGTACACTGGATAGGGTTACCTATCATTTAGGACTAATAACATGATATATATGTGGCCTGTTATGATGCTTTACACAGCTTTCCTCTTGGTTAAAACTAGCAGTTGCGGAACAGTGAATATTTACGTATTGCATAAAAACCTTCATGGTTGTAAAACATTCTGTATTAGCAATTGAATAATATCCATGTTGTCTTAGTGGGTACCCAGTTCCTTGACCCGGCTGCTTGACACATTGAGAAGACACCGGCTGATGGGGGCTCGATATCCCTGAGCCGGACCCTGTTCGCCCCATTGTCCGTGCTGATTCCTTCGGTGCTCAGTTCGCCTGGTCCCAGTCCCCTGGATGTCTTGCTAGTACCTTTGCCGGACTATTCGCTGCCTATCCTTACTACGGGTCCGCCCGACTGCTCGCCTGAGCAGCTGCTCCATGCCTGCCTGACGTCACGAGGAGCCGAGAACGTCACTAGCTACAGTATATACCCGAGCCCTGTTATCCGACTGCCGACTGGTGAGCGCTCTCCTGTGCTTATTCTGCTTATCTCCCCGCTCTGGATCTGACAGGTTTGTAGCTGAGTTCTACAAGATTTTATTGTGTGGAATACTTCCCCCCATCACTCACTATTGTTAATCTCATCATGTGCTTGCTCTTAAATGGAGGTGGTTTGGAATGTATCTGGCCGAAACCTTTTCTCCACTTTTCGCCCACCCATTGTAGAAGGACTCCTAGCGAGAAGGCACACTATCCAGTTCTGCGTCGCGTCTCCTTTTATCTTTCGAAGACTCGCCTTCTTTCCTATAACCCACCTGTCCAGCGAGGATCCGGTGCCAGATCCTCACTTGTTCCCCTTGTTTAGCCCGAGCCCCTGCGCCCTGTGATCTAGCCACGGATCTCACTTGGTCCCACTGGTGTTTCTCGCCAGCTCTCATTGTGCACCTTTGTTGCCTCGTCCGCTCTATTTTTCCCCTTTTTGTGTTACCCCTTTGTTCTGGCCCGTCATCTTTCTTCCCCCTTTTTCTTGTACTCCCTTTGTTCTAGATCCGCTCCTAAGCTTTTGTGTGCTTTGGTTATCGACGCGTTACTGGTTCCTACCTGTATCTACGATCCTCCCGGTCCCCTTTTATCGGCGCGCTCCTCCACTGTCCCTCTTGTCTCGAACGATCATCCTGTTACCCCTTGATTATAGCCAGATCCTCCCTGGTTTCCCCTTTGTCTCGACGATCAACACTTGTTATCTTTGTTATCGACGCTACATCCTTGTTCCACTTTGTTATAGCGCCAGGTCATCTATTCTTGGTGCCCCTGTTATAGCCGGCTCTCCTGTTCCCACTGTGCTCTAGCCGATCATCCGTTACTCGTTGTTTGTAGCCCCGATCATCCTTGTCCCTGGTGTTCTCGACGATATCCCTGTGTACCCTTTCTGTTTCGTCTTCCGCTTCATACGTACTAGCATTGTTATAGGGCTCGCTCATTCCTATTTGTTTACCTTTGGTTTTCATCTAGCGAGCCTGTTCATCATTTCGCTATACTTTCTGTAATAATTCATCTGTATTCTAGATCTCTGCTTCCTGTCATTCCATGGTAAGCTTGAATGTTTACCAATCCCTGGTCATGTGATGTCACACAGGTGCATGGTTCGTTATAACACACAGCTCTGATGGGTAGGCAGCGGTAGATGATCACCTTGGGCCCAACCTCTGCTCTTGGTCTTGGGGGCCACAAATCAATTACATACAGTACTGGAAATTTGAACGTACCACAACCATCCACCTAGGACAAAGCAGCTGAATGGCGCTGCATCTTTCAATAGAAAGAAGCGCCAGGTCACCTGATATTAATGATGTCACTTTGTTAAGCCCAATGACTTGTGTCCTCTTTCACCTTACTGCACTCCGGTTATTTCACCAGGTCCAACACTGAGTCTGCTTTGCCTGTGCACTAAATGATGATCAAATATATTCAATTGATCATCATCAAGTGCAGGGGTTCATGGGTATAGCCCAATTCGCTTTTCTGGCCCTCCTACGCTAAGCAAAAATAATGAGGCAATGAGGAAGGAGAGCAGCGCTGCACTCAACTCAGGTGTGTAGGAGGATGGATTTTTGAGAAATGATTGATGACATTTGTGTAGTGTGTCTGCCTAGCTGCGGAGTGTGATCTGTGGACACGTAGGATACATATTGTTTATTACTCAGTATGGTTGGGGGGACTTGGGGACTGGAGGTCATTAGGGGCCAGCAGGACAATGGACACATAATTACATTACTATAAGATTAAGCAAGGAGTTGGAAGATGGACACATAATTACATTACTATAAGATTAAGCAAGGAGTTGGAAGATTCAAGGATGAAAAAAAGTTGGTATGGGGATGTTTGTGTAGGTGGGCGAGGGTAAGTAACCATGGGTTGTATGTTTTGGCTGTATGGTCATTTGTCCTTATAGTGTCCATGAATTATTGATGACCAAATGAACCAATAATATAAGGTGATGTGATAACAAGTATAATGTATTAATGAGCTACTCAGGTTCTGCTGAGGCATGTCTTTATGTTGCTGATAAGAAGAGGAGCCGAGCTATTCCATAGAGTAGACACGGAGGACATCTTGTAGTCAACAACAATAATAATTTGAACATGGCGCTTATTCATGGTCATTGCTTTTTTTAACACTAATGCTCCCATATGTTTCCTATTCTCCATCCAGTCCCTGACATCTGTTGTGTGGTACAAATTGTACTTCCAAACTGAGCCCCTAGGTATTCTGTGTGATGTAGTACAAATTGTGCAGTATTTTATTAAGGGGGGGGGGGGTAGCTGCCAGGTATCCGGTAGTGTCCATGGAGCAGTTTTTATACACAGGAAGTAAAGAATGAAGCCTCCTGTTGAATATCGAAAGTATATTGGAAAATTGTTTAAACGGTTAAGGATCGGGCCCTTTCCTGTTTTTTCATGGACACATAATTACATTACTATAAGATTAAGCAAGGAGTTGGAAGACTCAAGGATGAAATAAAGTTGGTATGGGGATGTTTGTGTAGGTGGGCGAGGGTAAGTAACCATGGGTTGTATGTTTTGGCTGTATGGTCATTTGTCCTTATAGTGCCCATGAATTATTGATGACCAAATTAACCAATAATATAAGGCAGTGATGGCGAACCTTTAAGAGCCTGAGTGCCGAAACTTCAACCAAAAGCCACTTATTTATTGCAAAGTGCCAGCACAGCAATTTAAGCAATAATGTATTTCTCCTTGTTCATTGACAACTTTCAATCTTTCAGCCTCCTAAGGACACCAACACAGTTGAAAGGAGGAGGGAAAATTGGCCTATTATTGTAGGAAGATTCTGTAGGAAGATTCTTTGAGTCCTGTCTGGTGAACTTCATGCTGGGGTGATGGCTTGGGTGCCCACAGAGTGCCGCCTCTGGCACCAGTGCCATAGGTTCGCCACCACTGATATAAGGTGATGTGATAACAAGTATAATGTATTAATGAGCTACTCAGGTTCTGCTGAGGCATGTCTTTATGTTGCTGATAAGAAGAGGAGCCGAGCTATTGCATAGAGTAGACACGGAGGACATCTTGTAGTCAACAACAATAATAATTTGAACATGGCGCTTATTCATGGTCATTGCTTTTTTAAACACTAATCCCATATGTTTCCTATTCTCCATCCAGTCCCTGACATCTGTTGTGTGGTACAAATTGTACTTCCAAACTGAGCCCCTAGGTATTCTGTGTGATGTAGTACAAATTGTGCAGTATTTTATTAAGGTGGGGGGGGGGGGTAGCTGCCAGGTATCCGGTAGTGTCCATGGAGCAGTTTTTATACACAGGAAGTAAAGAATGAAGCCTCCTGTTGAATGTCGAAAGTATATTGGAAAATTGTTTAACCGGTTAAGGACCGGGCCCTTTCCTGTTTTTTCATGTCCATTTTTCATTCCCCACCTTCAAAAATATATAACTTTTTTATTTTTACACGTAAAGAGCTGTGTGACAGCTTGTTTTTTTGCATAACAAATTTCACTTCATAGTGATGGTATTAAATATTCCATGCCATGTACTCGAAGCGGGAAAAAAATTCCAAATGCAGTGAAAATGGTGAAAAAACGCATTTGCGCCATTTTCTTGTGGGCTTGGATATTACGTTTTTCACTGAGTGCCCCAAATGACATATCTACTTTATTCTTTGGGTCGGTACGATTAAGGGGATACCAAATTTGTATAGGTTTTATAATGTTTTCATACATTTACAAAAATTAAAACTTCCTGTACAAAAATTATTTGGCGCTAATAACTTTTTTATACTTTGGTGTACGGAGCTGTGGGTGGTGTAATCTTGTTTCACAATTTGCTAATATTTTCAATGATATAATTTTTAGGATGTACGACCGTTTGATCACTTTTATAGATTTTGTTTATATTTTTCCAAATGGCAAAAAAGTGCCTTTTTGACTTTGGGCGCTATTTCCGTTACGGGGTTAACCCGCATTGGTAAACCGTTATGGTATTTTTTGATAGATCGGGCATTTGTGGACTCGTTGATCCTGATGGTGTTTATGATTTTTGCTGTTTTTATTTATATTTATTCATTTCTAGGAAAGGGGGGTGATTGGAAATTTTAGGTTTTTATTATAATTGTTTTTTAACTTTTTTTTTATTTTTATTTTTACTATTTTTAAGACTCCCTAGGGTACTTCAACCCTAAGTGGTCTGATCGATCCTATCAAATACTGCCATACTACAGTATGGCAGCATATGGGGATTTTTCTCCTCATTCATTACAATGTGCTATCAAATTTTCTCTTTTTAAATTCTCTTCTCCTTGTGGCTCTACACCACCCTGCATCGTGGCAGGGGTGCAGAGGCACGTCTACGCTCTCTTCCTGCGCACACACTATGACGCGGAGTGTCGATGCCTGATTACGTCATAGCTGTGTGTGTTGTGTATATATGTTGTTTATACAGCTGTGCTGTGTGTGTGTATAGCTGAGCTGTGTGTGTTGTGTGTGTGTAGCTGAGCAGTGTGTGTTGTGTGTGTATAGCTGAGCTGTGTGTGTTGTGTGTATAGCAAAGCTGTGTGTGTTGTGTGTGTGTATAGCTGAGCTGTGTGTGTTGTGTGTGTGTATAGCTGAGCTGTGTGTGTTGTGTGTGTATAGCTGAGCTGTGTGTGTATAGCTGAGCTGTGTGTGTGTATAGCTGAGCTGTGTGTGTGTATAGCTGAGCTGTATGTGTGTATAGCTGAGATGTGTGTGTATAGCTGAGCTGTGTGTGTGCATAGCTGAGCTGTGTGTGTTGTCTGTATAGCTGAGCTGTGTGTGTGTATAGCTGAGCTGTATGTGTGTATAGCTGAGATGTGTGTGTATAGCTGAGCTGTGTGTGTGCATAGATGAGCTGTGTGTGTGTATAGCTGAGCTGTGTGTGTGTATAGCTGAGCTGTGTGTGTATATAGCTGTGCTGTGTGTGTGTATAGCTGAGCTGTGTGTGTGTATAGCTGAGCTGTGTGTTGTGTGTGTATGTTGAGGAATTTTTTTTGCCATATGAATTGTTATTTTCAAGGCGGCAATTTTGATTGCCTCTAACCTAATTATCAAATTCTTTCTACTGTTTCTGGCCATCTGTAAAAACTCGACTTATACGTGAGTCTATGCAAAATAAAATTTTCTCTTTTTAAATTCTCTTCTCCTTGTGGCTCTACACCACCCTGCATCGTGGCAGGGGTGCAGAGGCATGTCTACGCTCTCTTCCTGCGCACACACTATGACGCGGAGTTTCGCTGCCTGATTACGTCATAGTGAGAACCAGGTACCTCTTAGACTCCGCTCCTAGGCTTTGCTTCTGAACATTAAGGGAGCGCTCCTGTTGGATATTAATAGGGGGCTCTGCTGCTGGACATTTTATCAAAGACTAGTTGCTGCATTTCTCACACTAGGTTTATACTCAAGTCAATAGGTTTTTCGAGATTGTTGTGGTAAAATTAGCTAGGCTCAGCTAATTGGTACAACTATGTGATTATTGATCACTTTTTAGGAGGTGCGGGAAGTATGTGGAAATATGTGATATTTTTGTTGTGTTGAATTTTTTATATATAATTATAAATAGCAACAAAGTAGTTTCCATATGAGAAATGGAGAGGAGTGATTTTTATCTACATTTAAAATATTAGGATTTTTTTTTTTAATTATGGGAATAAACTGTGATTGCTCAATTGATACTATTGTACAGCAGTGTATTATAGCTGTTAGCCTCTGGAGGACCTAATAATCAGTTATTAATGTCAGACCCAGGCCCTCATTTGAAAATGCATTCATAAAAAGAATAATACAGGTATCAGCCCCATCCCACACATATCATGTCTTTTCTAGGGGTGTAGGGGTAGTATGTATCCACCATCCTGTTATAACAATTTATATAGCCCATTACAAACCCAAGGATTCCATTCCATAAACTACAAACCAAGATGATTACAAAAATTGTATATGAAACCTACAACAATTATATGTTAATAAACAATCGAAATGAGAACGTAACATAAAAGAAACCATCAAATATAAGAATCGGGTCAGAAAGGAAGCGAACAAAGCAGAGCAGCTGCAAGGCGGGACGGCCGTAAGATTGTGAGGAGTGTGAGAAAGCTTTGTAAGAGGTAGAATTACTGAGACGAGAGTCGGTAGCAGTTACTTGAAGTGGTTTATGTCTTTTATGTTATGTTGATGCCGGGATTGTAAATAAGACACTTATGTTTCACCCTGAACAATACATTTGGTAAAAAATCCACAAACTGACATTCCACAAAATCAGTAAATGTAGTGCAACACTATGGAAAATTTATTGAAATTCATAAGTTGTAGTTTTTGGCTGTTGTGATAGTCAACAGTGATTGAACAATGGATGTGAGGTGTGCCAGTGTAATACTCGTACATGTGTACTAAAGCTGTATGCAAATGACCTGAGAGGTTCAATGAATCATTATCTTATTCAGCAGTTCAGCTTATTCATGAGTGGGATGCACAGCCACACCCCCAGTGCTTGACTGACAGCCTGTATAATGATGTGACACTCCTGGTGCTGGTTCCTCTATGTGCTTCCTGGTGCTGGCACCCCCTGCAGCCTGTGTCTAAATTCAACTGGCTACAACATGACTGCAACTCCAGGAACATGTCCAGAAGAAGATGTCATTGTGTAGCTGATGTCTGTGTCTCTCACATGTGTATAGCAGAACATGTCAGGTACTTGTGTAGCTGATGTCTGTGTCTCTCACATGTGTATAGCAGAACATGTCAGATACTTGTGTAGCTGATTTCTGTGTCTCACACATGTGTATAGCAGAACATATCAGGTACTTGTGTAACCGATGTTTGTGTCTCACACATGTGTATAGCAGAACATGTCAGGTACTTGTGTAGCTGATGTTTGTGTCTCACACATGTGTATAGCAGAACATGTCAGGTACTTGTGTAGCTGATGTTTGTGTCTCTCACATGTGTATAGCAGAACATGTCAGGTGCTTGTGTAGCTGATGTCTGTGTCTCTTACATGCATATAGCAGAACATGTCAGGTACTTGTGTAGCTGCCGTCTGTGTCTCACACATGTGTATAGCAGAACATGTCAGGTACTTGTGTAGCTGATGTTTGTGTCTCACACATGTGTATAGCAGAACATGTCAGGTACTTGTGTAGCTGATGTTTGTGTCCCTCACATGTGTATAGCAGAACATGTCAGATACTTGTGTAGCTGATGTCTGTGTCTCTCACATGTGTATAGCAGAACATGTCAGGTACTTGTGTAGCTGATGTCTCTGTGTCACACATGTGTATAGCAGAACATGTCAGGTGCTTGTGTAGCTGATGTCTGTGTCTCTTACATGTGTATAGCAGAACATGTCAGGTACTTGTGTAGCTGATGTTTGTGTCTCACACATGTGTATAGCAGAACATGTCAGGTACTTGTGTAGCTGATGTCTGTGTCTCTCACATGCGTATAGCAGAACATTTCAGATACTTGTGTAGCTGGTGTCTGTGTCTCTCACATGTGTTTAGCAGAACATGACAGGTATTAATAGGGGGGGCTCTGTTGTGCTGGGACCCATTTTATCAAAGACTAGTTGCTCTTGCATTTCTCACCAAACTAAGGGGGGGGTTTATACTCAGTCAAAAGGTTTTTCGAAGATTGTTGTTGTGTGCCGGAATATAACATTAGTTATAGGGCCTCAGCTTAATTGGTGACAAAAATTTTGTTTTTTTAACCCTTTTAACCCATTGGTACAACTATGTGATTATTGATCACTTTTTTGGAGGAGGGCCCTCTGCGGGGGAGGTAAAGTTTACGTAGTTTAGTATGAGTAGGAAGAATAAGGGAAGAGTAAGTAGTATGTGGAATATGTGATATTTGTGTATGTGCCGACTCTGCTTGTTTGTGAATTTTTTATATTATAAGTACTAAATAGCAACAAGTAGTTCATATGTCCATAGGAGAAATGGTAGAGAGGAGAGAGGATTTTTTGTGATTTGAGTGATAGGATGAGTGAGTGATATTTTAGCTACCTTTCAAAAAATATTAGGATTAGGATTTTGTTTTATTTTTTTTTTTTAATTATAGGGAGAAGAATTAAACTGTGATTTGCTCAATTGATACTATGTACAGCAGTGTTTATTTGTTATAGTGTTATAGCCTCTGGAGGACCAAGAATCAGTTATTTAAGTCAGACCCAGGCCCTCATTTGAAAATGCATTCATAAAAAGAATATAATACAGGTATCCGCCCCCGTCACCACATATCATGTCTTTTCTAGGGTTGGTAGGACGGTAGTTGGTAGTTTAGTATTGTACGACATCATGTTTTATACACAAGTTAGTAGCCCCCTATATTACAAAAACCAAGCGATGCCATTACAAACCATAAAACTACAAACCAACATCCGATTACAAAAATTGTATATGAAAACCGACAACAATATATGTTAATAAAACAAATCGAAAGGAGAACGTAACATAAAAAGAAACCATCAAAGATAAGAATGGGTCAGCAAGGACCAAGCAGAACAAAGCAGAGCAGACTGCACAAGGAGGGAAGCCGTATATCGCCGTTATTTACGTCGCGTAAGAAGATTGGTTGAGAGTGGAGAAAGCTTTGTAAGATGGTAGCATACTGAAGACGAGCGAGAGTCGGTTAGCAGGAGTAGCAGAGTGGTAGCTAGCAGTTAGGTAGAATGTTACTTGAAGTTGGTTAGTTCTTTTAGGTTATGTGATGCCGGGATTGTAAATAAGACACTTATGTTTCACCGCTTGGCTGAATGAACAATTACATTGGTAAAAACATCCACAACTGACAGTCCACAAAATCAGTTAAATGTAGTGGCAAACACTATGGAAAATTTATTGAAATTCATAAGTTGTAGTTTTTTTGGCTGTGTGATACGTCAAACAGGGATTGAACAATGGATGTGAGTCTGCCTGTTGAGGTTTTTTGTCAGGTCGTTTTGGGCCCGTTGTAATACTCGTACATGTGTGTGTACTTAAGCTTGTATGAAATGAAAAGGAACGAGAGGTTCAATGAGCATATCTTATCAGCAGTTCTTAGCTGTATTCATGAGTGGGATGCGACAGTCCACACCCCCAGCCCAGTGCGTGACTGACAGCCTCGGTTTGTTTATAATGATTGGACACTCCGGGTGGATGGTTCCTCTATGTGCTTTCATGGTGCTGGCACCCCTCCGGCAGACCTGGTCTAAATTCCACTAGCTACAAATGACTGCGAACTACAGGAAACATGTCCAGAAGAAGAGTCAGTGTTGTTTGTTGTGTAGCTGAGCTTGCATTTTCGGATTGTGTCATTGTGTAGCTGACTGTCTGTGTCTCTTCACATGTGTTAGATGTTTATAGCACGCAGAACATTGTCAGGTGGGTTACTTGGATTTTGTAGCTGATTGTCTTGTGTCTGCTACAGTGTATAGCGAAAGACCTGTCAGATTACTTGGTGTAGCTGATTTCTGTTGGTCTCACACATGTGTTTGTTTATTATAGCAGAACATATAAGGGGTACTGTGTTTGTGTTGTCTTGTTGTACCGATTTTTGGTGGTTGGTGGTTTCACACTGTGTATATTGTTATAGCGCAGAAATACAGACATGTCATTTGTGGGGTGGAGACATTGTGTTGTCTGTAGTAGCTGTTAGCTGAGGTTGGAGGGTAGGGGGGTGGTTGGTAATGTTGTTGGATGTTTTGTAGTGCTTTGTTAGTGAATGTTTGTTTGTCTCATTCTCACCATGTCTATAGCAGAACACCCAGAACAGGTCCAGGGTGGTGGGTAATGTGTGTTTTGGCTAGATGATTGTTGTTTGTCCTTCTCAAAGGTGTATAGCAGCAGAACAGAACTGTCAGGGTGCTTGTGTTTGTTATAGCGATTTTTGTCTCTGTCTCTTACAGCATATAGCAGAACGAACTGTAGGGTACTTGTGTAGTGAGTACTGTGGTCTCAAATGTGTATAGCAGAAACTGTCAGAAGGGGTTACTTGTTGTAGGATTCTGTGTCTCCAACACATGTGTATAGCAGAAGACATTCAGGTACTTGTGTAAGCTGATTTGTGTCTCACATGTGTATAGCAGAAACATGTCAGGATTACTGTGTAAGCTGATGTCTGTTGGTCTCATCAATGTATTAAGGCAGAATGTCAGGTAATTGTGTAGCTGAGTATCTGTGTTCCACATGTGTATAGCAAGCAGAACATTGTCCAGGTGCTGTAGGTGTGGTGTAGTCGTGTCTCTACAGCATAGGGTATCGCAGAAATTCAGTAATGGTAGCTGCGTCTGTCTCCCTTGTGTATGCTACATGTCTGTGTGTGCGATGTTTGCCCTTCACACATGTGATATAGCAGAACATTGTTCAGTACTTGTGTAGCTGATTGTTTGTGTCCCACACATTGATATAGCAGAACATGGTCGTATGTGTAGCCTGATGTCGTTGTCTCCACCATGTGTTTTTTCGATAGAAGAAACATAGGCACATTGTCAGTGTATGTCGGGTAGCTGATGTGTTGTGTGTTCACAAGGTGTATATAGCAGAAAACATTGTCAGTGTGTGAGCTGTATTTGCATGATGTCTGTTGTCTCTCTCCATACATGTGTATAGCAGAAAACATGTCAGGAGGGTACTTCGTGTAGTGTGTTTGTTGGTCCCTCCCTGCACATGTATGTATGAGCGAAAAGTAATTGTGTAACTATGTCTGGCTCCACATTTTGTGTAAGTGTGTTCCGCTTTGTTTTTGTAGCTGATTTGTCTTGGTCTCTACCTGTTGTATAGCAGAAACATGTGCAGGTACTGTGTTAGCGGAGGTTGTGTCCTCTTACATGTGGAGTAGCAGGAACATGCAGGTACTTGTGTAGCTGAGGTTATGTTGTTCTCACAATTGTGTATAGCAAGAAAATGTAGGGTACTTGGTAGCTTGATGTTTGTGCCCTCACAGGATACAAAATTAACTGTGTTATAGTGCCTTACAGTGTATAACAGAACATGTCAGGTCTGGTAGTGATCTGTGTTCTTAGTGTATCAGACGTAGCGACTGGTAGTCTGATGTTTGTGTCTTCTCACGTGTATAAGCGAAACATTTGTCAGGTATTGTGTAGACTGATGTTGTGTGTCTCTCACACATTTGATAAGCAGACACCAGTGTCAGTTACTTTGTAGCGATGTCGTGTTCACATGTGTATAGAGACATGGTGGGTACGTGTGTAGCTTTGAGTGTTTGTCTGCAAATCATGTGTTATTGCAGCAACAGTCAGGATATCTGTGTAGCTGATGAGGTCACGTGTTTGCGATGTCTCAGACTGTGTGCTGTATAGTCTGTGCTCAGTTAAGCACAACAGAGCAGACATGGTACGGTTACTTGTTTGTAGCTGATGTCTCGTTGTTGCTCTGTTTTCCAACATGTGTATAGACGAAACATGTCATGCTGTGGTCTTGTGTAAGCTGAAATGATTGTGAGCTTGTCTGTTATGTCTCTACATGTGCTTATAGCCGAACAGTAAGCGGTACCTGTGCCTGTAGCTGATTTGTTTGTGTCTCACTCACACACTGGTGTATGTTAGCAGAAATCGTAAGTGTTCAGGGTTACGTGTAGTGTAAGTGTTTGTTTGTCCTCAACGTGTATAGAGAAGAACATGCGTCAGATACTTGTGCTTAGCTAAGTATGTGTCTTTATGTGTCTATCACATGGGTTTTTATGAGCAGAACATGTCAGGCTGACGAGGTGTGGTAGCTGATGTCTCAGTGTCACACCATGTGATAGCAGACCATGTCAGGCAGGGGGTTGTTGTAGCATGAGGTTCCTGTCGTTGCTCTTAAGTGTATAGCAGAACATGGTCAGGGTACTTGTGTAGCTGGGAATATCGTTGTGACTGTCACACATGGTTATCAAGAGAACATGTAGGTACTGTGTAGTGATGTCTCATGTCTCAACACATCTGGCTATTGCCAGAAACATTCAGGGGGACGTCTTGGTAGTGATTTCGGTGTTTCACACATGTGTATAGAGAACATTTCTAGGTGGGTACTTGTGTAGACGGTTGTTGTGTCTCTCACATGTGTATAGGGGAGAACCATGTTAGGCAATTCGTAACTGATTTCTCTGTGCACACATGTGTATAGCAGACAGTCAGGTTAAATGTGGAGCTGATGTTGTTCTCTACACATGGTATAGACGAACATGGCAGCTATACTGTCTGTTGTAGCGATTGTCTTGTGTCTCTCACATGTGTTATTAGAACATGTCAGGTACTTCTGGTAGCTGATTGTCTCTGTTGTTCAACATGGTATAGCAGAACATGTCAGGTACTTGTTGTAGTTGTAGTGAGTCAGGTTCCATGTGTATAGCAACATGTCAGACGGACTTGTGTAGTGATGTCTCTCTGACACATGTGTTTAGTATAAACACGCCAGATACATGGTGTAGTGAGTCTGTGGTCCTACATGTGTATGGCAGACATGTATGGTACTGGTATATAATTTCTGTGCCCACACCTGTGGATAGCAGAACGTGTATAGGTAAGTGTGTAGGCTGAGTGTGTGCTTCACAAATTGTATAGCAGAACATGGTCAGGTACTTGTGATGCTGATGTCTGTGTCTCACAAATGGTATAGCAGAATTGTCAAGTCTTGTGTAGCTGATGTCGTGGTCTCTCACCATGTTATAGCAGAACATGTCCAGGTACTGTGTAGCTGATGTCTGTTCGTCTCGCTATGGGTATAGCAGCGACAGTCAGGTATTGAGTGTGTTGATGTGGTTGTGTCTCACAATGTGATACCGCAGAGTAACATGTAGGTACTTGTGTAGCTGGATGTCTGGTCAACTCACATGTGTATAGCAGAACTGTCAGGCGGTTTACTTGTGTAGCTGATGTCTGTGTTTCTCCATGTGTATGCAGAACATGTCAGGTACTTGTGAGCTGAGTCTGGTGTCTCACATGCGTTATAGCAGAACATTCAGTACTTGTGTAGATGGTGTATGTGTCCTCAATGTGTTAGCAAAACATGACAGGTATTGTGTAGTGATGTCTGGTCTCACACTGTGTATAGCAGAACAGTCAGGTACTGGGCAAAAAATCAGCACTGCGCAAGCTTTATGTGTTCTATCAGTCTATATAGAAACAGGGAGAAAAGCAGAAAAAGGAGGAGTGTATAAGACAACACATATCAGACAATAGGTTCTTGATTGGAGAGATTCCCTGCTGTCACAAATAACGTCACGTCCACATTCCTTAGCCTCAAAACTTTGAGGTGCGGTTGAGATCTCGTGAATATTGAGTTCTTGTTCTATTACAGTTTATTTTAGGAAAAATAAGCAAGTAGAATTTACAGGATTTGATCTATAAGCAGGTTTACCTTAAAAGCGAAACAATGTCAGGTACTTGTGTACTGATGTCTAGGTCTCCCACCATGTGTATAGCAGAAATGTCAGGTACTTTGGTAGTGATGTCTGTGTCACTCACATGGTTATAGCAGAACATGTCAGGTACTTGTGTAGCTGATGTCGGTTGTCTCCACATGTGTATAGCAGAACTGTCATGGTATTGTTAGTGATGATCGTGTTTCACACGTGATAGCCAGAACATTTCAGATACTTGTGAGCTGATGTCTGCGGCTTCTCACAATGTGTTATAGGCAAAGAAATGTCAAGTACTTGTGGAGCTGATGCTAGTGTTTATCACATTGTGTATTGCAGACATGTCAGGTACTTGTGACGCTGATGTCTTTGTCTCTCACATGCGTATCGCAAGAACAGTTCAGCATAATTGTGAGTGGTGTATGTGTCTCTCACATGTGTTTAGCAAAACATGACAGGTATTTGTGTAGCTGATGTCTGTGTCTCACACATGTGTATAGCAGAACATGTCAGGTACTGGGCAAAAATCAGCACTGCGCAAGCTTTATGTGTTCTATCAGTCTATATAGAAACATTGGAGAAAAGCAGAAAAAGGAGGAGTGTATAAAGCATAACAATATCAGACATAGTTTCTTGATTGGAGAGATTCCCTGCTGTCACAAATTAACGTCACGTCCACATTCCTTAGCTTCAAAACTTTGAGGTGCGGTCTGAGATCTCGGTGCCATCTTGAGTTCATTGTTTCTATTACAGTTTATTTTAGGAAAATAAGCAAGTAGAATTTACAGGATTTGATCTATAAGCTAGGTTTACCTTAACAGGAGAACATGTCAGGTACTTGTGTAGCTGATGTCTATGTCTCACACATGTGTATAGCAGAACATGTCAGGTACTTGTGTAGCTGATGTCTATGTTTCACACATGTGTATATCAGAACATGCCAGGTACTTGTGTAGCTGATGTCTGTCTCACACATGTGTATAGCAGAACATGTCAGGTATTTGTGTAGCTGATATCTGTGTCTCTCACATGTGTATAGGAGAACATGTCAGGTACTTGTGTAGCTGATGTCTGTGTCTCACACATGTGTATAGCAGAACATGTCAGGTACATGTGTGGCTAATATCTGTGTATCACACATGTGTATAGCAGAACATGTCAGGCACTTGTGTCGCTGATGTCTGTGGCTCACATGTGTATAGAAGAACATGTCAGGTACTTGTGTAGCTGATGTCTGTCTCTCACATGTATATAGCAGAACATGTCAGGTACTTGTGTAGCTGATGTCTGTGTCTCACACATGTGTATAGCAGAACATATCAGGTACTTGTGTAGCTGATGTCTGTGTCTCGCATATGTGTGTAGCAGAACATGTCAGGTACTTGTGTAGTTGATGTCTATGTCTCACACATGTGTATAGGAGAACATGTCAGGTACTTGTGTAGCTGATGTCTATGTCTCACACATGTGTATAGGAGAACATATCAGGTACTTGTGTAGCTGATGTCTATGTCTCTCACATGTGCATAGTAGAACATGTCGGGTACTTGTGACACATGGTAAATTATACTCTAATTTTTCCAAGTTATTAGAACAGTAACTTGTCAGTGCAGTAGATGATAAAACTTTATGGGACTTCTGTTTTTTAAGAGTCAATGGGAGGAATTTATCATACGCCATGGATCATGTGATAAAGGCCATCTGTTACAGCGAATAAATCAAGAGGCGTAGGCGCACTGACAAATGTCCCTCAATGTGTCTGGCAAAAGTATTACCAAACTTTGTTGGTTCAGATTATCCATAAACTCACTGAAACTTAGTGGAGAGACACAAAGCCATTTGGTAAGAGAGTTTCATAAAGATGTTGGTTATGTCTCTGACAACCGCAGGCCCCACTTCCTTCCCATCTTTGCAAGAGTGTTCAGTCCCACTACAGGAACCAATGTGATCACCTATGAGTAATGTGTGAGCTAATGCAATGGGTGACAATGACACAAGGTATACATACTAGTTCTGTATATACCTTTCACATGGAGCAATAAATGTCAGAATGAAATATTATATAAATCACAATAATTCTAGCAAAAAGCTTATTTATTACCTACCCAGAATATGGTCTGCCCCAATCCAGATAATATTTTGAACTCATTTAGAAGTAGCACTTTGCCTACAAGATGGGTCACAGGTGCTCGACATCTGGAAATTAATTTTCTCATACAATTACATTTATTTACACGTTTCGTATGAAAAAAAAAGGGTCTATCCGCATCTGACTTATTATTCAAATATAAACATACATTGCAGAACAGCACAATGAATCACAGCTGTCACACTTTTTAGATCATGACCATTGTTGGGTGTAACACACTCTACTGAAATCAGTGTCTAATTATAAATCTTACAAAATGGGGCAGATTTACTTACCCGGTCCATTCGCGATCCAGCGGCGCGTTCTTTGCGGAGGATTCGGGTCCGGCCGGGATTCACTAGGGTAGTTCCTCCGATGTCCACCAGGTGTCGCTGCTGCGCTGAAGTTCATCGGAATGCCCTGAACTTCACTGTCCTATTGTGGGTGAAGGTAAGCGCGTGTCAAGCAACACTTTTTTTTTTTTAAATGCGCCACAATCCAATCGCATGCGCCAAAATCCCGGGGCAATTCAGGGAAAAACGGCGCAAATCATAAATTTTCGGATAACCCGTCCGCAAAACGTGATTCGGGCCCTTAGTAAATGACCCCCATTGTGTAATCAAAAGAATTTAATTAAATATTTTTTTCTTAGCACATGACAGCCATACTTACTGCATGAATACTCTGTATTGGAGCAGCAGTATAAGAAGTATAGTTTCAGAGAGAGCTGTAGTTACCAGTATGTGTACAAAAGAAGTATAATACCAGCGGTATATCTGTAGATGTTGCAGTTGCAATAGGCTGCTGTAGAACACTTTGATTTCTTTTGACTTCTTGAAATTTAAGCATTTCAAATCCTCCACCCTATCTCTGTGCACTGAGATTTATTACACAAGCTGACAAACATCCATTATAGTACTACAGAATTTGCAATTTTTGCTTCGCTGACCAGGCCCTATGTGTCATTTTGTAAGCCTTTAACCTGTTTGAATATTGATATGGATGAATAGTGAAGCACTAGGTTCTTTAGTGACACTGATTCATTATAACAAAAACATAGTAACAGAACATCAATACACATCCTATGGTTTTCATGTGGTTCCATTGCCTGAACTACATAGAACTCACATCTACTACTTCCTGCAGGAGGGGCTGATGTGTAGCATCACATAATTATATTTAGTGGTTTATATTGATGCCACACTATTTCTTCTAAATGTAAAATTAATATTTTAAGCTTTGCAGAGTACTTAAAAAATTCCATAAATAATTCCATGCTTCTGGCCGCAATTTTATTTTTCTGGGTTTTGGCTCATTATCTATATCACATCACAATTACGGTAAAATCATTTGCAATATAACATATCATAAAATTGAATCTTCATGTGCTGTGAGATGTCGAGCCTGTCTTGAATTTTATTCAATGTAATTTTAGAAATCTACAACTAGAGACCAAGAGGGCAATGAAATAAGTTGTCTATTAAGTTTTTTAATTGTCACTGAAGAGGAAATGTATCCTGGACGAAGAAGCGGTTCACATAATTTTGCACTCATTGCCAAAGAATCGCTTCCGTCTTGCTCTTTTCTTCGCCTGGTTGACGACAGTCCGTACAGCGCATTCGAATACCTGCTGGACTCCCCGGTTACTTAGAGCTGAGCACTCCAAGTATCCTTTGGCCCGGACATCTTGTGCCAGCTGTTTACCATCCACAGAGCTGATGCATGGCACACGAGAGTGACTCAGCTCTCTCTGATCAGTTTGTGTGGCAACAACGAGTACCGGTACCTGGGGAAGATGGTGTTTTACCTCAGCAATCCATTTGCTCCGTACATTTAGAAATGAAGTATGGTTGGCCACGGAAAAACACAATAGGACAATGTCTGCGTGCTGAAGGGAAATGGGACGAATACTTTTAAATGCATCATTGCCCGCGGTGTCCCAAAGTCCAAGGCTTATCTGGACTCCATCCATGAAAACATCCACTCCGGTGTTCTCATAGACGGTTGGTTTATAAGAGTCTGGAAAGGTCTCCGATGTGAAGCGGACAAGAAGTGAGGTCTTCCCAACAGCAGCGTCCCCGACCAAGACACATTTAATGGCGTTCATCTTCCTGCGATCTAGAGAGTTAGCGAGATTCTTCCATCAATTCTTAGAAAGTCACCTTTTTGACAGTATGCTTCTATATGAAGACATTGCCACTTTTTTCTTTTCATAGATCAGTGACCTGAAGGAGATAAGAAATAATAATGTTTAATATAATTCCAACTTGGGAGTTCATTAATCCATAAACCGTCACAATGGTGAGACAATTTACATACTTTCCTTGCAGACTGGTGATAGTTCTCAAATTATGGGGAAAGAGAATCAATAAATAGATTTGCTTGAAATAGTATAGATGAGTGGACCATTACGGTACTTTAGATTCGGACCTGAGGTTCGGATGTATCTTGCACGACCTGAACATATTGCCGGATTGGTGGCAGTGCGGCCCCACTGGCCAATCACAGCCATGGCTAGTAGGTTGGGACGACAATTTGCGGCTGCCAATCCAGCAATATGTCTGGGTCACACAGGAAGCACCATAACCCCAGACCCGAATTTAAAAAATTATCCCACTCACCTCTAGTCCTAATGACTAATATGGATGGTGTAAGAGATGCATTGCAGGTGAGCAATATATATGAGCCAAATACCTGAATTTTTATTTTCTCTAGAATTAAGGCATCTTCCATTAGTATCTATTGTATGATATTATCCTATAATCTTTATTATGACATGACAAGTTGTCATGTGCGGCTATATCACTGGCAGATACAAATACAGGAACCCTGTTATTAGTATTAATGGACCAAGTTGTAATATTAGCACACATTTGAGCCAGAGTAGTTCATCCAGTTCAACATCTGTAAAGAGTTTGTATGTTCTCTTCGTTCTTGCGTGGGTTTCCCCTGGGTCCTCCGGTTTCCTCCCACACTCCAAAACATACTGGTAGGCTGATTAGATTGTGAGCCCATTGGGGACAGGGACTGATTTGACAAGTTCTGTGACAAGCGCTACGTAATCTGTGTGCTTGTATATATATATACAAGCAGTCCCCGGGTTACATACAAGATAGGGTCTGTAGGTTTGTTCTTAAGTTGAATTTGTATGTAAGTCGGAACTGTATATTTTATCACTGTAATCCCAGCCAGAACTTTTTTGGCTGTTTGGTTTGTCATTAGAATCAGGATTAACAATAAAGCTTCATTACAGACACCTGTGATAACTGTTATAGCTGTTAATTGAAGCCTAGGACTAAAGTACAATAAATTACTAATATCCAGTGGTCCGTTTGTAACTAGGGGTAGTATGTAAGTCGAGTGTTCTTAAGTAGGGGACCGCCTGTATAGGAATTATTATTTATTATTATGCAGAATAGCAGATGCATGGATGCTGCTTCGTACTAAGAACATATGAAAACATATCAGAGCTGAATTAGGGGTTACAAAGAGCTGAAAGTGGCAATTTGATATCAAATAATTGTCAGCAAAATTTCCAAAGAATCATTTCATCAATTAAGTGTATGGTGCTTAACCAAATTCTCTCATAGTGCATGTAATACAGGTCACTCCATTTGGGTATAAGGTGCACAGATAGTGTACCACCCCAATCTTTTGCAAAAACAATAACCTGTATGCAGCGCCATTCCTTGCGACTCCGATAAGAATCTTCCTTGTGCTTTGATCCAAAAACAATAACCTGGCACTCCAAAGTATTTAGGGATAGATATTCCAATTTATTGAGATATATAGCAATCCACAAACAATATTGACGTTTCGGTCTATCCCACCGGTCTATACACTGAGGTAAATACAAAAAAAAAGAACAAAGTAAAAGAGAGTGCTAAATATATGCATTAAATTGGTATACAGAGTATTACAACGTACCCCAAAGGCAGAGTATATTCGATTAACATGTAAAAGGTTCATAGGAGATAGAAAGATAGAAGGAGTACGTCCTGCATTATCCATTATACATAATCTCACAGTTTAAATATGAAGTTGTGGATCTTAAACCCTATATACTAAGAAAACACAAAGCTCAAAAATAAGTATAACATACACATACCGCATGGCTGTAGGACAACACATAAAAATGCATATCTATAGGACTCTCTTTTACTTTGTTCTTTTTTTTGTGTAGTGTTTCTGATTAAGGTCGGATAGACCGAAACGTCAATACTGTTTCTGGATTGCTATATATCTCAGTAAATTGTAATATCTATCTCTACATACTCTGCCAGATTGTTTTTGCTAACCAAATTCTCTCCATCAAATAACGGATATTCTGGTGCAGAGGGGTCGGCAGCTCATTCTCTTCTTCCCATTCACAACACCCTCTAATGTGTAAGGCCAGTTGTACTGTACATTTATGAATTTAATTGTATCATCAATTGAAAAATAAATTAGGATGCCAAATAGTAAATTCCGGTAAAAGTGAATTTACTGTTACAGTATAGACTAGATAGAATATTGGAAAACTTTAAGGTTCAACATCAATATTGGAAAACTTTAAATCACTCTTCAACATATATTCATGTATATACACACATCATTTGAGTGTCCCCGCAGTGTACAAATGTGACTAATGTGGAAACTGGATCATTTTAAAGTTATAGACAACACATACAAAGACTATATACTGTTCATCGTGCGAGTAGAATAAGGAAATTGCACTTCTATATGAAAGTTTAAGTGTCTATTATATTGTAGTTCAAATATTGTCACAGTTCGGTCGGAATAAAACAAATTTAACTACTAAGGTTTGATGGAGAATAAACATGGAAAAAAATATGTGAGCGATCTAGATGAAGAAATGGGTATGATTGTAATGAATGTGCCCTTTATATACTGTACATCACACTCACTGGTTATATATATTGGGTGTCATTATTTTGAATAACTTTGCTATTAAGGGTTAGTAAATCTCACAAACATTGGTAACACATAATATGAATTAATAAGATTTCTCTTTACGGCTTCACTGATGAAAGCTAACTATGCCATGTGACCATATTGATAGAAAATGTCTACGTAAAAATGTACATCATTAATATAACAAGCCTTCACTATTAGGAATGTTACATTTGTTCTGGTCCTTAGACAATTATTCTTACGCATCTACATAGAGATACATGTATGAACTCAGCCGCATAGAGTATCAACAAAACAATAGTAATAAAAGATATGATTCACATTCCTTCAATTTGCTAAGTTCAGTAACATACACTAATAATAATAATAATAATTGCTTTATTTATATAGCGCCCACATATTGTGCAGCGCTACACAGAACTTGCCAATTCAGTCTATATGAATGAGCAGGCATTACTACATTAGTATCATTGTTAAATCAGTGCTCTATGTCATAAATGATGCGTTATTATTAATATTACAATGATAATAGTATATAAACACCATATAGGAGAACACCAGAATATTACAATGCGTTACTTACACACAGGCAAAGCTGTAGTATGTTCTCTGCTCGCATGAGGTTAGTTGTGTTAGTCCCACAGACTGATCTAGTCTTAGCCAGAACGTTCCCTTTCCTGTCTCACTATTGTCAATGCAGCAAGTAGTAGAAGAAGACTAGAGAATATCATCATAACTTACATACTCTGGCTGAGAACTAGATATATTGATGGTGATAGAGATTTTTATCCAGGGCTCAAAACAGTCCTTACTTCAGTTGTAAAGGTGACTTTCTAATTAACCCTTTTATGGCTCCCGATACCAGGACGAGAGCATAACACTAAGACACACCAGTCTCCTAGTAAAAGTAGAATCTCCCCGTTTATTCTCACTTCACCAATTTTTTTGCTGCCTCTTGTGGGGACTTGGAGCGTGGCTTAGCACCCTCCTATAATTGGGTTCATGCTGCGCCGCTCTGGATTTTTTCAGATAAATACATAGATAATAGATGAGAGTTTGATAGGTAGAGATATTATAGGTAGATACAATAAATGGATAATAGATAGAATAAAATAAGATTGTTTCATCTGATCACATTATTACTCTATTTTTTTTTCTGTATACGTCCTCCATGATCAGTAAAGCGCAGGAATATGATGGCGCCACATAAATAATTTTTGTTACTATTATATAATAAACAGATTATTTAGTTACATGACCGATTGATTGACTGAATAATATAGATAAATAAATATAAACTAAAGCTGGCCATAGACTTAGAGAATGATGTTTTTAAAAAAAAAAAAAAAATATATAGATTAACCACTTAACGCCGTAATGCATTGAGAATGAGGACGCGCTGACGGGCTGAGCCCTCTTCATATATGGTGGGTGTTGGCTGCATTATGCAGCCAACAACCACCCCTGACCCCTGAGATTGGTGGTTGCCACTGGCAAAGCCATCACCGCCATGTTTGGTAGGATCTTCGCTCCCAGTAACCTCATTAGGGAGCAATGATCCATTGCCATGGCAACCTGGGGTCTATATGAGTCCATGTCCTTAAAAAAGAAGCTGGGAAGCCTTTTCAGCCAATAAGTAGCTGAGATCTCTAGTCAGTGATTGGTGCAAATGGAAGGTCATGTGATACTGTTCATGAAAATAGGGTCGGTTCCAGGTTTCAGTAGGCCCCTGGGTGACAGAGCCTCAGAGGGCCCCTTTGCAGTGAACTCACATGGTGGCATTAAAAATTCTGAAACTAAAACAGTCTCCTGTTCCCTAAAATATTCCATAGTTTATTATAATGATCAGCCCCCTGAAGGTTAGTTTATGTAAAGACCTGCTGAGCCCCTATTGATTCATTAGATACAGCCCTCCTTACTCCCATGGATTCCATATGTATAGCCTTATTTACCTTCAAATCACCTCCCTTTCCCTAGAACTAATATAAAACCTAATAAACAAAAAAAATGGTAGTCATGAAAATGTCAGCTTATACCGCAAAAAATGACACCTCACACAGCTCTGTACACCATAATATAGAAAAGTTATTAGCGTCAGAAGATGGTGAAACTATTTTTTTCCTACTCATTGTTTTCATTTTTTTAAATGTATTAAAAATCAATAAAACCTATATAAGTTTGGTATCACAGTGATCGTACTGAACCAATAAACCAATAAAGTAAACATATCATTTGGAGCGCACAATGAAAGTTGTAAAAACTGAGCCAAGCAGAATGTGATGCAAATGCATTTTTTTTTTTGCCAATTTAACCACATTTGGAATTTTTAAGCTTCCCAGGACACGTCATGGAATAATTATTAAAAATAAATATTTATTATGCAAATAAATATGAAAATAAGCACAGTTTTGTACATGGAAAAATGAAAAAGTTGATTTTTGAAGGTGGAGAGCAAAAATTGAACAATAAAATGCTGCAACGAGATGGGGTTAAAAATCTCATGGGACAGATAAGCTACTGAACAGATATGGCTATGGGGTATTCCGGAGAGTATTGTCTAAGTTGCCCCAAAATCTATACCCTATAACCCCAAAACAAGTATATGTACTTCCTTGCGATGGACCAGGCTGCCACCTCTAAAATAGTCCCATCCAGGTCAACAACTGCAAAGAATTTGTATGTTCTCTCCGTGTTTGCGTGGGTTTTCTCCGGGTCCTCCTGTTTCCTCCCACACTCCAAAACATACTGGTAAGTTGATTAGATTGTGAGCCCCATTGGAGACAAGGACTGATTTGGCAAGCTCTGTGCAGCGCTGAGTAATCTGTGTGCGCTATATATATAAAGAATTATCATTATTATTATTAGATGCCATTAATCACTGGTAGCTGACCCAAGCAGCTTGAGAATGGATGGTGCATGCTACCAAAGGGACAGGCATACAACATACTTCAGGCACCTTCCCATAGAGTAATATGATAAGTGTATTAACAAGTGTGCACCCTCTGCTACCTTACGATGGATAACTCTTGGTGATCTTTAGGTAACACTGTGCAGAGAAGACTGTCAGAGGTAAGTAGATGAGGTTACATGCAGGCACTGACACCATCGAGAATTGCACCACGACTAGCTGAAGACGGCTTAATACAATGTCTAGGAGACAAAGAGAAAAAAGGAGCTGCAACATAATTCACCCTTTAATTCTAGTGATCAATAAGAGGTCTCAGCATGATGACCCACAGCCAAAATAAAGTTTAGTGTTTACTTGTCACATTATGAAAAGTGGCCTCCACAAGTAAGGAAGAGGTGACAGGGACCACAGCAAAGACAAGAGTTTGGGAAAGTGGTGGGCACAGAACCACATTTTCTTCAAAAAGACATTTCCAGCTCTGAATGTTTTGGCCTCCTCCCATTATTTTCAGATCTGCAATATTTCTGAAACTCTCAACTGTGAGCCGATCATGGAAATATTTGAGATCTACCTACCTATGGGCATCTACAATCTAAGCATCAAAGCATGAGCAAGGATTGTGTCAAAAACTGGAAGGCCTGCTCTAGTAGAAAGGTCCCATTTGATAAAGTGCTCTACCAAAAGGAAATTACATTATTACTTAATATTAATATGAAATGTATATACAGTGGAATATAAGATTATGAGCATAATACATTTCAGGAAAATGCATGTAATCCAAATCGCTAGTATATCAAATCATATTTTCTTATAGAAAACCATTGAAATCCAGACAATCGGTTCCACAATAACCGGATATCTTGGATTACAAACAGAATTCTTGCTCATTATTCATGTTTGTACATCAAAGCAAGTTTTCCCATAGGAAATAATTGAAACGCAGACAATTTGTTCCACGCCCCAAAAATATTTTGTCATGTATATCATCTAACCCCTTTATTTTATTCTTCTTCTTCAATATTGTGTTAAAGGAAACCTACCATTTAGAATGGTAGGGGTAAGCTGTAAGTACCGAGCACCAGCTCAGGGTGAGCTGGTGCCGGTACTTACTTTCGTTAGTGTTATAAACCGCGGTATTGCGGTTTTAACACTTTTTAAACTTTAGAGCAGGAGAGGCTTCGGCGCTGCGCGCGGCCGTGTGCGCGCAACATCTCCGCTATTTCCTTTGTAGGCGCGCGCACGATCGTGCACACGCAGCGCCGAAGCCTGTTCTGGCCTAGAGTTTAAAAAGTGTTAAAACCGCGATACCGTGGTTTATAACACTAACGAAAGTAAGTACCGGCACCAGCTCACCCTGAGCTGGTGCTCGGTACTTACAGCTTACCCCTGCCATTCTAAGTGGTAGGTTTCCTTTAAACAATTTTGTGAGAGAGGGAGTATAGGCTGGGAGAGCTCATATAATGTTTGTATTATTAAATTTTATTAGTAAACCAAGCTACAATTTTTCTAAAGTGCAAAACACTTGGAGATCAGGTTACTTGTAATCCAAGGTTCCACTATGTTATAAACTGCATTATTTTTCAATGTTTTAAAGGAGTATTCCAATCTTAGCAAATAAATGTTATCGTTATTGTAATGAAAAGATATAGAATTTTCCAATATACTTTCTGTATCAATTCCTCATGGTTTTCTAGATCTCTGCTTGCTGTCATTTCATAGAAAGCTTCATTGCTTATTTCTAGTGCACAGAAATCTGACCATGGTCACATAGGTGCATGACTCGTTATATCCCTAGTCATGTGATGTCACACAGGTGCACGGCTCGTTATATCACACAGCTCTGATTACTCTCTGTGTTATAACTAACCGTGCACCTGTGTGACCATGGTCAGATTCCTATCAACTGGAAGTAAAAATAGACAGGATGACAGCAAGTCAAGATGTAGAAAACCGTGACGAATTGATACAGAAAGTATATTGGAAAAATGTGTAACTTTTCATTACAGAAACAATAACATTAATTTTGCCTAAATTGGAACACCCCTTTAAGTTTTCACATGAAAGTTTAAAAAAAGGTAAAAAATGCAAAAGAGAAAAACCTGAATTAAGAAAACATGTCAGCATAGACTTTTCTCGGTGACCTAAATAGTTCCATGCAAATTTCTGTTTATTTTAGTTCTTTCTAAGTTAATTGTTCCGCTACAAGGGCGGCAGTCATTAATTAAACTGAAGGAAGTGTTAAAGGCTAAACACAAGATCTTCCCGAAATCATCTGAAATAATTCTACATTATGACTGTGCACAGTTACCATCTGCTCCAGCACCTGCACACTTGCAGGTCTTTATATATAATCAGGGAAAACTTATTATGGCATTAAACAGACAATTATTTTCTATAAAACCTACACGTAGCCCATGAGCTGTACAGATGCCTCTACTAACCAGATGTTTGATAAGACATGGCAGGTATGAGCAATGAATGGTGCATTGAGGCCTGATCTTACCTAGTGTATCATATACGTGCTTAATTGTTCATATCACACGTGTGAAGGTGACCACTATGATCATTAGACGTAAGCCACACCTTAATGATTATGGAGACGACCAGCAACTCGTTTAATGTGTAGAACACATAACGCCAGATGTTAATTATCGCGTATATACAGTACAGACATGTGAAAAATACTGCAAAGTATAACCGCTTTAACAATAGAAGCACTACTCATACATGGTACATCAGAACAATTTTTACCCCACCGGTTATACCCTCTTTTTGAAAGTATTGCCCTAATGGAGGGAGAAGCATCATTCTCAAGTTCGTAGATGTGACTGTCATGGACAATGTATATGTCAGAAGTGTCCGATATATAAGGTTCCCATGACACTAGAAAATTAGAAAAATATCCTATAGCTCGAGATAAATGTCCATTCTTCTGGTACTGCAAATGACAGTCCTTTTGGGGGTTAGTTGGGAAGTAGGATGTTCGTAGGGAAAACCCCAAATGTTGTTGTTAAAGGAAATCTACCATTTCTTTTTATGTATTATGAAGCAATCATACTTTGAGAATGCTGTTGTGACACTGATGCAGAAACATATCTTGTTAATATTGTTTAATCCCTGAAGTGAGTGGTTATGCTCAAAAAACAATGATAAAATTCAAGACCTTGGGAAAACTGGGTGTAGACTGGCTGCTGTATATAAACACATTACTTCCACATACAGGGAGCTATCTGAACTGTCCACACAGGGCTATTCAACCTGAGCTGGATGACTCATACATAGCAGCTGTGGTGATGGTGCTGCATTGATTACTTTTGCCTGTCAGGAACAACAGAGTGATGACATATTCTCGGCTTATGCTGGGGAGGACAAGGC